>CAWUFW010003256.1:0-1200000 GCA_963921515.1 Calotriton arnoldi
TTTTGCACTGCAGCTTCGCCAGCACCCGCCCCGCCAAACCACCGCCCAGGAAAGAACCCAACTACTTCAGATGCATCCTCCTCAACACCTGCTCCGCCTGCAAACACGCCATCGAACTCTGGGACCTTCTCGACTCAACCTCCCCAGACGTCGCATTCCTGATGGAGACCTGGCTGAATCCCGCTTCAGCCCCCGACATCGCCATTGCCATCCCGGACGGATACAAGATCACCCGCAGGGACCGCACCAACGGAGTCGGAGGAGGCATCGCCATCGTCCACAGGAACACCCTCAGAGTCTCAACCAACACCGACGACACCCTCAGCACCGCCGAACACATGCACTTCCAGATCCACACCGATCCCAACACCACCCTCAGAGGAACCCTCATCTACAGACCCCCGGACCCCGACCACAGTTCAGCGATTCCATCGCTGACTACGTCAGCACACACGCCATCGCCTCCACGGACTACATCCTCCTCGGGGACCTGAACTTCCACCTCGAGAACAACAAGGACACCAACTCCACCACCCTGATCGACAACCTCGCCACCCTCGGACTCAGACAGCTCGTGACTACACCCACCCACGCCACCGGCCACACGCTAGACTCCATCTTTTCCGCAAGCCCACACGTCTCCTTCAACCACACCTCCGAACCCCACTGGACTGACCACCACTGCATCCACTTCACCTACAGGAAGCCCACCACGCACCACCGCACCGAACAAATGCCTCGCCGCTGCTGGAGCAGAGTCACGGAAGACCAGCTAACCACAACCCTCGCCCTGAGCCCACCCGCCGAACCCTCCGACCCCGACACCGCCGCCCGCAACCTCAGACAGTGGATCGACGACTGCGCCAACACCCTCGCCCCGCTCAAGAATCCGCCCAACAGCCACACCAGCAAGAAAGCCACCTGGTTCACCGAAGACCTCCAGGCCTCCAAACGAACATGCCGAAAACTGGAGAAGATCTGGCTCCACGAACGGACAGCGGACAGCTACGCCGCCCACAAGAGCGCCACCCGCAATCACCATCACCTCATCAGATCCGCCAAAAGGGCCTCACTCAAAGACCGCCTAGACAACAACGCACACAACAGCAAAGAGCTCTTCAACATCGTGAAGGAACTCTCCAACCCCAGCTCCAACACCAACGACATCCAGCCGTCGCAAGACCTGTGCGACTCACTAGCCACCTCCTTCCACCGCAAAATCGCCGACATCCATGACAGCTTCAACACCACGACCGCCCCGGCAACCACCGAGACCACTGCCCCCACAACCACCAACCGCCTGCTCTCCTGGACCAACATCAATGACGAGGACACCAGCGAGATCATGAACACCATCCACTCCGGTTCACCGCTAGACCCGTGCCCTCACCACATCTTCAACAAAGCCATTACAGCCATTGCGCCCCATCTCCGGAAAATAATCAACATCTCCTTCGAGACAGCAACCTTCCCGGAAAGCTGGAAGCACGCCGAGATCACCGCCTTACTCAAGAATCCCAAGGCAGACCCCAAGGACCTCAAGAACTTCCGACCCATCTCTCTGCTCCCGTTCCCCGCGAAGGTCACCGAGAAAATCGTCAACAAACAACTGACCCGCTACCTCGAGGAGAACAACATCCTGGACCCTTCCCAGTCCGGCTTCCGCAGCAACCACAGCACCGAAACCGCCCTCATCGCCACCACCGATGACATCAGGACCCTGCTAGACAACGGAGAAACAGCAGCCCTCATCCTCCTGGACCTATCAGCCGCCTTCGACACGGTCTGCCACCACACACTACGAACACGCCTTCACGACGCCGGGATCCAAGAGAAGGCCCTGGACTGGACCACATCCTTCCTTTCCGGCAGAACACAAAGCGTCCGCCTCGCCCCCTTCCGATCCAAGGCCACCAAGATCATCTGCGGCGTACCCCAAGGCTCCTCCCTCAGCCCAACGCTGTTCAACATCTACATGGCACCCCTCGCCCACATCGCCCGACAGCACAACCTCAACATCATCTCCTACGCCGACGACACCCAGCTGATCCTCTCCCTCACCAAAGACCCTCACACTGCCAAAGCCCACCTCCACGAAGGAATGAAGGCCGTCGCCGAATGGATGAGGACCAGCCGCCTGAAGCTGAACTCGGACAAGACGGAGGTCCTCATCCTTGGTTCCAACCCTTCAGCCTGGGACGACTCCTGGTGGCCAACATCACTGGGAACAGCCCCGCCACCCACCGACCACGTACGCAACCTAGGGGTCATCCTCGACCCCACCCTCTCCATGACTAAGCAGGTCAACGCCGTTTCCTCATCCTGCTTCAACATCCTCCGAATGCTCCGCAGGATCTTCAAGTGGATCCCCACCGAAACAAGAAAAACAGTCACCCAGGCCCTCGTCACCAGCAGGCTGGACTACGGAAACGCCCTCTACGCAGGAACGACGGCTAAGCTCCTGAGACGGCTGCAACGCATCCAGAACGCCTCTGCACGTCTTATCCTCGACATCCCCCGACGCAGCCACATCACACCCCACCTGAGAGACCTGCACTGGCTCCCTGTCAACAAGAGGATAACCTTCAAGCTCCTCACCCATGCACACAAAGCACTCCACAACTCCGGACCAGCCTACCTCAACAGACGACTCAGCTTCTACACCCCCACCCGCCAGCTCCGCTCGACCAGCCTCGCCCTCGCCACAGTCCCCCGCATCTGAAAACGACCGCCGGCGGCAGATCCTTCTCCCACCTCGCCGCCAAGACCTGGAACACCCTCCCCACCAACCTCCGACAGACACAAGACCTACTGGCCTTCAGAAGACTCCTCAAGACCTGGCTCTTCGATCAGTAGCAGCACCACCCCCTCTTCCCCAGCGCCTTGAGACCCTCGCGGGTATGTAGTGCGCTTTATAAGTGACATGATTGATTGATTGATTGATTGCCACAAACAACCTGTCTTGGACTAGCCAAAAACAAAGATTTGAATACACCTCGAGTGCCAGCACCATCACACACTGAGGGTAGCACAACATCACAGGAAGAGCTTACACTAGATGCCATCATGCAATACAATAGATCAGAGCCCGATTGGAAGGGATGGTTGATTTGGCCCACAGACACCAATATCTGTCAAAATAGATTCTTGGGTAAAACCAAAAGGTTTAGTATCAACAGGCCAGATCCAAGTTATGTACAGAGACAGCAACAAGGGGTAGTGACATCATACGCTGTTGGGAAGTTATGCCTCGATTGGCTAAAAACCTCAACACTCACACATGTGAAACAACACTTATCCTTACTTACAGAGGATATGGACCTACAGGATTTTTTATTAGGTCCTAGGAAGCCACGTCATAAACGTTTCTATTATGCTGTCTATAATGAGATTTGGAAAATATCACAACAAGAGGCCGCGGAAAGATTAGGAGAAATAGATCGTATAAATCTAGAGAAGGCTCTAGCAGTGGTCGACAATGGGTTAACAACACTAACATCCAGGATATATATACTGGGCAACATTGTATCTTCTGCTATTGATGTACTAGAACAGGATCTGTCCATATTACAACACGGGCAATCACAATTGCGTTCTATTATGTTATTAAGCTGGACGCTGCAATCTTTGCGCACAGGCTAAGTGTCTTGGCGTTTCATAAACAGTACGTCTCGGTTTTCTTCATACAATCTGACAGAAAAACAGATAGAAATGGCATAAAGGAGAGCAAAATATACAATGCTGCGTATTGAAAAATTGGATAGATTAGCATTTAGAGTGGCAGAGTCACCATCCACGGAATGGTTAATCCATGGCCACATAACTCTTCCGGTCACTACTTTTCAATTCCAATATTGCCTTGAACAAATGCAGGCAGGCAGATATGAAGAGATGGGTAGGGAATTCATTAAGGAATCTTGGGAATTACCGTACAGATTTCGATGCCGGAGTGGGGAAAAAGAAGTGTTTCTAAGCGGTACTAACTGCGAGAATACTTTAAGTGGATCACTTATATGCCAGGCTATAATGCTTCATGGGGCCTGTAACGGCCCCATGACATATCCTGTCTTTTAAAGCGTGCCCCAGCTGCCGTGATCACTCCAGTGTTCAGGCTACTTTTGAATGGGAGTTACATGATGCTGAACAATCAAGGCTGCTGTGGGATGCTTCCGGGCATCGCATATCTGGTAACCGTGAGCTCCAGGGTTACTTACTGTATGCAAGTATTGTTTCCACCAACACATACAGTCAGGGAGGCGCCATTATGGCCTTCACTAAATGTTTCGTTAATACAGTTTGATGCTTTGAGCAGAATAAAAGTCATGCTTATACAGAAATCTGTGCCCTTAACCTCCGCTCGAGAGACCTTTGATCTTCAAGTTGCAAGGTCTTCAGCAGAGATACAGGCGCTTATACGTACAAATTGCCCCTTCCATTTCACAGAAATGGTAAATCGTATCTTTAACGTGTCTGATACGACAGGCATCGTCCACCTATTTAAGACCATAGGTTCTGGACTGTTAAGCATCTTTCAGATGGTTCTCGGAGTTATACCAAACTTTATACACTCTGTATTTGGAAGCATATTTGGAGGGCTGCCGCTGATCCTGTTTCTAATAGCAGGTATCCTGATTGTCGCTTTTCTGCTACGCAATGGATGTCCCAGTCACCAAGGAGATGGAAACAGTACTCCTGGAGTGAAAATACTGTGATCGCATGGTACAACTACAAGGCACACCTCGCCTAAGGGAACTAAGGGCCTCTTGGTTCTTGTCATTTAGACCAGCCGGGATGGACTGCATCTTACCTGTCCTCCGATGCCTGTTTTGCGGAGAAGAATGCGTGTTGGATCTCTGTCTGACACTCCCATCATGTGCACAACCGGACGTTGATGCTTTACTGGACCCGATAACGGCTCATGTTCTGCAGTGTCCCCAGCGTATTCCCATGTTGGTGGCGGCATTCCTAGAGCCACCAAAGGTAGTATCTGCTCCTGTTGGTATGGACACCGGCTCCTCCTCTGACACCCAGGCCTTGGATGGCACACAGGCTGCCCCAGTACCATCTGTGGACAGTTTGGAAGATTATCTGTGCTCAATTGACATAATCTGCGAGGTGTTACAGGGACCGTCGACTGCGGAGGCAAGCAACGAAAATGTTGCATCTACCAGCCAGGACACATAAACATTTGACTCATTTGGCCCGTCGTGTGCAGGGGAAAAATTAGACTTTTGGAAAACAAACGAAAAATTTGAACTCCGTATCAAAATTGACATTCCTTTTTGAGCAAGTATGGGTTTCAAATGATTGTAGTAGTTCGGACTATACCTACGGACATATTAGAGCTGTAGCTTAAGTGCCAATTTCTAATATTTTTCTTTTTAACACCTTTTTAACAATTTTTCAAACGATGTTTTGTTTTTTTAACACAACGAGACACTAATGTTTTAACTATTTGCGTACAAGTATCTAGTACACCTAGTAGTACGGTTAGAATTTAACTATGTCGTCCATTCAGAAGAGGAGTGGGTGTTATATTCCATATAGGTACCATAATATAGGCCCCAGTAACTTCATTACCCTTCACCTATATTCTTCCCTACATTACACTTGTCACGGTTTACAGGGACTGACCTTTTACCTAGATTCGACACTGAATTCAGAACGCAGGTTTCCCCTAGTTCGACATCTCATACATTATGCATGAGGATTCTTGGAAGCACAGCAGGACTACCATCTCCTGTATAAAATCTATGTACAAAGTTCATGTCCGATGTCATCCTTAGGCTGACACAGTAGTACAGCGAGGCTGGACCCCTGGGGAGACCTGTGGGTATATATTCATCACATCTTGCTAAGATAGGAAGAGGAGACCGAGACTTCCCGGCCGACACACTGACCAGAGACGCTGAGGTTCCTGCATGCAGACACTCCAGCTCGCAGTGGTCTAACATCCCTTGCGGGGTGTCCAACTCCAGACCAGGACAGGGTCCCACAGTCTCTCACTTCAGGTAATGGGGTTGACTAAATCCTAGAGGGATTCTTGGCTTAACACCTACATACATGCTAGGTACACTTAGGTACATCTAGTTAGGGAGGCATCGTAGGAGTACGCATCTTTTTATCATGTGTTTCATATACTCTAATGTATTCATGATTATTGCAAGATGGTAGAGCTATACCATCCATTCAGCTTTATAGTACTGCTAATCATTTATATCTTATACTGTCTAACGGTTGTTGCAGCTCATTTATTCTACACCAGAATAACAACTGTTCAATAAATGCTTATTGAAAAACGCCCAGACTGTTTTATTCGGTGTAACTCTCTGAGACAGACTAAGTAAGCACGAGTGACTGAGCAAAATGTAGTATATTGTTTCCACGGTCCTGAGGTATCAGGGTTGTCATGTTCGATGGTTGCCAGGAACTATTCTCTCCTGGGTAAGCGGAGATTCTAGTGGCACTGTGAGCTAGTTGGTACAAAAGGACCAACATACCCGGTGGGGGTGTTCAGAGTCAGTCTGTCCACAATCCTACAGAGTATGTTGTCTAAATGCACAGATCCTGTATACTTTTTATAGGAACTACACGACACTCTAGCACTCAACCATTCACTCAGGCACTACCCATGCACTCATCCATTCTCTCAGGCGCTACCCATGCACTCATCTAATGACCCAGGCTTTACTCTGTCATTCATCCTTTTACTCAGGCACTACTCATGCACTGATATAAGCACCAAGACAGTACCCCTGCACTTATGCAGTCCCCCAGGCACTACCCATACACTCATGCAATCACTCAATCACTACTCTTGCACTCAACCATTCACTCAGGCACTACCCATGCACTTATCCAGTCACTCAGGCACTACGTATATACTCATCCAATGACCCACGCATTACCCTTCCACCCACCCTTCCACTCAGGCCCTACCCATACACTCATCCAATCACCCAGGCACTATCCCTGCACTCACGCAATCACCCCGGCACTACCCACGCAGTCATGCAATCACTCAGGCACTACTCTTGCACTCAACCATTCACTCAGGCACTACCCATGCACTCATCCATTCCCTCAAGGACTACCCATGCACTCATCCAATGACCCAGGCATTAGCCTTGCACTCATACTTTCACTCAGGTACTTGCCATGCACTCATACAATTACCCAGGTGCTACCTTGCACTCCTGCAATCACCCAGGCACTACCCATGTACTTATGCAATCACTCAGGCACTACTCTTGCACTCAACCTTTCACTCAGGCACTACCCATGCACGCATTAATTCTCTCTTGCTCTACCCAAGCACTCATGCAATGACCCAGGCATTACTCTTGCAGTCATCCTTTTACTCAGGCACTACCCATGCACTGATCTAAGCACCCAGATATTACTCTTCAACTCATGAAGTCACTCAGGCACTACCCAAGCATTAATCCAATCACCCAGACAGTACCCCTGCACTTATGTAATCACCCAGGCACTACCTATGCACTCATGCAATCACTCAGGTACTACTCTTGCACTCAACCATTCAATCAGGTACTACCCATGCACTCATCCATTCTCTTAGGCACTACCCATGCACTCATCCAATGACCCAGACATTACTCTTGCAGTCAACCTTTTACTCAGGCACTACTCATGCACTGATCTAAGCACCCAGACATTACCCTTGCACCCCTGTTCCCTCTTTCTGCACCTCTTTTGTCTGTTTCTGCAACTCTACTGCCTCTTTCTGTACTTCTCTTGCCTCTTTCTGCTTCTTTATGTACTTCTCTTGCCTCTTTCTGCACCTCTGTTGCTTCTTTTTGCACTTCTCGTGCCTCTTTCTGCACCCCTCTTGCCTCTTTCTGCACTTCTGTTGCTTCTTTCTGCATTTCTCTTGCTTCTTCCTGCACCTCTCTTGCTTCTTTCTGCACCTCTCTTGTAAATTTCTGCACCTCTCTTGCCACTTTGTGCACCTCTCTTGCCTCTTTATGTACCTCTCTTGCCTCTTTCTGCACCCCACTTGCCTCTTTGTGTACCTCTCTTGACTCTGTCTGCACACCTCTTCCCTCTTTCTGCACCTCTCTTGCCTCTTTCTGCACCTCTCTTGCCTCTTTCTGTACTTCTCTTGCCTCTTCCTGCACTTCTCCTGCCTCTTTCTGCACCTCTGTTGCTTCTTTCTGCACCTCTCTTGCTTCTTTCGGCACCCCTGTTGTCTCTTTCTGTGCTCGTCTTCCCTCTTTCTGCACCTATCTTGTTTCTTTGTGCATCTCTTTTGTCTCTTTGTGCACCTCTCTTGCCTCTTTCTGCACTTCTCTTGCCTTTTTTGCACCTCTGTTGCTTCTCTCTGCACTTCTCTTGCCTGTTTCTGAATTTCTTTTGCTTCTTTCTGCACTTCTCTTGCCTCTTTCTGCATTTCAGTTCCTTCTTTCTGCATTTCTCTTGCCTCTTTCTGCACCTCTTTTGCTTCTTTCAGCACTTCTCTTGCACCTTTCTTTGCCCCTCTTGCCTCTTTCTGCACCTCTGTTGCTTCTTTCTGCACTTCTCTTGCTTCTTTCTGCACCTCTCTTGCCTCTTTATGCACCCCTGTTCCCTTTATCTGCAACTCTCTTGCGTCTTTCTGCAGTTCTCTTGCCTCCTTCTGCACCTCTGTTGCTTCTTTCAGCACTTCTCTTCCCTCTTTCTGCACCCCTCTTGTCTGTTTCTGCACCTCACTTCTGTATTTTTGTACCTCTCTTGCCCCTTTCTGCACCTCTCTTGCCTTTTTCTGTACCTCACTTGCCTCTTTTTGCACTTCGCTTGCATTTTTTTGCACCTCTCTTGTTTTTTTTCTGCAACTCTCTTCTCTTTCATCACTTCTCATGCTTTTTCTGCACCTTTGTTGCTTCTTTCAGCACTTCTCTTGCCTTTTTCTGTACTTCCCTTGCCTGTTTCTGCACCTCTCTTTCCTCTTTCTGCACCTCTGTTGCATTTTGTGCACCCCTCTTGCCTCTTTCTGCCCCCCTCTTGCCTCTTTCTGTACCCCTCTGTGAGAAGTTGGCCTGGTATAGGCTGTTCACTAATTAAAGTGGACACCTTGCACCAGAACAATTCGACTCTTATGGTTGGTAGGTTTAAGACAACCTTTATAGAAAGCTATCCTAGTGGTAGCTGTGGAGAGCAGCCTTCAGGCTAAGTCTTGGAGGAATGTAAAGCAGCTTGTTTTACCACACAATCTCTTGAATCACCAAATGAAAAGACACCACACAGGTATATATATCAAATATATTTGTATTTATTAATAAACAACTCTCTACTAATCTCTTTATGAGATTAGAAGTCAGGAACATATGTACACATCAAATGTTATCAAAATAAGTTAGCACAATCAAATATCACAATCTTAGTTTGGCTAGACCTAGGTCTAGAGCAGTCAGAATCGAGGGACCCCCAAGAACCACCCCAGGTAGTTGTAGGAGACCCACAGGGGACGGACGCGGTGTCCTGGCACCGGTGCGAGTCCTGTACGAGTCTATGCGAACAGACGCGATTGAGATTTTAATGTTAAAGGTCCCTTGCGTGTTCGAGGCGAACACACCGATCGTTCCTTGTACGAGTCGAAGGACGCGGTTACAGATAGAGTTGCAAGGGAGATGGACGCGCTGTGTCTAACACAGACGCGAACCTTGTACGAGTCAGCGCAATGGAGATTTCAATGTTACAGGCCCCTTGTGTGTTCGAGGCGAACACCGATCGGACTCAGTACGAGTTGAAGGACACGGTTCTAGATAGTGTTACAAGGGAGATGGACGCGATGTGTCTAACACAGATGCGAACCCTGTACGAGTCAGCGCAATTGTCGCACTTAGAAAATAAGAGTTTTAGGGCACTTCTAGGGTAGCTACAAGCAAGCCACTTACAGGGTAAGTAGTTCTAGGGCCCACACCCACGGGAGCACTGTAATGCTAAAGTTACCTCACCCAGGGGATCCGGGTGCATAGGTGTCCTTTGGTGTCGGGTCGCGGCGTCGTTTTCAATGGGAGCCAGTGAAGACTTGAAGCTTGCGGCGACAGAAGAAGTGTCCGTTGGAATCCACGCCTGGATTCAGAAGGAGGAAGACCTGAAAGCAGAGGGGACAGTGTTCAAGGGCACTTGGCAGTGACCCGGGGCAAGGAAGATGAATGCCCACCGTTGTCGACAGATTCAGGTCATTCGCTGGGGTCTTGACTCTTCACCCACGAGGTCCAGGAGGTGTCGAGGATGGCCAGGAGCTAAATTCAGCGTGTCCCACAAAGTCTGCAGCTGACTGCGGTGTCGGCAACACGATTGGAGCCAACAAGCCTTGGTAGCAGCAAGTCTCGTGGTGGAACGGAAAAGTCAATGGTGCAGACCAGCAAGGTCTGAGGAACTTACCCAGCGAGGGTAGGTCAGGGCAGGCCTGGAGCAATCAGGGGAGCCCTTTGGTTTCTTTGGAAAGTCTTCTGGGGACCCACAAGCCGGCTGGCAAGGGATCGCAAAGATGCCTCAGGAGGATTCACTCAACAGGGGCCCACGGTCACTCGGGACAGTGTAGACCTCTGATTTTGGGAGGGATCTCTGCTGGAGGCTGGGACCACACAAGGTCTAAAGCACAAGTTCATAGAACGTCGTGAAGGGGTTGCACTTGACAATAGTGCACTGTACCCAGGGGCTGCGGTTCCTCGTTGCTCGTGGGGTCCACTTGCCTCAGCTTTGCTGGAGACTCACGATGGCCTTGGAGGGGTCAGGAAATCCTCTTCCTGGGCTGCAGGGACTTCGGGCTCCGGCGGGAGCGGCATAGTTTGTGACCATCATTGTCGTTTTTGGTGCCTGCCAAGCAGGGGAGTCACTCCTTGACTCCAAGGCAGATTCTTCCGTCTTCCAAAGGTAGTGGAACATCGAAGGTCTGGGATTCTTCTTGTAGAGCGTCATCCAGGGGTATCTAGTTTGCAATGCACAGGTTCCCCCTCTTATACTAAAAGAAAGGGAGGGACTAGCTCTATGACCCCACCTATGGGAGGGTCAGGGGAGTGGGTGGCTACACCCACTTCCCTTTGTCCAGTTTCGTGCCAGAGCAGGGGCAGGTAGCCCCTGAGCTGGTTTGAACTGGCATATGCACAGAGGAGCCTTCTGCTCCCCCAGTGCAGGACTTCAAAGCACTCTAAGAGTGCACCCACCCAGCCCCAATACACTAAACTCTGTCTGGAAGGTGGTCACACCCTCCTGTGACAGGATACCTATTGTTGGGCTTCCTCCACTGCAAGTTTCGGTCATCAGCAGGAGGGCAGCCCAGTGTCTGTGACTGGTGGCATCCATTTTGTGATGCCAGGGCTCTGCAGGATTCTACCGCGTTTCCACAGTAGGTACATGTCTATCCCTCTAGAAGGGTGGAATGCTACCCCCGCCGCCAGAACTGGCAGGGGGTAGTATTCCAAGATGTTTGACACCAAACACGACATGTTTTGATGCAGCCATTCCAAAGTTAGCATTCTACCGCGAGGATATAATGCACTTAAGAGTATATGGTTTAACCGCATCCACAAACAGCGCCAGAGAATGGACTCTGAGAGCTGCAGAGGGGCCCTGCTCAGGCAGAGGCACCCTATCACATAGGAACCAAGCACCCTGCCCTCAGGATTGATAGGGCCTGCCTTACGGGTGACTGATAGGTTTAAATGTGTGTGCAGGAGAGATATAGGAAACCTATATCTCAGTGAGGGGTGCTAGCACCGCCTCACCCAGGCTGCAGTAGCAGGCCTGTGGTGTCAGATTTAGTCTGCTTCCCAGGGGTGGCATAATACATGCGTCAGCCCCTGGTAGGCCTGTGAAGTACCTATGCCCTTGGTACCTAAGGTACCATATACTAGGGACTCATAAGGTACCACAGTATCCAATCACTAATGCACCTAGAGTGCACTCCAAGCCATTTAGAGAGAACAGAGAGGCTGGGGCCCTGATTGGCAGGGACCCAGCCAGACTATAGCCAGAAACCAGTGTAAACATCAGAAAAAAGTGGGGGCAACATAAGAGGCAGATCCTACTCTCCTACACAACCCCCCAAACGCAGAGACACTAAACTAACCTTGACCAGTTGAGTCTTCGTGTTCTAAGTGGAAATACCTTGAGAGTCCATCTGCATTGGCATGTTGGGTCCCAGGTCTATGTTCCACTGTATAGTCCATCCCCTGTAGGGAAATGGACCACCTCAAAAGTTTTGAGTTTTCACCTTTCATCTGTTTAAGCCATAGGAGGGGCTTGTGGTCAGTCTGAACTATGAAGTGAGTGCCAAACAAGTATGGCCTCAGCTTCTTCAGGGCCCACACCACAGCAAAGGCCTCCTCTCTATAGCTGACCAACGTTTCTCTCTAGGGGTCAGCCTCCTCCTAATAAAAGCTACTGGCTGGTCTTGACCTTCATCATTCAGTTGAGACAGTACAGCTCCCACACCCAGCTCAGAAGCATCTGTTTGGACAATGAACTTTTTGGTGTAGTCTGGACTCTGTAAGATGGGGGCAGTGCACATGGCCTGCTTTAGGTCTTCAAATGCCTTCTGACAGCTAGCTGTCCACTGAACCTTTTTTGGCATTTTCTTTGAGGTCAGATCATTCAAGGGGGTCACTATAGATCCATATCCCTTGACAAACCTCCTATAGTACCCAGTCAGGCCTAAGAAGGCTCTCACCTGTGTCTGGGTGGTTGGACCAACCCATTCCATTATGGTTTGGATTTTGCTCTGTAAGGGCTGAACCTGGCCTCCACCTACAAGGTGGCCCAGGTACACAACCTGACTCTGCCCTATCTGGCACTTAGTGGCCTTGATAGTGAGGCCTGCTTTCTGCAGAGCCTCCAAAACATTTCTGAGGTGGACCAGGTGATCCTGCCAGGAGGAACTAAAGACAGCAATATCATCTAGATAAGCTGAGCAATAAGCTTCCATCCCTGCCAGAACTTTATTCACCAACCTCTGAAAAGTGGCAGGTGCATTTTTCAATCCAAAGGGCATCACCACAAAGTGGTAGTGCCCAGTAGGGGTCGAAAATGCTGTTTTGGCTTTTGCCTCATCAGCTAATCTGATCTGCCAGTAGCCAGCTGTTAGGTCAAATGTACTCAGATACTTGGCTGAGGCCAAAGTATCAATCAGCTCATCTGCCCTTGGTATGGGATAGGCATCAGTCCTAGTGACTGCATTGAGGCCTCTGTAGTCTACACAAAACCTCATTTCTTTCTTACCACCCTGGGTATGAGGCTTGGGTACCAGGACTATTAAAGATTGCAGGAATCGCTGTTAGCATGAGCTGAAAGCCATTTTGTACTTGGCAGCCATTTTAGTTAGCCATGTGCTCGCCATGTGCTTTCTCCCTCTTCCAGAGTCTTGCACATGCTCAGAGAGGCCTAGCTGGTAGAATGCACCTGCTCCTAGTATAGAACTGTCAGGCTATTCTTACTCATGTAAGCAGTTTAGTCTCCCTCCCACTTTGTGGAGCAAGCAAATTTTGTATACCCATATTAGTCAATAAGCATGCTTGTATGTGCTAGGACCTCCCCTTGATTTTATGCTGACTATGTAACAAATACATATATAAGGACCCTGTTCTCTGCACTCATTAGAATGCCTCCTACAGTGGCCTGCGGGTACCGTAAGATGCAATCTCCCTCATCTGAGGTTAATAAAACATGTTTTTTGATATTACAGCTTCTGTGCCAATCTCTTCCTTGTTGGTCTTAAGGACCAGATGTATCAGTGAACCCCTAAGAAGGTTTTTATTTCTACAAATGGCGCCCGAAAGTGGACCTCATCAGTGCAGCGGCTATCCAAGGGGGTGGTCTTGAAGGGAGACAGGAATCTACTGAGGAGTACAGGACAGGAATCTACTGAGGAGGTACCCTGCGCACGGAGATTGTTTGTCTTCCAGCCCAGTATATTTCTGGTCTTCCTGATCTGATCCTCCAAGTGTTTGCCCTTCCTGACTGAGAACTTCTTTGGCGTGAGTATTTTAAAACGACCGTTAGGTCACTCAGAACTTGGCAGTTGGAACCTGGACACCATTTGATTGGTAAGAGCCGTTTTGCGGCACTTGCTGTTGGTTTGATGCCTTTGATTGGTAAGGTAGTTTTAGTAACACTTACTGTGGCTTTGTTTGTATGATTGGCCAATTTTGGAATTTGTTTTGTAAGTTATATATGCATTGCAATTCATATAGGCAGGTAATGAGGAGATTTTTCTCTAACTTTGAAAACTTGAACGGCACACATTGTGTTAAGTGTCACTTGGAGTATAATATTATATATGCTATAATATTTTTGGCATGCCTGCTTCTAGCACACTTTTGTTGAAAGTGTTGCTGTTTTGGAGGTACCGATATGGATTTAGTAAGTACTTAGTTGACTCCCCTCAGAGGGGATACCTAAATAGGTTTACGTATAGTAAAAAGATATTTCTTCCTTGGTGACTAAGTACCCCATGGAACTAAATATGTACATAAAACGGATCCGGATCTGCGCACTTAGTAACATTCATAAGTGGTGATATGCAGAGCGCTTTTTGAGTGTTCTACCAGCCAAAACTGGCGAATTTGGTGTATTTTGGCTTCTTGACCATGGAACAGTTTTTTGGGCTACTTTTGAGAGCTCTTCTTGTAAATATGACTTACAATTAGTATTTACAAATAGGTTGGTCTTGCGTACACTTTGTAAGCAGTCCTAAGTGTTGATTTGTGGGTTAAATATGTGTTTCAATGTCTATGTGGGGTTTGTGGTTTGACATTGGTAATACTTGTGTGAGTACTCTTTGTGAAAGAATGTCTAGCTTTAAGCGCGCTGTGTTGTGTGCTCTGCGTATATGACCCACCTTCTGTAACTGTCTGAATGAGCTCAATGAGTTTGTTTATGTTTTTTGCTGTCATCATTCTGTTATGCAAAATGTCATTTAGTTACTTACATATTAAATAAAAATCCAGAAATGAATTATATGACATATGCTAAACAGCTGCATGTTACTATTAAATTGACAGAGTACGACACTGTACATGTGTGCAAATTGCCACAATGCTAAAGATAAAATTAGAATTCGTATTCAATAGGATTAAAATAGGCCTCATACAGAGGAATAAAAACGAAATTGTGTGTTTTGTAATCAATAGACTAAAATACATGTTACAGCATTTTCCTTAAATACATTGTATTAGACATTAAAAGGCATGCACATCATATGAGTGAATTTGGTCGTTGCTGAACTAAATACACATTATAGAAAGATAGATTTGACTGCATTGAAATGCCTCAGTTTTTAAATAGACTGTGACATGCTTTTCTTTCAGCACCCGAGAAAAAAGCTTTCCAACAGCTGTGTTTAAACTGACTAACTGAAAAGAAACTGTTTGACACAGCAAATGGGGATTTAACTCTGTCAGGGTATTTCAAATAATAAAGGGGTTTTTTCCTGAGAAAGGCGTGAAAATTCGACGCCTGCTGACAAACAACAGCTGCATAAATAGCATATGGCTATTCCTGATCACGGCCACAGACAGGAATGCTGAGTCAGCGAAATTTTAAGTCAGTGTAAAACTGGTATAAGGGCCTGCATTATTTTAAAAGTTTCAAAAAACCAGTTTCATTATTTTGGATAACAGAGAACAAAATTGAAAGTAGGGATTTCCTTTCTTAATGCCTTTTTTTCATAAGTACATCTGTGGTTCTGATGTTAAATGATAACTGTCCTTTTAAAAAGTGGCGCAGACTTTTCCTGTTTCAAGTAAGGCTTCTGTGCTTAGGGTTATGAATGAATGCGTTTAAATATGATAGGCTACGAATGAAGCTTGCTTTTCAAATGTGGAATCATCAAAATGGTTGGTTTTGATTAAAAAAATAAATAAATACAAATAATTATATGAAAAAAAATATATTGTTAAACACAAATGCTTTAAATTCGTTTTTTCATCTTTATAAAGCCTAATCATCATACTGTGAATTCCTAGTATCAAAGTTGAATTTAAGCAGTGCTGTACCGCAATAAGAAGGGAACTTAAATGTGAAATGTCACTTTACCCAGCCGTACAAAACTCATTTTTATAAGGGTATATCTTATACATTTCTAATTTCCCATTCCTGGGCTATCTAGAGAACACTCTGGGGGTTCCTATTATGCAAAAATATTGTAGGATATTCATTTTTAAGTGCCCCTACCACCAAAGTCGAAATTGAGCTAAATTCACAATTTTACAAGCAGTTCTACCACTCAAGGCAGTTTTAACGTGCTCTCAGGCTTCCATAAAGTATATGCAAGTATAAAACAAACAGCTGACCTCTGCATTACTAGACTGCACACCACTGTACATAAATGAAAATAAGTATACAGAAGAGCAGACGTTATTATCCTACCTTTAAATTACTGGCAAACGGATCGGACAGGACTGCCTTTTAGCTGTGATTCTCCAGAGTTGCTTTGCATTACGAAAACCGCATGGCAAGCCTTGCACAAACAAAATGAGCAGCTGCTGAACGGGTCAAAGGTCGGAGTTCTGCATTTAGCAACTTAGCAGGGTGAAGGGTAATGTTTGCTGGGACACTTCGACCTTCGAAAAGTTTTTGAAAGACGAGATGATAGCGCAAAGAGAGAAAGAGAAGCTTTGCTTCCTATTTTTGGCAAACACACGTTTAGCGCAGTCATATGAAACAAAGGAAAACAGCCCTCAGTTGAGCATTGATCTGCTATGTATATCAAAATAATGGTTTTAGTTTAAAGAATACTGTGTAGGGGCTACGATAAGGAGGAAATGGATTTTAGTTTGCATTCATGCGCCCTCATGTTAATCAAGTACAATTGCTCAAGGAATTGATACATTTGTTGCTGACGCTTTCTACAGTACTCGATGTGCTTGAATCAGAGAATAGCCACTTTCTAAGATATCTCCTACAAGTTTGTTTGTGCCCAGTTGCTACAAATAGGGGTTGAAAGTGTTGACAGAAGTAAAACCTGTTTCAGGTTTTCCTACTGTCAAAATGGGGGAAGGAGGCTAGCTCCTCTACAAATTAAGGGTAGGCAAAATTATGTTTTCTCTCTTCTTTTTCTCACTTTTTTTTGAGTCTGTCTAAGCTGTCTAGGAAATAGCCATGAGATAGTTATTGGCTATTCTGTAATACTGTTTTAAAATTGTTAGAATTAATAAACAGATGAAACACATAAGCTATGTTACTGCCCATCCTGTATGAAAGAATGAGTAGAACAGATTGATGTTCCCTTATTTGATCTTTAAGGAGAACTGTATAGTGGCGGTTTCTGTTCAAAAATCTCAGGTGGCAACACTATTATTGTTTATGTTATTCTCATGTTCTATACAGTTTTGCAAGGGCATTGCTAGTCTTTTATTAGCTAGTCTCTGTCAATAAGCTGACAGCCCTTATTAGAGCTGGAGATAGGGTTTTTTTTCCTTTTGAAAATGATGTTGCATAGTCCAGATCGTGAAAAGTACAATGCAGGAAAGACGCTCATGTGATCCTTAGCAAACATTTTGAAGGAAAATATTGTTTTATAGGAATTTGTTTGTCATAACATGTTCTGCTGGAGAAAATGTACTCACTATGTTGAAGTTTAGTTCTTTTTGCAATAAGAATCCCTGTTAAATTAGCAGTTTTAGATTTTCCTGCTGCACCTATAACATGAGAGCATGGTCCTAAGCATAACATGTAAGAGAAATTATTTTACAAGTGTCTGCAGTCCTGTACAAGTAATGTAAAATCTATGAGTAAAAGTGTAGAACATTTCCTTTTTCTTGAGGGTTCTTCAGATTGGTAATATAGGAATACACCAATGTAAGTATTTGGAGTATGTCTGTATTGTTTTTCTCTTTTTCTCAGAATTTAGTAAATGAACACAGACTTCCTTGGCTGTTTGGGATTGGGTGATGTATTACTCTTGTCAGTTCACCAAAACGTTCCTTTTATACTTGCCAATAGGTCCAGGGTTTTCTACTCTCAGATAGATGAAGTGGCTCTTGGGTGCCTTGCTAATGTATGGGGCGCCCCAGGACTAAGAGAGTATTCTGAGACTATCCTCTCTGTTGTTAGATTATTTCTGTGCCTTGTCTAAAGACCTCTTGTTCTGTCCACCAATAGATATTTGCTGCCTTACAACCATTGCCAGAGGGGCCCGGACATCAGATCCAGCCTGGGGAGTCAGCGCCACTCCAGTTTGAAGCCAAAGTGAAAGGAACCAGCATAGGCGTTGCTGGCAACTAGGACCTCAGTGAAGGCGGAAGCACTGGGACGTGAAGTGTGTACCCCTGCCACTGTCTTGGGCGAAAGACGGGGTTACAAATCAGGATGGAGAAATCTTTGTGTGGATCCAGTTTTTGATGCCCAGCTGAGAGAGTCACAGAACGACAAGGACGGCAAGGAGGCTTTTGCTTGAGGTGACCCCCTTTGAAACAAGGGTTGCTTCAGGCCTTTGAGTCCTGGTCCCAAGTGAATGCAAGTCTACGCCTTTGTTTGTTGATCAAGAGATGCCCGAGCACACTGGGTATAATTTGTGGCCCTAACAAAAGAGCAGTGCGCCAGAGGTGCAATACAGGAGTTAGGGAAGGACTTGAGTTTAGGGTACAGGTGCTGTGCCCTTGGTGCCTGTTAGATTAAAGTGAAGAAAACTGGTGCACTGCCTGAGACACTGGACAGGATCATTGAGGGTATTTGCCCTGGGGGGTGATTGCCCTATCCTGAAAGAAAGACTTTTCCTTCTCCGTGATTCTTGAGTTGCGAGTTGTGCAGCTCCACCGTGGGAACAACAAGAGCCTGCCTGTGAGGCTCAAACGGACACAGGGAGAAGACTCCCCTCTGGCTGGTGGTTCTAGAAATTCCCAAGGACTCTTTTTTTTGTTAGTAATGTACCCCTTTGGTCGTCCCATTTTTTTGGGAGGAGCAGCCCTTTGCGGCTCCTTGTCCTAATTCCTATGGCCCTGTGTGGTCCTCCTGGTCCCCCGGAGCCAGGATTGTTTTTGTAATAATATGTCTGATTGCTTTAATATTTTTTAAGAGTAATGTTTATTCTGCACGAGAAAAGTTCATCTGAGCATGTTACTTTACTCTTTCCTTAAGTATATTAATTGATAATTTAGCCCTCATAAAAATACTGAGAAAGTCTATTGAAAATGTTTTTATTAGGTATGTGCTGTTGGCTATTTTGAAATTGACTTGACGAGCCCCCATCAGAGCCCTGAAACTTAAAATTAGACTAGATGGTTTTGGTATTTGCTTTCTGCTTAGGATTGGAAAATATTGAGATTTCTGTTTGAGATAATAGTCATTATTCTCTCTTGCTACCTGTATGACCCAATGCTCTGTTCACTTTGTACTCCTGCTTATACCTTGTATATACCTGCTTAATGAAATGTTTAGAATGTAAATGCCCACCTAGCATAGGATATTGATGAATTTATGAGAAGAAAATGTGCAAAATATTTTCTATGTCTCTACTAGATCATGGGAATGTCTTTAGCTCATGCTAAAAGGATCATCTGTTAAAGATTGCAGGAATCGCTGTTAGCATGAGCTGAAAGCCATTTTGTACTTGGCAGCCATTTTAGTTAGCCATGTGCTCGCCATGTGCTTTCTCCCTCTTCCAGAGTCTTGCACATGCTCAGAGAGGCCTAGCTGGTAGAATGCACCTGCTCCTAGTATAGAACTGTCAGGCTATTCTTACTCATGTAAGCAGTTTAGTCTCCCTCCCACTTTGTGGAGCAAGCAAATTTTGTATACCCATATTAGTCAATAAGCATGCTTGTATGTGCTAGGACCTCCCCTTGATTTTATGCTGACTATGTAACAAATACATATATAAGGACCCTGTTCTCTGCACTCATTAGAATGCCTCCTACAGTGGCCTGCGGGTACCGTAAGATGCAATCTCCCTCATCTGAGGTTAATAAAACATGTTTTTTGATATTACAGCTTCTGTGCCAATCTCTTCCTTGTTGGTCTTAAGGACCAGATGTATCAGTGAACCCCTAAGAAGGTTTTTATTTCTACAGGACTACTGGGCTAGCCCAAGGGCTATCTGAAGGCTCAATTACACCTAGCTCCAACATTTTCTGGACTTCAGTCCTGATACAGTCCCTGACATGGTCAGGTTGCCTGTAGATTTTACTCTTGACAGGCAGACTGTCTCCAGTGTCCACCTCATGGGTGCACCAGGTAGTCTGACTAGGGGTCAGGCTAAACATATGTCTATACTGTTGCAGAACTTGTCTGCACTCAGTTTGCTGATGGTCAGTGAGGCTGCTTGCCAAAGCAACACCATCTACTGACCCATCATCAGGGTTCTGAGAGAGCAGGTCAGGGAGAGGGTCACTCTCCTCCTCCTGGTCCTCATCAGTTGCCATGAGCAAGCCCATGTCAGCCCTGTCAACATATGGCTTTAATCTGTTGACATGGAGCACCCTCAGGGGGCTCCTGGGAGTTCCAAGATTCACCAGATAGGTGACTTCTCCCTTCTGTTCAACTTTTGTATGGGGGCCACTCCACTTGTCCTGGAGGGCTGCTGGGGCCACCGGCTCCAACACCCACACTTTCTGTCCTGGCTGGTATACAGTCAGCACAGCCTTTGGTCATGCCAAGCTTTTTGCAATTCTTGGCTGGCCTCCACGTTTTGGTTGCCTTTTTCATGTATTCGGCCATCCGGGAGCGGAGACCAAGTACATAGTCCATCACATCCTGTTTGGGGGGTTTGAGAGGTAACTCCCAGCCCTCTTTAACCAGGCACAATGGACCTCTTACAGGGTGCCCAAACAGAAGCTCAAATGGGCTGTAGCCAATCCCTTCTGTGGAACTTCTCTGTATGCAAACAACAGGCAAGGAAGAAGAAGGTCCCATTTCCGCCTAAGCTTCTCTGGGAGTCCTTTAATCATTCCCTTCAGGGTTTTGTTGAAACGTTCAACCAACCCATTGCATTGTGGGTGATAGGGGGTGGTGAACTTATAAGTTACACCACACTCCTTCCACATTGCTTTCAAGTATCCTGACATGAAGTTGGCACCTCTGTCAGAGATTACCTTCTTTGGGAAACCCACTCTGGAGAAAACTCCAATGAGGGCTCTTGCCACCACAGGGGCTGTGGTGGTTCTCAGGGGAATTGCTTCTGGGTACCTGGTGGCATCATCCACTACCACCAGGATAAACCTGTGCCCAGATGCAGTTTGAGGGTCAAGGGGACCAACAATGTCAATCCCTACCCTTTCAAAGGGTACCCCCACCACAGGTAGTGGTATCAGGGGGCCTTTGTTGTGCCACCTGCCTTACCACTGGCTTGGCATGTGACACAGGAGCGACAAAGCTCCTTTGTGTCCTCTGACATATGTGGCCAATGAAAATGTGGAACAAGCCTGTCCCAGGTCTTGTTTTGGCCCAAGTGACCTGCTAAAGGGATGTCATGTGCTAGGGTCAAGAGGAACCCCCTAAACTTCTGAGGTGTTACCAACCTCCTGGTGGCTCCAGGGGCTGGGTCTCTACCCTCAGAGTATAGGAGTCCCTCATCCCAATAAACATTTTGGGACCCACTAGCACTCCCAGCAGCCTCAGCAGCAGCCTGCTGTCTGAGGGGTTCAAGAGAGGGGCAGCACTGTTGCTCCTTACTCAGATCTTCCCTAGAAGGGCCCCCTGCCCCCAAGAACTCAACCTGATCAGGCTCAAGTCCCTCTGGGGCAGTTCCTTCTTCAGGATCTGCTTCACCTCCCTCTGGAGGTGAATCTGTGATCTGAGACAGAGGGGAAGGCACTGCCTTTACCCTACTGCTCCTCCTCTTTGGAAGCATCTGGTCCATTGTTCCAGGATCCAGAGCTGGTTCAGTGTTATGCATTCTTGCTTGTGACCTGGTCACAGCAAATACCTCTGCAGGGATGCCCAACATCTCAGCATGAGTCCATAACTCTACTTCAGACCAGGCTGAAGTCTCTAGATCATTGCCCAATAGACATTCTACAGGGAGGTCTGCACTGACTACAACCTTCTTGAGGCCAGTTACCCCTCCCCAGGAGAAATTCAAAACTGCCAGACTATGGTTGGTCCTGACATTGCTTGCATTGGTCACCTGGTACATTTCGCCCAGGATGATCTGTCCAGGGTCCACACGATCCTCTGCCACCATGGTGACACTAGCACCTGTGTCCCTAAATGCCAAAGCCTGTTTGCCATTTATTACAGGCTGCTGTTTGTATTTGCCCAGATTACTGGGGCTTACTAGGAAGGACATATCAAGGTCTCCATCACAAATCAGCATTGCCTGAGTGGGCACTCTGACTAGGTCAGAGTCCACTTCAGAACCCAGGGTCAACCCTACTACACCCTTATTCTGCGTACCACCTCCACCAGTAGCTGAGCTAGGGGGAACAGTTGCCTTAGGGGCAGGAGTGGTGGTGGTTTGGTCTTTGGACTTGTTACAATCAGAAGTCCAGTGCCCTTTCTGTTTACAGAATTTGCACCAGGGCTTCTTTTGGCCTTTTCCCTTGTTGGATTGTGACTCCCCACCAGATGCAGATTTTTGGGGCCCTTGTGAAGACTTCTGGTCTTTTGACTTAGCCCCACCTTTCTCAGAGCCCTTATAATACTGCTTCTTTGTGTCACCCCCTTGGTTCTGGGTTTTCTGCCTCACCCTGGTTCTGAGCCACTTGTCTGCCTTCTTTCCCAATTCTTGGGGAGAGGTCAGATCTGAGTCCACCAGGTATTGATGCAACAACTGGTTCTGGCAATTATTAAGGATCTGTTCTCTCATCATCAGATTATACAATCCCTTGAAATCAGTAACCCTACTGCCAACCAGCCAACCCTCCAGAGCCTTGGTTGCACAATCTACAAAGTCAGTGCAGTCCTGAGTCGGTGCCTTCTGGGTGTCTCTGAACTTCAACCTGTACTGCTCAGTGGTTAAGCCAAACCCATCTATCAGTGCACTCTTCAGGACTTCATAGTCATCAGCACATCCTCTTCTCTAACAGTGAGGAGCTTGTCTCTACCTTTATCTGAAAAGGAGAGCCACAAGATTGCTGCCCACTGCTTTTGGGGGACCTGTTGTACTCTACAGGCCCTTTCCATAGCAGTTATCCACTTGTGGATATCATCCCCACTCTGGTAGGGAGGAACAACCTTGCTCAGGTTCCTATGGTCTGGAATATTTTCTCTGCCTCTAGGGACACTGTTGCTGCCACCAGGGGGTTCTAACCCCTCTCTTCTAGAAGCTTTCTGGAACTCAAAGGCTTCTTTGTCTAATGCCAACTGCTTGGTTTTGAGGGCAAATCTTGCTTCCTCATACTACAGCAGTTTGTACATCCTTTCAGAGGAGGTCTCTCTTCTTGGGAAGAAGGAGTTCCTCTGGTAGACAGTTTCTCTGCCAGAGTGAAAGGAGTGCTCAGATTCCCTGGAAAGGGACCTGTGCTTGTCTTCCACTATGTCAGTTCTCTTAGGGAGAATTCCTCTGTCTTGTTCAGACCCCTTTGGGCCTGGCCCTACAATCACAGAGTCCTGGTCATCCTGATGTTCATCATCTGACCCAGACACTATAACTGACCCTCCCACTGATCCAGACCCCTTAGCTCCTAGGGCTAATCTAAGGTCATCTGCTGTTAGCAGATCTATCAAGTGTAGTGTGGAGGGACTCTGTCCTATCTTCAGGTGCCTCTCAGCACACATGGCTTTCAAGTCACAGAAAGTCATGTCCTTATACTGAAGCTGGGTGGATCCACTGGGTCCATCCCTTGAGGACATTCTAGTGTTGTGCAGTGTTGTACTACCTACACTAGTTTGTGGCCTACTGATACTAGCTTGAGCTGTAGAAAGGGTGTGCTATTCCTTTTGCACACAGCTCTAAGTTCAGTAGAACTTATTGATACTAAGCTTGATTTTATATGTACCTTGAGTACCTATAGTGGTTTTCAGTTAGTAATTCAAATAGAGATTTTCTGGTAAAACAATAGCAAGCTGGAATCCCACACGCTGCCACCAATGTGAGAAGTCGGCCTGGTATATGCTGTTCACTAATTAAAGTGGACACCTTGCACCAGAACAATTCGACTCTTATGGTTGGTAGGTTTACGACAACCTTTATAGAAAGCTATCCTAGTGGTAGCTGTGGAGAGCAGCCTTCAGGCTAAGTCTTGGAGGAATGTAAAGCAGCTTGTTTTACCACACAATCTCTTGAATCACCAAATGAAAAGACACCACACAGGTATATATATCAAATATATATGTATTTATTAATAAACAACTCTCTACTAATCTCTTTATGAGATTAGAAGTCAGGAACATATGTACAAATCAAATGTTATCAAAATAAGTTAGCACAATCAAATATCACAATCTTAGTTTGGCTAGACCTAGGTCTAGAGCAGTCAGAATCGAGGGACCCCCAAGAACCACCCCAGGTAGTTGTAGGAGACCCACAGGGGACGGACGCGGTGTCCTGGCACCGGTGCGAGTCCTGTACGAGTCTATGCAAACAGACGCGATTGAGATTTCAATGTTAAAGGTCCCTTGCGTGTTCGAGGCGAACACACCGATCGGTCCTTGTACGAGTCGAAGGACGCGGTTACAGATAGAGTTGCAAGGGAGATGGACGCGCTGTGTCTAACACAGACGCGAACCTTGTACGAGTCAGCGCAATGGAGATTTCAATGTTACAGGCCCCTTGTGTGTTCGAGGCGAACACCGATCGGACTCAGTACGAGTCGAAGGACACGGTTATAGATAGTGTTACAAGGGAGATGGACGCGATGTGTCTAACACAGACGCGAACCCTGTACGAGTCAGCGCAATTGTCGCACTTAGAAAATAAGAGTTTTAGGGCACTTCTAGGGTAGCTACAAGCAAGCCACTTACAGGGTAAGTAGTTCTAGGGCCCACACCCACGGGAGCACTGTAATGCTAAAGTTACCTCACCCAGGGGAGCCGGGTGCATAGGTGTCCTTTGGTGTCGGGTCGCGGCGTCGTTTTCAATGGGAGCCAGTGAAGACTTGCAGCTTCCGGCGACAGAAGAAGTGTCCGTTGGAATCCAAGCCTGGATTCGGAAGGAGGAAGACCTGAAAGCAGATGGGACAGTGTTCAAGGGCACTTGGCAGTGACCCGGGGCAAGGAAGATGAATGCCCACTGTCGTCGACAGATTCAGGTCGTTCGCTGGGGTCTTGACTCTTCACCCACGAGGTCCAGGAGGCGTCGAGGACGGCCAGGAGCTGGATTCAGTGTGTCCCACGAAGTCTGCAGCTGACTGCGGTGTCGGCAACCCGATTGGAGCCCACAAGCCTTGGTAGCAGCAAGTCTTGTGGTGGAATGGAAAAGTCAATGGTGCAGACCAGCAAGGTCTGAGGAACATACCCAGAGAGGGTAGGTCAGGGCAGGCGGGAGCAACCAGGGGAGCCCTTTGGTTTCTTTGGAAAGTCTTCTGGGGACCCACAAGCCGGCTGGCAAGGGATCACAAAGACGCCTCAGGAGGATTCACTCAACAGGGGCCCACGGTCACTCGGGATGGTGTAGGCCTCTGATTTTGGGAGGGGTCTCTGCTGGAGGCTGGGACCATACGTGGTCTAGAGCACAAGTTCGTAGAACATCGTGAAGGGGTTGCACTTGACAATAGTGCACGGTACCCAGGGGCTGCGGTTCCTCATTGTTCGTGGGGTCCACTTGCCTCAGCTTTGCTGGGGACTCACGATGGCCTTGGAGGGGTCAGGAAATCCTCTTCCTGGGCTGCAGGGACTTCAGGCTCCGGCGGGAGCAGCGTAGTTTGCGACCGTCGTTGTCGTTTTTGGTGCCTGCCAAGCAGGGGAGTCACTCCTTGACTCCAAGGGAGATTCTTCCATCTTCCAAAGGTAGTGAAACATCGAAGGTCCGGGATTCTTCTTGTAGAACGTCGTCCAGGGGTATCTAGTTTGCAATGCACAGGTTCCCCCTCTTATACTAAAAGAAAGGGAGGGACTAGCTCTATGACCCCACCTATGGGAGGGTCAGGGAGTGGGTGGCTACACCCACTTCCCTTTGTCCAGTTTCGCGCCAGAGCAGGGGCAGGTAGCCCCTGAGCTGGTTTGAACTGGCATATGCACAGAGGAGCCTTCTGCTCCCCCAGTGCAGGACTTCAAAGCACTCTAAGAGTGCACCCACCCAGCCCCAATACACTAAACCCTGTCTGGAAGGTGGTCACACCCTCCTGTGACAGGATACCTATTGTTGGGCTTCCTCCACTGCGAGTTTCGGTCATCAGCAGGAGGGCAGCCCAGTGTCTGTGACTGGTGGCATCCATTTTGTGATGCCAGGGCTCTGCAGGATTCTACCGCATTTCCACAGTAGGTACATGTCTATCCCTCTAGAAGGGTGGAATGCTACCCCCGCCGCCAGAACTGGCGGGGGGTAGTATTCCAAGATGTTTGACACAAAACACGACATGTTTTGATGCAGCCATTCCAAAGTTAGCATTCTACCGCGAGGATATAATGCACTTAAGAGTATATCGTTTAACCGCATCCACAAACAGCGCCAGAGAATGGACTCTGAGAGCTGCAGAGGGGCCCTGCTCAGGCAGAGGCACCCTCTCACATAGGAACCAAGCACCCTGCCCTCAGGATTAATAGGGCCTGCCTTAGGGGTGGCTGATAGGTTTAAATGTGTGTGCAGGAGAGATATAGGAAACCTATATCTCAGTGAGGGGTGCTAGCACCACCTCACCCAGGCTGCAGTAGCAGGCCTGTGGTGTCAGATTTAGTCTGCTTCCCAGGGTGGCATAATACATGCTTCAGCCCCTGGTAGGCCTGTGAAGTACCTATGCCCTTGGTACCTAAGGTACTCTATACTAGGGACTCATAAGGTACCACAGTATCCAATCACTAATGCACCTAGAGTGCACTCCAAGCCATTTAGAGAGAACAGAGAGGATGGGGCCCTGATTGGCAGGGACCCAGCCAGACTATAGCCAGAAACCAGTATAAACATCAGAAAAAAAGTGGGGGCAACATAAGAGGCAGATCCTACTCTCCTACACCCTCCTCCCTCTTTCTGTACCTCTCTTGCCTCTTTCTGTACCTCTGTTCCCTCTTTCTGCACTCTCTTGCCTGTTTCTACACCCCTCTTCCCTCTTTCTGCACCTCTCTTGCCTTTTTCTGTGCCCCTGTTCCCTCTTACTACACATCTCTTGCCTGTTTCTGCATCCCTCTTGCCTGTTTCTGCACCCCTCTTGCCTCTTTCTGCAGTCCTCTTGCTTCCTTCTGCACCTCTGTTGCTTCTTTCTGCACTTATTGTGCCTCTTTGTGTACCCCTTTTGCCTCTTCCTGCACCTCTGTTGGTTTTTCATGCACTGCTCTTGCTTCTTTCTGCACCTCTCTTGCAAATGTCTGTACCCCTCTTGCCTCTTTCTGTACCCCTCTTCCGTCTTTCTGCATCTCTCTTGCCTCTGTCTGCAACCCTGTTCCCTCTTTCTGTACCTCTTGTGCCTGTTTCTGCAGCTCTCTTGCCTCTTTCTGCAGTTATCTTGCCTCCTTCTGTACCCCTCTTCTGTCTTTCTGCACCTCTCTTGCCTCTGTCTGCAACCCTGTTCCCTCTTTCTGTACCTCTTTTGCCTGTTTCTATAACTCTCTTGCCTCTTTCTGCAGTTCTCTTGCCTCCTTCTGTACCCCTTTTGCCTCTTTTTGCACCTCTGTTGGTTCTTTGTGCACTGCTCTTGCTTCTTTCTGCACCTCTCTTGCAAATTTCTGCACCCCTCTTGCCTCTTTCTGCACCCTTCCTAATTCTTTCTGCCTCACTTGCCTCTGTCTGCAGCCCTCTTGCCTCTTTCTGCACCTCTTTTGCTTCTTTCTGCACTTCTCTTGCCTCTTTTCGTACCCCTCTTGCCTCTTTCTGCTCCTCTGTTGGTTATTTCTGCACTGCTCTTGCTTCGTTCTCTTCCCCTTATTGCAAATGTCTTCACCCTTCTTGCCTCTTTATATACCCCCTCCTCCCTCTTTCTGCACCTCTTTTGCCTGTTTCTGCAACTCTCTTGCCTCTTTCTGCAGTTGTCTTGCCTCCTTACGCACCTCTGTTGTTGCTTTCTGCATTCCTCTTTCCTCTTTCTGCACTCCTCTTGCCTCTTTCTGCACATCTGTTGCTTTTTTCTATACCTCTCTTGCTTCTTTCTGCTCCCCACTTGCCTCTTTCTTCACCCCTCTTCCCTCTTTCTGTACCTCTTGCCTCTTTCTGTACCTCTTTTGCCTCTTTCTGCACTTTTCCTGCCTCTTTCTGCAATTCTCTTGCCTCTTTTTGCACCTCACATACCTCTTTCTGTACCTCTTTTGCCTCTTTCTGCTCTTCTCTTGCCTCTTTCTGCACTTCTCTTGCCTCTTTCTATACTTCTCTTGCTTCTTTCTGCACTTCTCTTGCCTCTTTCTGCACATTTCTTACTCTTTCTGCACCTTTGTGGTTTTTACTGCACTTTTCTTGCTTCTTTCTGTACTTCTCTTGCCTGTGTCTATATTCAAATGGAAAGTGCAAGCTGTCAAGTTTAAAGGTCTGCGTGCTCTCGTGACGGAGGTATATGTCTACTTGTACATGTATTCTCACATGTGTTATGCATCTGAAGATGGTAGCTTAAAAAGCAGGTAGCTTCTCTTACAGGTGTCATCTTCTTAGTTCTGCTCTGTCATTCGGTTGCACAGGCAGACATGTCTTATGTATATAGGTGTTATAGAGCCCCTCAAAGATACTTTTGAATACCCATGTGCCCTGTATTATGAGCAGAAAGAAATACATACACCTTTTTGTACACAAATTTACAGAGTATGCTGTTTGAAACAAAGGTATTCAAGTATTATTTGTATGTTTATTTTTATGTAACATGTCACTAGGTAAAAGCACAGACACATGCATGAATACCTTCACAAATTTGGTCAGACTTACAACAGTGATATGGCTAGGATTGCTGTTTGATATTTGGTAGTACAATAGGAGATAATCCCAGTATACAATAATTCAGCAATGAACAGAATGAACATATATTGCCAACAATCATATAAAGAATCAAAATGCAAGAATGAAATGAAACAGTGTTATTTAATCACACTGTCACCTTATATTGTATATACATCATAACATGTACTCACATTTGTATACAAGTGCCCAAAGAGAAAGAGGGTGTGGGGTGATTAGAGTGGGAATAGTGTGATATAGAAAGGTAGAGTTATTGTGCCAGAAGCATATTCATTATTCAGCAATACAAAACAGTAGCTCCTTATTTTCGCACAAATTCGCAAATGTCTACATCAATCTCTTTAGCCATGCATATAGGACAAAAAACACAGTAGAACAATCTCTGTTGTTTTATATGCTGGCTCAAACAAGTAGTATCGACGTTCCGACCCCAGAGATCTGTAGGTTTATTAACACCTTACGGTGGGGTCTTCCTCAGGACTGAGAGAAGGGAATAGGCACCTAGGGGTAAGTATGATAATAGGCATTAACCTCATGGGAAATGACAGAAAACATCGGTAATAAAACATGGGCCAGAGGTCCCTATATTTACCATATATAGCCTTTTAGAAAGGCCGGTCTTGATAGCATATTGGGCACAGGGCTCCAGTATCACGAAAGCGGAATAACTGCACCTGCAAAGGTAAGGTGTAGTTTAACAGCGGCCCGCCCAAGTAATGTGGGCACCGGGCCCGTGTGTAAACCAGGAATGAATCCTTACAGTCATTAATCACATAGACTTGAACTTACGCTCATCCGATTATATCAAAAATATCCCATTAATCCTATTTGGCGGTCAACACCATGTCAATCCGCTATGACCTCATAATTCCAAATCTAAAAACAAAAGAGAAACCAAAACTGTATCCATAACTAAACAGGACCCTAGAGTTAAAAAACTATCAACCACCTGACCCCAAAACTGTAACAAGGGTTACCTGCTAGCGCCACAAACATTGCGGTGTGCCAGGGGGCCTTGAGTCTGGGGAAAACAGGGGAGATGAGGCACAAGTCATAAATGCCCCCGCATCGTAACTAAACGGCTTAAAATCACAATGGTCTTAACAAACTCACCGCTCCTCTCTGCGGCACCGATGCTACGGCCCAGCGTGGCAGCGTCTATGGTCTGAAACGGAGAGTTAGGGACTGGGGCGGGTGCTCTACAGCCTTTAAATTGCCGCGTGCGTTAGAAAAAAGCCACGAGTATAACGTGCCGAAGGCAGCAGCTGGATGCTGACAAAACCGCATCTACGTCTGCCCTTTACCAATTGCAATACCAGCAATGTAATTTATGGCATTGTATGTCCCTGTGGGTTCATATATGTGGGACAGACCCAACAGAAGATCAAAGCCCGCATACTGCAGCATTGTAGTAGAGTAAGATGCGATGTGCAGGGGGCACCCTTAGTTGAACATTTTAAAACTGCTGCACATACATCGGAGGACCTTAAATGGATAGTCTTGGAGAAAGTAACCTTAGGCCCCAGAGGTGGCAACATTGGCCCGATCCTGAATATAAGGGAATTCAAATGGATGACACGTCTAGACTCGATACAGAATGGACTGAACGAAGTAGAGTCTAGCCATGCCCAGTTAGCATGTCTCTAATTAGGAGCCTGGGTGTTTTCGAATATGTTTTTCCTTGTAACCGTGATCAACTGTTTTTAATTTTTTTTTAGACACTTCTGCCTGGCTATGCTGCAAAGTTCTATGATCCTGTATGTCTCTACCCCTCTGGTGTACCCATTTTGATGATTATATTATGTGATGATAAATGTGCAGTATTAAGCTGTATAGGTCACTTATAAATATTAAGCACTTCTTGACATGCGTTTATCCATAATACACCAAGTCAATACACAATGTCAGAACGATCTGATTTTATTACGCATTTTGCTTGTAGGTCTCTGTGGCAAAATGATTTTAAGACCTTGTTTTGAATAATGTACCGTATGCTCGAATGATCTAATCTATTATAAACTGTTTAATCATGTATGAGAATATGCCGCTATACCTTTAATCCACTAATGTTGTTCACTTACTCCATGCAATGGATGGTAATATGTTACCCTGCTACAATAATGAGATGTATTCTTTTTAGGAATATTTATGGAGGGTGCTCAAAATAGTGTACGCTTTAGGGGTTTATACAGAATCCCTCTATTTCTCAATAATGTGTATGTCTATGAGTGGCGCCCCTGTGTGGATGACCAGAATTGGGAATTGTATAACCTGTATTGATCATCTGTTACCCTTAGACAACATGAATAGTGAACACTGGTTCATTAGTATTCACATCCCACATAGCCTTTGATTTAACCGTTTTTTTTTAATTGTAAGATGTTTTACCTGCTTTTCCAATTGTTTGACTATGGGTTAGTCTATTGTTGCTTTCCATTGCAAACAAGGGCACACGTAGATGCGGTTTTGTCAGCATCCAGCTGCTGCCTTCGGCACGTTATACTCGTGGCTTTTTTCTAACGCACGCGCCAATGTAAAGGCTGTAGAGCACCCACCCCAGTCCCTAACTCTCCGTTTCAGATTCGATCGGACGGGGAGCGGTAAGCATTTTCTGCTCGATACAATGTTACTACCATCATGACTTTTATGAGCGCGTCCTGCGTTTCTTTTCCTTTGGCTGAAACACTCTCTCCTCTGACCATAGATGCTGCCACGCTGGGCCGTAGCACCGGTGCCGCAGAGAGGAGCGGTGAATTTGTTAAGACCACTGTGATTTTAAGCCGTTTAGTTACGATGTGGGGGCATTTATGACTCGTGCATCATCTTCCCTGTTTTCCCCAGACTCAAGGCCCCCTGGCACACCGCAACGTTTGTGGCGCTAGCAGGTAACCCTTGTTACAGTTTTGGGGTCAGGTGGTTGATAGTTTTTTAACTCTAGGGTCCTGTTTAGTTATGGATACAGGTTTGGTTTCTCTTTTGTTTTTTGATTTGGAATTATGAGGTCATAGCGGATTGACATGATGTTGACCGCCAAATAGGATTAATGGGATATTTTTGATATAATCGGATGAGCGTAAGTTCAAGTCTATGCGATTAATGACTGTAAGGATTCATTCCTGGTTTACACACGGGCCCGGTGCCCACATTACTTGGGCGGGCCGCTGTTAAACTACACCTTACCTTTGCAGGTGCAGTCAATCCGCTCTCGTGATACTGGAGCCCCGTGCCCAATATGCTATCAAGACCGGCCTTTCTAATAAGGCTATATATGGTAAATATAGGGACCTCTGGCCCATGTTTTATTACCGATGTTTTCTGTCATTTCCCATGAGGTTAATGCCTATTATCATACTTACCCCTAGGTGCCTATTCCCTTCTCTCAGTCCTGAGGAAGACCCCACCGTAAGGTGTTAATGAACCTACAGATCTCCGGGGTCGAAACGTCGACACTACTTGTTTGAGCCAGCATATAAAACAACAGAGATTGTTCTACTGTGTTTTTTGTCCTATATGCATGGCTAAAGAGATTGATGTAGACATTTGAGAATTTGTGCGAAAATAAGGAGCTACTGTTTTGTATTGCTGAATAATGAATATGCTTCTGGCACAATAACTCTACCTTTCTATATCACACTATTCCCACTCTAATCACCCCACACCCCTCTTTCTCTTTGGGCACTTGTATACAAATGTGAGTACATGTTATGATGTATATACAATATAAGGTGACAGTGTGATTAAATAACACTGTTTCATTTCATTCTTGCATTTTTGATTCTTTATATGATTGTTGGCAATATATGTTCATTCTGTTCATTGCTGAATTATTGTATACTGGGATCATCTCCTATTGTACTGCTTATTACCCAGATCCCAGTATCAGTGGGTTTACCCTTTTTATGTAATGTTTTCTGAGCAGGTGCATGCCTGCGAGGTATTTTAGTGATTGAATCACTCACTGTCCAAAATGGTAGAGAGCGGAATTCTATCATATACAGAGGAGTATATCACCCAACTATTACAGGACCCCACTAACCAATTTCTATCTTCCACTACCCCTACGATTGACTTTACTCTAAATGATAAAGTTGCTCGTTTAGAGCGTCTTCAGAAGAAATTGATACGTACTCGCCTACATGGGCATTTGCTGACTAAATACCTCCAGTCCAATATTATTCCAACAGGACTACAGGTTAGGAACAAACCTGCGATTTTTGTAGATATTCCTAAATTTAAGGAAGGGTTTAGTTTTGTTGCCAACAACTGCTCCCGGCACTGGATGGTGCTGGGAGTCGAGACAGCAGCGGAACAGATACAGGTTCTTATGCGTGAAATCACTGCCTTGAAATCTGAGATTGCAGGGGATTCCACACTCACCAACGCCAAGGAGGCTTTGGAGAATCTGGGAAAATCATTGAAGGATTTTGAGACCACCACCCAGAATAAGAAATTGGAAAAGTTATACAAGGATATACGATATTACGATAAGAAGAACACGTATCCATACCTTCAAGAGAATTTTTATAAACAGGATAATCAGGACGTTTTACCGGCCGAGGCAGGGGAGGTTACCGTGGACGGAGGAATTATACTACCTTCTCGGAATCATCTTGTAGTACAGATAGCGAGAACGAACAGGCAGGCCCCAGCACCAATTACAGTTATCAAGAGAATTGGCACCAACCACAAGGACCGTTTCCTTTTTTAGGGGAAGGCCAATGGAGACCACCCAGGGGCAGAGGTGGCTTTTGGCCCAGGGGACCACCACGGGGCCAGCAACAAGCCAATGTGACCTGGTAGAGAGGCCGAGGGGGAACCCAGAAGCAAGTACGCTTCCCGCCAGAGAACCATGGCGAAATATCAACATGACGCAAAGTTTACAGGTGGTGAGCAGGCAGTCCGGTAGTGAATATCTCCTACTACGCTCTGAAGGAAGAAGAAGAAAAGATTCTTAGTAAAGGCTTGTCTTTTGTACCTACAGCACACCCTAACCATTTGACATTGAAAATATAACTACTTAGATTCTTTCGGAAAATCCGTCTGAGGTTCTTTTTCAAGAATTCTGCAACATCCTCCGCAAAATCATTGACAGGACAGAGAGTTCCTTCTACATTTGTCCCTCCGACCAACACCATGAGCAACCAAATTCTGGCATATGAAGATATCGTGCTTAGGGACATATCTAAACTATTGGAGTCATACAAGCATTCTAATGTAAATGTGACCAGAATTGAGAGAGAAGCCCTATCTGCCCTAAGGAACAACAAGGACATTGTGATCAAGCCCGCGGATAAGGGCGGGGCGATTGTGGTACAGGATGTGGATAAATACAAGTTGGAAATCATTGGGCAACTACAGGATGGAGTGAGTTACTGCAAATTGCGGTCCAATCCCACAAAAGAAATGGCTTCTGAGATCCTTACCCTAACTAAGGGAGGTTTGGAACAAGGTTTTGTGGATAAACTCGAGTTTGAGTATCTCAACCAATCAGACCCACGGCTCCCCACCATCTATACACTGCCAAAGGTTAATAAGGATATGCAAAACCCACCCTGTAGACCTATTATTTCGGGCTGTGGGTCTATGCTTGAACCACTATGTAAGTATATTGACTTCTTTCTGAAACCAATCGCTGAAAGCACGGAAACATATCTGAGGGATCCGCTCCAAACCATTAATTTGATTGATCAGCTTCCCTTTGACCCCAATGAACAACTTTTGGTGACATGCGACATTGTATCGTTATATACTAGCATTCCCCAACAATCAGCACTTGAAGTTGTGAGGTATGTTCTGAATCAACGACCAGCTCCCATGGCAGTGCCCACGGATTTCATAATTGGATTACTTTCCATAGCTATGATGAAGAATGTTTTCTTCTTCCAGGGTAGCTATTACCTACAGACGAAGGGGGTGGCGATGGGGGCTTCTTTCGCACCTGATTTGGCTATCATCTTCATGGATCATTTTGAACAAACATTTATCTTCAATTTGAGCAACCCATATCGCGACAAGGTGACGTTGTGGAGAAGGTATATCGACGATGTGCTTATGATATGGACAGGCAATAGCGAAGATCTGGGCTCCTTCCATGATTGGCTCAATCAGAGGGACAAGGACATTCAATTTACAATGCAATCCAGTTCAAGCAGGATAGACTTCCTGGACATTACCATCTACAGTGAGGGTGACAAGCTATATACAACATTATATCACAAACCAGCTGAACGGAACTCTCTCCTAAGATATAATAGCCACCACCCGCGCGGTCTAAGAGATAATCTACCGGTAGGGCAGTTCCTAAGGATTCGTAGAAACTGCTCTAAGAAAGAGGACTATATGGCAGAGTTAGATGACCTAAGGGACCGACTCCTTGAAAGGGGCTACCCTAGCAGATTGATAAAAAGAGCACAAAAAAGAGCCTGGTACAGCCCTCGAGATGCATTGCTTACAGTGAAGGATCGGGATGATAACACGCTACAAAGGATGATCTGTGTCACTACATTCTGCACCCAGAGTAACGCTATCAAGAAGATTATAAATAAACACTGGGGCCTAGTGTCTGATGACATTGAACAACCAAATTTACCAATGCATTCCTTCAAGAAAGCCAAAAGCATTAAAGACTATGTGGTCCGTTCTTTCCTTGAAAGTCCAGTGGCATCTTCAATCCAATCCCTGTGGGATCTACCTGTAACAGTGGGACATTTTAAGTGTGGCCCATGTAAGGCATGCCAGACAACCATTCAAACAAAAAGGTTCACGTACAAGCACCACACAATCACTTTGGAGTCATTTACCAATTGCAATACCAGCAATGTAATTTATGGCATTGTATGTCCCTGTGGGCTCATATATGTGGGACAGACCCAACAGAAAATCAAAGCCCGCATACTGCAGCATTGTAGTAGAGTAAGATGCGATGTGCAGGGGGCACCCTTAGTTGAACATTTTAAAACTGCTGCACATACATCGGAGGACCTTAAATGGATAGTCTTGGAGAAAGTAACCTTAGGCCCCAGAGGTGGCAACATTGGCCCGATCCTGAACATAAGGGAATTCAAATGGATGACACGTCTAGACTCGATACAGAATGGACTGAACGAAGTAGAGTCTAGCCATGCCCAGTTAGCATGTCTCTAATTAGGAGCCTGGTTGTTTTCAAATATGTTTTTCCTTGTAACCGTGATCAACAGTTTTTAAGGGTTTTTTTAGACACTTCTGCCTGGCTAGGCTGCAAAGTTCTATGATCCTGTATGTCTCTACCCCTCTGGTGTACCCATTTTGATGATTATATTATGTGATGATAAATGTGCAGTATTAAACTGTATAGGTCACTTATAAATATTAAGCACTTCTTGACATGCGTTTATCCATAATACACCAAGTCAATACACTATGTCAGAACGATCTGATTTTATTACGCATTTTGCTTGTAGGTCTCTGTGGCAAAATGATTTTAAGACCTTGTTTTGAATAATGTACTGTATGCTCGAATGATCTAATCTATTATAAACTGTTTAATCATGTATGAGAATATGCCGCTATACCTTTAATCCACTAATGTTGTTCACTTACTCCATGCAATGGATGGTAATATGTTACCCTGCTACAATAATGAAATGTATTCTTTTTAAGAATATTTATGGAGGGTGCTCAAATCTGTGTACGCTTTAGGGGTTTATACAGAATCCCTCTATTTCTCAATAATGTGTATGTCTATGAGTGGCGCCCCTGTGTGGGTGACCAGAATTGGGAATTGTATAACCTGTATTGATCATCTGTTACCCTTAGACAACATGAACAGTGAACACTGGTTCATTAGAATTCACATCCCACATAGCCTTTGATTTAAACAGTTTTTTTTTAATTGTAAGATGTTTTACCTGCTTTTCCAATTGTTTGACTATGGGTTAGTCTATTGTTGCTTTCCATTGCAACCAAGGGCAGACGTAGATGCAGTTTTGTCAGCATCCAGCTGCTGCCTTTGGCACGTTATACTCGTGGCTTTTTTCTAACGCATGCGCCAATTTAAAGGCTGTAGAGCACCCGCCCCAGTCCCTAACTCTCCGTTTCAGATTCGATCGGATGGGGAGCGGTAAGCATTTTCTGCTCGATACAATGTTACTACCATCATGACTTTTATGAGCGTGTCCTGCGTTTCCTTTCCTTTGGCTGAAACGCTCTCTCCTCTGACCATAGACGCTGCCACGCTGGGCCGTAGCATCGGTGCCGCAGAGAGGAGCGGTGAGTTTGTTAAGACCACTGTGATTTTAAGCCGTTTAGTTACGATGCAGGGGCATTTATGACTCGTGCCTCATCTCACCTGTTTTCCCCAGACTCAAGGCCCCCTGGCACACCGCAATGTTTGTGGCGCTAGCAGGTAACCCTTGCTACAGTTTTGGGGTCAGGTGGTTGATAGTTTTTTAACTCTAGGGTCCTGTTTAGTTATGGATACAGTTTTGGTTTCTCTTTTGTTTTTAAATTTGGAATTATGAGGTCATAGCGGATTGACATGGTGTTGACCGCCAAATAGGATTAATGGGATATTTTTGATATAATCGGATGAGCGTAAGTTCAAGTCTATGCGATTAATGACTGTAAGGATTCATTCCTGGTTTACACACGGGCCCGGTGCAAACATTACTTGGGCGGGCCGCTGTTAAACTACACCTTACCTTTGCAGGTGCAGTTATTCCGCTCTCGTGATACTGGAGCCCCGTGCCCAATATGCTATCAAGACCGGCCTTTCTAATAAGGCTATATATGGTAAATATAGGGACCTCTGGCCCATGTTTTATTACCGATGTTTTCTGTCATTTCCCATGAGGTTAATGCCTATTATCATACTTACCCCTAGGTGCCTATTCCCTTCTCTCAGTCCTGAGGAAGACCCCACCGTAAGGTGTTAATGAACCTACAGATCTCCGGGGTTGAAACGTCGACACTACTTGTTTGAGCCAGCATATAAAACAACAGAGATTGTTCTACTGTGTTTTTTGTCCTATATGCATGGCTAAAGAGATTGATGTAGACATTTGCGAATTTGTGCGAAAATAAGGAGCTACTGTTTTGTATTGCTGAATAATGAATATGCTTCTGGCACAATAACTCTACCTTTCTATATCACACTATTCCCACTCTAATCACCCCACACCCTCTTTCTCTTTGGGCACTTGTATACAAATGTGAGTACATGTTATGATGTATATACAATATAAGGTGACAGTGTGATTAAATAACACTGTTTCATTTCATTCTTGCATTTTTGATTCTTTATATGATTGTTGGCAATATATGTTCATTCTGTTCATTGCTGAATTATTGTATACTGGGATCATCTCCTATTGTACTGCTTATTACCCAGATCCCAGTATCAGTGGGTTTACCCTTTTTATGTAATGTTTGATATTTGGTAGGCCTAACATTCTGAGCAGTCGTTGAATAGTGAACCTTCGAGAGAAAAGTGAGGTTTAAGACATCTTGGGAGAAGGATTAGTGATTAGGCTACTTTGTATGAGTCTGTGGAAAGGTACAGTCAAAGCAGGCCTCTTTCTGCACCTCTGTTGCTTCTTTCTGCACTTCTCTTGCTTTTTTCTCCACCTTTCTTCCTCTTTCAGGACTTCTGCTGCCTTTTTCTGCCTTTTTCTTGCTTCTTTCTGCACCTTTCTTAGTCTTTCTGCCCCTCTCTTCCCTCTTACTACACTTCCCTTGCTTCTCTCTGCACCTTTCTTCCTCTTTCTGTACATATTCTTCCTATGTAGGCATAGTTAGAAATTAGCATTTAAAAAACCTTAGAAATTCATTGAAAGAACCACAGCTTTCGGGGACGTTATAGTTAGTAATTAACATTTAAAAAACCTTAGAAATTCACTGAAAAATACACAGGTTTCTGGGATGTTATAGTTAGAAATTAACATTTAAAAAACCTTAGAAATTCACTAAAGAAACCACAGGTTCCAGGGACCTTAAAGTTAGTTGGACATTTCACTGATGTCATTTGAGATGTCATCAGTGATGTCATCAGTGATGTCACTGACCATGTCATGAGTGATGTAATATGTGACGTCATAAGCAGTGCATTGCGGCGGCGCGAGTTATAGTTACCTCAACTAACTATAAGGGCCGAATTTCTCTGGTTTTGTACCAGTAAAATGTCAGCTTAACTATAATGTACCAGAAACCTGTGTTTTTTTCAGTGAATATCTAAGGTTTTTTAAATGCTAATACCTAACTATAACATCCCTGAAACCTGTGTTTTTTAAAGTGCATATATATATGTATATATATTATCTACTGGCGGTCGCCAGTAGATAGTTATAGTTAGGACCTATTTTCCATAGGTAATCCGCAACATTCTATTTAAAATAACTCTTGCGTAGGTTGACGAATCTTCGCGAAATTTTCAAACTTTATGGCCCGCTCCGGTCCGCTCCTACCATGAAAGTCTCAGGCTGATTCGTCAAGCGGGGGCCAAGAAAAAAGGGGGGTCCCAAAACGTATTTTCCCCATTCATTTTCCCATAGGAAACTTTAGACACGGCTACAGCCCGAACTGCTGAACGGAATTACACCAAATTTGGCAAAGAGGTAGTTCTTGGTTCAGAAAGAACCCTTTTTGTTAAATGGTGTAAATCCGTTCAGTAGTTCCTGTGAAAATCAAAATGAAAATCACATATATATCTATGGCCGCGTCGGATTCGCGCAACCTCCCGATCATGAGCTGCATGCTAATTGGCTGTCAACACTCCAAATCAGGAAGTGTTGGCAGCCATTTTGTCCCTCGGTAGAACCGAGGGACAGAAACAAGTGCGCAAAGCGCAAAAGGGGGCAGGGTAGAAACACCCTGACCCCTAGGTCTGCTCAGGGGTCCCACAAGGACCCCTGGGCAGAAAAAAGCATTTAAAAAAAAAATCGGCAGGATGCGCTCAGGGTGCGCGGATCCTGCCGAGGAAATCGAAGCGCGGTCTCCCGCGCTTCGATAGCTAATTTGCCCCCGGGTGGGCCAAGTCCCGGGGGCATGGTGGGGGGGTTTAGATTTAATGTGGGGGGCCTCTAAGGCCCCCCAAGCCCCGGGGACCACCACCCCCGGGGCTTTAGAAAATAATGGTGCGGGAGGGCTCTTTGCACTCCCGCAGCCCCGGGGACCGCCACCCCCGGGGCTTCTTTTTAAAAAAATTTTTAACCTGTGTGGGGGCTCCAGCCCCCCACACGCCCCGGGACCACCACCTCCCCGGGGCACTAAAGATTTGAATATGGGGGTCCGTTACGGACCCCCAAAGCCCCGGGGACCACCACCTCCCCGGGGCTGTGCACTGGATGGGAGGGGGCCACGCGGCCCCCTCCTGGAGCTCTTGATGGCCCTGGGGACTGCCACCCCCAGGGCCAGCTTCCTGCAGTGTCCCAGGGTGCCTACCCCCGGGACACTGTAGTTTGCTATGACAGGACGGAGCCTCGCGGCTCCCGTCCTGTCATAGCAAATCTTGGTTTGCATTTTGAAAGAGAGAGCAGGAAACCTGCTCTCTCTTTCAAAATGCAACCACAATTGCTTTCCACATGGGGAGCAGCATGTTAGCTGCTCCCCATGTGGAAAGCAATGCCGGCTCCCCGGGAGCCGGGCGGGACTGTGGGGGATTCGGGACCCCCACAGTCCCCAACCAGAGGCCAGGCCCCGGGGGATGGGGTCCCCGGGGCCATAGTGGCCCGGGAGGGGGCCACGCAGCCCCCTCCCCAAATAAAAAAAAAAGTTAAAAAAAAGGGCAAGGCCGGCCCCGGGGGATGGGGTCCCCATGGCCTTAAATGGCCTGAGGAGGGGGGCCGCGCAGCCCCCACCAAAATAATTAAAAAAAAACATCGAGGGCATGCCCCGGGGGATGGGGTCCCCGGGGCCAATACAGGCCCAGGGAAGGGGGGCCACGCGGCCCCCTTCCCGTTTTTTGGGGGGAATTAAAAAAAAAAATGCACAGGCCCCGGGGGATGGGGTCCCCGGGGCCAAAAGTGGCCAAGGGAAGGGGGGCCACGCAGCCCCCCTCCCATAAAAAAAACAAAAAACGACCGGCATCTGCCGGAGGCCCCGCCCCCCTCCCTGCAGTACTCTGCAAACGCGCCCTTGCGCGTTTTAAGAAGGGAAGTAATTCCCCTTGAATACTGGGGGTCCCTGGGAGCCAACTAGCCCACCAGGAACCTCCAGTATGCACCAGGGGCTGCGTTGCAGAGAGGTGTACAGAGGCCACGCCCCTTTTTACACCTCTCTGCAACGCAGCTCTGTGGCGCTTTTAGAAGTACATGGTGGGCTAGTTGGACTCCAGGGACCCTCAGGATTCAAGGGGACTTAATCCCCCAACTTAAAACGCGCCACGGGGCGGATTTGCACAGTGGTGAAGGGAGGGGGCGGGGCTTCAGGTGACATGTGTGCAAACAGGCCCCGTGGCGCGTTTTAAGATGGGAAATTAAATCCCCTTCAATCCTGAGGGTCCCTGGGGGCCAACTAGCCCAACAGGTACGTCCAGAAAGCGCCACAGAGCTGCATTGCAGAGAGGTGCAAAAAGGGGCGTGGCCTCTGAACACCTCTCTGCAACGCAGCTCCCTGGCGCATACTGGAGGTACAGGGTGGGCTAGTTGGACCCCAGGGACCCTCATGATTCAAGGGGACTTAATCCCCCAACTTAAAACACGCCACGGGGCGCGTTTGCACAGATGTCACCTCAGGCCCCGCCCACTCCCTTCACCATTGTGCAAATATTCCTCTAAAATCAGCCGAACTACGAATTCCTATTTACTCACCTGTTATCAGGAGAGACCTCAGTGCTGCATCTTTCAGCCCAGTACTGATCCTGAAAAGTAATTTTAACCGTACTTACCAGTAACTTGAATTTCCTTCCATAGGATATCATTGACTGGTTTCACTTGGAAATTCTTCTAAGTGTGGAGTTTTGGAACTTTATAATATTCCTCTAAAATCAGCCGAAATACGAATTCCGATTTACTCAACTGTTATCAGGAGAGACCTCAGTGCTGCATCTTTCAGCCCAGTACTGATCCTGAAAAGTAATTTTAACCGTACTTACCAGTAACTTGAATTTCCTTCCATAGGATATTATTGTCTGCTTTTTGCTGAAAAAGTTTCTAAGTTTCGATTTTTGAAACATACAAATATTCCTCTAAAATCAGCCAAAATACGAATTCCGATTTACTCACCTGTTATCAGGAGAGACCTCAGTGCTGCATCTTTCAGCCCAGTACTGATCCTGAAAAGTAATTTTAACCGTACTTACCAGTAACTTATATTTCCTTCCATAGGAATCCATTGTCTGGTTTTCAGCAGAAAAGTTTCAAAGTGTTGATTTTCACAAACTACAAATATTCCTTAAAAATCGCCTGTATGACTTAAACGCATTCTTTCAACTGTTTACAGGAGATACACCAGTGTTGGATACAGGATCCACCACTGAGTAAGAAAAAGTAACGATAACACTACTTACCTGCTAAGTGAATTTCCTCCCATATGATAACATTGGTGATTCTATGTGAAAAAGTTTCTAAGTGTCAACTTTTAAAATACAATAATATTCCTTAAAAATCACTACTGTAACCAAAACGCTTTTACTCAACTGTTTACAGGAGATGTCCCAGGACTGAATCTAGGATCCAGTCCTGTGGTTAGAAAAGTAATCCATAAAGTAACTAATTGCATTTAACTAGAAATTCACATTGAGCTCAATGTTGCATTGTGTTTGAAATTGTGTTGCCCATTGCAACAACTGTAACTACTATACTTAAAAGTCTATTGCCTATTTGCAAAGTATTTAAACTAAAGTAATTCATTCTGAGAAAGTATATTTTGTAATGTAATGTATAATGTAATTACAATGTAATTTAAAAAATAAAATATGTAAAAATAAATAGTTTAAAAAAATGTAGTAAATCAGTATCAAAAAAATAAATATAACAATTAATACATTTAAAAATTGTCATTTACAAAACCTTTGAAATTCACTGAAAAAACCATAGGTTTCAGACATGTTATAGTTAGGAATTAGCATTTAAAAAACTTTGAAATTCACTGAAAAAACCATAGGTTTCAGACACGTTATAGTTAGAAATTAGCATTTAAAAAACCTTTGAAATTCACTTAAAAACCATAGGTTTTAGGGACAGTTATAGTTAGTTGGACATTTCACTCGTACAAAACCATAGAAATTCTCCCGTTATAGTTAGTTCAGCTAACTATAACTCGCGCCCCGCAATGCACTGCTGATGACGTCACATATTACATCACTCATGACATGGTCAGTGACATCACTGATGACATCACTGATGACATCTCAAATGACATCACTGATGACATCACTGATGACATCATCCACGTGATAATCTGATGCACCTCCTCACACCCTGATATAACCTTTGATACACCCACTCTAAATTACAGACTGCCATTCGCAAAACCATAGACACTCCAACACCAATAACTACATACCCACTCACTGATTCTTAGGTCTACACACACATCCACTCACTCACCCGTACAGTCACTCATACTTACAGTCACTCAGAACAGGACTATCATATGCACTCATACTCCTATATAGACACTCAAACACTGCCACTCATCCATAGAGGTACTCACACACCTAGTCAGTCATGCAAATAATTAAACACACTGCCATTTACTCACCTATACAGTTATACACACACCAGCTCACTTACTCATACAAATACTAGCACATTCTTACGCTCTTATACAATCACTGATACAAGCACACACTCATCCATACAGTCACTCTCACAATCACACACTCTTGCTTATAGCTATTTATATACTCCAACACACATATATACTTCCTTTCACATATGTAGTTACTCACACATGTACCACTGGGACATACATTCACTCACAAACACACTCTTACACACACTTACCCACCCATACAGTCTATCACAGATGCACTCTTGAAACCATCCACCCAGTGAATCACCCACTCACACATCTATGCACAGAGTCGCACACACCCCACCCACACAAACACTCAGGCACCCATACAGATACTCAGACAACTAATCAATAACTCATATAGACACTCATGTAGCTATTCACAAACCCATGCAGCCACTTACACAGCAATAGACAGACGGATACAGACATTCACCCAGTTTAGTCACTAACCCATGCATTCAGTAAGATACGTTTAATCACTCACTTATAGAGTTAGTCACGCACCTACTAAATCATCCATACAGACACTTATACACCCACTCATTCTTCAATACGCCTTTCCCTATATATATTAAACATATTTAAACTTTAAAGAAACACACAGTCACTGGATGATGTCATCAGTGATGTCATTTGAGATGTCATCAGTGATGTCATCAGTGATGTCACTGACCATGTCATGAGTGATGTAATATGTGACGTCATCAGCAGTGCATTGCGGGGGCGCGAGTTATAGTTAGCTGAACTAACTATAACGGGGGAATTTCTATGGTTTTGTACGAGTGAAATGTCCAACTAACTATAACTGTCCCTAAAACCTATGGTTTTTTAAGTGAATATATATATATATATATATATATTATCTACTGGCGGTCGCCAGTAGATAGTTATAGTTAGGACCTATTTTCCATAGGAAATCCGCAACATTCTATTTGAAATAACTCTTGCGTCGGTTGACGAATCTTCGCGAAATTTTCAAACTTTATGGCCCACTCCGGTCCGCTCCTACCCTGAAAGTTTCGGGGTGATTCGTCAAGTGGGGGCCGAGAAAAAAGGGGGGTCCCAAAACGTGTTTTCCCCATTCATTTTCCCATAGGAAACTTTAGCCACGGCTACAGCCCGAACTGCTGAACGGAATTACACAAAATTTGGCAAAGAGGTAGTTCTTGGTTCAGAAAGAACCCTTTTTGTTAAATGGTGTAAATCCGTTCAGTAGTTGCGGAGAAATTAAAAAAATAAGAGTCAAAAAATCAATTTCCCATAGGAAACTTTATGCAAGGCTACAGCCCGAACTGCTGAACGGAATTACACCAAATTTGGCAAAGAGGTAGTTCTTGGTTCAGAAAGAACCCTTTTGTTAAATGGTGTAAATCCGTTCAGTAGTTGCTGAGAAAATCAAAAGTAAAAACACATATATATCTGGGCGGAGCCTAACCACACATGTCATCGTGAGATCTGATTGGCTGTCAGCACTTCATCCTGGAATTGCTGGCAGCCATCTTGGGACCAATATAAATGATAGTACCCCATTGAAATGCATTGTAGTGAATCGAAGATTTTGAGGGTTACCAAAAGGAGAACTATAAAGGGTGATAACAGACTTTAGTTACATTAGAATTCATTTGTTGATGGTACCATACTAATTTCAGGAATTGTGGTGTGTCCTAAGGTGTTTTTACCCTGTGAAAAACCTTCTGCTGGGATATCATGAATCATGTTTGAGAGAAAACTATTTTCACATGCTTGTCCCATACAGTTTTGGAAGGTGCTCCAGAAGCTAAAATGAGAGCATATTTTCTGTAAATTCACATTATCTTTCTCAGTCATGTGAGAATGAAGTCTGACATTCTCAGTAAAACATGTACATCCAACAAGGGCAGAGACTGTCAGTTGATTCCTTTGTGTTCTACTGCAGCTTCCCAGAGTGTTCTAAAGAACAACTAGAGTGCTAACAGCCTTACTTAGGACAAAAGTATGGCACACCTGAAGCCATCTTGATTGGAATAAACTGGTAACACTTAAAACATTTAATTTAAAAAGGAACAAAATGATGGGGTTCATCTTGTCATAGAAATTATGGTTAGTGCTCTGGAAAGAAAAATTAGGACATGTTTCAAGTGTGATCTCAAATATCTTCCTGTTATATTTCAACAGGAGCAGCCTGTCAGTTGATGCCTTTGTGTTCTACTGCAGCTTCCCAGAGTGTTCTAAAGAACAACTAGAGCGCTAACAGTCTTACTTATGACAAAAGTATGGCACACCTGAAGCCATCTTGATTGGAATAAATTGGTAACACTTAAAACATTTAATTTAGAAAAGGAACAAAATGATGGGGTTCATTTTGTCATAGAAATTATGGTTAGTGCTGTAGAAAGAAAAATTAGGACATGTTTCAAGTGTGATCTCAAATATCTTCCTGTTATATTTCAACAGGAGCAGCCTGTCAGTTGATGCCGTTGTGTTCTACTGCAGCTTCCCAGAGTGTTCTAAAGAACAACTAGAGCGCTAACAGTCTTACTTATGACAAAAGTATGGCACACCTGAAGCCATCTTGATTGGAATAAACTGGTAACACTTAAAACATTTTATTTAAAAAGGAACAAAATGAGGGGGTTCATTTTGCCATAGAAATTATGGTTAGTGCTGTAGAAAGAAAAATTAGGACATGTTTTAAGTGAGATCTCAAATATCTTCCTGTTATATTTCAACAGGAGCAGCCTGTCAGTTGATGCCTTTGTGTTCTACTGCAGCTTCCCAGAGTGTTCTAAAGAACAACTAGAGTGCTAACAGCCTTACTTATGACAAAAGTATGGCACACCTGAAGCCATCTTGATTGGAATAAACTGGTAACACTTAAAACATTTAATTTAAAAAGGAACAAAATGAGGGGGTTCATTTTGCCATAGAAATTATGGTTAGTGCTGCAAAAGAAAATTTAGTGCATGTTTTAAGTGAGATCTCAAATCCTCTTCTATTTCATTAGAAAATTCTGACATGCAGACTGAAACAATAACTTTCAATACCAGCAGTAGACTTCCAGTTAACTCCTTGGTGAGCAGTAGCTTTACTACAGTGATCTAATGAACAACTAGAGTGCTAACATTCTGAATTTATGGCAAATGTGTGACACCGCTCAGCCCTCCACAGGGCATGGTCGCCCCACTCACTGCTGCCGCTCCTGCCTGCCTTGCCGCCTCCTGCCTGGAGATTCCTTCGCTCGCTGCCCGCTGCTCCTGGGACTTTCCCCACTGCTCCTGGGACTTTCCCGCTGCCCGCTGCTCCTGGGACTTTCCCACTGCTCCTGGGACTTTCCGCGCTGCCCGCTGCTCCTGGGACTTCCCGCCACTGCCTCCCTGCGGCCCCGCCCCCCGTGATTCCATTCGCCGCCCCGCTCCCGCCACCCAGCTGCTCCTCCCTCCAGGCTCCTTACTTATGACGCCCCCTGAGCGACCGCGCAGCGGCCGCGCGCAGCGGGAGCACCGACGGAGCGCCGAAGGTGCGCCAAAGGTAAGCCCGCCTGGCCCGCGCCCAGCACCAGGACCCCTGGATCCCACCAATGCAACACTACTCGACGGACCTACGACGCCGCCACCCTCACCGCACTCAATGCCGGCCGGAACCCTGCCTGCTACCGAGCCTCACCGAGACGCACCCACGGACCCTTCACCTGCCAAGCCTGCCGATTCACCTGCCCCCGGACGTGCACCACATCCGCCAAGTCGAGCACCAGCAGCAACCACCTGAAATGCATCCTGTTGAACACCCGCTCCGTCCACAGGCACGCCGTGGAACTCTGGGACCTGCTCGACGCAACAGCACCGGACGTCGCCTTCCTCACCGAAACCTGGATGAACGCCTCCTCAGCGCCCGACATCGCCATAGCCATCCCGGACGGATACAAGATCACCCGGAAGGACCGCGTCAACCAGACGGGAGGAGGCATCGCCATCGTACACAAGAACACCATCCGCATCTCGACTAACTCCGACGAGACCTTCACCGCCGCCGAACACCTACACTTCCAGATACACACTGACCCCAAGACCACCCTCCGAGGCACCCTCATCTACAGACCCCCGGGACCACGCACACTATTCAGCGAAGACATCGCAGACTTCATCAGCCCGCACGCCATGCCCTCCGCCGACTACATCCTCCTAGGGGACCTCAACTTCCACCTGGAGAACAACAACGACAGAAACACCACCGCCCTGCTGGACAACCTCGCCAACCTCGGACTCAAGCAACTGGTGAACACGCCACCCACTACGCCGGCCACACGCTTGACCCCGTCTTCTCTTCCAGCAAGCACATCTCCTTCAGCCACGCCACCGGACTCCACTGGACCGACCACAGCTGCGTCCACTTCAGCTTCAGAAAGACTGCGACCCACCACCACCCGCAACAGGCTCTCCGCCGGAGCTGGAGCAAGATCACCGCCGAGCAGCTCACCGCCTCCTCAGCCAGAACACACCCACCAACACAACGGACCCAAACGAAGCAGCCAGCAACCTCGCCAAGTGGCTGACCGCCTGCGCCGACGACCTCGCACCACTAAAAACCCTCCCAGCAGACCCGGAAGCAAGAAAACCCCTTGGTTCACCAACGAACTCAAGGAATCCAAGAAGAACTGCCGCACTTCGAGAAAGCCTGGCGACTCGACCAGACCACAGACAACAGGACCGCCCTCAAGCACGCCACCCGCAAACACCACCAGCTGATCCGTGCCACCAAGAAGTCGGCACTCAAAGAACGACTGGACAACAACGCCCACGACAGCAAGGAACTTTTCAGCATCGTCAAAGAGTTCTCCAACCCCAGCGCCGGAAACAACGACATCACCCCCTCGCAAGACCTCTGCAACTCACTCGCCGCGTTCTTCCACCGCAAGATCACCGACATACATAACAGCTTCGACGCACAGACCACGCACCCTACCGCCGAACCAACGCCCGCCACCACCACCCTCTGCAACTGGACCCCGATCAGCACCGAAGACACCACCCGCACGATGAACTCCATCCACTCCGGATCACCAACCGACCCCTGCCCACACCACGTCTTCAACAAAGCCGACGCCACCATCGCACCCCATCTCCGGGACATCATCAACTCCTCCTTCCACACCGCCACCTTCCCGGAGAGCTGGAAGCACGCCGAGCTTACCGCCCTCCTGAAGAAACCAACGGCGGACCCCACCGACCTCAAGAACTACCGTCCCATCTCGCTCCTTCCGTTTCCGGCCAAAGTCATTGAGAAGACCGTCAACAGACAGCTTGCCGCCTTCCTCGAGACGAATGGATCCCTCGACCCTCGCAGTCCGGGTTTCGGGCCAACCACAGCACCGAGACCGCCCTTATCGCAGCCACCGACGACATCAGAACCCTAACCGACAACGGGGAAACAGCAGCCCTCATCCTCTTGGACCTCTCCGCGGCGTTCGACACCGTCTGCCACCGCACCCTAGTGAAGCGCCTCAGCAACATCGGAATCCGAGAGAAAGCACTGGAATGGATCATCTCGTTCCTCGCCGGAAGAACCCAGAGAGTCCGCCTCCCCCGTTCAGATCCGAGGCCACCGAAGTCATCTGCGGCGCTCCACAAGGATCTTCACTCAGTCCAACCCTCTTCAACGTCTACATGAGCCCCCTCGCAGCCATCGCACGCCAACACAACCTCAACATCATCTCCTACGCCGACGACACCCAGCTGATCCTCTCCCTCACCAACGACCCCACCACCGCCAGAGCCAACCTACACGACGGGATGAGAGACGCCGCCGACTGGATGAGGAACAGCCACCTTAAACTGAACTCAGACAAGACGGAAGTCCTCATCCTGGGCTCATCACCCTCCGCCTGGGACGACTCTTGGTGGCCCCCGGCCCTGGGCACCGCGCCCAAACCAACGGACCACGCACGCAACCTGGGCTTCATCCTGGACTCCTCCCTGTCGATGACCAGACAAGTCAACGCCGTCTCATCTTCGTGCTTCAACACCCTGCGCATGCTCCGCAAGATCTTCAGATGGATCCCCACTGAAACCAGGAAGACCGTCACCCAGGCACTCGTCACCAGCCGACTGGACTATGGGAACACCCTCTACGCCGGAACCACAGCCAAACTTCAAAAAAGACTCCAGCGCATCCAGAACGCCTCCGCACGACTCATCCTGGACATCCCCCGACACAGCCACATCACCGGACACCTGAAAGACCTGCACTGGCTCCCCGTCAGCAAGAGAATCACGTTCAGACTCCTCACCCACGCACACAAGGCCCTCCACGACCTGGGCTCCAAGTACCTCAACGACCGCATGACCTTCTACACGCCCACCCGCCAGCTACGATCAACCAGCCACGCCCTCGCCACCGTACCACGCATCCGCAGAGCCACCGCCGGAGGAAGATCCTTCTCCTACCTGGCAGCCAAGACCTGGAACTCCTCCCCACTCACCTTCGGCGAACCCAGGACCATCTCTCCTTCAGGAAGCAGCTCAAGACCTGGCTGTTCGAGCAGTAACTTACCCCCTCCCCCAGCGCCTTGAGACCCTCCCGGGTGAGTAGCGCGCTCTATAAATGCCGTGATTGATTGATTGATTGATTGATTGATTGATTGACACATCTGAATGCCTTCTTGATGGAATCAAAGTAAAAAACTGAAAGCATTTCCTACTGAGTAGACTGTAGTAAATGAGGAAATTAGGAAACTTCATAACAAATAAGCCTCCCAAGATGGCCACCAGAGAAAAAAGAGCCCAAATGTAGCACAAATATCACCCAGAGGTAGCCCACGTATAGCCCAATGACAGAAGTGTGCAAAACACTTTTTATTTTTTGTTTTTTGCAGTTTTATATAGTGCAGACTGGTCAGGTATTGGAGTGCTTTACATGAGCATTGGTTACATCACACAAGGACAAATTCATGTTGGTTGACCCCTACACTACCCAAACACCACTGCACTACCCTAAACCCTAGAACACTACCCCCAGCACGACCCCCTTCACTACCCAAACACAACTGCACTACCCCTAAACTCAAAAACACTACCCCCAGCATGACCCCTACACTACCCAAACACCACTGCACTACCCTAAACCCTAAATCTACCCCCTACACTACACAAATACCACTGCACTACCCTAAACCCTAAAACACTAGAACCCAGCACGACCCCCTACAGTACACAAACACCACTGCACTACCCTAAACCCTAAAACACTACCCCCTACACTACACAAACACCATTGCACTACCCTAAACCCTAAAACACTACCCCCAGCATGACCCCCTACACTACACAAACACCACTGCACTACCCTAAACCCTAAAACCCTACCCCAGCACGACCCCCTACACTACCCAAACACCACTGCACTACCCTAAACCCTAAAACACTACCCCCAGCACGACTCCCTACACTACACAAACACCACTGGACTACCCTAAACCCTAAAACACTACCCCCAGCATGACCCCCTACAGTACACAAACACCACTGCACTACCCTAAACCCTAAAACACTACCCCCTACACTACCTAAACACCACTGCACTACACTAAACCCTAAATCTACCCCCAGCATGACCTCCCACACTACTCAAACACCACTGCACTACCCTAAACCCTAAAACACTACCCCCAGCACGACCCCCTACACTACCCAAACACCACTGCACTACCCTAAACCCTAAAACACTAACCCCAGCATGACCCCCTACACTACCCAAACACCACTGCACTACACTATACCCTAAAACACAACCCCGTACACTACCCAAACACCACTGCACTACCCTAAACCCTAAAACACTACCCCCTACACTACACAAACACCACTGCCCTACCCTAAACCCTAAAACACAACCCCCAGCATGACCCCCTACACTACACAAACACCACTGCACTACCCTAAACCCCCCTACACTATACAAACACCACTGCATTACTCTAAACCCTAAAACACTACCCCCAGCACGACCCCCTCACAACAAACAACACTGCACTACCCTAAACCCTAAATCGACCCCCAGCACGACCCCCTACACTACCCAAACACCACTGCCATACCCTAAACCCTAAAACACTACCCCCAGCATGAACCCCTACACTACCCAAACACCACTGCACTACCCTAAACCTTAAAACACTACCCCCAGCACTACCCCCTACACTACACAAACACCACTGCACTACCCTAAACCCTAAAACACTACCCCAGCACTACCCCCTACACTACCCAAACACCACTGCACTAACATAAACCCTAAAACACTACCCCCAGCACAACCCCTACACTACACAAACACCACTGCACTACCCTAAACCCTAAAACACTACCCCAGCACGACTCCCTACACTACCCAAACACCACTGCACTACCCTAAACCCTAAATCTACCCCCGCACGACCCCTACACTACCCAAACACCACTGCACTACCCTAAACCTTAAAACACTACCCCCAGCACTACCCCTACACTACACAAACACTACTGCACTACCCTAAACCCTAAAACACTACCCCAGCACTACCCCCTACACTACCCAAACACCACTGCACTAACATAAACCCTAAAACACTACCCCCAGCACAACCCCCTACACTACACAAACACCACTGCACTACCCTAAACCCTAAAATACTACCCCCAGCACGACTACCTACACTACCCAAACACCACTGCACTACCCTAAACCCTAAATCGACCTCCAGCACGACCCCCTACACTACCCAAACACCACTGCCATACCCTAAACCCTAAACCCTAAAACACTACCCCCAGCATGAACCCCTACACTACCCAAACACCACTGCACTACCCTAAACCTTAAAACACTACCCCCAGCACTACCCCCTACACTACACAAACACCACTGCACTACCCTAAACCCTAAAACACTACCCCAGCACTACCCCTACACTACCCAAACACCACTGCACTAACATAAACCCTAAAACACTAACCCAGCACGACCCCCTACACTACCCATACACCACTGCACTACCCTAAAGCCTAAAACACTACCCCCAGCACGACCCCTACACTACTGCACTACCCTAAACCCTAAAACACTACCCCCAGCACGACCCCTACACTACCCAAACACCACTGCACTACCCTAAACCCTAAAACACTACCCCCAGCGCCACCCCCTACACCACCCAAACACCACTGCACTACCCTAAACCCTAGAAAAGAAACCCCCACACCATGCCCAATCCCCCTTACCTCTCACTCCTCGTGGTTCCTCTCTCCTCGTGGTTCCTGCTTCACGTCGTCTGAGGGGCGGTGCACGTCGTTGTGAGGAAACGGAACAGCCTCTGTTTCCTTACAACGACATGGATCGTCTACATGTTTTTTAGAACACATGGTCATTTACCATACATACCTTTACAACAAAATTCGTTGTAAAGGCATGCGTGGTAAATGAACAAGCGTTCTAAAAAAATGCGTAGTAATGCATGCATTCTAATGGTATCGCAAAGTAAAAAAGTCGTTGTAACGGCTGTTTACCGATCGAAGCTGGCCCCTGTTCTTCAGTGAGACGTTTATTTGATTAATTAGGAGGAAGGAATGTGTTTTTTTTTCCGAAAAGTGCATTCCCGGCTGTTGTATTGTGAAAGTGTCCGCGTGGCCTGTCTTCACTTCCGGTGAGAGAGTGGAAGAGTCTGTTTGGATCTAAAGGAGTTCTGTTGTTGGACGGGGCCGGCGTGACATGTCATCAGAAAACATAGCTAATGGAAAGCGTCCTCCCTGAAGTGTGGAGCAGTGCCATGAGAGGTCAACGAGTGTGCGTCCCCACCGCAGTATGACCGTACCGCGTGACCCATGTGCCACCTCCAGGGTACGGGAGGCAGAAGCGGCATCGCAGGTCCTCTTGAAGACCGTTGTAGCACTAATTCTACATTTTGGTACTAGGGCATTTTAACTTCGTTGTTCCTGCCAGATACAAAGAGAAGATCCTGTGTTATTCAGTGCCCTCGTTACCTTTTTTGTGGGTTGTGGTGCTTGTCACTTCGCTGCCCCGCCGGTGCACACGACTGGGCACCCCACCTCGTGTGCCATCTGCAGGGCCTCTGCCCTCGGATCACTGGTTTCGGTTTCTGGAGTGGCAACATAAACAGTTGCTCCCAAAGGACTAGCCTGAACACTTAGGTGAATATCCCCTGCACCAGCATTCCACGGAAATTCTTTCCTAGCTCTCCCACGTCAACGAGGACGTCATAATAGCACGGCTCCGCTCGCGACACCGTATGATGTCATCGGAGCCATAAGAGAACCTCGTCGGCGTGCTGGACGTCAGTTCCACCCATTTTTCCATGCCACCGAGGCAAACAGGGGACCGAGACATTTTCACATGTATACATAGTATAATAAATATATATATATTCACTGAAAAAACCATAGGTTTCAGGCACGTTATAGTTAGAAATTAGCATTTAAAAACCTTAGAAATTCACTGAAAAACCATAGGTTTCAGGCACGTTATAGTTAGAAATTAGCATTTAAAAAACCTTAGAAATTCACTGAAAAAACCATAGGTTTTAGGGGCATTATAGTTAGTTGGACATTTCACTCATACAAAACCATAGAAATTCCCCCGTTATAGTTAGTTCAGCTAACTATAACTCGCGCGCCGCAATGCACTGCTGATGACGTCACATATTACATCACTCATGACATGGTCAGTGACATCACTCATGACATCACTGATCACATCATCCAGTGAATGTGTGTTTTTCTGAACATTAAATATGTTTTATATGTGTATATCTCAAGGTCGATGGAAGAATAAATGGGTATATAAGTGTCTAAATGGATGATTTTGTTTTGTAAAATTGATTGTATAACTGACTAAGTGTATCTTAGTGAATACATGGGTTAGTGAGTAATGTTTAAATATGAAAATATCTGTATCAGTCTCTCACTTTGTGTATAAGTGGCTGCATGGGTTGGTGAGTAGCTACATGAGTGTCTATATGGGTTATTAGTTGGTTTTTGAGTATCAGTATGAGTGTCTGAGTGTCTGTATGGTTCGGTGGGGGTATTACTTAGTGCATAGATGCATGAATGAGTGACTCACTGTTTGTATGTGTTGAAGACAGCATGTGTGCAGGACTGTATAGGTGGATGAGTATGTGTATGGGTGTGTTAGTGAGTGAATGACTGTCTCAATAGTGTCTTTATGAGTAACTACATATGTTTTAAACTAGTATATGTGAGTATTGGTGTATATAAGTGAGTATATGTGAGAGTGAGAGATTGGAAGAGTTCCTGTACAAATAAGTAGGTGTTTCTATAAGTGATTGTTTAAGAGAGTAAGTATGTGTAAGTTTCTGTAGAAGTAAGTGTGGTAGTGTGTGTATAACTGTATATGCAAGTAAATGGATGTTTGATACTTTGTTTGCATGTGTGACTATGTGTGTGAGTAACTCTATGGATGAGTGGCGGTGTGTAACAGGATGTATAGGTGTATGAGTACATATGATGAGTGAGTACATGTATGAGTGACTGTATAGGGACTGTTGGTGAATGAGTGGATGTGTGTGTAGATCTTGGAATTACTGAATAGGTGTGTTGTAACTGGTATTGGTATGTCCATTGTATTGAAAATGTTAGTTTGTATTTTTGAGTGTGTGTATCAAAGGTTATATTAGGGTGAGAGGAGGTCTGCCACTCTATCACAAGGATGATGTCATCAGTGATGTCATCAGTGATGTCATTTGAGATGTCATCAGTGATGTCATGAGTGATGTCACTGACCATGTCATGAGTGATGTAATATGTGACGTCATCAGCAGTGCATTATGGAGCGCGCGAGTTATAGTTAGCTGAACTAACTATAACGGGGAATTTCTATGGTTTTGTACGAGTGAAATGTCCAACTAACTATAACGCCCCTGAAACCTATGGTTGACATCTGAAATGACATCACTGATGACATCATCCAGTGACTGTGTTTTTCTTTAAAGTTTAAATATGTTTTATATATATGCCAAGGTGTATTGAAGAATGAGTGGGTGTATAAGTGTCTGGATGGATGATTTAGTAGGTGCGTGACTGACTCTATAAGTGAGTGATTAAACGTATCTTACTGAATGCATGGGTTAGTGACTAAACTGTGTGAATGTCTGTATCCGTCTGTCTGTTGCTGTGTAAGTGGCTGCATTGGTTTGTGAATAGCTACATGAATGTCTATATGAGTTATTGATTGGTTGTCTGTGTATCTGTATGGGTGCCTGAGTGTTTGTGTGGGTGGGGTGTGTGTGACTCTGTGCATAGATGTGTAGTGGGTGATTCACTGGGTGCATGGTTTCAAGAGTGCATCTGTGATGGACTGTATGGGTGGGTGAGTGTGTGTATGGGTGTGTTAGTGAGTGAATGTATATCTCAGTGGTACATGTGTGAGTAGCTACATATGTGAAAGGCTGTATATATGTGTGTTGGAGTATATAAATGGCTATAAGTGAGAGTGTGTGATTGTGAGAGTGGCTGTATGGATGAGTGTGTACTTGTATCAGTGATTGTATGAGCGTAAGAATGTGCTAGTATTTGTATGAGTAAGTGAGCTGGTGTGTGTATAACTGTATAGGTGAGTAAATGGCAGTGTGATTAATTATTTGCATGACTGACTAGGTGTGTGAGTACCTCTATGGATGAGTGGCGGTGTGTGAGTGTCTATGTAGGTGTATGAGTGCATATGATAGTCCTCTACTGAGTGACCGTAAGTATGAGTGACTGTACAGGTGAGTGAGTGGATGTGTGTGTAGACCTAAGAATCAGTGAGTGTGTATATAGTTATTGGTGTTGGAGTGTGTATGGTTTTGAGAATGGCAGTCTGTAATTTAGAGTGGGTGTATCAAAGGTTATATTAGGGTGTGAGAAGATGCATCAAATTATCACATGGATGAAGTCATCAGTGATGTCATCAGTGATGTCATTTGAGATGTCATCGGTGATGTCATCAGTGATGTCACTGACCATGTCATGAGTGATGTAATATGTGACGTCATCAGTAGTGCATTGCGGGGGCGCAAATTATAGTTAGCTGAACTAACTATAACGGGGGAATTTCACGGGTTTTGTATGAGTGAAATGTCCAACTAACTATAACTGACCCTAAAACCTATGGTTTTGTCAGTGAATTTCAAAGGTTTTTAAATGCTAATTTCTAACTATAACGTGTCTGAAACCTATGGTTTTTCAGTGAATTTCAAAGGTTTTTTAAATGCTAATTTCTAACTATAACGTGCCTGAAACCTATGGTTTTTAAGTGAATTTCAAAGGTTTTTTAAATGCTAGTTTCTAACTAAGCCTACAGAGGTAGGACATGTGAAGAAAGAAGAAAAAACGCACAGAAAGAAGCAAAAGAAATGCAGAAAGAAGCAACAGAAGTCCACAAAGACGAAGAAAAGTGCAGGAAGAAGCAAAAGATGTGCAGAAAGAACCAACAGACGAGCAGAAAGAGGCCTTCTTCCAAAATCATCCTGTGCCCACAACTTTTTCCGACGTGTACTGGTGGTAACTGACTCTGACTAACCAGAGCCAGTGCTATGCTAAAATACACTTAGGGGCCGATTCCGATTCAGGCCGGAAATCACTCCGACCCGGAGAGATTTCCGACCGAATCGGACTCTAGCAGCCCGACCGAACGAGTACGATGTGTACGCATGCTATCGGACTCGATTCGGTCGGACTCCTATTGAAGTCAATGGGAGCCGGTCGTACAATGCGTACGCGGGCTCCCATTGAGTCAATGGGTGCGAGGCGAACAAGGGCGCCCCCTACAGCGGGTACGCGTCGATGCGACTCGCGCCGTACATGCACAGGTAGGGGGGACCCATGGGTCCCCCCTGTGTGCGACTCGCGCGGCTACGCGTACAGGGGGTCTGACATCGGACCCCCAAAGTCCGGCTCCGACTGCTCTTTCGAGCCGGACGGCGCGAGTCGGTCGGACTGCTCGAGGCACGCATCGTACTTGCCCGGCCGGGGAACGTCTCCATTGCGCGGTGCGAACACTGTCCGTGCAAGTCGGTCGGAGCGGGTCGGACCCGCGTACGAGTCGGTCGGCGATTTCGCGAGCGCTCGCATCGTACTCGCTCGCCCGGACGCACGTATGAATCGGTCGGGAAAGAGGGCTCCGATTCGGATCCGGTTAAGCCAAATCCGATTTGGTGCCCTACCGGCCGAGATCGGAATCGGCCCCTTAGAATACAGTGAAAACACCTACATACACTAGGGAACACTATGCGTTGGGGTACCCCTGTGATTAGCATGACCTCCTCTGTAAGTCCCTAGTACATAATAGGGCAGGGGGATTAAAACTACCTCTTAAAACGCGCTACAGGGCGCGTTTGCACAGTGGTGAAGGGAGGGGGGGCCTGAGGTGACATGTGTGCAATTGCGCCCCATGGCGCATTTTAAGTTGCGGGATTAAGTCCCCTTGAATCCTGAGTGTCCCTGGGGCCCAACTAGCCCCCCAGGTACCTACAGTTAGGACCACAGAGCTGAGTTGCAGAGAGGCGTTCCAAGGCCACGCACCTTTTTTCACCTCTCTGCAACGCAACTCTGTTGTGCTTACTGAAGGTACCTGGTGGGCTAGTTGGACTCCAGGGACCCTCAGGATTGAAGGGGACTTAATCTCCCAACTTAAAACACGCCACGGGCCTGTTTGCACACATGTCACCTCAAGCCCCGCCCCCTCCCTTCACCACTGTGCAAACACGCCCGTGGCGCGTTTTAAGTTGGGGGATTAAGTTTCCTTGAATCATGAGGGTCCCTGGGGTCCAACTAGCCCACCATGTACCTCCTTTCTGTGCCACAGAGCTGCGTTGCAGAGAGGTGTAAAAAGGGGCGTGGCCTCAGAACACCTCTCTGCAACGCAGCCCCCTGGCGCATACTGGAGGTTCCTGGTGGGCTAGTTGGCCCCCACGTACCCCCAGTATTCAAGGGGTATTCGTTCCCCATCTGCAAACGCGCCAGGGGGCCAGTGGTAAAGGAAGGGGGCGGGGGCGGGGCCTGTGGCACAATCGTTTTAAAAAAAAAAAAAAAATTTTCTCCGAAGGGTGGCTGTGTGGCCCCCCTTCCTTTTTTCTTTTTTTGGGCCCTGGGGACCCCATCCCCCAGGGCCTTACCCTTTTTTTTTCTTTTTTTGGTATACGAAACGGGAAGGGGGCCGCGTGGCCCCCTCCCTTGGCCGATTCCTGCCCCGGGGACCCCATCCCCTGGGGCATGGCCACACTTTTTATTATTGTTTTAAGGAGGGGGGCTGCGTGGCCCCCCTCCTCAGGCCTCCTTTTGCCCCGGGGACCCCATCCCCCAGGGCAGGCCTTTATTTATTTTTTATATATTTTTTTTTGGGGGGAGGGGGCCGCATGGCCCCCCTCCCAGGCCACTACTTGCCCCGGGGACCCCAGCCCCCCCACACAGGTAATTTGAATTAAAAAAAAAAGAAGCCCCGGGGGGTGGCGGGAGGGCCGAGAGCCCTCCCACTTTTTTTTAAATCCCCAGGGGGTGGCGGTCCCCGGGGCTTGGGGGGGCCTTAGAGGCCGCCCCATACATAAATTTAGAAACCCCTGCATGCCCCCGGGACTTGGCCCACCCGGGGGCAAAATATCACGGCGCGATCCGCGCACCCTAAGCGCATCCCGCCATTTTTTTTTTTTTTTTAATGCTTTTTTCTGCTCAGGGGGTCCTTGTGGGACCCCCTGAGCAGACCTAGGGGGTCAGAGTGTTTCTACCCTGCCCCCTTTTTTGCGTTTTGCGTCTTGTTTCTGTGCCTCGGTTCTACCGAGGCACAAAATGGCTGCCAACACTTCCTGATTTGGAGTGTTGACAGCCACTTGACAGCCAATTAGCATGCAGCTCGTGATCGGGAGGGTACGCGGACCCTACGCGGCCATAGATATATATGTGATTTTACTTTTGATTTTTTCAGGAACTACTGAACGGATTTATACCATTTAAGCAAAAGGCACAACTCTGAACCAAGGGCTACCTTTTTGCCAAATTTGGTGTAATTCCGTTCAGCAGTTCGGGCTGTAGCTGCAATGAAAGGTTCCTATGGAAAATTGCATGGGGAAAACACGTTTTGGGACCCTCTTTTTTCTCGGCCCCCGCTTGACGAATCACCCCGAAACTTTCAGGATAGGAGCGGGCCATAAGTTTTGAGAATTTCGCGAAGATTCGTCAACCGGTGCCAAAGTTATTTCAAATAGAATGTTGCGGATTTCCTATGGAAAATAGGTCCTAACTATAACTATCTACTGGAGACCGGCAGTAGATATATATATATATATATATATATATATATATATATATATATATATATATTCACTGAAAAACCATAGGTTTCAGGGATGTTATAGTTAGAAATTAGCATTTAAAAAACCTTAGAAACTTACTGAAAAAACCACAGGTTCCAGGGACATTAAAGTTAGTTCGACATTTCACTCGTACAAAACCAGAGAAATTCGGCCCTTATAGTTAGGTGAGCTAACTATAACTTGCGCTGCTGCAATGCACTGCTAATGACATCACATATTACACTACTCATGACATGTCAGTGACATCACTGATGACATCACTGATGACATCTCAAATGACATCACTGATGACATCACTGATGACATCATCCACTTAATATCTGATGCACCTCCTCACACCCTAATACAACCTTTTATACACCCACTCTAAAATACAGACTACCATTTTTGAAACATAGACACACCAATACCAGTTAGTACATACCCACTCACTGATTCATAGGTCTACACACGCATCTACTCACTCACCCATACAGTTACTCATACACGTAGTCACTCATCAGTACAGCCACTGATATATATACTCTTATACCCATATAGACATTCACCCACCGACACTCACCCATAGAGTTACTCACACACCTAGTCAGTCACCCAAAGAATCAATCACACTGCCGTTTATTCACCTATACAGTTATACACACACCACCTCACATATTCATACAGATAGTAACACATACTTACTCTCTTCTACAATCACTGACACAAGCACACACTCACCCATATAGCCACTCTCACAATCACTCACTCACACATACAGTCACTTATATACTTCAACACTCAAATATACTGCCTTTCACATATGCAGTTACTCATCCATATACCACTGAGACATCCATACACTAACTGGCACAGCCATACACACACTCACTCAACCATACCGTCCCTCACAGACACACTCATGAACCCATACACCCAGGGATTCACCCACTCATATATCCATGCAGGGAGTCACACAGCCCCTCACCCACCCACACAGACACTCAGGCACCCATACAGGTACTCAGACAACTAATCAATAACCCATATATGCACTCATGTACCTACTCACCAACCCATGCAGCCACGTACCCTCCAAATGACAGACTGATGCACACATTTACACAGATTAGTCACTCACCCATACATTCACTAAGACACATTTAAGCACTCACTCATACAGTCAGACACGCACCCAACAAATCCTCCATACAGATACTCATACACCCACTCATTCTTCGAATACACCTTGGCATATATATATAACATTCTTAAACTTTTTAGAAACACTCCCACTCACAGGATGATGTCATCAGTGATGTTATCAGCGAGTTATAGTTAGCTCAACTAACTATAACGGCCATATTTCTCTGGTTTTGTACGAGTGAAATGTCCAACTAACTTTAACGTCCCTGTAACCTGTGTTTTTTTCAGTGAATTTCTAAGGTTTTTTAAATGCTAATTTCTAACTATAACGTCCCTGAAACTTATGGTTTTTTCAGTGAATTTCTAAGGTTTTTAAATGCTAATTTCTAACTATAATGGCCCTGAAACCTATGGTTTTTTCAGTGAATTTCTAAGGTTTTTTAAATGCTTATTTCTAACTATGCCTACAGAGGTAGGACATGTGCAGAAAGAGGAAGAAAGGCAAAGAAAGAAGCAAGAGAAATGTAGAAAGAGGCAACAGAAGTCCAGAAAGAAGAAGAAAGGTGCAGAAAGAAGCAAAGATATGCAGAAAGAACCAACAGAGGTGCAGAAAGAGGCCTTGTTGCCAAGTCATCCTGTGCCCTGGGCACCCCCCAACTTTTTGCTGACTGGTACTGGTGGTAACTGACTCTGACTGACCCTGGGCTCTGCCTAACCAGGCCCGGAGCCAGTGCTATGCTGAAAGACACTTAGAATACAGTGAAAACACCTACATACACTAGGGTACACTATGGGTTGGGGTACCCCTGTGATTGGCATGAACTCTCCTGTAAGGCCCTAGTACATAATAGGGCAGGGGGATTAAAACTACCTCTAAGTCCCTAGCTTGTAATAGGGCATGGCAGTTTAGAGGCCAGCAGCCCTTTTCTGCACTTGCATGTGTGCACTACTGAGCATGAAGTCAGTTTAAAAGTAGCCCTGTGTGTGCAGAAAGAGGCAAGAGAGGTGCAGAAAGAGGCAAGAGAGGTGCAGAAAGAGGGAAGAAGGGTGCATAAAGAGTTAAGAGAGGTGCAGAAAGAAGCAAGAGAGGTGCAGAATGACGCAAGAGAAGTACAGAAAGAAGCAACAGAGGTGCAGAAAAAGGGAAGAGGGGTGCAGAAAGAGGCAAGAGAAGTGCAGAAAGAAGCAAGACAGGTGCAGAAAGAAGCATGGGAAGTGCAGAATAAAGCAACAGGGGTGCAGAAAGAGGCAAGATAAGTGCAGAAAGAAGTAACAGAGGTGCAGAAAGAGAGAAGAGAGGTGCAGAAAGAGGCAAGAGGGGTGCAGACAGAGGCACGAGAGGTGCAGAAAGAGGGAAGAGGGGTGCAGAAAGAGGCAAGAGGGGTACAGAAATTTGCCAGACAGGTGCAGAAAGAAACAAGATCAGTACAGAAACAACCAAGAGAGGGGCAGAAAGAGGCAAGAGGGGTGCAGAAAGATGCAAGAGAAGTGCAGAAAGATGCAACAGAGGTGCAGAGAGAGACAAGAGAACTGTAGAAAGAGGCAAGAGAGTTGCAGAAACAGGCAAGAGATGTGCAGAAAGAGGGAACATGGGTGCAGAAAGAGGCAAGAGATGTGCAGAAAGAGGGAAGAGAGGTGTAGAAAGAGGGAAGAAGGGTGCAGAAAGAGGCAAGAGGGGTGCAGAAAGAAGCAACAGGAGTGCAGAAAGTAGCAAGAGAAATGCAGAAAGAAGCAACAGAGGTGCAGAAAGGGGCAAGAGGGGTGCAGAAAGAGGAAGAGAAGTGCAAAAAATGAGAAACAGAGGTGCAGAAGGAGGCAAGAGGGGTGCAGAAAGAGGCAAGAGGGGTGCATAAATTTACAAGAGAGGTGCAGAAAGAAGCAAGAGCAGCGCAGTAAGAAACAACAGAGGTACAGAAGGAGGCAAGAGGGGTGCAAAAAAGGCAAGAGCAGTGCAGAAAGAACCAAAAGACGTGCAGGAAAAGGGAAGAAGGGTGCAGCAAGAGGCACGAGGAGTGCAGAAAGAAGAAAGAGAAGCACAGAAAGAAGCAACAGAGGTGCTGAAAGAGGCACAAAGGGTGCAGAAAGAGGCACGAGAAGTGCAGAAAGAGGCAAGAGAGTTGCACAAAGAGGGAAGAGGGGTGCAGAAAGAGGCAAGAGGGGTGTATAAAGAAGCAAGTGATGTGCAGAAAGAGGCAAGAGATGTGCAGAAAGAGGCAAGAGGGGTGCAGAAAGAGGAAAGAGAGGTGCAGAAAGAGTCAAGAGAAGTGCAGAAAGAGGCAAGAGAATTGCTGAAAGAAGCAACAGGGGTGTAGAAAGAAGCAAGAGAAGTGCAGAAATAAGCAACAGAGGTGCAGAAAGAGGCAAGAGAAGTGCAGAAAGAACCAAAAGACGTGCAGGAAAAGGGAAGAAGGGTGCAGCAAGAGGCACGAGGGGTGCAGAAAGAAGCAAGAGGGGTGTATAAAGAAGCAAGTGATGTGCAGAAAGAGGCAAGAGATGTGCAGAAAGAGGCAAGAGAGGTGCAGAAAGAGGAAAGAGAGGTGCAGAAAGAGTCAAGAAAGGTGCAGAAAGAGGCAAGAGAATTGCTGAAAGAAGCAACAGGGGTGTAGAAAGAAGCAAGAGAAGTGCAGAAATAAGCAACAGAGGTGCAGAAAGAGGCAAGAGGGGCGAAGAAAGTCACAAGAGAAGTGCTGAAAGAAGCAAAAGAGGTGCAGAAAGAGGCAAGAGAAGTGCAGAAAGAAGCAACAGAGGTACAGAAAGAGGCAAGAGTGGTGCAGAAAGAGGCAAGAGGGGTGTATAAAGAAGCAAGTGATGTGCAGAAAGAGGCAAGAGATGTGCAGAAAGAGGCAAGAGAGGTGCAGAAAGAGGAAAGAGAGGTGCAGAAACAGGCAAGATAAGTGCATAAAGAGGCAAGAGAATTGCTGAAAGAAGCAACAGGGGTGTAGAAAGAAGCAAGAGAAGTGCAGAAAGAGGCAACAGAGGTGCAGAAAGAGACAAGAGGGGTGCAGAAAGAGGAAGAGAAGTGCAAAAAATAAGCAACAGAGGTGCAGAAGGAGGCAAGTGAAGTGCAGAAAGAAGCAAGACAGGTGCAGAAATAAGCATGGGATTTGCAGAATAAAGCAACAGGGGTGCAGAAAGAGGCAAGAAAAGTGCAGAAAGAAGTAACAGAGGTGCAGAAAGAGAGAAGAGAGGTGCAGAAAGAGGCAAGAGGGGTACAGACAGAGGCACGAGAGGTGCAGAAAGAGGGAAGAGGGTGCAGAATGCAGCAAGAGGGGTACAGAAATTTGCCATACAGGTGCAGAAAGAAACAAGAGCAGTACAGAAACAACCAAGAGAGGGCAGAAAGAGGCAAGAGGGGTGCAGAAAGATGCAAGAGAAGTGCAGAAAGAAGCAACAGAGGTGCAGAAAAAGACAAAGAGAACTGTAGAAAGAGGCAAGAGAGTTGCAGAAACAGGCAAGAGATGTGCAGAAAGAGGGAACAGGGGTGCAGAAAGAGGCAAGAGACGTGCAGAAAGAGGGAAGAGAGGTGTAGAAAGAGGGAAGAAGGGTCCAGAAAGAGGCAAGAGGGGTGCAGAAGGAAGCAACAGGAGTGCAGAAAGTAGCAAGAGAAGAGCAGAAAGAAGCAACAGAGGTGCAGAAAGAGGCAAGAGGGGTGCAGAAAAAGGCAAGAGGGGTGGAGAAATTTACAAGAGAGGTGCAGAAAGAAGCAAGAGCAGTGCAGTAAGAAACAACAAAGGTACAGAAGGAGGCAAGAGGGGTGCAAAAAAAGGCAAGAGCAGTGCAGAAAGAACCAAAAGACGTGCAGGAAAAGGGAAGAAGGGTACAGCAAGAGGCACGAGGGTGCAGAAACAAGGAAGAGAAGTACAGAAAGAAGCAACAGAGGTGCTGAAAGAGGCACGAAGGGTGCAGAAAGAGGCACGAGAAGTGCAGAAAGAAGCAACAGAGGTACAGAAAGAGGCAAGAGTGGTGCAGAAAGAGGCAAGAGAGTTGCACAAAGAGGGAAGAGGGGTGCAGAAAGAGGCAAGAGGGGTGCAGAAAGAGGCAAGAGGGGTGTATAAAGAAGCAAGTGATGTGCAGAAAGAGGCAAGAGATGTGCAGAAAGAGGCAAGAGAGGTGCAGAAAGAGGAAAGAGAGGTGCAGAAACAGGCAAGAGAAGTGCAGAAAGAGGCAAGAGAATTGCCGAAAGAAGCAACAGGGGTGTAGAAAGAAGCAAGAGAAGTGCAGAAAGAGGCAACAGAGGTGCATAAAGAGTCAAGAGGGGTGCAGAAAGAGGAAGAGAAGTGCAAAAAAGAAGCAACAGAGATACAGAAGGAGGCAAGAGAAGTGCAGAAAGAGGCAAGAGAGTTGCAGAAACAGGCAAGAGAGGTGCAGAAAGAAGCAAGAGCAGTGCAGAAAGAACCAACAGAGGAGCAGAAGGAGGCAAGAGGGGTGCAGAAAGAGGCAAGAGGGGTACAGAAATTTACAAGAGAGGTGCAAAAAGAAGCAAGAGCAGTGCAGTAAGAAACAACAGAGGTACAGAGGGAGGCAAGAGGGGTGGAGAAAAAGGCAAGAGCAGTGCAGAAAGAACCAAAAGACATGCAGGAAAAGGGAAGAAGGGTGCAGCAAGAGGCACAAAGGGTGCAGAAAGAGGCACAAGAAGTGCAGAAAGAAGCAACAGAGGTACCGAAAGAGGCAAGAGTGGTTCAGAAAGAGGCAAGAGAGTTGCACAAAGAGTGTAGAGGGATGCAGAAAGAGGCAAGAGGGGTGTAGAAAGAAGCAAGTGAGGTACAGAAAGAGGCAAGAGAGGTGCAGAAAGAGGAAAGAAAGGTGCAGAAACAGGCATTAGAAGTGCAGAAAGAAGCAAGAGAATTGCTGAAAGAAGCAACAGGAGTGTAGAATGAAGCAAGAGAAGTGCAGAAAGAGGCAAGAGAGATGCAGAAAGAGGCAAGAGAGGTTCAGAAAGTAGGAAGACGGGTGCAGAGAGAGACAAATGGGGTGCAGCAAGAAGCAAGACAGGTGCAGAAAGAAGCATGTGAAGTGCAGAAAGAGGCAAGAGAAGTGCAGAAAGAAGCAACAGAGGTGCAGAAGGAGGCAAGAGAACTGCAGAATGAGGCAAGAGAGTTGCAGAAACAGGCAAAAGGGGTACAGAAAGAGGGAACAGAGGTGCAGACAGAGGCAAGGGGGTGCAGAAACAGGTAAGAGGGATGCAGAAAGAGGCAAGAGGGGTGCAGAAATTTGCAAGAGAGGTGCAGAAAGAAGCAAAAGCAGTGCAAAAGAACCAACAGAGGTGCAAAAAGAGGCAAGTGATGTGCAGAAGGAGGCAGAAAACTGCGGAAAGAGGCAATAAAGTTGCAGAAACAGGCAAAAGGGGTACAGAAAGAGGGAACAGAGGTGCAGAAAGAAGCAAGAGCAGTATAGAAAGAACCAACAGAGGTGCAGAAAGAGGCAAGAGGGGTACAGAAAGAGGCAAGAGGGGTGCAGAAATTTGCAAGAGAGGTGCAGAAAGAAGCAAAAGAGGTGCAGAAAGAAGCAACAGAGGTGCAAAAAGAGGCAAGAGGGGTGCAGAAAGGGTTAGGAGAGGTACACAAAGAGGCAAGAGGGGTACAGAAAGAAGCAGGAGGGGTGCAGAAAGAAGGAAGAGTACTGCATAAAGAAGCAACAGAAGTGCTGAAATAAGTACAAAGTGTGTAGAAAGAGACGAGAGGTGCAGAAAAAAGCAACAGAGGTACAGAAAGAGGAAAGAGTGGTGCAGAAAGAGGGAAGAGAGATGTAGAAAGAGGCAAGAGAGTTGCAGAAAGAGGGAAGAGGGGTGCAGAAACAGGCACAATGGGTGCAGAAAGAAGCAAGTGAGGTGCAGAAAGAGGCAAGAGAGGTGCAGAAAGAGTCAAGAAAGGTGCAGAAAGAGGCAAGAGAATTGCTGAAAGAAGCAACAGGGGTGTAGAAAGAAGCAAGAGAAGTGCTGAAAGAAGCAAAAGAGGTGCAGAAAGAGGCAAGAGAAGTGCAGAAAGAAGCAACAGAGGTACAGAAAGAGGCAAGAGTGGTGCAGAAAGAGGCAAGAGGGGTGTATAAAGAAGCAAGTGATGTGCAGAAAGAGGCAAGAGATGTGCAGAAAGAGGCAAGAGAGGTGCAGTAAGAGGAAAGAGAGGTGCAGAAACAGGCAAGAGAAGTGCATAAAGAGGCAAGAGAATTGCTGAAAGAAGCAACAGGGGTGTAGAAAGAAGCAAGAGAAGTGCAGAAAGAGGCAACAGAGGTGCAGAAAGAGACAAGAGGGGTGCAGAAAGAGGAAGAGAAGTGCAAAAAATAAGCAACAGAGGTGCAGAAGGAGGCAAGTGAAGTGCAGAAAGAAGCAAGACAGGTGCAGAAATAAGCATGGTATTTGCAGAATAAAGCAACAGGGGTGCAGAAAGAGGCAAGAAAAGTGCAGAAAGAAGTAACAGAGGTGCAGAAAGAGAGAAGAGAGGTGCAGAAAGAGGCAAGAGGGGTACAGACAGAGGCACGAGAGGTGCAGAAAGAGGGAAGAGGGGTGCAGAATGCAGCAAGAGGGGTACAGAAATTTGCCATACAGGTGCAGAAAGAAACAAGAGCAGTACAGAAACAACCAAGAGAGGGGCAGAAAGAGGCAAGAGGGGTGCAGAAAGATGCAAGAGAAGTGCAGAAAGAAGCAACAGAGGTGCAGAAAAAGACAAGAGAACTGTAGAAAGAGGCAAGAGAGTTGCAGAAACAGGCAAGAGATGTGCAGAAAGAGGGAACAGGGGTGCAGAAAGAGGCAAAAGACGTGCAGAAAGAGGGAAGAGAGGTGTAGAAAGAGGGAAGAAGGGTCCAGAAAGAGGCAAGAGGGGTGCAGAAGGAAGCAACAGGAGTGCAGAAAGTAGCAAGAGAAGAGCAGAAAGAAGCAACAGAGGTGCAGAAAGAGGCAAGAGGGGTGCAGAAAAAGGCAAGAGGGGTGGAGAAATTTCCAAGAGAGGTGCAGAAAGAAGCAAGAGCAGTGCAGTAAGAAACAACAGAGGTACAGAAGGAGGCAAGAGGGGTGCAAAAAAAGGCAAGAGCAGTGCGGAAAGAACCAAAAGACATGCAGGAAAAGGGAAGAAGGGTACAGCAAGAGGCACGAGGGGTGCAGAAACAAGGAAGAGAAGTACAGAAAGAAGCAACAGAGGTCCTGAAAGAGGCACGAAGGGTGCAGAAAGAGGCACGAGAAGTGCAGAAAGAAGCAACAGAGGTACAGAAAGAGGCAAGAGTGGTGCAGAAAGAGGCAAGAGAGTTGCACAAAGAGGGAAGAGGGGTGCAGAAAGAGGCAAGAGGGGTGCAGAAAGAGGCAAGAGGGTGTATAAAGAAGCAAGTGATGTGCAGAAAGAGGCAAGAGATGTGCAGAAAGAGGCAAGAGAGGTGCAGAAAGAGGAAAGAGAGGTGCAGAAACAGGCAAGAGAAGTGCAGAAAGAGGCAAGAGAATTGCCGAAAGAAGCAACAGGGGTATAGAAAGAAGCAAGAGAAGTGCAGAAAGAGGCAACAGAGGTGCATAAAGAGTCAAGAGGGGTGCAGAAAGAGGAAGAGAAGTGCAAAAAAGAAGCAACAGAGATGCAGAAGGAGGCAAGAGAAGTGCAGAAAGAGGCAAGAGAGTTGCAGAAACAGGCAAGAGAGGTGCAGAAAGAAGCAAGAGCAGTGCAGAAAGAAAGAACCAACAGAGGTGCAGAAGGAGGCAAGAGGGGTGCAGAAAGAGGCAAGAGGGGTACAGAAATAGACAAGAGAGGTGCAAAAAGAAGCAAGAGCAGTGCAGTAAGAAACAACAGAGGTACAGAGGGAGGCAAGAGGGGTGGAGAAAAAGGCAAGAGCAGTGCAGAAAGAACCAAAAGACATGCAGGAAAAGGGAAGAAGGGTGCAGCAAGAGGCACAAAGGGTGCAGAAAGAGGCACAAGAAGTGCAGAAAGAAGCAACAGAGGTACCGAAAGAGGCAAGAGTGGTTCAGAAAGAGGCAAGAGAGTTGCACAAAGAGTGTAGAGGGATGCAGAAAGAGGCAAGAGGGTGTAGAAAGAAGCAAGTGAGGTACAGAAAGAGGCAAGAGAGGTGCAGAAAGAGGAAAGAAAGGTGCAGAAACAGGCATTAGAAGTGCAGAAAGAAGCAAGAGAATTGCTGAAAGAAGCAACAGGAGTGTAGAATGAAGCAAGAGAAGTGCAGAAAGAGGCAAGAGAGATGCAGAAAGAGGCAAGAGAGGTTCAGAAAGTAGGAAGACGGGTGCAGAGAGAGACAACTGGGGTGCAGCAAGAAGCAAGACAGGTGCAGAAAGAAGCATGGGAAGTGCAGAAAGAGGCAAGAGAAGTGCAGAAAGAAGCAACAGAGGTGCAGAAGGAGGCAAGAGAACTGCAGAATGAGGCAAGAGAGTTGCAGAAACAGGCAAGAGGGGTGCAGAAATTTGCAAGAGAGGTGCAGAAAGAAGCAAAAGCAGTGCAAAAGAACCAACAGAGGTGCAAAAAGAGGCAAGTGATGTGCAGAAGGAGGCAGAAAACTGCGGAAAGAGGCAATAAAGTTGCAGAAACAGGCAAAAGGGGTACAGAAAGAGGGAACAGAGGTGCAGAAAGAAGCAAGAGCAGTATAGAAAGAACCAACAGAGGTGCAGAAAGAGGCAAGAGGGGTACAGAAAGAGGCAAGAGGGGTGGAGAAATTTGCAAGAGAGGTGCAGAAAAAAGCAACAGAGGTACAGAAAGAGGAAAGAGTGGTGCAGAAAGAGGGAAGAGAGATGTAGAAAGAGGCAAGAGAGTTGCAGAAAGAGGGAAGAGGGGTGCAGAAACAGGCACAATGGGTGCAGAAAGAAGCAAGTGAGGTGCAGAAAGAGGCAAGAGAGGTGCGGAAAGAGACAAGAGAGGTGCAGAAACAGCCAAGAGAAGTGTTAAAAGAGGCAAGAGATGTGCAGAAGGAGGCAATAGAACTGCAGAAAGAGGCAACACAGTTGCAGAAACAGGCAAGTGAGGTGCAGAAAGATGCAAGAGAACTGCAGAAAGAGGCAAGACAGTTGCAGAAACAGGCAAGCGAGGTGCAGAAAGAGGGAATAGGGTTGCAGAAAGAAGCAAGAGGGGTGCAGAAAGAAATAGCAGAGGTGCAGAAAAAAGCAAGAGAAGTGCAGAAAGTAGCAACAGAGGTGCAGAAAAAGGCAAGAGAGGTGCAGAAAGAGGCAACAGAAGTGCAGAAAGAAACAACAGAGGTGCAGAAAGAGGCAAGAGAAGTGTAGAAAGAGGCACGAGAAGTGCAGAAACATTCAGGAGAGGTGCAGAAAGAGGGAACAGGGGTGCAGAAAGAGGCAAGAGGAGTACAGGAAGAAGCAGGTGAGGTGCAGAAATAGGCAACAGAGGTCCATAAAGGGGCAACAGAGGTGCAGAAAGAGGCAAGAGAGGTGCAGAAAGTGGAAGAGATGAGCAGAAAGAGGCAAAAGAAGTGCAGAAAAAAAAAAGTTGCAGAAAGAAGCAACAGAAATGCAGAAAGTGGCAAGAGAGGCGCAGAAAGAAGCAAGAGTGGTTTGCACACCATTAGTACCAATTTAACACCCACATTTAGCAATAAGTAACAGGAGACCATTCTAGGTCTGCAAAGGGCCTTCCACCACACTGTAACACTTGTCGCTGCATTGTTGTTAGCGTTTGAGCAGTTTGAGCTAGAATTAAGTTTTTTTTGTTCAAATCTGTAGATTATGCAGCAGATGATGGATTATGTGGCAAATGCGGAAAATGTATAATTGTGCGAAAGTCGGTGCAGCCAAACAGTCGCATAATTCCAGTAGCCCTGCTCATACCTCTGACTAGGTCCAAAAGTGCTCCTCAGTGGTCCCTTCTTTTTTTTGCCTCATTGAATTTATAGTTTAGCTTTCTATGGAAATGAGGAAGACTAAACCTGAGGTTGCCACTCCACAACACAGACTACCATACCACATAATTACTCTCCATAACACTTAATCCCACTCTACATAATTCCTCTACACTAATTACCACATACTTTCTATCCACATCAAAGTCAAATTCAAAGTCTATCCACATAATTTCACTGCACAACATACCACAGAATTCCACTACAAGAAACATTAGTAAAACACTTTTACATTTACAACGCCAATAGCTCTAACTCTCGCAAATGTGAAACCTATTACCTTGCAAATGCTTCTTTAACTAGTAGTCGCGTTTGCAGAGAGGTGGAGAAAGGGGGCTTGACCTCCAACCAGCGCTCAGGAATTCGGCTACGTAGAACTTACAGGAGGTAGCAGGAGGGTTTCATGGCCCCCAAAGTACCTCAGGAGTAAAGTGGACTTTATCCCCCAACTAGTACTGTGCCAGGAGGTGCGTTTGCAGAGTGGTGGAGAAAGGTGAGCATGGCCTCCGAAGACCTCTCAGCAATCCCACTGTGTGGGACTTAGTGGAGGTAATAGGAGGGGTAGTTGGCTCCCAAGAACAACCTTGGGGGCTAACTACCCCTCCTATTACCTCCAGTAAGTTCCACACAGCAGCATTGCTAAGTTCTCATAGCAGGCCACGCCTCCTTTCCCCACCACTCTGCAAACGCACTTTCTGGTGTGCTCTTGGATGGGGATTAAAGTCTACTTCACTGCTGGGGTTCCTTAGGGGCCAGCTAGCCTACCTGATACCTCCAGTATGCCCCACATAGTGGGATTGCTGACAGGTGGACACAGGCCATGGCCCCTTTCTCCACCACTCTGCAAACGCGCCTCCTGGCGCGCTCTTGGTTGGGGGATGAAGTCCCTTCTCCTCCAGAGGGTCCCTGGGGGCCAACTAGCCCACCAGGTACCTCCAGTAAGCCCCACACAGCTGGATTGCTGAAAGTGGTTCGAGGCCATGCCCACTTTTTACACCACTCTGCAAACGCGCCTCCTGGCACACTGCTGCTTGGGGGATGAAGTCCACTTGTATCCTGAGGTCCTCAAGACATCAGAGGACCTCATCGCCCCACCAGGTATAGCGTGTTGAATTACTTATAGCCATGAAGCCTATAGAAAAATATCACAATGATTCGATGAAGTCATTGATGATGTCATCAACAATGTAATTTGAGATGTCATCAATGATGTCATTTAACATGTCATGGGTAATGTAAATTATGAGGTCATAAAATTTGCCACATTCCGCTACATAAGTTGCTTTTTCTTGCTGCATAATTTAGTCAACTATGCCACATAATTTGGTTTTCCCATGCTGCATAATTCCAGTGGCCCTGGCTACAACTGGAAATTTCAGTGTTTTTTTCATTTTTTAATGTTAGTTCTTATCTCTTTTAAACATCTAAAACATAACTGCAGCCTATGTTTTTCAGTGATTTTTTTAAATGTGAATTAAGATCTTATAACCATCCCTAACAATAACGTCGCTTTAACCTTTGTTTTTTAGGAAAAATAGATGGATGAATGAATGGAAAACAGGCATATGGACAAAGAGCCAGACTGGGAGACAGACAGGGCAGGTAGCTATACAGATGCGACAGGTAAGAGACAGGTAGGTGGGAAGTAGAGCTGAGAGCCATGCTTGAGCCACATGCCCAGCTCTGACAGCTTGAGGTTCTCTTGGAACCTCAAGCCAAAAGAGAGCCAAGCTTTCATGTGGCTTTTCCCGCCTGCCTCCCATGCCTCCCCTCCACTCGCGCTCTTGCAGGTTGTCCCTCCCTCCCTTCCTTGCGGCTGCCAGCTTTTTTCCACTTCTTAAAATACTAAGCATGGTGTGTCCATCTAAAGATATTCTGTCTGATGTGAGACGTCAGTCTCTGATTTCCGGTCTGCAGCCTTGTGCCCTCTGCTGTAGTTTCCATGTGCAGTGAGAAGGTTAGGCACACTGGCCAGCTGCAGCAGACAGAGGGGCATATTCTCAAGAACATGTGATAACTACTGCAAAATTAGTCTAACGCAACTCTTCACATCACAGTCCTTCGCGGGAAAAGAACTCCGTGTCAACGTGGAATTTACAACACAGCGGCCCCATGCAATAGTCCCACGGAAACGCATCAAAAGAATGTGTTAAAACCAACGAGACGCAGAAAAAACGTGAAACACGAACGCGAAAATAGTAGCGATGATGCCAATCACGATACAAAACTCCGCGATAACCAGCCATAGGCCTGCAATACCCACGCGTCATGCGGGAAAATGCAGCATAAAAGCAGATTAAAAATACGGTGAGATGACAATGTACGAGCACAACCACACATCCCTGACGTAGAACAGATGACCATTGTCCCGCATCAAATAGGCATCCCCTCACAGTCACAGTGTACATTGACATGCAGTCTGCATGTAAACTGCGCCAATGCAGAAACATGAATGGAACACACATTGAAACCACATCTCCCCTTCACATTGCAGAGGGACAAGCAACCCCTCCTGCACACAGACGTGTCATGACCATGAGCAATCCACCATGAAAGCGTGGAGGAATGTAGGGGCAGTGACTCCCGCTTATGTACATGTTGCCCATGTTGTGGGACTCGAGCCACAGTGGGCATCCCTGCATCATGGTGGTACATATCTGACCCCAAAAGGAGCCCTGTTGTCACCTGCAGGACACAAATGACAGCCAAAATGGAATGAATTTGGACACAAGTGAAACGCCGAAGAGTGGGATTCCCTACTAACTGCGACACACAGAACTGGCAGTCCGAATACGTGACACCCTAAACAGCCCGTTTGCACAGAGGTGACACACCCACCATCCCTGAACAAATCATAAAATTCACAGCAATACATGTCGCACTCACGCTTGTCTGAGTGATGTGCCTGTACAGATGAGTGACATGCACTCAGGGAATGTGTATTTTGAAAGCATTTAGTAGCACATGCTGTGCCTGTGGCCATATTGTACTGTCCCATGATTGCAAAGGACTGTCACAATGTGACATGCCCATGTGAAGAAATTGTCAATGATGGTGTTCCCACGGGCAACTCCTGCTGCAGCCGCAGTGGGGTGTGGGCCACCTGCCTCATCCTCATCATCATCGTCCGGTGCATCTGGCACCTGTATCCATGGGGCCTTGCTGCGTACACGTATGTTGTGCAACACACAACATGCAACGATCGTCTTGCACACGATGCCTGGGCTGTGCAGGAGCCTCCCACCTGTGACGTCCAGGCACCTCAAACGTGACTTCAACACGCCAAATGTACGTTCCACGATGCCCCTGGTGCGTTTGTGGGCCACATTGTACAGCCTCTGGGCCTGTGTGTCCGGGGCTCAGAGAGGTGTCATCATCCAAGCGCAGAGTGCATATCCTTGGTCACCTGTGACTGTGCAGAGAGACATGAGCCAATAGTTGGTCCTGCAAGATGTGATGGCCGGCTCAGTGGCTCATTGGTGTGTGATATGTGTGACCTTGTGATTCTTGCATGACATGTACTGCATGTTGCAAGTGAGCGGCATCAATGTGTATTACATAGCCTCACTGCTGCTCCTCCCTCCCCCCCAGCCTATTTACTAGTGTGCGCAGCGCGGTTGCATCACTTGCACCCCTACGGCACACTATTGTCATGCCTGCCTGCGCATGTCCACAAGCCTGACAACGACACAGTGATGTCGTGCGCTGAAGATGGACGGGCACGTGTGTGTATGCTCATGGCAAGGACAGGGTGTACACAGATGTAGAGGTCATGCCTGGCTGAACTCGCCATGCGGTTGAGGGTAGACCTTTGGCTTATGCTGCGGAAATAGCGACACACACAACCGTTGGAATGTCTGATCCCTGAGCCCGAGCGGGCTTGTGCACCCTCATTTACCCCTTGGCCGAGCCCGTACTCCGGAGGCATGCTACATAGCAACACTGGGGCAGATTTACAAGCCCCTTGCGCCACTTTTGCGTCACTTTTCCCATGTTAAAAATGATGCAAAAGTGGTGCAAGGGCCTTGTAAATAAGCCCCATTGTGTATTGCGTGATGGGTGGCGCCGACACTACACCTGAGACACACGCATTAGTAACCACCTTGGCAAGGCCTACACTTAACCACGCCCAGGGCCACGTGTTGAATGACCACACCCCTACGCCGTACTGCCGTACGCCGGTCCACTCCCTCATGCCCACAGGGGGGTCTGACACAGATACATGTCCCAGGTCCACCCCACTGCCTGAGGTGACAAGGTCGCGCATGCTGTACACAGCACAATGTAATGTGGTATGGCCCGGGGCCGACATGCATACAGAATGACCACACGGACACACTGAGATAATCAGTGGAACTGGCTGCGGGCACGTGCGCCCCTCCCCTTTTATTGCCAGGGTCACACGTCCAGTGACGCCTGTGCTGGATGGGTGTTGGGTAGTGTAAGCCACCCCTCAGGGTTTGGATGGTGCTGGCAACAACTACAACAGTGATCAGACAATCAGGAGTTCAAAGTACAAACAGCATGGGTCCATGACTTGAGCTGCACAGTGTCGGTGGCCCCGGATGCTCAGCGGCCGGCACAGGCACACCGCCATGGGACGGTGCCTGGTGATGCACTGAGGTAGGGCCACAGGATTTGAGCGGGTCCTCGTTGATGTCCAAGGAGAATGTCGCAGAGTGTTACAGGGAAGGTGTCCATCCAGGGCATGACGCAGAGGGCAGGAGCAAGCAGAGACAGGCAATATGGAGGAGTTGAATGCTACAGTCTCCACTTTCCCACAATGTCAGTACCAGCTACATGATGATGAAGACAATCCCCAGGCCATAGACTCAGACGCCATCAACGTTCAACCAGAGAGTGTCCATGACTCCCGTGGCACAGAGTCAGTGGCACCAGAGCCGGAAGGGGATGCAGTCAGCGATGAGGCCTGTACAATGATATAAACTCTGCAATTAACAAATCAAGACTCAGTTCCTCATGTGTGACCCACTCGATCGCAGTGTAGGGCGAAGGCAGTAGTCAGCAAGGGACCACAGACAGGTGTAGTTCAAATGCTATACACAGAGTTGGTGGCACCACATCGAAGGGAGTATAGCGATATAAACTCAGACATAAGGTGTGCGGTGGAGTATGTAAATGAAAAAGGAGTAAAGCGGGCCTGTGTCGCGGAGGCCGTGATGGTCTGAGGAGGCTGCCAAGGTTGCGGGCTTCGGGCTTGCAGCTTGCGCCGGCATGTGGTGGGCCCTCTTCGACACACGCCGGTGTCGGCAGGTGAGCAATGAGACCTGGCTGCGCAGGGGCGGGCATGACAGTTTCGGGGACCAGCGGCCCGGGGTGCAGCAGGTGGACAGGATCGCAGGCCACACCGCTCACGGCGACGGCATCGTCCTCGTGGCGGGGTGGGAGGTGCCACCCTGGCAGACACGTTGGGCATTCCGGAAGAGAACCACGACCAGAGCGGTGTGGCCTGTGATCCTAGGCACCTGCTGCACCTGCCGACACCGGCTTGTGTCGAAGAGGGCCCACCATGTGCCGGCGCAAGCTCCAAGCCCAAAGCCCATGACCTTGGCAGCCTCCTCAGACCATCACGGCCTCTGCGACACAGGCCTGCTTTACTCTTTTTTTGTTTACGTACTCCACCGCTGCCTCCGGCCTACACTACGGTCAAGTAGGTCACACATTTGGAACTGAGTCTTGATTATGCAATGGCAGAGTACACACCTTATGGCTGAGTTTAAATCACTGTACTCCCTTTGATGTGGTGCCACCAACTCTGTGGATAGCATTTCAACTACACCTGTCTGTGGTCCCTTGCTGACTACTGCCTACGCCCTACACTGCAGTCGAGTGGGTCACACATGTGTAACTGAGTCTTGATTTGTTAATTGCAGAGTTTATATCATTGTACAGGCCTCATCGCTGACTGCATCCCCTTCCGGCTCTGGTGCCACTGACTCTGTGCCACGTGAGTCATAGACACTCTCTGGTTGAACGTTGGTGGCATCTGAGTCTATGGCCTGGGGATGGTCTTCATCATCATGTAGCTGGTACTGACATTGTGGAATGTGGAAAGTGGAGACTGTAGCATTCAACTCCTCCATATTGCCTGTCTCTGCTTGCTCCTGCCCTCTGCGTCATGCCCTGGATGGACACCTTCCACTGTCCCCCGTAACACTCCGCGACATTCTCCTTGGACATCAACGCGGACCCGCTCAGATCCCGTGGCCCTACCTCAGTGCATCGCCAGGCACCGTCCCGTGGCGGTGTGCCTGTGCCGGCCGTTGAGCATCCTGGGCCACCGACGCTGTGCAGCTCAAGTCATGGACCCTTGCTGTTTGTACTTTGAACTCCAGATTGTCTGATCACTGTTGTAGTTGTTGCCAGCACCATCCAACCCCTGAGGGGTGGCTTACATTACCCAACACCCATCCAGCACAGGCGTCACTGGACGTGTGACCCTGGCAAGAAAAGGGGCCGGGCGCACGTGCCTGTAGCCAGTTCCACTGATTATCTCAGTGTGTCCGTGTGGTCATTCTGTATGCATGTGGGCCCCGGGCCATACCACATTACATTGTGCTGTGTACAGCGTGCGTGACCTTGTCACCTCAGGCAGTGGGGTGGACCTGGGACATGTATCTGTGTCGGACCCCCTTGTGGGCGTGAGGGAGTGGACCGGCGTACGGCAGTATGGCGTAGGGGTGTGGTCATCCAATACGTGGCCCTGGGCGTGGTTAAGTGTAGGCCTTGCCAAGGCGGTTACTAATGCGTGTGTCTCAGGTGTAGTGTTGGCACCACCCGTCACACAATACACAATGTTGCTATGTAGCATGCCCCCGGAGTACGGGCTCGGCCGAGGGGTAAATGAGGGTGCGCAAGCACGCTCAGGCTCAGGGATCAGACATGCCAACTGTTGTGTGTGTCGCTATTTCCGCAGCATAAGCCAAAGGTCTACCCTCAACCGCATGGTGAGTTCAGCCAGGCATGACCTCTACATCTGTGTCCGCCCTGTCCTTACCATGGGCCTACACACACGTGTCCGTCCACCTTCAGCGCACAACATCACTGTTTCATTGTCAGGCTTGTGAACATGCGCAGGCAGGCATGACAATAGTGTGCTGTAAGGGTGCAAGTGATGCAACCGCGCTGCGCACATTAGTAAATAGGCTGGGGGGAGGGAGGAGCAGCAGTGAGGCTACGTAATACACATTGATGCCGCTCACTTGCAACATGCAGTACATGTCATGCACGAATCACGAGGTCACACATATCACACACCAATGAGCCACTGAGCTGGTCATCACATCTTGCAGGACCAACTATTGGCTCATGTCTCTCTGCACAGTCACAGGTGACCAAGGATATGCACTCTGCGCTTGGATGATGACACCTCTCCGAGCCCCAGACACACAGACCCAGAGGCTGTACAATGCGGCCCACAAACGCACCAGGGGCATCATGGAACGCACATTTGGCGTGTTGAAGTCACGTTTCAGATGCCTGAACGTCACAGGTGGGAGGCTCCTGCACAGCCCAGGCATCGTGTGCAAGATGATCGTTGCATGTTGTGTGTTGCACAACATATGTGAACACAGGAAGGCCCCATGGATACAGGTGCCAGATGCACCGGACGATGATGATGAGGATGAGGCAGGTGGCCCACACCCCACTGCAGCCGCAGCAGGAGTTGCCCGTGGGAACACCATCATTGACAATTTCTTCACATGGGCACGTCACATTGTGACAGTCCTTGGCAATCATGGGACAGTACAATATGGCCACAGGCACAGCATGTGCTAATAAATGCTTTCAAAATACACATTCCCTGAGTGCATGTCACTCATCTGTACAGGCACATCACTCAGACAAGTGTGAGTGCGACATGTATTGCTGTGAATTTTATGATTTGTTCAGGGATGGTGGGTGTGTCACCTCTGTGCAAACGGGCTGTTTAGGGTGTCACGTATTCAGACTGCCAGTTCTGTGTGTCGCAGTTAGTAGGGAATCCCACTCTTCGGTGTTTCACTTGTGTCCAAATTCATTCCATTTTGGCTGCCATTTGTGTCCTACAGGTGACAACAGGGCTCCTTTTGGGGTCAGATATGTAACACCATGATGCAGGGATGCCCACTGTGGCTCGAGTCCCACAACATGGGCAACATGTACGTAAGCACGAGTCACTGCCCCTACATTCCTCCACTCTTTCATGGTGGATTGCTCATGGTCATGACACATCTGTGTGCAGGAGGGGTTGCTTGTCCCTCTGCAATGTGAAGGGGAGATGCGGTTTCAATGTGTGTTCCATGCATGTTTCTGCATTGGCGCAGTTTACATGCAGACTGCATGTCAATGTACATTGTGACTGTGAGGGGATGCCTATTTGATGTGGGACAATGGTCATCTGTTCTACGTCAGGGATGTGTGGTTGTGCTCGTACATTGTCATCTCACCATATTTTTAGTCTACTTTTATGCTGCATTTTCCCGCATGATGCGTGGGGATTGCAGGCCTATAGCTGGTTATCGCAGAGTTTTGCATCGCGATTGGCATCATCGCTACTATTTTCGCGTAAGTGTTTTGTGTTCTTTCTGCATCTCGTTGTTTTTTTTAACACGTTCTTTTGACGCGTTTTCGTGGGACTATCGCATGGGGCCGCCACGTTGTGAATACCACGTTGACACGGAGTTGTTTTCCTGCGAAGGACTGCGATGTGAAGAGTTGCGTTAGACTAATTTTGCGGTAGTTATCACACCTTCTTGAGAATATGCCCCTGGGATTGTTTAGCTATGGGGTCCGTGAGTATAGAGCAGCCTCGGGGTATGCCAGCTCTTGCTTCAGGCCATTCATGGTAGTATATGTAGATGAATGGCTTTTCATGCCCGGCTGACCTGCACTTCACACGTGTGTTTGCTGGAGCCCTGTGGGCTCTGTGAAAACCCTCTGTGGGCTGCTTTGTTTTGCTGATCTTTGTAATTGCCCTCACCTAAGTGTCGAGCAGCTCTAATGTTTGTTAAGGTAGTGGAAGCTAACTATATTGACGTAAAATAAAATGCACTTCCTTCCCATGAGCTTCACAGTGTGTCTTTTCTATAAATATTTGAATGCATCTAGTGTTATAATACATGTATTTAGTTTTTTAATGTTGCTCATGATAGAGCCGAACATAAAACAATGCCCTTTGTGTTGAATGAGAAACTGACGACAAAATCCATTTAGAGGCTAAATGACACAGGGTGTAACATAGAGTCCTGGGATCAAATCCCAGCTTCCTCACCACCAATCTGTGTGATCCTAAACAAACCTTTTTTTCAGTGTCTCGTTTTCTTTGGATAACTAATTTCAAAGCACCTTAGAGTACCTCATTTTAGGATGTGCGCTATAGAAACAACCCATTTATATGTGGTGTAATAGGCAACAATGATGCTTCACACATAACGACATTGGTCATATACAGGCCACATGTCAAAGCTATTTCTTGGTTCACTCATGTCAAAGTCGTCAGGGTATTCAAGATGTTTTCAATGCTTCTAAATGCATGTTTAGAAACATATACTTTCTGTACATCTCCCTGAAAAGAAGCACTAATGCTTAAGAGAGATCTTTTTTTCATTTTTGATAAATCTTTATCATATTTTTACATTCCGTTTATTGCACGATTTACATGCAAAATCTTTTTATGACCCAGCTGGTGTTAGGGCTGTTAGAGCCAGTCTAGATCCATGGCTCAGCTCTGGCTTGGTTCGCTCTATACATTTGCTGGATGATAGATAGATAGATAGATAGATAGATAGATAGATAGATAGATCAGTCGTCGGTCGTTCGGTGGGTGGGTGGGTAGGTTGATAGATAGATAGATAGACAGATAGATAGATAGATAGATAGATAGATAGATAGATAGATAGATAGATAGATAAATAGATAGATAGATTCTCGTTCTCTAGGTAATACCAGCCTCTCAATAAATTATTTAGTGTTCCACTGTGAACTATGAAACTTTGTGAAACGAGGTTGTCGGATGGGCAAGGATGGATGCAAGTAATGCTGGCCCTTCATAGTGAGAGCACATCCAAACGTCTCCCTATCATAAGAGTCCCAGAGAGTGGTTCCTGCTGTTACAGTGAAGGCGCTTTAATAGTAATGAAACGTCTCTCTACAAATCACTGATGAAGGTTGTTCTTAGCGGGAGAACACCTGAGGCTGAGTGTGCAAGAGGCAGAGAGGGGCTCTGGCCTGCGGGAGCAACTGAGAGGGGCCCTGGCATCCAGGAACGGCTAAGAGGGAGCCCGGCGTTCAAGAATTGCTGAGAGGGGCCCTGACATGTGGGGAAAAGTGCGAGGGGCCCTGACATGTGGGTAAAAGTGCAAGGGGCCCTGGCGTTCAGGAATGGCTGAGAGGGGCCCTGACGTGTAGGGATGATTGAAGATGTAGGGAGAGACGGCTGGGGAACGACTAAGAGGGCTCCTCACAACATGGCACTCAAACTTTTAACAGTGCTCCCTCACAGTGTGTGCTCTGGCGGCACAAATATACAGTGTACGCACCTGCACCCAGAGCTACTAATACACACTGTGCAGTTTCAACTAACCCTGGGCGTAGTGGGCGTAGCGGGGCTACGCGGACGGCCACGGAGTTGAGAACAAACTCCGTGGAGCTCCACTACGCCACCCGCCTCCATCCCCCTATGAACAATTAATTATAAATGACATAAAAGAAAAGAAAAACCACTTATCTGGACTGCGGAGTCCCTGGGCTGCCCTCCTCCTCTTCCTCGCCGTCTCTGCGAAAGCTGCGCGCGCACCCTTGCATGAGCATTTCTTGCAAGAAATGCGCATGGGCAAGCGCGCGCGCATGCGCAGTTTTTGCAGAGATGGCGAGGAAGAGGAGGAGGGCAGCCCGGGGATGCCGCAGTCCAGGTAAGTTCTTTTTCTTTACTTTTATGTCATTTATAATTAATTGTTAATAGGGGGTGGAGGCGGGGGCTGGCCAACTCTGCTCCGCCGCGGAGTGTGCAGAGATTTGCCTTCTCCGCATTCTCCGCAGAACGCGGAGGAGGCAAATCTCTGCACATTCCGCGGGCGGAGCGGAGGTCTCCGCCCGGGGCTAGTTTCAACACGGATTTTACACTGGACAGCACCTGGGGACTTATTATTTCAACATGGATTTTACACCGGGCCTGCATGTGAGGGAATCAGTATTTCAACACGAATTCTGCAGCAAGCCTGCATGTGGCGACTCATTATTTCAACACGGATTTTTCACCGGGCCCGGGTGTGGCAACTCATTATTTCAACACGGATGACTTGCCCACATGTGGGGACTCAATATTTAAACACGGATGCTGCACGGGCTCACATGTGGAGACTCAATATTTCAACAGGGGTTTTGCACTGGGCCCGTGTGTGGCGACTCATTATTTCAACATGGATGCTGCACGGGCCCGCATGTGGTGAAATGAATTCAACACTAATGCTGCACGGCGCCATGTATAGGGCTACGCATTTAGACATTAGTGCGGGACCCGTGTCCACAATAGGTGGCCCGTTAGTTCAACACGAATGCACCGCCAAGGATGCTTTGTTTAGGGGACGTATTGTAGCAGAACGATCGGCATCTGAAGCGGTCCCGGGCAGGCGTGCATTGAACAAACGAAAATATGGAATGCAGGTGTGTGGCATGTCATGCCGGCATGTGTGAGGGTGGATTGAACAGTCGAATATTATAAAATGAAACATTAATGAAAGAGGAGCCAGTCACTTAACTTGCTCACAATCACACTGTGGCAGTTTGCCCGATCGGACCTGTTGGGATAAACATAGGTACACGTCTTTCTCGTTGTGGTGCCAAAAAACTCTCAGTGAAGTCTGAGGGCTCAGCCATGCCCCAGCGACCATCTATCATGCATCCCATGAATACCGACTATACTACATTTAAGCGCGTATGTAGGCTCTATAAAGTCACTAAACGGCTGCTCCTAGCACTTTAGAAACCCTTAATAAATTAATACATTTATTTATATGGAGTACCAACACAGCATGAAACTCAAACAATGAATACCACAATTATTACAGCAATGCTGGGGCCAGAGAAAATGCAGTAATTAAACAAAATACCATGATGAGTACGTTCGGGAAGTGATTCCCACGTTTCTATTTTCAAATACATCTGCAGCTGTATCTTTGCTATAAATGACACGCTCCTCAATATTCGCTATCGTCCTGGAAGCTGTCCGATAAATCCAGAGTGCACTTAAAGCTTGCTGATCTTTACAACGCCTCGCGTTAGGACTGCGTTCGCACTCGTGTTCGGTAAATACGTATTTTGGGGGGGAGTTTTATATATCAGAATGAAGCTGGTGCTCGGGAGGGTTCGCGAATCCTCCTCGGTGCTCAGATATCGATATTTTTATTTTTTGAATTTCTTTTGAACGGATTTACACCATTTAAAAAAAAGCACGCTTTCTGAACCAAGACCTACCTTTTTGCCAAATGTGGTGTAATTACGTTCAGCAGTTCAGGCTGTAGCTTTCTCTAATGTTCCTATGAAATTAACATGGGGAAAAGGCGGTTTGGGACCCCCCTTTTTTCTCGACCCCTACTTGAGGAATCACCCCGAAACTTTAAAGACAGGAGCTGACCTGAGCGAACAATTAGTTTTAAAAATTTTGCGAAGATTCGTCAAACAGCGCCAAAGATATTGGCAAAAGAAAAAACGCTTTTTGAATAGAAACAAGGTCCTAACTATAACTACCTACTGGCGACCACCAGTAGGTAATATATAGATGAGATATTACTAAAATATCATAGGAATGCATTTTTTGAACAATGTATAGAATTGCTCCCAGCACTTTAGTATTCGTATTAGAAATATTGAATTTTGCGAATTTGCACAATATATTTGCGTTTGTACGTTGAAATATTACTATAACATCTTAGGAATGCATTTTTTGTACAATGTATACAATTGCACTCAGCACTTTAGTTTTTATACTAGCAATATTGAAGTTTGCGAGTTTGCACAGAATATTTGCGTATTTTTATGTCGGAATTATTCAGCCATATTATGCATCGCAAAAATGTAGTTTGATATATAAGGATGTTATGCAACATATACACTGGATTACGATTTACCTGAACAGTTTATAGTGGGTGTTATCTGTCTTCCCATAGAGTGTATACTGTATTAGTATGCCTTGACCTCTTTCCAATTGTTGGATGTCAAATTCTAGTTGCGCCATAATGTAGCCATATTTACCAATCTTGACATATATGTTCATATTGCATCATTTATTATGCTTTAAATATGTTTGGGAGTTGCTACACCTCAATACCGCCATTTGGTTGTGAATTAGTATGTTTTTTATTTTCACTATAGTCACATGGTGGTTAGGCTTCCTTTAAATATTTCAATTTGGTGCATCGTGATCATGTGATCAAGGCCGTAGTCCACGGTCGAAACGTGTCATGGGCAGCACAAGCTTGGAATAAACACTTGAATTATTCAGCATCAGCATTATTTGGAGTCCGTTTGATCTGTTCGTGCATCATTTGCACTTGGATTGTGTTTGCGATATATATATATATATATATATATATATATATATATATATATATTCACTGAAAAAACCACAGGTTTCAGGGACATTATAGTTAGTTGGACATTTCACTCAACAAAACCAGAGAAATTCGGCCGTTATAGTTAGTTAAACTAACTATAACTCGCACCCCGCAATGCACTGCTGATGACGTTGCATATTAGATCATTCATGACATTGTCAGTGACATCACTGATGTCATCACTGATGACATCTCAAATGACATCACTGATGACATCATCCAGTGACTGTGTTTCTGTAAAGTTTAAATATGTTTTATATATATATATATATCGCAACGTGTACTGAAGAATGAGTGGGTGTATAAGTGTCTGAATGGATGATTTAGTAGGTGCGTGACTGACTGTATAAGTGAATGATTAAATGTGTCTTACTGAATGCATGGGTTAGTGACTAAACTGTGAATGTCTGTATCAGTCTGTCAGTTGGTGTGTAAGCGGCTGCATGAGTTGGTGAGTAGCTACATGAGTTTCTATATGGGTTATTGATTGGTTTTCTGGGTATCTGTATGGGTGCCTGAGTGTCTGTGTGGGTGGGTGGGGTGTGTGTGACTCTATGCATAGATGTGTGATTGGGTGATTCACTGGGTGTGTGGGTTCAAGAGTGCATCTGTGAAGGGCTGTATGGGTGGGTGAGTATATGTATGGGTGTGTTGGTGAGTGAATGGATGTCTCAGTGGTACATGTGTGAGCAACTACATATGTGAAAGGCAGTATATGTGAGTGTTGGAGTATATAAATGACTATATGTGAGAGTGAGTGATTGTGAGAGTGGCTGTATGGATGAGTGTGTTGTTGTATCAGTGATTGTATCAGAGAGTAAGTATGTGTTAGTATCTGTATTAACCCTTTCCGTGCTCATGACGAGCTCAGCTCGTCATGCTGCGCGGTAGCGCTGTGCGCATGACGAGCTGAGCTCGTCACGACCCCACCCGCAATCGGAATGTCCAGCATACGAGCGGAATTCCGATCGCGGTCAAGGGGTTAATAAGTGAGGTGGTGTGTGTATAATTGTATAAGTGAGTAAATGGGAGTGTGATTGATTCTTTGCATGACTGACTAGGTGTGTGAATAACTATGGATGAGTGGCGTTGTGTGAGTGTCTGTATAGGTGTACGAGTGCAAATGATAGTGCTGTATTGATGAGTGACTGCATGTATGAGTGACTGTATGGATGAATGAGTAGATGTGTGTGTAGTCCTAGGAAACAGTGAGTGGGTATGTAATAACTGGTATTGGCGTGTCTATGGTTTCGAAAATGGTAGTCTGTATTTTACAGTGGGTGTATCAAAGGTTATATTAGGGTGTGAGGAGGTGCATCAGACTAGCACGTGGATGATGTCATCAGTGATGTCATCAGTGATATCATTTGAGATGTCATCAGTGATGTCATCAGTGATGTCACTGACAATGTCATGAATGATGTAATATGTGACGTCATCAGCAGTGCATTGCAGGGGCGCGAGTTATAGTTAGCTCAACTAACTATAACGGCCAAATTTCTCTGGTTTTGTACGAGTGAAATGTCCAACTAACTATAACGTCCCTGAAACCTGTGTTTTTTTCTGTGAATTTCTAAGGTTTTTTAAATGCTAATTTCTAACTATAACGTCCCTGAAACCTATGGTTTTTTCAGTGAATGTCAAAGGTTTTTCAAATGCTAATTTCTAACTATAACATAGCAGTCACGTTTGCAGAGTGGTGGAGAAAGGTGAGCGTGGCCTCCGAACACCTCTTAGCAATCCCACTGTGTGAGATTTACTGGAGGTAACAGGAGGGGTAGTTAGCCCCCAATGTCAACATTGGGGGCCAACTACCCCTCCTATTACCTCCAGTAAGTCCCACACAGCAGGATTGCTAACTTCTCATACTAAGCCACGCCCCCTTTCTCCACCACTCTGCAAATGCACCCCCTGGCGAGTTCTAAGTTGGGGGATTAATTCCCCTTGAATACTGAGGGTCCTGTAGTGTAGCTCCTATTTCCCTAATAGGCTATGCGCATTGGAATAATATACCCTATAGGTTTGACATAGGACTGAGGGTGGACATTTCCCTATCGAGTATATTAAACTTAATTACTTGTGCCAGCTAGCTCAGAGGCCACTAGAAACTCCTTGATAAACAAGAAGGGAGTAGTTTCTGGCAGCCGCAAAACATGACAACTTTGTTTCCTTTAGAATCATAACGTGTCCCAGAGTCGTGGAAACAATAGATAACTATTTCACTCAGCTCACTCGTGCATACTTAGTTTTCCTCAAAGTTACACAGAAAGAATAGACGGGCGTTTCAATAAAAGATTTATTGAACAGTCTTGTTTCTCGTGTAAGTAATATGTGCTGTTACGATCACAAGACAGTATGCAAGATAAATAATGTACAGCGTAAGCAGTAGAAATAAATAATACTGCGCTAGCAAGATCTTTAGTAGATATTCATTTACATAAATAACATAGACTAAAAATGCGAGTACTCATACGATGCGTTTCTGAGCTAGTTCTACCCCAATGTACCTAACCTAACCTAGGTGTAGGGAGAGGTATGAAGTAGGTGAAGTATTCCTTACTATGGTATACTAAGAGTATGTTAAGCCTAGTATGCCTAGTATGCCAAGAGTCCCTCTAGGTTTCTAGTCAGCTCCATACCTTAAGAATGAGAGAGGTGGGAATCTCTTGCCAGGCTCGAACACCAACACCCCGCAAGGGAAGTCAGATCACTGGAAGCTGGACTCTGCGTGCAGGGATGACAGCGTCTTCTCAGTGCGTCAGGCCGGGAAACGGGCTCCTCTGAAGTCGAGGTCTCCTCTGATTTACAGGGGCTAAGGAAGGTATATTTATACCTGAGAGGTACCTCAGAATGTAAGCATTGACGTGAATCGGACAGCGGAAGACGTCATGAATGAACCCCTAAGGTATAACGGTTCATGCATAATAGATGAGTCCTTGAAGAAATCAATAGTCCTGTGCTAGGGAAACTCCAGAAGCCTAAGGGTCTGTTCTTCAAGAACTCGTTGTGACGTTAGGGTGGACGTATGTCAGAGACCATGCCTGTATTTGGAGTGCATGGTTTAATGCCTAAATAAGGACTGGGATTTTATGCCTATATAAGGGCAGGGCGAATTGTGCCTATAAATGGACATGATACAGGAAAACCTATATACGGACACCCTAAGAGGAATACAACAGTCCCTGGGGGCCAACGTGCCTGCCAGGTACCTCCAGTAAGTGCCACAGAGCTGGATTGCAGAGAGGTGGACACAGGCCACGCCCCCTTTCTCCACTACTCTTCAAACGGGTCCCCTGGCGCGTTCTGAGTTGGGGGATTAATTCCCTTGAATACTGAGTGTTCCTGGGGGCCAACTTGCCCACCAGGTACCTCCAGTAAGCGCCACAGAGCTCGATTGCAGAGAGGTGGACATAGGCCGTGCCCCCTTTCTCCACCACTCTGCAAACGCGACACCTGGCGCGTTCTAAGTTGGTGGATTAAGTCCCCTTGAATATTGAGGGTCCCTGTGGGCCAACTAGCCCACCAGGTACCTCCAGTAAGCGCCACACAGCTGGATTGCAGAGAGGTGGTCCAAGGCCACGTCCCCTTTTTACACCACTGTGCAAACGTGCCTCTTGGCGCACTGCTGCTCGTGGGATGAAGTCCACTTGTGTCCTGAGGTCCTCAGGACCGAAGAGAACCTCACCGCCCCACCACCAGTGCGCCAAGAGGCATTTTTGCAGAGTGGTGCCAAAAGGGGCGTGGCCTCGGCCACCTCTCTGCAATCCAGCTGTGTGGCGCTTATTGGAGGTACCTGGTGGGCTAGTTGGCCCCCAGGGACCCTCAGTATTCAAGGGGACTAAATTCCCAAACTTAGAACGCACCAGGGGGTGCGTTTGCAGAGTGCTGCAGGGAGGGGGCGGGGCCTCCGGCGAGTTGCCGGTTTCTTTTTTATTTTTTTTATTTTATGGGAGGGGGCTGCATGGCCCCCCTTCCCTGGGCCACTTTTGGCCCCGGGGACCCCATCCCCCGGAACCTGGCAGCCTTGTTTTTTTTCAAAAAAAATTATTTTGGGGAGGGGGCCGCGTGGCACCCCTCCAGAGGCCAATTATGGCCCCGGGGACCCCATCCCCCAAACCTGGCAGCATTTTTTTTTTTTTTTGGAGGGGGGCCACGTGGGCCCCCTCTTCAGGCCAATTATGGCCCCAGGGACCCCATCCCCTAAGGCCGGCCTTTCCGTGTTTTTATAAAAAAAAAAACTATTTAAATTATTGGGGAGGGGGGCCGTGTTGCCCCCTTCCAGGCCACTTCTGGCCCCGGGGACCCCATCCCCCAGGGCCTGGCCTTACCATTGGGGACCATGGGGGAAGCCCCAATGCCCCCACAGTCCCGCCGGCTCCCTACCTCCTGCGGGAGCCGGCATTGCTTTTGAGCAAGGGGAGCTGCTGACATGCATCTCCCATTGCTCAAAAGCAATCCTGCTTTGCTTCATTGAAACGAGAGCAGGTTTTCCTGCTCTCGCTTCAATGAATCAAACCAGAGTTTGCTATGACAGGATGGGAGCCGTGCTCCCGCCCTGTCATAGCAAACAGCAATGTCCCGGGGGTGGGCACCCCGGGACATTACAGGAGCCGGCCCTGGGGGTGGCGGTGCCAGGGCCATCAAGGGCTCCTGGAGAGGGCCGCACTTAAATGACTATGTGCCCCAGGGAGGTGGTGTCCCTGGGGCGTGTGGGTAGGCTCTTTCCCCCACCACATCTTTAAAAAAAATAAGAAACAGAGCCCCGGGGAGGTGGCGGTCCCCGGGGCTGCAGGGGGCCACGTGCCCCGCATACAATTTAATAAGCCCCGGGGAGGTGGCGGTCCCTGGGGCTGTGGGGGCACCCACGGGCCCCCACCCCATTATTTTATATTGCCCCTGGGACCTGGCCCACCCGGGGGCTTTTTTACTAACGGAAGCATGGGATGGAGGTTTTGTACGAGTGAAATGTCCAATTAACTATAACGTCCCTGAAACCTCTGGTTTTTTCAGTGAATATATTACCTACTGGCGGTCGCCAGTAGGTAGTTATAGTTAGAACCTAGTTTCCATAGGAAAAGCATTTTTTGATTTGCTAATAACTTTGGCGTCATTTGACGAATCTTCCTGAAATTCTCCAAAAGAAAAGTCTATGCAGGTCAGCTCCTATCCTGTAAGTTTGGGGGTGAGTCGTCAAGCGGGGACCGAGAAAAAAGGGGGGTCCCAAAACTCGTTTTCTCCATGTTAATTTCTATAGGAAATTTTGAGACGAGCTACAGCCCGAACTGCTGAACGGAATTACCCCAAATTTGGCAAAAAGGTAGAGCTTGGTTCAGAAAGTGACCTTTTTTTAAATGATGTAAATCCGCTCAGTAGTTTTTGAGAAATTCAAAAAATAAGAGTCAAAAAATCAATTTCCTATAGGAAACTTTGTGCAAGGCTACAGCCGAAACTACTGAACGGAATTACTCCAAATTTGGCAGAAAGGTAGTGCTTGGGTCAGAAAGCGATCTTTTTAAAAATGCTGTAAATCCGTTCAGTAGTTGCTGAGAAATTAGAAAAATAAAAGTTTCAATATCTGGACGGAGCCTAAGTCGCATGCGCGAGCTTCACTGTGATTGGCTGCTAGTACTCCAAACCAGGAAGTGTTAGCAGCCATCTTGTGGCTCGGTAGAAGCGAGTTACCCAAAAACGGAGAAACAAAGGTATAAAACAAGAGAAGGGGGCAGGGTAGAAAAACCCTGACCCCCTAGGCCTGCTCAGGGGGTCCCAAAAAATCATTTTTTTTAAATCGGCAAAAATTTGCGCTGGGGTCGCGGGTTCTCGCGTTTCATTTTAATGAGGCCCTTGGGTGGGCTAGGTTCCGGGGGTATTTCTTAAAAAATAATAGCAGGGGCTCACAGGGGTTGCGGGGGTGCGCTGGAGTCCGCACAGCCCCGGGGCTTCACTCATGTTGGGAGGGGGTTGCTTGGCCCCCTTCTGGAGCCTTCTATGTGCTTGTAACTTTGGCGTCGTTTGACGAATCTTCATGAAATTATCCAAAAAGTTTCTCTTTTTTGATTAGCTCTTATATTGAAAGTTTGGGGGTGAATGGTGTAGGAGGGGCTGAGAAAAAAGAGGGTACTAAAACGTGTTTTCTGCATGCAATTTCCATACAAAACTTTACAGAAGACTACAGGTGAAACTGCTGAACGGAATTACGCCAAATTTGGCAGGGAGAAAGGTGATGGTCCAGAAAGCACGCTTTTGTTTAAATGGTGTAAATCCGTTCAGTAGTTTTTGAGAAATATCAAATTTTACAGATATCGATATTTGAGAATTCTGACATGTGATTGGCTGAGGGGTTACAAGCACCAGCTTGCGGCTTATTGGCTGTGAATGGTTGAAACCAGGAAGTGTTGGCAGCTATTTTGTGATTTACTCCGTCAGCTCGCATCTCTCCGTGTAGAAGCCATCGGGTTCGTAGTTTTACCTCTGTGAGGCAACACTGGCATCTGTGTCTGTGTGAGATATGCCTTTCACGCTGCCTCTCTTCATATCACCAGGTCGCGGCTATGCCTTTAGAAGCCCGTCCGTCGGCTCGGAGCTCTGTGAGTCAGTCTGTCGGTACGATCCCCTACACTACCCAAAGACTACCCAAACACCACTGCACTGTCATAAACTCTAAAACACTACCCCCAGCACGATCCCCTACACTACCCAAACACCACTGCACTACCCTAAACCCTAAATCTACCCCCAGCACGACCCCCTACCCAAACACCACTGCACTACCCTAAACCCTAAAATACTACCCCAAGCACAACCCCCTACACTACCCAAACACCACTGCATTGTCGTAAACCCTAAAACACTACCCCTAGCAGGACCACCTACACTACGCAAACACCACTGCAGTACCCTAAATCCTAAAACACTATCCCCAGCACGACCCCCTACACTACCCAAACACCACTAGACTACCCTAAACCCTAAAACACTACTCCCAACATGACTCCCTACACTACACAAACACTACTGCACTACCCTAAACCCTAAAACACTACCCCCAGCACGACCCCCTACACTACCCAAACACCACTGTTCTACCCTAAATCCTAAAAGACTACCCCAGCACGACCGCCTACAGTACACAAACACCACTGCAATACCGTAAACACTAAAACACTACTCCAAGGATGACCCCCTACTCTACACAAACACCACTGCACTACCCTAAACCCTAAAACACTACTGCCAGCATGACCCCTTACACTACCCAAACACCACTGCATATTTGTAAACTCTAAAACACTACCTCCAGCACGATTCTTACACTACCCAAACACCACTGCACTACCTTAAACCCTAAAACACTACCCCCAGCATGAACCCCCAAACAGTACACAAACACCACTGCACTACTCTAAATCCTAAAACAGTACTCGCTGCATGACTTCCCACACTACAGAAACACCACTGTGCTACCCTAAATCCTAAAACACTACTCTCAGCACGACCCCCTACACTACACAAACACCACTGCACTGCCGTAAACCCTAAAACACTACTCCCAGCATGACCCCTACACTACCCAAACACCACTGCACTGCCGTAAACCCTAAAACACTACTCCCAGCATGACCCCCTACACTACACAAACACCACTGCACTACCCTAAACCCCAAAACAGTACTCCCAGCATGACCCCTTACACTACCCAAACATTACTGCATTGTCGTAAACTCTAAAACACTACCTCCAGCACGATTCTTACACTACCCAAACAGCAGTGCACTACCTTAAACCCTAAAACGCTACCTCCAGCACGAACACCCTACAGTACACAAACACCACTGTACTACCCTAAAGCATAAAACAGTACCAGTCCGTCGGTTCGCAGGTCTGCGTCTGCGAGCCGTCGTGTCCCTAGCTGTACATGTGCGAGCCAGTCCGTTAGGTGTTAGGTGTGTCTCTGCTAGCAGAGCCGTTGGCCCGTTGGTGTCCCCATGCGAGTTAGACCCGAGCTCTCCCTCTGCGAGCCAGCACGCTGGTGTGCGTTTGCGAGCCGACGGCCCGTAGCTCTCCCTGTGCGAGCCGAGCCGACGGGCCGCAGCTGTCCCTCTGCGAGCCTGCCGGACGGCCCGCAGGTCTCCCTGTGCTAGCCGGATCGCAGCTGTCACTCTGCGAACCGATATTGGGAATATAAGGCGGCTCTAAAAAGAGCCCTTGTGTTTATTAGTTGGAGCTACATATAAGTGCGGATGCACAGCTTCAGGTTATTCAGAAAAACTCGATTTCCTGATGTGTGAAGTGTACTCCATCACTTCTGTAGATATCAGCCATATCAAAACGTATGTTGTTGTTGTAGATCGACCCCATTCTATGGTCTCTGAGGTATGCAGACACAGCTTTGTTGACATTCTTCCTAGATTTTTCAATCTGAGGACAAAATTGGTTTGACCATTTCCACTTCTGTCTTTGGCATATATTGGAATATACAAAGACAGTTTGAGGCAAAAGCAACATCAATTGTCGAAAGGTGTCTTTCATTAGCATTTCCAAACCTACACCAGTCAATGTGCCTAGGTCGTTTCCACCACAGTGCACAATCATGAGGTCAGGGTGTTGGAGATGCAAACAGGTTTTAACCAAAGGCAACAATTGGTGCCACTTCAATCCTCTCTGTCCAAACCATTTAATGTCCACATTTTGTAAACCTAGGTCTAAGTCAATACGTCTCTGTTCTGCATACCTCTTGCACCAGAAAACATAGCTATGTCCTACGATCCACACTAGCATTTTGAAGGTATGGCTGGGAAGTATGGATAGATGTCTGTAGCTCATGCAGTCCGTTCGTAGAATAAGAGATATGTTTAAAGGTGGGGAACTACTTTTTTCTCATTCAAAACGATAACTGATTGGGAGATGAAAAGCATTGTTTTTTAAAAGTAGGGTGCACATTCGTTTTGTGGAAAAGCATCTTTGTGATTGGTTAAGAAAAAGCAGTTTAAACGTGGAGTACATATGATAGGATAAAATTTGGTCAACTCAACCACACCTGCTACTTGCATTTGGAAGGCACTGTTCGAACTTAAAACAATCATGAACTTTTAACCTGCACGTGCCGTTAAATGTTCGAGAAAATGTTACAAAAAAATATCGTTAGGTTTAAAAAAATTGATGAACTTTTAACCTGCACGTGTTGTAGAATGTTCTAGAAAGTGTGTTGATAGAATACGTTGCACTTCTGACTTCTATGTGTCCTTGAATATTAAAAAAACTGTTTATATGGAAAATTCAAAAATAACCAATAGAGAGAAGTTTTGCAATCTAAAAGAATCAAGGAACTATTCTAATTTGTTCTTTACATGTATTTATGTGTGGAGTAACAAAATTACAGACACAACAGCACCAGGAAGAGGAACAAGCAGGGAGTGGGGGACAGGGGGAGATGGGCACAATGGCACACATGCACAATTAAGTACAGCACAGCTACAGACAAACCATGGCTAAAATGAAACACACCAACAAGGAGCACAAGTCACACAACCCACCAACATCACACCACTGAACAAGCACAGAAGTGAAAACCACACTGCCTGAAAGGGAGAAGGGTGAACAATACCTCACATGAAGGGATATCTCACACAGAATGCAGCACACACACATAGGAAGCAGAGCACACCAACATCCAACACAATGTTGTCCAAACACAAACATTCGCACAATCGAACACAGGACACAAATGCACTCGCCTGTGGCGGATAAACGTCCAAAAGCGTCAGTACGAAACAGGCACATGAGAACGCATAAGTACAAACCCACAGTCCGGATGGGGTAGCAATGTATGTATGGCAGGCAGCCAGAGAGTCCGTGACACACACATTGGCATACAAATGAAGACACAACACATTTGGAGACAAGTGAAAATGTGGAAACTTTATTAAAAAAAGTGCGTGTCAGTACGGCCAAGAGTAGTGCCACGATATGCAGACAAATGCAGCAGCGTGCCTGAATAAGGAACGTAGGAAAACGTCCATGTTCACCTCGGGGTAGTCCATCACCAACACACGTCAGTGTCAAGCAGCGTTGGTTATCCGCGCCTCGGACATGAGTCGACACCAATGCAGCCATGTCCACTGTCGTCTTGGGACATGTGACCAGATGCACAACGTGCAATGATGCGGCGGGACACGTGCAATGTGGCACATTGAGTCGTGGTTTCAGGTACCTTGACACTCGTCCATGAACGCGAGTGCAGCTGCGTAAGCCACTATCTCTAATGAGTGATGGTTGGCCACAATATTTGACATGTAATCCATCAGCTGACCGGGACAGATGTGCTGACTCCAACCACTGTACCCAATGTGCACCAAAGCAGAATCGGGAAGTGGGTCAATTTGCTCACTGCATACTACGACACATGCATGCCAAACATCTATGTATGCCATAAACGGGCATCACCATGACACTCCTGGTCATGGGCCAACAGGGGGCACACACACCCATCGTAATCTATGTCAGCTACGCACATGTTGGAGAGGCACACGTCCATGCACCACTCGGATAGGCACGTGCGACATTGCAATACAGGTTGAACGCAGGTGACGTCCGCAATGCGGAAGCTCAGCCGGTAAGTGATCCGCAGCACTGCCAAGGGCAGTGCACCCAGGACATGCAGCAGACGTGCAAGGTATAGGTGGGCGTGAATGGAGTCGACCATGTGTTCGGGATGCCCTGCCATTGCGTCAGTGGCTCTGCTTGTAGCTGCACTGGCTTGCCGTGTGCCAGTCTTGTGGATGAAATGGCACAGCTTGTTGCAATGAGCCGTGTCTGTGTGCAATGGGTGCAGGGCAGGGGTGTGGTGGGAGTACGTGTGAAGGCCATTTTACGCACGCTAACTACGATGAAGGACTTTTGAGTGTGGGATGTGTACTCGTTGTTCTCAAATCGGGCAGTGCGTAGTGTGGGAGACGGATGCAAATATTATCGTATCTGTCAGGGGGGCTGGCCACTTGCAAGTTCCTTCTCGGAGCAGCAGATGTGTTAACGCAAGATAGCTCAGACAAAGAACCTTTCATCCCTACAGTAACTTCTCCAGCTGCATTCATACAGGATGTGTACAAAGGCCGGTCGTGGGTGTTGTGGGATGTCTGCGACCCTGGTCATCAAGGATGAGATGCCCAGCACGTGGCACATGGGCGGGTTCACTGTGTGTTATGTTGCCAAACAGCTGCTCCTCCCTCCCACGAGCCCCCACACTTTTGTGCGCTGCGCTGTTTTATCCTGTGCACTCCTCCGGCACACCATTGTAATGCCTATTCACATATGTCCTGCGGCATTCCAATCACACCGTGACACTGCTGTTTGGAGGTGGTGCAAGCCACTTTACAACATCGACTGCTGCAGCCCTTGTGGCGGCCACACCAGAACACAGAGACACACTTACCGCACTTCTTGCACACGGGCATGTCCGAGACACCCCGTTCCCCTTGCCGGATAGGCACACCCCTGCGCTGACCTGTGTACGCTGGACCAGCACACGCCGCTTGTGCATGCAGGAGGATGCGTGCGTAGCTACATGTCCAGGCTCACTGCCAACGCTGAGGTGACATGGTAACGTCCGCTGAAGACAGCACACTGTGATGTTGCAGGGCCTGTGCCCATCATGCTAACACAATGACCACACGGACACACTTGCTCAGATGCGGGTTCGGGGGGCGTTTGCGGTCCTGGGGTTGTTGCGATGAGTGTTGTGGCCCTCATGGGTATCCGTGTATCATGCTCATTGACTCTATGGCACCTGTGGGTGTTCCGGTGTGGCTCTTGGCTGTGTTCCCTTTCATGCTGCAGGTAGTCGTCCTGCTTAACACCAGCAGAAAGCAGGTGTAAAATCCCTGGTGCTAACGCGGCTTATCGACGGAATTTGTTTCGCATCGCAGTTTTTGCCTTTTGTTGTGAAAGTTGTGATGTGGTTTTTTCGTGTACAGAAAAATAAACAAACTGGGCAGTGTATCCCGTCAAGATTCAGCACCTGACCCACTATTCCCAATCAATATAAATACAATGAGATTTCTTCATTGATTTTGTATGTACACTGTAAATGCACTCACTACCACAGTGCAATTCAATACAGGATTTTAGTATTTAGAATAAATCGCAAAGGTGCACCTCGTGTGTTTTTGCACGGGAACGCCTACTCTGCATCTCATTATCAGCACTTTAATGCAACTAAAGTTGAGATAAATCTAACACACTATTCAGAAGCTGGTGCAAACTGCAGACATCACCAGTATTCCCGCGATAACTGCCCCAAAATTTAACACCATGGTGGACACCACGAAATAACAGTAATAAGAACGAGAAAGAGTCACACAGCACTTAAGTAACAACCAAAAACTCTATTGAAATTTTTTTTTTTCAAAACTTTATTTTTCCGTACATATAGAGGATAAACTAAATTTAACAAACTGAACACAAAACAACAAGGCGGAAGACTCCTGTCGGGTCCATTAATGTCGACGACACAGCCTGGAAAATAAAGCACAAAATAAGGACGTGTGTAATGCGCATATCAAAGGAGTGAGACACAGAGAAAGAAAGAAGGAAAAAAAAGCCAGAGAGGGAAGGAAAGAAAGGGAGTGAGAAAGGGAGAAGGGAGAGAGAGTGAGAGAGATAGAAGGAAAGGAAGGAAGAGAGTGAGAGAGAGAGTGAAGAGAGGGAAGTGAGAGAGAGAGAGAGAGAGAGAGACACTGCCGCCCCTGCGCATCCATGACCAAATAATTACCTGCTGCCACCAGAGTGTCTACCAGTGGGCACTCCACATGCCCGTGAAAGCTCCAGGGCCCGGTTCCGCCACCATGGCTTGGTGGACATTATGTGGACCCGCTCCGCGGCTCAGCAGATCCCACACATGTCGCTGAGTCCTGAGTCATCAATGGCAGAGACCACATCAGCTTTTGGTGCCGCTAACCCTGTGCAATGCAAGTCAGCACCACATGGTGGTATGCCGCTGATGGCCATACAACTTAGGGTGCGACTAACCCTGTGCAACTCAAGTCCGCGCCACGTGGTGGTAGGCCCCTGACGGCCACATCAGCTTCGGGTGGCAGTAACCCTGTGCAACTCAAGTCCACGCCACGTGGTAGTAGGCCTGCGACTAACCCTCTGCGCAAGTTTTCATGGACTCTTTATGATTGAGACCCGTGGAGCGTCTGCCATCCAGTCACCACCGGCAATAAAGGATGTGACGTTGTCGATCCATTATATTTGTGTGGTCACATGGCCTGTGACGCATGTGCCGGATGGGTGTGGTGTGTGTGCAAACCTGCCCTCAGGGAGTGGCCGTGACATGTTGACAACTAGACCACTGACCTGCACACCAACAGCGAGTATGCCTGCGACAGGTAGCTATGTGGGGGGGTGAAAACGTGTTTTCTCAATGGATTTTCCATAGGAAACTTTAGACAAGGCTACAGGTCAAACTGCTGAATGGAATTACGCCAAATTTGGTAGGGAGAAAGGTCTTGGTCCAGAAAGCGCGCTTTCTCGCATCGAGTGAAAATATAAAAGAAAGGTCCCGGGGGCAATTTAATATACCGGAGCTCTGTCTGTGCGAGATAACCCTTTCACGCTTCCTCTGCCCAACATCACCACTTCGCAGCTATGCCGTTAGAAGCCAGTCCGTCGGCTCGTGGCTGTCTACCTTTGAGAGCTAGTACGCTGATGTGCCTGTACCTCTGCGAGCTACTACGCTGCTGTTCCTTTGGGAGCGGACAGCTCGTAGTACTGCGTCTGTGAGTCGAGCGGACGGGCCGCAGTTGTCCCTCTGCGAGCCTGGGTGCGAACTGTTCATAAGCCACACTACATAAGCATTGAAAAGCCATTTTGTGATTCAGTCCGTCAGCTGGCATCTGTCCGAGGCATTTCTGAAAGCATACCGGAGTTCTTTCTGTGAGAGATACCCCTTTCACGCTGCCTCTCCCCACATCAGCAGGTAACGCACCCTCTTCCCACATTAGCAACATACCCCCAACAACCTTCTTGGGCCCGGAATTGTCCTGTGGTGGACAAACAAGAATCTTAGTCATGTATAGATTTACATATAAAACATTTTATTTAAACAAAACAACAACAAATAAAACTGAAGGGAGTCTGGTGCTGTGGTCGCTGCCATGAAGTTGGGGTCACTGCAATTCAGGGCTCAGGACACAGTTCCACATGTGGGATCGGCTTGTATTGAACAGGGTTAGTGGCACCACGTGTCGCGCCTTGTGTTGTACAGGGTTAGTGTCACCACGTGTCGCAGGCCTTGCATATGGAAATAAGCCTCTCTGATCGAAGGGAGTCTGGTGCTGTGGTCACTGCCACAGACTTGGGGTCACTGCCATTCAGGACTCAGGACACAGTTCCACATGTGGGATCGGCTTGTATTGAACAGGGTTAGTGGCACCACGTGTTGCGCCTTGTGTTGTACAGGGTTAGTGACACCACGTGTCGCCGGCCTTGCATATGGAAATATGCCTCACTGATCGAAGGGAGTCTGGTGCTGTGGTCGCTGCCAAAGACTTGGGGTCACTGCCATTCAGGACTCAGGACACAGTTCCACATGTGGGATCGGCTTGTGTTGAACAGGGTTAGTGGCACCACGTGTCGCCAGCTTGTGTTGAACAGGGTTAGTGGCACCACGTGTCGCGGCTTGTGTTGAACAGGGTTAGTGGCACCACGTGTCGCCGGCCTTGCATATGGAAATATGCCTCACTGATCGAAGGGAGTCTGGTGCTGTGGTCGCTGCCACGGACTTGGGGTCACTGCCATTCAGGACTCAGGACACAGTTCCACATGTGGGATCGGCTTGTATTGAACAGGGTTAGTGGCACCACGTGTCACGCCTTGTGCTGTACAGGGTTAGTTGCACCACCTGTAGCCGGCCTTGCATATGGAAATATGCCTCACTGATCGAAGGGAGTCTGGTGCTGTGGTCGCTGCCACGGACTTGGGGTCACAGCCATTCAGAACTCAGGACACAGTTCCACATGCGGGATCAGCTTGTGTTGAACAGGGTTAGTGGCACCACGTGTCGCCGGCTTGTGTTGAACAGGGTTAGTGGCACCACGTGTCGCGGCTTGTGTTGAACAGGGTTAGTGGCACCACATGTCCAAAATTCAAATTGCGAGCTCTGCTGCCTGCAGTGTAGACTGCGAATGAGTGTTTGTTTGCACTTGAAGATGAATTTGGTGATTGCACTAAAGCTATAACTGATATAAAAAAAGTTCTTGAAGTAAGGATACTAAAAGGATATTATGTAGGTTTTAGGCCTGTGATAGTTACTTGCCTAGTGGAGTCTGTAATTAATGAATCAAGACTTAATTTTAATTGTGAGCCCTGATGACCGCAGTGTAGGCCAGAGGTAGCGGTCAGCAAGGGCCCATAGCCACGTGGCGTTGAGTTGAGGTGCACAGTTAGTGGCACCAGAAGCATTGAGAATGTATGAGCCTGTGATGCTGCTTTGTGCAGATGGGCCGCACTGGGAGCAACGTCTCTTGCCTACTGGACTGCGTCATCTGCAATTGCGACTGTATCTGAATTGTGAGCCCTGCTGACCGCAGTGTAGGCCAGAGGTAGCGGTGAGCAAGGGCCCACAGCCACGTGCATAGGTTGGTGGCCCCACCAGCCTGAGTAGTTCAGGTTCAGTGGCACCACGTGTCACCGGCCTTCCAAATGCAAATACGCCTCACTAATCGAAGGGAGTCTGGTGCTTTGGTCGCTGCCACGAAGTTGGGGTCACTGCCATTCAGGAGTCAGGACACAGTTCCACATGTGGGATCGGCTTGTGTTGAACAGGGTTAGTGGCACCACGTGTCGCGCCTTGTGTTGTACAGGGTTAGTGGCACCACCTATAGCCGGCCTTGCATATGGAAGTATGCTTCACTGATCGAAGGGAGTCTGGTGCTGTGGTCGCTCCCACGAAGTTGGGGTCACTGCAATTCAGGGCTCAGGACACAGTTCCACATGTGGGATCGGCTTGTATTGAACAGGGTTAGTGGCACCACGTGTCGCGCCTTGTGTTGTACAGGGTTAGTGGCACCACGTGTCGCCGGCCTTGCATATGGAAATATGCCTCACTGATCGAAGGAAGTCTGGTGCTGTGGTCACTGCCACAGACTTGGGGTCACTGCCATTCAGGACTCAGGACACAGTTCCACATGTGGGATCGGCTTGTATTGAACAGGGTTAGTGGCACCACGTGTCGCTCCTTGTGTTGTACAGGGTTAGTGGCACCACGTGTCGCCGGCCTTGCATATGGAAATATGCCTCACTGATCGAAGGGAGTCTGGTGCTGTGGTCGCTGCCACGGACTTGGGGTCACTGCCATTCAGGACTCAGGACACAGTTCCACATGTGGGATCGGCTTGTGTTGAACAGGTTTAGTGGCACCACGTGTCACCGGCTTGTGTTGAACAGGGTTAGTGGCACCACGTGTCGCGGCTTGTGTTGAACAGGGTTAGTGGCACCACGTGTCGCCGGTCTTGCATATGGAAATATGCCTCACTGATCAAAGGGAGTCTGGTGCTGTGGTCGCTGCCACGGACTTGGGGTCACTGCCATTCAGGACTCAGGACACAGTTCCACATGTGGGATCGGCTTGTATTGAACAGGGTTAGTGGCACCAGGTGTCGCGCCTTGTGTTGTACAGGGTTATTGGCACCACCTGTAGCCAGCCTTGCATATGGAAATATGCCTCACTGATCGAAGGGAGTCTGGTGCTGTGGTCGCTGCCACGGACTTGGGGTCACAGCCATTCAGAACTCAGGACACAGTTCCACATGTGGGATCGGCTTGTGTTGAACAGGGTTAGTGGCACCACGTGTCGCGGCTTGTGTTGAATAGGGTTAGTGGCACCACGTGTCTAAAATTCAAATTGCGAGCTCTGCTGCCCGCAGTGTAGACTGCTAATGAGTGTTCGTTTGCACTTGAAGATGAATTTGGTGATTGTACTAAAGCTATAACTGATATAAAAAAAGTTCTTGAAGCAAGGATACTAAAAGGATATTATGTAGGTTTTAGGCCTGTGATAGTTACTTGCCTACTGGACTCTGTAATTAATGAATCAAGACTTAATTTTAATTGTGAGCCCTGATGACCGCAGTGTAGGCCAGAGGTAGCAGTCAGCAAGGGCCCATAGCCACGTGGCGTTGAGTTGAGGTGTACAGTTAGTGGCACCAGAAGCATTGAGAATGTATGAGCCTGTGATGCTGCTTTGTGCGGACGGCCCGCACTGGGAGCAACGTCTCTTGCCTACTGGACTGCGTCATCTGCAATCGCGACTGTATCTGAATTGTGAGCCCTACTGACCGCAGTGTAGGCCAGAGGTAGCGGTGAGCAAGGGCCCACAGCCACGTGCATAGGTTGGTGGCCCCACCAGCCTGCGTAGTTCATGTTCAGTGGCACCACGTGTCGCCGGCCTTCCAAATGCAAATACGCCTCACTAATCGAAGGGAGTCTGGTGCTGTGGTCGCTGCCACGAAGTTGGGGTCACTGCCATTCAGGAGTCAGGACACAGTTCCACATGTGGGATCGGCTTGTGTTGAACAGGGTTAGTGGCACCACGTGTCGCGCCTTGTGTTGTACAGGGTTAGTGGCACCACCTGTAGCCGGCCTTGCATATGGAAGTATGCTTCACTGATCGAAGGGAGTCTGGTGCTGTGGTCGCTGCCACGGACTTGGGGTCACTGCCATTCAGGACTCAGGACACAGTTCCACACGTGGGATCAGCTTGTGTTGAACAGGGTTAGTGGCACCACGTGTCGCGGCTTGTGTTGAATAGGGTTAGTGGCACCACGTGTCTAAAATTCAAATTGCGAGCTCTGCTGCCCGCAGTGTAGACTGCTAATGAGTGTTCGTTTGCACTTGAAGATGAATTTGGTGATTGTACTAAAGCTATAACTGATATAAAAAAAGTTCTTGAAGCAAGGATACTAAAAGGATATTATGTAGGTTTTAGGCCTGTGATAGTTACTTGCCTACTGGACTCTGTAATTAATGAATCAAGACTTAATTTTAATTGTGAGCCCTGATGACCGCAGTGTAGGCCAGAGGTAGCAGTCAGCAAGGGCCCATAGCCACGTGGCGTTGAGTTGAGGTGTACAGTTAGTGGCACCAGAAGCATTGAGAATGTATGAGCCTGTGATGCTGCTTTGTGCGGACGGCCCGCACTGGGAGCAACGTCTCTTGCCTACTGGACTGCGTCATCTGCAATCGCGACTGTATCTGAATTGTGAGCCCTACTGACCGCAGTGTAGGCCAGAGGTAGCGGTGAGCAAGGGCCCACAGCCACGTGCATAGGTTGGTGGCCCCACCAGCCTGCGTAGTTCATGTTCAGTGGCACCACGTGTCGCCGGCCTTCCAAATGCAAATACGCCTCACTAATCGAAGGGAGTCTGGTGCTGTGGTCGCTGCCACGAAGTTGGGGTCACTGCCATTCAGGAGTCAGGACACAGTTCCACATGTGGGATCGGCTTGTGTTGAACAGGGTTAGTGGCACCACGTGTCGCGCCTTGTGTTGTACAGGGTTAGTGGCACCACCTGTAGCCGGCCTTGCATATGGAAGTATGCTTCACTGATCGAAGGGAGTCTGGTGCTGTGGTCGCTGCCACGGACTTGGGGTCACTGCCATTCAGGACTCAGGACACAGTTCCACACGTGGGATCAGCTTGTGTTGAACAGGGTTAGTGGCACCATGTGTCGCCGGCTTGTGTTGAACAGGGTTAGTGGCACCACGTGTTGCGGCTTGTGTTGAACAGGGTTAGTGGCACCACGTGTCCAAAATTCGAATTGCGAGCTCTGCTGCCCGCAGTGTAGACTGCTAATGAGTGTTCGTTTGCACTTGAAGATGAATTTGGTGATTGTACTAAAGCTATAACTGATATAAAAAAAGTTCTTGAAGCAAGGATACTAAAGGATATTATGTAGATTTTAGGCCTGTGATAGTTACTTGCCTACTGGACTCTGTAATTAATGAATCAAGACTTAATTTTAATTGTGAGCCCTTATGACCGCACTGTAGGCCAGAGGTAGCGGTCAGCAAGGGCCCACAGCCACGTGACGTTGACTTGAGCTGTACAGATTGGGAGCATACAGTCTTCTTAACCGATTATACTCTCTTACACAATTTGCATCGGCACTAATCTTGAATTGTTAGCCCTGCTAACCGCATTGTAGGCCGGAGGCAGCGGTCATCAAGGGCCCACAGCCACGTGGCGTTGACTTGAGCTGCACAGAGTTAGTGGTACTTGAAGCACTTAGCGTGTGCGCAGTCAGCAATGATGCGTGGTCCGGGCTGGCCGCACTGGTAGCAATGTCTGTTGCCTACTGGACTGCGTCATCTGCAATCGCGAGTCGCTCTGAATTGTGAGCCCTACTCACCGCAGTGGAGGCAGGAGGCTGCGGTGAGGAAGGGCCCACAGGCACGTGTTGTTGACTTGAGCAATGTTGCTTGCCTACTGGACTGCGTCATCTGCAATCTCGACTCCATCTGAATTGTGAGCCCTACTGACCGCAGTGTAGGCCGGAGGCAGCGGTCAGGAAGGGCCCACAGCCATGTGTTGTTGACTTGAGCAATGTCTCTTGCCTACTAGACTGCGTCATCTGCAATCGCGACTCGATCTGAATTGTGAGCCTTGCTGTCCGCAGTGTATATCGAAGGGAGTAGTTTGTACAGACATAAGTCCGCGGTGCTGTGCCACTGGGGGCCTGTGTGACGGAAGCCAGCGATCGGCTGAGGAGGCTGGCGGTCATGTTGGCGGCCTCGTGGCAGGGTGAGGGGTGCCGCCCTGGCAGACGCTTTGGCCTTCCCACAAGTGAACCACGCCCAGAGCTCCGGCCTATTTATTCACACTCCTACGCTGAAGTGGCGTACGTCGGACCAGCCCACTCCGGTTACGCTTATGCTTACAGGGGGAAACAACACAGCTACATGACTGAGATCTTCCCTAGTGTTGGACGTAACATGGTTGGGTCCACTGTCCACAACACTACAAGCACCAGTAGTATTTGTGCACATGGAGAGGTGTGTGTTCTGCATACTGAGATGTGTCCAGCACATCACCGCTACACTTTGCATTGTGTGCATTGTTAAACATGGGTGAATTGCTTCCTTCACATATAGTTTGTTCACACCTGTCCCAATATTCAGCTATTGTGTGGCTGAGGGGCCATGCTGTTTTCGGAAAGTTTGCTGTCTTGTTCTGCGCTGCCTCGGTGGTAGAGGGGGGGGCCTGGGGGTGGTGGTGGGTGTTGTGGCGTTCTTGGGTGTCGGAGCTGCTTGATCAGTAGGTCTATGACATGTGTTGGTCTTCAGATGTGGCTCTGGGCTGGGCTCCCTTTCATACTATATGTAGTTGTTTAATATTTAAAAAACAAGAAGACATTATATAGTTTAAATAACAAATAAAAAAAATTACAGTAGGGAGAGGGGTGGTACGGGGGGGAGGTCCTGAGTGTTGTGGCAGTGGGTGTTGTGTCCTACTTGGGTGTCGGAAAAAACTATAGGTTAAATAAACATTATAATTAGAAGTTAACATTAAAAAAAACATTGAAATTCACTGAAAAAACCATACATTTCAGTGACGTTATAGATAGAAATTAGTATTTAAAAAACCTTTGAAATTCACTGAAAAAACCATAGGTTTCAGGCACGTTATAGTTAGAAATTAGCATTTCACAAACCTTAGAAATTCACTGAAAAAACCATAGGTTTCAGGGATGTTATAGTTAGTTGGACATTTCACTCATAGAAAACCATAGAAATTCCACTGTTATAGTTAGTTCAGCTAACTATAACTCGCGCGCCCGCAATGCACTGCTGATGATGTCACATATTACATCATTCATGACATGGTCAGTGACATCACTGATGACATCACTGATGACATCTCAAATGATATCACTGATGACATCATCCATGTGACGATCTGATGTACCTCGTCACACACTAATATAACCTTTGATACACTCACTGTAAAATACAGACTACCATTTTCGATACCATTGACACACTAATACCAGTTACTACATACCCACTCAGTGATTCCTAGGTCTAGACACACATCTACCCATTCACCCATACAATCAGTCATACATGCAGTCACTGATCAATAGAACACTATCAAATGCACTCATACACCTATATAGACATTGACACACCAGCACTCATCCTAGTCAGTTATGTACTCATCCTAGTCACTCATGCAAAGAATCAATCACAGTTCCATTTACTCACCTACACAGTTATACACACACCACCTCATTTATTCATACAGCTAGTAACGCATACTTAGTCTCTTATATAATCACTAATACAAGTATACACTCATACATACATCCACTCTCACAATCACTGACTCTCACGTATAGTCATTTCTATACACCAACTCTCACATACACTGCCTTTTATATATGTACTTAGTTGGACATGTGCACTGAGACATCGATTCACTCACCAAGACGCCCATACACACACTTACCCACCCATACAACTGTTTCCACATGTACTCTTAAACTCATACACCCTGTCAATCAACCACTCGCACATCTATGCACAGAGTCACACACCCCCCACCCAACCACACACACACTCAGTCTCCTATACAAATACGCCGGCAACTAATCAATAACCCATATAGACATTGATGTAGCTACTGACCAACCAATGCAGCAGCTTACACAACAACAGACAGAGTGATACAGACATTCACACACTTTAGACACTAACCCATGTATTCAGTAAGATACATTTAATCATTCACTTAAACAGTCAGTCACACACCTACTAAATCCTCCATCCAGACACTTATACATCCATTCATTCTTCAATACAGCTTGGTATATATATAATACATATTTAAATTTTAAAGAAAGTTACATTCACTGGATGATGTCATCAGTGATGTCATTTGAGATGTCATCAGTGATGTCATCAGTGATGTCACTGACCATGTCATGAATGATGTAATATGTGACGTCATCAGCAGTGCATTGCGGAGGCGTGAGTTATAGTTAGCTGAACTAACTATAACGGTGGAATTTCTATGGTTTTGTATGAGTGAAATGTCCAACTAACTATAACGTCCCTGAAACCTATGGTTTTTTCAGTGAATTTCTAAGGTTTTTGAAATGCTAATTTCTAACTATAACGTGCCTGAAACCTATGGTTTTTTCAGTGAATATATGTATATATATATTCTTCTCCAGTGTCCCATGCACGAGGACGCACTCAGACAATAAGTGACTTTCCAAAAGTCTTTATTGATGGAAAACCGCGATTGCATTCAGATGTCAATTTCAGCCTGAATCCGATATCTGTTAGGGCCTGACGCGTTTCGGAGCTTCACTGTTCCTTATTCATAGGCTCTACTCGAAATTCAACAGCTCTGCTAGCACACCCATATGTAATTGATTGCCCTCCAATGGGCCACAAAGGTGAGTGGATCCCCTGTTGCATCCTGGGACTTGTGGTGCGCATTAGCATATATCTCGCCTCTATGGCTGCTGTGTTCTTTATGGCATATTTCCAGCCCTCCAATGGGCCTCAGAATGCATGGCAGTTTTCAAATTAAGCGATTATTGTCCTACTGTAGAACTCAGCATAATTCCGAGTGCCGTGGCCCCACAAACAATCAAATATATATATATATATCTATATATATATATATATATATATATATATATATATATATATATATATATATAGATATTTTCAACCAAGGGGCAGTGCAGGAAATCCACACAAGAACCAAGCGGCACACCAGAGGACTGTACACAAATTTATTGTGCACACAGAACAACGCGTTTCGGCGAGGCCTTTTTCAAGTTAAGGAAAGAGCTCCTTCGACCATGGAAATACAATCACAGGTTGATAGAAAGAGAAAACATACTATCAATTGTTAAAAACACGAGTCATAAAGTGCTTCCCAGTGTGTAACAAGTTCGTGGAAAGAATGTTGTTAATGCTACAGATAAATTCACCATATGCCATATTAAACCAGGTAAACAATAGTGTGATAATTGATAATAGATGCATAACGAAATGCTGCCTCGAAATTCATTGACATAAAAGAACTACTACATATGTTTCATGATTCCAGAGACATAAATAAGGTGCCCACCAATCAGTTGTGCACATAATATTCCGTCAATAATTAAGACATAAAAAAACAGGCATCGCGTATAAGCATAAGTATGATAAAAAGATAATGTACCTATTAACCATGGTCAATCATGATGGAATATAATCTGGCAATAATGTGGCAAAATTCACATAAATTATTGAGGTCATGTACCTCTACAGGAAGCAATATTCAAAAAATAGAATAGCAAATAACAAGGTTGGGACTATTATGCAAAATATAATAAAAATACAGAAAAACAAACAATACGGGTTACATGTTTCTAAATAATATACATCAATGCTGACAATGCATGCACAAGGTCCCAATACAAAAAATATCAATTCGTGTTGATAAAAGAACCTGAAGGAAGGAGCACTAATTTTCTAATGTGTAAGTGTGCTATAACTATACCTAGTGCATATTATATATACGTGCTGAAGTAACAAAAATTGAGAATGGTACCATGCAGGTAATGGAAATATGGCCCACTTCCTAAGCAAACATAACAGAGCTGCGAATCATCACCCTGCCATATGGTTTACAGTTAGGGAGCTACAATATAGTGTTGGTAAAAACCAGTCATCATTCATTGGGAGTCTCTAAATAGGACCGCCCATCGCGAACTAACTGTGCCAAAAACCACTATAGGTACCTAAATTAAAAGTGAAGAAGAATTAAAAAATGGGGTCAAGCATAAACTGTAATGTGAATCATACTTCAGACAGAGAAACAACCATGAAAAGGAAGAGATGCAGATATACAAGAGGGAAAGGGAGAAAAAGAAAAAAAGAGAGAAAGAGAAGAGGAGTGGAAAAAGACAAAGGAAAAAAGGAAAGGAAAGGACTGTATGAGAACTCTTACAGAACATAAATTAGCCAATGTGGGTGGCAAGTTCCTCCCCACTATTGAGCCCCCCCGGAGTTTTTGTATTGAGCTCAATTATATATCTTGATTCCATCACTCTCAATTGTTTCTCCCTGTCGCCACCCCTCAAATGTGATAAAACACGGTCAATTCCATAGAATTTGATCAGGGCGCTGTTGTTGTGATGTACTTCATTGTAGTGTCTAGACACGGGGTAACTAAAATCCCTGTTAGTTACTGCTCTCATGTGTTGTAAAATACGAGTTTTCAACTGCAATTTTGTACTTCCAATGTACCTGAGGCCACACGGGCACTCAAGTACATATACGACATAGTCACTGGTGCAAGTGATCAACTTGTTGATACATTTGACATGGTGATCTCTAACCTTAAAATGGGATTTACTATCACTGTATCTGCAGGCTTTACATGAGCCGCACTTTACAAATCCTTTGGCTGAGGTAAGCCAGTTTTTATTGGCAGGATCTGTTTGATAGCTGTGAACAAGCCTGTCCCTCAAAGATTGACTTTTCTTATAAGTAATCTGGGGAGTTTTACCAATCTTTTTGCCTATGATGGGATCTGTTTCCAAAAGTCTCCAGTGTTGCCTCATGATTAGCCTAATCTGGTGTGATCTACTGGTATATGTGGTAATCATGCGGGGAATAATACTCTTGTTAATTTTCACTGGCTTGGCTTGGAACAAGATGTCATGGCGTGATATCTTGGCAACCTTTTCGGTAGCTTGTGCTAGGACTTTAGGGCAGTAGCCCTGCTGGATAAACCTCTGTTTCATGGTTTCTAGTTCCCTTCTGTATCCTTTCTCAGAGCTGCAGTTCCTGCGTGCTCGGAGAAATTCCCTGTATGGGATGCTGTTAATCAGGGGTGTGGGATGATTGATGTGGGCATGAAGGAGGGTATTCCCAGCCGTCTCCTTTCTGAACAGGCTGGTGATCATTTGATTGTCAACTACAGTTATAGCCACATCCAGAAATTCACAGTATTCCCTACTGATCTTATGAGTGAAACTGAGATTTAAATCATTATTGGATAGTTTATGAATGAAATCTAGGGCCATATTTTCTGGCCCATCCCAAATCAGGAACAGGTCATCAATATACCTGATCCAGATTGGGATGTGGTCAGTGTACTGTTCATTCTCCTCAATCCAAACCACCTGTTCCTCCTACCAGCCCAGGAAAAGATTCGCCAGGCTGGGGGCAAAACAAGTGCCCATCGCAGTTCCCGATTTCTGCCTGTATAGCTGTTTGCCATAGATGAAAATGATTCGCAGCTCTGTTATGTTTGCTTAGGAAGTGGGCCATATTTCCATTACCTGCATGGTACCATTCTCAATTTTTGTTACTTCAGCACGTATATATAATATGCACTAGGTATAGTTATAGCACACTTACACATTAGAAAATTAGTGCTCCTTCCTTCAGGTTCTTTTATCAACACAAATTGATATTTGTTGTATTGGGACCTTGTGCATGCATTGTCAGCATTGATGTATATTATTTAGAAACATGTAACCCGTATTGTTTGTTTTTCTGTATGTTTCTTATATTTTGCATAATAGTCCCAACCTTGTTATTTGCTATTCAATTTTTTGAATATTGCTTCCTGTAGAGGTACATGACCTCAATAATTTATGTGAATTTTGCCACATTATTGCCAGATTATATTTCATCATGATTGACCATGGTTAATAGGTACATTATCTTTTATCATACTGATGCTTATACGCGATGCCTGTTTTTATGTCTTAATTATTGACCGAATATTATGTGCACAACTGATTGGTGGGCACCTTATTTACGTCTCTGGAATCATGAAACATATGTAGTAATTCTTTTATGTCAATGAATTACGAGGCAGCATTTCGTTATGCATCTATTATCAATTATCACACTATTGTTTACCTGGTTTAATATGGCATATGGTGAATTTATCTGTAGCATTAACAACATTTTTTCCACAAACTTGTTACACACTGGGAAGCACTTTATGACTCGTGTTTTTAACGATTGATAGTATGTTTTCTCTTTCTATCAACCTGTGATTGTATTTCCATGGTCGAAGGAGCTCTTTCTTTCACTTGAAAAAGGCATCGCCGAAACGCGTTGTTCTGTGTGCACAATAAATTTGTGTACAGTCCTCTGGTGTGCCGCTTGGTTCTTGTGTGGATTTCCTGCACTGCCCCTTGGTTGAAAATAAATGACGGTTGCTGCCACCATCGCGTGCACCGGCATCGCTGGCAGGGATTGGCTCAATGCAGCGCTCTGCTACGAACTCATATATATAGATATATATATATATATTCACTGAAAAAAACACAGGTTTCAGGGACGTTATAGTTAGTTGGACATTTCACGTGTACAAAACCAGGGAAATTCAGCCGTTTTAGTTAGTTGAGCTAACTATAACTCGCGCCCCCGCAATGCCCTGCTGATGACGTCACAAATTACATCACTCATGACATGGTCAGTGACATCACTGAAGCCATCACTGATGACATCTCAAATGACATCACTGATGACATCACTGATGACATCATCCAGTGACTCAGTGTTTCTGAAAAGTTTAAGAATGTTATCAATATATATGCCAAGGTGTATTCGAAAAATGAGTGGGTGTATGGAGTGTCTGTATGGATGATTTTGTGGGTGCGTGTCTGACTGAATAAGTGAGTGATTAAACGTGTCTTAGTGAATGCATGGGTGAATGTCTAATCTGTGTGAATGTCTGTATCAGTCAGTCAGTTGGTGTGTAAGTGGCTGCATGGGTTGGTGACTAGCTACATGAGTGTCTATATGAGTTATTGATTAGTTGTCTGAGTACCTGTATGGATGCTTGATTGTCTGTGTGGGTGGGGGGTGTAACTCCCTGTATGGATGGTGAGTGGGTGATTTAGTGGGTGTATGGGTTCATGTGTGCGTCTATGAGGGGCTGTATGGGTGAGTGAGTGTGCGTATGGCTGTGTCGGTCAGTGAATGGATGTCTCAGTGGTTTATGTTTGAGTAACTCCATATGTGAAAGGCAGTATATGTGAGTGTTGGAGTATATAACTAACTATATGTGAGAGTGAGTGATTGTGAGAGTGGCTGTATGCATGAGTGTGTGCTTGTGTCAGTGATTGTATAAGAGAGTAAGTATGTGTTAGTATCTGTATGAATAAGTGAGGTGGTGTTTGTATAACTGTATAGGTGAGTAAATGGGAGTGTAATTGATTATTTGCATGACTGACTAGGTATGTGAGTAACTCTATGGGTGAGTGGTGGTGTGTGAGTGTCTGTATGGGTATATGACTGCATATGATAGTAGCTGTATTGATGAGTGACTGCATGTTTGAGTGACTGTATGGGTGAGTGAGTAGATGTATGTGTAGATCTAGGAATTAGTGAGTTCGTATGTACTAATTGGTATTGGTGTGTCTATGGTTTCGAGAATGGTATTTTGTATTTTAGAGTGGGTGTATCAAAGGTTATATTAGGGTGTGAGGAGGTGCATCAGATGATCACATGGATGATGTGATCAGTGATGTCATCAGTGATGTCATATGAGATGTCATCAGTGATGCCACTGACCATGTCATGAGTGATGTAATATGTGATGTCATCAGCAGTGCATTACGGGTGCGCGAGTTATAGTTAGCTCAACTAACTATAACAGCCAAATTTCTCTGGTTTTGTACGAGTAAAATGTCCAACTAACTATAAGTCCCTGAAACCTGTGGTTTTTCAGTGAATTTCTATGGTTTTTTAAATGCTAATTTCTAACTATAACGTCGCTATAACCCATGGTTTTTTCAGTGAATTTCAAAGGTTTTTTAAATGCTAATTTCTAACAATAACGTCCCTGAAACCTACATTTTTTCAGAGATTTTCACAGGTTTTTTAAATGCTAATTTCTGACTATAACGTCCCTGAGACATATGGTTTTTTCAGTGAATTTCAAAGGTTTTTTATATGCTAATTTCTTACTATGCCTACAGACATAGGACATGTGCAGAAAGAGGAAGAAAGGCGCAGAAAGAAGCAAGAGATATGTAGAAAGAACCAACAGAGGTGCAGAAAGAGGCCTTGTTGCAAAGTCATCCTGTGCCCTGGGCACCCCCCAACTTTTTGCTGACTGGTACTGGTGGTGACTGACTCTGACTGACCCTGAGCTCTGCCTAACCAGGCCTGAAGCCAGTGCTATGCTGAAAGACACTTAGAATACAGTAAAAACACCTACATACACTAGGGTACACAATGGGTTGGGGTGCCCCTGTGATTGGCATGACCTCCCCTGTAAGGCCCTAGTACATAATAGGGCAGGGGGAATATAACTACCTCTAAGTCCCTAGCATATAATAGGGCATGGCAGTTTAGAGGCCAGCACCCCTTTTCTGCACTTGCATGTGTGCACTGCTGAGCCTGAGGTCAGTTTAACCCGTTCGGTGCTCGTGACGAGACCAGCTCGTCATGAGTCACAGTGGAGCTGTGCTCAAGACGAGCTGGTCTCGTCATAACGGCTGCGCTCCTCCCACGCGCGATTGATTCCCCGCCTGTGCAGGCGAATTAATCAGTGGGCGGGGTCGTGACGAGACCAGCTTGTCATGAGCACAGCTCCACCGTGACTCATGACGAGCTGGTCTCGTCATGAGCACCGCGGCGCCGCGCTCACCCCCCGCACCGTGGGGGAATTACCCCCGCAGGGAAGGGGTTAAAAGTAGCCATGTGTGTGCAAAAAGAGGCAAGAGAGGTGCAGAAAGAGGGAAGAAGGGTGCAGAAAGAGGCAAGAGAGGTGCAGCAAGAAGCAAGAGAGGTGCAGAAAGAAGCAAGAGAAGTATAGAAAGAAGCAACAGATGTGCAAAAAGAGGGAAGAGGGGTGCAGAAAGAGGCAAGAGAAGTGCAGAAAGAAGCAACAGAGGTGCAGAAGAGGCAAGAGAAGTTCAGGAAAAGGCAGCAGAGGTGCAGACACAGGCAGAAGAGGTGCAGAAAGAGGGAACAGGGGTGCAGAAAGAGGCAAGAGAGGTGCACAATGTGGGGAGAATTGTGCAGAAAGAGGCAAGTGGGGTGCAGAAATTTGCAACAGAGATGCAGAAAGAAGCAAGAGCAGTGCAGTAAGAAATAACAGAGGTGCAGAAGAAGGCAAGAGGGGTACAGAAAGAGGCAAAAGAAGAGCAGAAACAAGCAAAAGAGATGAGGAAAGAGGCTAGAGGGGTTCAGAAAGAGGCAAGAGAGGTGCAGAAAGAGGCAAGAGAGGTGCACAATGTGGGGAGAATTGTGCAGGAAGAGGCAAGTGGGGTGCAGAAAGAAGCAAGAGAGGTGTAGAAAGAAGCAAGAGAAGTGCAGAAAGAGACAACAGAGGTGCAGAAAGAAGCAAGAGCAGTGCAGAAAGAACCAACAGAGGTGCATAAAGAAGCAAAAGAGGTGCAGAAAGAGGCAAGAGGGGTGCAGAAAGAGGCAAGAGCAGTGCAGAAAGAACCAAGAGACGTGCAGGAAAAGGGTAGAAGGGTGCAGAAAGAGGCACGAGGGGTGCAGAAAGAAGCAAGAGAGGTGTAGAAAAAGCAAGAGAAGTTTAGAAAGATGCAACAGAGGTGCAGAAGGAAGCAACAGAGGTGCAGAAAGAGGCAAGAAAAGTGCAGAAAGAGGCAAGAGAGTTGCAGAAACAGGCAAAAGAGGTGCACAAAGGGTGAACAGGGGTGCACACAGAGGCAAGAGAGGTACAGAAAGAACCAACAGAGGTACAGAGAGAGGCAAGAGGTGTGCAGAAATGTGCAAGAGAGTAGCAGATAGAAGCAAGAGCAGTGCAGAAAGAACCAACAGAGGTGCAGAAAGAGGCAAGAGGGGTGCAGAAAGAGGCAAGAGAGGAGCAGAAAGACACAAGAGAGGTGCACACAGAGGCACGAGGGGTGCAGAAATTTGCAAGAGATGTGCAGAAAGAAGCAAGAGATGAGCAGAAAGAAGCAACAGAGGTTCAGAAAGAGGCACGAGGGGTGCAGAAAGAAGCAAGCGAAGTACAGAAAGAAGGAACAGAGGTGCAGAAAGAGGCAAGAGGGGTGCAGACAGAGGCAAGAGAGGTGCAGAAAGAGGGAAGAGGGGTACAGAAAGAAGCAAGAGGGGTGCAGAAATTTGCAAGACAGGTGCAGAAAGAAACAAGAGCAGTACAGAAACAACCAAGAGAGGTGCAGAAAGAGGCAAGAGGGGGGCAGCAAGAGGCAAGAGAAGTGCAGAAAGAAGCAACAGAGGTGCAGAAAGAGACAAGAGAACAATAGAAAGAGGCAAGAGAGTTGCAGAAACAGGCAAGAGATGTGCAGAGAGAGGGAACATGGGTGCAGAAAGAGGCAAGAGAAGTGTAGAAAGAAGCAACAGAGGTGCAGAAAGAGGCAAGAGGGGTGCAGAAAGAGGCAAGAGAAGTGAAGAGAAAAGCAAAAGAGGTGCAGAAAGAGGCAAGATGGGTGCAGAAAGAGGCAAGAGAGGAGCAGAAAGACGCAAGAGAGGTGCACACAGAGGCACGAGGGGTGCAGAAATTTGCAAGAGAGATGCAGAAAGATGCAAGAGCAGTGCAGTAAGAAACAACAGAGGTGCAGAAGAAGGCAAGAGGGGTACAGAAAGAGGCAAAAGAAGAGCAGAAACAAGCAAAAGAGATGCGGAAAGAGGCTAGAGGGGTTCAGAAAGAGGCAAGAGAGGTGCAGAAAGAGGCAAGAGAGGTGCACAATGTGGGAAGAATTGTGCAGAAAGAGGCAAGTGGGGTGCAGAAAGAAGCAAGGGAGGTGTAGAAAGAAGCAAGAGAAGTGCAGAAAGAGACAACAGAGGTGCAGAAAGAAGCAAGAGCAGTGCAGAAAGAACCAACAGAGGTGCATAAAGAAGCAAAAGAGGTGCAGAAAGAGGCAAGAGGGGTGCAGAAAGAGGCAAGAGTACTGTAGAAAGAACCAAGAAACGTGCAGGAAAAGGGAAGAAGGGTGCATAAAGAGGCACGAGGGGTGCAGAAAGAAGCAAGAGAGGTGTAGAAAGCAGCAAGAGAAGTGCAGAAAGATGCAACAGAGGTGCAGAAGGAAGCAACAGAGGTGCAGAAAGAGGCAAGAAAAGTGCAGAAAGAGGCAAGAGAGTTGCAGAAACAGGCAAAAGAGGTGCACAAAGGGGGAACAGGGGTGCACATAGAGGCAAGAGAGGTACAGAAAGAACCAACAGAGGTACAGAAAGAGGCAAGAGGTGTGCAGAAATGTGCAAGAGAGTAGCAGATAGAAGCAAGAGCAGTGCAGAAAGAACCAACAGAGGTGCAGAAAGAGGCAAGAGGGGTGCAGAAAGAGGCAAGAGAGGAGCAGAAAGACGCAAGAGAGGTGCACACAAAGGCACGAGGGGTGCAGAAATTTGAAAGAGATGTGGAGAAAGAAGCAAGAGATGAGCAGAAAGAAGCAACAGAGGTTCAGAAAGAGGCACGAGGGGTGCAGAAAGAAGCAAGCGAAGTACAGAAAGAAGGAACAGAGGTGCAGAAAGAGGCAAGAGGGGTGCAGACAGAGGCAAGAGAGGTGCAGAAAGAGGGAAGAGGGGTACAGAAAGAAGCAAGAGGGGTGCAGAAATTTGCAAGACAGGTGCAGAAAGAAACAAGAGCAGTACAGATTCAACCAAGAGAGGTGCAGAAAGAGGCAAGAGGGCTGCAGAAAGAGGCAAGAGATGTGCAGAGAGAGGGAACATGGGTGCAGAAAGAGGCAAGAGAAGTGCAGAAAGAAGCAACAGAGGTGCAGAAAGAGGCAAGAGGGGTGCAGAAAGAGGCAAGAGAAGTGAAGAGAAAAGCAAAAGAGGTGCAGAAAGAGGCAAGAGAGGAGCAGAAAGACGCAAGAGAGGTGCACACAGAGGCACAAGGGGTGCAGAAATTTGCAAGAGAGGTGCAGAAAGAAGCAAGTCATGAGCAGAAAGAAGCAACAGAGGTACAGAAAGAGGCACGAGGGGTGCAGAAAGAAGCAAGCAAAGTACAGAAAGAAGGAACAGAGATGCAGAAATAGGCAAGAAGGGTGCAGACAGAGGCAAGAGAGGTGCAGAAAGAGGGAAGAGGGGTACAGAAAGAGGGAAGAGGGGTGCAGAAATTTGCAAGAAGGTGCAGAAAGAAACAAGAGCAGTACAGAAACAACCAAGAGAGGTGCAGAAAGAGGCAAGAGGGGTGCAGAAAGAGGCAAGAGAAGTGCAGAAAGAAGCAACAGAGGTACAGATAGAGGCAAGAGTGGTGCAGAAAGAGGGAAGAGAGGTGTAGAGAGAGGCAAGAGAGTTGCATGAAGAGGGGTGCAGAAAGAGGCAAGTGGAGTGCAGAAAGAAGCAAGTGAGTGCAGAAAGAGGCAAGAGAGGTACAGAAAGGAGCAAGAGAGGTGCAGAAACAGGCAAGAGAAGTGCAGAAAGAGGCAAGAGAATTGCTGAAAGAAGCAACAGGGGTGTAGAAAGAGGCAAGTGAGATGCAGAAAGAGGCAAGATAGGTGCAGAAAGATGGAAGACGAGTGCAGAAAGAGGCAACAGGGGTGCAGAAAGAAGCAAGACAGGTGCTTAAAGAAGCATGGGAAGTGCAGAATGAAGCCATAGGGGTGCAGAAAGTGATAAGAGAAGTGCAGAAAGAAGCATCAGAGGTGCAGAAGGAGGCAAGAGAACTGCAGAAAGAGGCAAGAGAGTTCCAGAAACAGGCAAAAGAGGTACAGAAAGAGGGAACAGGGGTGCATACAGAGGCAAGAGAGGTGCAGAAACAGGTAAGAGTGGTGCAGAAATTTGCAAGAGAGGTGCAGAAGATGCCAGAGCAGTGCAAATGAACCAACAGAGGTGCAAAAAGAGGCAAGTGAGGTGCAGAAGGAGGCAAGAGAACTGCAGAAAGAGGCAAGAGAGTTGCAGACACAGGCAAAAGGGGTGCAGAAAGAGGGAACAGGTGGGCAGACTGAGGCAAGAGAGGTGCAGAAAGTGGGAAGATGGTTGCAGAAAGAGGTAAGAGGGGTGCAGAAAGAAGCAACAGAGGTGCAGAAAGAAGCAACAGAGGTGCAGAAAGAAGCAAGAGAAGTGTAGAAAGAAGCTACAGAAGTACAGAAAGAGGCAAGAGGGGTACAGAAAGAGGCAAGAGAAGTGCAGTAAGAAACAACAGAGGTACAGAAAGAGGCAATATAAGTGTAGAAAAAGGCAAGAGAGGTGCAGAAACAGGCAGGAGAGGTGCAGAAAGAGGGAACATGGGTGCAGAAAGAGGCAAGAGGGGTACAGGAAGAAGCAAGTGAGGTACAGAAAGAGGCAACAGAGGTGCAGAAAGAGGCAATAGAGGTGCAGAAAATGGAAGAGATGAGCAGAAAGAGGCAAGAGGAGTGCAGAAAAGAAAGAAAGTTGCAGAAAGAAGCAACAGAAATGCAGAAAGTGGCAAGAGAGGCACAGAAAGAGTGGTTTGCACACCATTAGTACAATTTAACACCCACATTTAGCAATAAGTAACAGGTGACCATTCTTGGTTTGCAAAGGGACTTCCACCACGCTGTAACACTTGTCGCTGCATTTTTGGTAATGTTTGAGCCGTTTGAGCTAGAAACACAGCTTTTTTTGTTCAAATCTGCAGATTAGGCAGCAGATGATGGATTATGTGGCTAATGCGGAAAATGTATAATTGTGCGAAAGTTGGTGCAGCCAAACAGTCACATAATTCCAGGGGCCCTGCTCATACCTCTGACTAGGTCCAGAAGTGCTCCTCAGTGATTCCTTCTTTTTTTTGTCTCATTGAGTTCATAATTTAGCTTCTATGGAAACGAGGAAGACTAAACCTGAGGTTACCACTCCACAACACAGACTACCATACCACATAATTACTCTCCATAACACATAATCCCACTCTACATAATTCCTATACACTAAATACCACAAACTTTCTATCCAAATAATTTCACTGCACAACATACCACATAATTCCACTACACACAAAGTACATCCACTCCACTCCAAAAAACATTAGTAAAAAACTTTTAGATTTACAACACCAATAGCTCTAACTCTTACAAATGCGAGACTTATTACATTACAAATGCTTCTTTAACTGGTAGTCGCGTTTGCAGAGTGGTGGAGAAAGGGGGCTGGGCCTCCAACCAGCGCTCAGGAATTCCGCTGCGTAGGACTTACAGGAGGTACCAGGAGGGCTTCTTGGCCCCCAAAGTCCCTCAGGAGTAAAGTGGACTTCATCCCCCAACCAGTACTGTGCCAGGAGGCGCGTTTGCAGAGTGGTGTAGAAAAGGGGGGCGTGGCCTTTGAAGACCTCTTAGCAATCCCACTGTGTGGAACTTAGTGGAGGTAACAGGAGAGGTAGTTGGCCCCCAAGGACAACCTTGGGGGTGATGGAGCAGGATTTCGCAAAAAGAAACCTGCTCAAATGAATAGCCCCATAATACGTACTAACTGTAAATAGTAATAGAAAATTAACCTGCACCTTACATGAACACAAGGGAAAACTGCTTTGCGCATGCATGCACTAACATGAGATAACGCATGAAAGAACTAAAACCGTATTTACATTATGTTTTGAAAGAAACAGGAAATAATGCATGACTAGGCAACATGTGCATTTCGTAGTTTGCATGTTGCAGCTTGCTTTGAAATTATAAATATTATCGTTTTTGCGTAAAGCTATGCTAGGAAAAACGTTAACAGGGAATAGTGCAAAGGTGGGTGGTGAACAGTGAAAACTACATTATCACATAATTAATGAATGTCCATTTTCCATTTGCTATGGTGAGCTGGATGAGACACCATTTTCCCTTAACTTAGCCGGATAAAGGAGGGGTTGGATAAATGAGTGAAATTGATTTGACAAAGGCATGCTGAAGCGCTGAGCACAGCAAAAGAAGTGAAAGGGTTGAAGGCCAATGTGATGATTGTTTGCGAAGGGATGTGACGGACCATGGGACCGAAAGACTCCTTCCGCGGACATTGCTTAAAATTATGTACAATTGTAACATGAATTAAATCGTGTGAACGGAACAATTGTGAAAGCATGAGAATGGGAATAATTCAATGAATAAATCCCAAATATGAGTGTAGTCACAGTGGTGTGACAGACCACCTCCTAAACCCTCCAATCATCTGTTTAGTTTTGTGAAATGTTCCACCTCAGTCCTGAGGTCCTCAGGAAACAAGGGGACCTCATCACCCTACCAGCAGTGCGCCAAGATGCGCATTTGCAGAGTGGTGTAAAAAGGGGTGTGGCCTCATACCACCTCTCAGCAATCCCACTGTGTGGGGCTTACTGGAGGTTCCTTGTGGCCTAGTTGGCCCCTAGGGACCCTCACTAGCAATGGGGACTTAATCCCCCAATGCAGAGCACGCCAGGAGGCACGCTTGCAGAGTCATACACGGAGGGGGCGGGGCCTCCAACGAGTTGCCGTTTTATTTTAACATTTTTATTTTAAGAAGCCTTTTCTTGAGCCTTTTGGGCCCTGGGGACCCCATTCCCCAGGACCTTTGCCATTATATTAATTATTCCAAAGGCGGGGGCGCGAGGCCCCCCTCCTGAGGCCGATTATGGCCGCAGGGACCCCATCCCCCGAGGCTAGGCCTTACCACTTTTTTTTTTACAGGGGAGTGGGGCTGTGAGGCCCCCGTCCCCAGGCCGATTTCGGCCCCAAAGACCCCATCCCCCGGGGCCTAGTCAGCCTTTCTTTTTTAAAAACATTTTGGCCCTGGGGACCCCATCCCCCGGGGTCCGGCCTTATTTATTTATTTATTTTTAATTACAAAAGGAAGGAGGGCCGCATGTCTCCCCTTCCCTGGGCCACTTTTGGCCCCAGGGACCCCATCCCCTGGGGCCTGGCCTCCTTAAAGGGGACTGCGGGGGAGCCCCAATGCCCCCACGGTCCCTGCTGGCTCCCCGCCTCCTGCGGGAGCCGGAATTGCTTTTGGATAAGGGGAGCTGCTGACATGCAGCTCCCCTTGTCCAAAGGCAATATGCTTTGCTTCTTGGAAGGCAAGAGAACTACAGAAAGAGGCAAAAGAGTTGCAGAAACAGGCAAAAGGGGGGCAGAAAGAGGGAAAAGGTGGGCAGACTGAGGCAAGAGAGGTGCAGAAAGAGGCAAGAGAGGTGCAGAAAATGACAAGAGAACTGCAGAAAGAGGCAAGAGGGATGCAAAAAAGGGAAGAAGGGTGCAGAAAGAAACAAAAGAAGTGCAGAAAGAAGGAACAGAGGTACAAAAAGAGGGAAAAGGGGTGCAGAAAGAGGCACGAGGGGTGCAGAAAGAAGCAAGAGATGTGCTGAAAGAAACAAAAGAAGTGCAGAAAAAAGGAACAGAGTTGCAGAAAGAGGCAACAGGGGTACAGAAGGAGGCAACAGGGGTGCAGAAAGAGAGAACAGGGGTGGAGAAAGAGGCAAGGGGTGTAAAAAGAAGCAAGAGAGCTGTAGAAAGAAACAAAAGAAGTGCAGAAAGAAGGAACAGAGGTGCAGAGAGTCGGCAAGAAAGGTGCAGAAAGAAGGAAAAGGGGTGCAGAAAGAGGCACGAGGGGTGCTGAAAGAAGCAAGAGAAATACAGAAAGAAGCAACAGAGGTGCAGAAAGAGGGAAGATGGGTGCAGAAAGGGGCAAGAGAGGTGCAGAAAATGACAAGAGAACTGCAGAAAGAGGCAAGAAGGATGCAAAAAAGGGAAGAAGGATGCAGAAAGGAACAAAAGAAGTGCAGAAAGAAGGAACAGAGGTGCAAAAAGAGGGAAAAGGGGTGCAGAAAGAGGCACGAGGGGTGCAGAAAGAAGCAAGAGATGTGCAGAAAGAAACAAAAGAAGTGCAGAAAAAAGGAACAGAGTTGCAGAAAGAGGCAACAGGGGTACAGAAGGAGGCAACAGGGGTGCAGAAAGAGAGAACAGGGGTGGAGAAAGAGGCAAGGGGTGTAAAAAGAAGCAAGAGAGCTGTAGAAAGAAACAAAAGAAGTGCAGAAAGAAGGAACAGAGGTGCAGAGAGAGGCAAGAAAGGTGCAGAAAGAAGGAAAAGGGGTGCAGAAAGAGGCACGAGGGGTGCTGAAAGAAGCAAGAGAAATACAGAAAGAAGCAACAGAGGTGCAGAAAGAGGGAAGATGGGTGCAGAAAGGGGCAAGAGAGGTGCAGAAAATGACAAGAGAACTGCAGAAAGAGGCAAGAGGGATGCAAAAAAGGGAAGAAGGATGCAGAAAGGAACAAAAGAAGTGCAGAAAGAAGGAACAGAGGTGCAAAAAGAGGGAAAAGGGGTGCAGAAAGAGGCACGAGGGGTGCAGAAAGAAGCAAGAGATGTGCAGAAAGAAACAAAAGAAGTGCAGAAAAAAGGAACAGAGTTGCAGAAAGAGGCAACAGGGGTACAGAAGGAGGCAACAGGGGTGCAGAAAGAGAGAACAGGGGTGGAGAAAGAGGCAAGGGGTGTAAAAAGAAGCAAGAGAGCTGTAGAAAGAAACAAAAGAAGTGCAGAAAGAAGGAACAGAGGTGCAGAGAGAGGCAAGAAAGGTGCAGAAAGAAGGAAAAGGGGTACAGAAAGAGGCACGAGGGGTGCAGAAAGAAGCAAGAGAAGTGCAGAAAGAAGCAACAGAGGTGCAGAATGAGGGAAGGGGAATAGAGAAAGAGGCAAGAGGGGTGCAGAAAGAAGCAAGAAAGTTGCAGAAAGAAACGAAAGAAGTGCAGTAAGAAGGAACAGATGTGCAGAAAGAGGCAAGAGGGGAGCAGAAAGAGGGAAGAAGGGTGTAGAAAGAGGCACAAGGGTTGCAGAAAGAAGGCACTGAGGTGCAGAAACAAGCTAGAGAAGTGCAGAAAGAAGCAACAGAGGTGCGGAAAGTGGGATGAGTGGTGGAAAAAGAGGTAAGAGCCGTGCTGAAATAAGCAACAGAGATGCAAAAAGGGAGTACAGGGGTGGAGAAAGTGGCGAGAGGGGTGCAGAAAGAAGAAAGAAAGGTGCAGAAAGAAACAAAATAAAAGCAGAAAGAAGGAACAGGGGTGCAGAAAGAGGCAAGAGGGCTGCAGAAAGACAGAAGAGGGGTACAGAAAGAAGCACGAGTGGTGCAGAAAGAAGCAAGAGAGGTACAGAAAGAAGCAAGAGTAGTGCTGAAAGATGCAACTAGAAGTGCAGAAAGAGGCAAGAGCGGTGCAAAAAGAGGGAAGAGGGGTGCAGAAAGAGGCACAAGGGGTGCACAAAGAAGCAAGAGAGGTGCAGAAATAAGCAACAGAGGTGCAGAAAGAGGGAATAAGGTTGGAGAAAGAGATAAGAGAGGTGCAGAAAGAAACAACAGAAGTGCAGAAAGAGGGACGAGGGATGGAGAAAGAGGCAAGAGGGGTGCAGAAAGAAGCAACAGAAGTGCAGAAAAAAGGAAGAGGGATGGAGAAAGAGGCAAGAGGGGTGGAGAAAGAGGCAAGAGGGGTGCAGAAAGAAGCAAGAGATATGCAGAAAGTAACTAAAGAAGTGCAGAAAGAAGGAACAGAAGTGCAGAAAAAGGCAAGAGGAGTGCAGAAAGAGAAGAGGGGTGCTGAAAGAAGCACAAGGGGTGCAGAAAGAAGCAAGAGTGGTACAGAAAGACATAATATAAGTGCAGAAAGAAGCAACAGAGATGCAGAAAGAGGGAATAGGGGTGGAGAAAGAGGCAAGAGAAGTGCAGAAAAAGCAACAGACATGCAGAAAGGGGGAAGAGGGGTTGAGAAAGAGGCAAGAGGGGTGCAGAAACAAGCAAGAGCGGTGCAGAAAGAAACAAAAGAAGTGCAGAAAGAAGGAACAGAGGTGCAGAAAGAGGCAGGAGGAGAAAGAGGGTAGAGGGGTGGAGAAAGAGATAAGAGAGGTGCAGAAAGAAGCAACAGAAGTGCAGAAAGAGGGACGAGGGATGGAGAAAGAAGCAAGAGATGTGCAGAAAGAAACAAAAGAAGTGCAGAAAAAAGGAACAGAGGTGCAGAAAGAGGCAACAGGGGTACAGAAGGAGGCAACAGGGGTGCAGAAAGAGAGAACGGGGTGGAGAAAGAGGCAAGGGGTGTAAAAAGAAGCAAGAGAGCTGTAGAAAGAAACAAAAGAAGTGCAGAAAGAAGGATCAGAGGTGCAGAGAGAGGCAAGAAAGGTGCAGAAAGAAGGAAAAGGGGTGCAGAAAGAGGCACGAGGGGTGCAGAAAGAAGCAAGAGAAGTGCAGAAAGAAGCAACAGAGGTGCAGAATGAGGGAAGAGGAATAGAGAAAGAGGCAAGAGGGGTGCAGAAAGAAGCAAGAAAGTTGCAGAAAGAAACAAAAAAAGTGCAGTAAGAAGGAACAGAGGTGCAGAAAGAGGCAAGAGGGGAGCAGAAAGAGGGAAGAAGGGTGTAGAAAGAGGCACAACGGTTGCAGAAAGAAGGCACTGAGGTGCAGAAACAAGCAAGAGAAGTGCAGAAAGAAGCAACAGAGGTGCGGAAAGTGGGATGAGGGGTGGAAAAAGAGGCAAGAGCCATGCAGAAATAAGCAACAGAGATGCAAAAAGGGGGAACAGGGGTGGAGAAAGTTGCAAGAGGGGTGCAGAAAGAAGAAAGAAAGGTGCAGAAAGAAACAAAATAAAAGCAGAAAGAAGGAACAGGGGTGCAGAAAGAGGCAAGAGGGCTGCAGAAAGACAGAAGAGGGGTACAGAAAGAAGCACGAGTGGTGCAGAAAGAAGCAAGAGAGGTACAGAAAGAAGCAAGAGTAGTGCTGAAAGATGCAACTAGAAGTGCAGAAAGAGGCAAGAGCGGTGCAAAAAGAGGGAAGAGGGGTGCAGAAAGAGGCACAAGGGGTGCACAAAGAAGCAAGAGAGGTGCAGAAATAAGCAAGAGAGGTGCAGAAAGAGGGAATAAGGGTGGAGAAAGAGATAAGAGAGGTGCAGAAAGAAGCAACAGAAGTGCAGAAATAGGGACGAGGGATGGAGAAAGAGGCAAGAGGGGTGCAGAAAGAAGCAACAGAAGTGCAGAAAGAAGGAAGAGGGATGTAGAAAGAGGCAAGAGGGGTGCAGAAAGAAGCAAGAGATATGCAGAAAGTAACTAAAGAAGTGCATAAAGAGGGAACAGAGGTGCAGAAAAAGGCAAGAGGAGTGCAGAAAGAGAAGAGTGGTGCTGAAAGAAGCACAAGGGGTGCAGAAAGAAGCAAGAGTGGTACAGAAAGACATAATATAAGTGCAGAAAGAAGCAACAGAGATGCAGAAAGAGGGAAGAGGGGTGGAGAAAGAGGCAAGAGAAGTGTAGAAAAAGCAACAGACATGCAGAAAGGGGGAAGAGGGGTTGAGAAAGAGGGGTGCAGAAAGAAGCAAGAGCGGTGCAGAAAGAAACAAAAGAAGTGCAGAAAGAAGGAACAGAGGTGCAGAAAGAGGCAGGAGGGGTGCAGAAAGAATGAAGAGGGGTGTAGAAAGAGATAAGAGAGGTGCAGAAAGAAGCAACAGAAGTGCAGAAAGAGGGACGAGGGATGGAGAAAGAGGCAAGAGATGTGCAGAAAGAAGCAACAGAAGTGCAGAAAGAGGGAAGAGGGATGGAGAAAGAGGCAAGAGGGGTGCAGAAAGAAGCAAGAGATATGCAGAAAGTAACTAAAGAAGTGCAGAAAGAAGGAACAGAGGTGCAGAAAGAGGCAAGAGGAGTGCAGAAAGAGAAGAGGGGTGCTGAAAGAAGCACAAGGGGTGCTGAAAGAAGCACAAGGGGTACAGAAAGACATAAGATAAGTGCAGAAAGAAGCAACAGAGATGCAGAAAGAGGGAAGAGGGGTGGAGAAAGAGGCAAGAGAAGTGCAGAAAAAGCAACAGACATGCAGAAAGGGGGAAGAGGGGTTGAGAAAGAGGCAAGAGGGGTGCAGAAAGAAGCAAGAGCGGTGCAGAAAGAAACAAAAGAAGTGCAGAAAGAAGGAACAGAGGTGCAGAAAGAGGCAGGATGGGTGCAGAAAGAGTGAAGATGGGTGGAGAAAGAGATAAGAGAGTTGCAGAAAGAAGCAACAGAAGTGCAGAAAGAGGGACGAGGGATGGAGAAAGAGGCAAGAGGGGTACAGAAAGAAGCAACAGAAGTGCAGAAAGAGGGAAGAGGGATGGAGAAAGAAATAAGAGAGGTGCAGAAAGAAGCAACAGAAGTGCAGAAAGAGGGACGAGGGATGGAGAAAGAGGCAAGAGAGGTGCAGAAAGAAGCAACAGAAGTGCAGAAAGAGGGAAGAGGGATGGAGAAAGAGGCAAGAGGGGTGCAGAAAGAAGCAAGAGATATGCAGAAAGTAACTAAAGAAGTGCAGAAAGAAGGAACAGAGGTGCCGAAAGAGGCAAGAGGAGTGCAGAAAGAGAAGAGGGGTGCTGAAAGTAGCACAAGGGGTGCTGAAAGAAGCACAAGGGGTACAGAAAGACATAAGATAAGTGCAGAAAGAAGCAACAGAGATGCAGAAAGAGGGAAGAGGGGTGGAGAAAGAGGCAAGAGAAGTGCAGAAAAAGCAACAGACATGCAGAAAGGGGGAAGAGGGGTGCAGAAAGAAGCAAGAGAGGTGCAGAAAGAAACAAAAGAAGTGGAGATAGAAGGAACAAAGGTGCAGAAAGAGGCAGGAGGGGTGCAGAAAGAGGGAAGAGGGGTGCAGAAAGAGGCAAGAGAGATGCAGAAAGAGGCAAGAGGGGTGCACAAAGAAGCAAGTGAGGTACAGAAAAAGGCAACAGAGATGCAGAAAGAGGCAAAAGAGGTACAGAAAGAAGCAACAGAAATGCAGAAAGAGGCAAGAGAGGCGCAGAAAGAAGCAAGAGTGGCTTGCACACCATTAGTACCAATTTAACACCCACATTTAACAATAAGTAACAGGTGACCATTCTAGGTTTACAAAGGATCTTTTACCACACTGTAACACTTGTCGCTGCATTTTTGGTAACGTTTGAGCCGTTTGAGCTAGAAACAAGGCTTTTTCTGTTCAAATCTGCAGATTAGGCAGCACATTATGGATTATTTGGCTAATGCAGAAAATGTATAATTGTGCGAAAGTTGGTGCAGCCAAACAGTCGCATAATTCCAGTGGCCCTGCTCATACCTCTGACTAGGTCCAAAAGTGCTCCTCAATGATTCCTTCTTTTTTTTGTGTCATTGAGTTCATAGTTTGGCTTCTATGGAAACGAGGAATACTAAACCTGAGGTTACCACTCCACAACACAGACTACCATACCACATAATTGCTCTCCATAACAAATAATCCCACTCTACATAATTCCTATACACTAAATACCACATACTTTCTATCCACATAATTTCACTGCACAACATGCCACATAATTCCACTACACACAACGTACATCCACTCCACTCCAAAAACATTAGTAAAAACGTTTACATTTACAACGCCAATAGCTCTAACTCTTGCAAATGCGAGATCTATTGTATTACAAATGCTTCTTTAACTGGTAGTCACATTTGCAGAGTGGTGGAGAAAGGGGGCTGGGCCTCCAACCAGCGCTCAGGAATTCCACTGCGTAGGACTTACATGAGGTACCAGGAGGGCTTCTTGGCCCCCAAAGTCCCTCAGGAGTAAAGTGGACTTCATCCCCCAACCAGTACTGTGTCAGGAGTCGCGTATACAGAGTGGTGGAGAAAGGGGGTGTGTGGCCTCCGAAGACCTCTTAGCAATCCCACTGTGTTGGACTTAGTGGAGGTAACAGGAGGGGTAGTTGGCCCCCAAGGACAACCTTGGGGGCCAACTACCCCTCCTATTACCTCCAGTAAGTCCCACACAGCAGCATTGCTAAGTTCTCATAGCAGGCCACGCCCCCTTCCCCCACCACTCTGCAAACGCGCTCCCTGGCATGCTCTTGGATGGGGATTAAAGTCCCCTTTGCTGCTGGGGGTCCTTAGGGGCAACTAGCCTACCTGTTACCTCCAGTAAGCTCCACATAGTGGGATTGCTGAGAGGTGGTAGCAGGCCACGCTCCCTTTCTCCACCACTCTGCAAACGCGCCTCCTGGCGCGTTCTGGTTTGGGGGATTAAGACCCCTTGAATACTGAGGGTCCCTGGGGGCCAACTAGTCCACCAGGAACCTCCAGTAAGCCCCACACAGCTGGATTGCTGAGAGTGGTCGGAGGCCATGCCCCCTTTTTACACCACCAGCAGTGCGCCAAGAGGCACATTTACAAAATGGTGTAAAAAGGGGCATAGCCTAGGACCACCTCTCAGCAATCCCACTGTGTGGGGATTACTGGAGGTACCTGGTGGCCTAGTTGGCCCCCAGGGACCCTCAGGATTCAAGGGGACTTAATCCCCCAACTTAGAACACGCCAGGAGGCGCGTTTGCAGAATGATGCAGGGAGGGGCGGGGCCTCCGGCTATATGCCGCCTTTTTTATGTTTTTGCTTGAAGGGGGGCTGTGTGGCCCCCCTTCTTTTAATATTTTTGGGGCCTGGGGACCCCATCCCCAGGTCCTGACCCATTTTTTTTTCTTTGAAAAAAAAAAAACAGGAAGGGTGCTGCGCGGCCCCCCTCCCTTGGCCAATTTCGGCCCCGGCATCCCCATCCCCCGGGGCATGGCCTCCTTTATATTTTTATTCTTATAGAGAAGGGGGCCGTGTGGCCCCCCTTCCCTGGGACACTTTTGGCCCCAGGGACCCCATCCTCGGGGCCTGGCCTCGTTTAAAAAAAATAATAATAATTATATGGTAGGGGGTCCACGTGGACCCCTTCCCTGGGCCACTATTGGCCCTGGGGACCCCATCCTCTGGGGCTTGGCCATTTTTTAATTATTCTATATAAGGAGGGGGGCCGAGCGGCCCCCCTCCCAAGGCCAATTTCGGCCCCAGGGACCCCATCCCCCGGGGCCCGGCCATTCATTTTTTTAAATTAGGGATGGGGCCACATGGCCCCCCTGCCCTGGGCCACTTCTGGCCCTGGGGACCCATCCCCCGGGGCCGGCCCTCAAGTTGGGGACCGTGTGGTGAGTTCCAATGCCCCCACGGTCCCTGCCGGCTCCCCGCCTCCTGCGGGAGCCAGCATTGCTTCTGGGCAAGGGGAGCTGCTAACATGCAGCTCCCCTTGTCCAAAAGCAATCTGCTTTGCTTCATGAAAGCGAGAGCAGGTTTCCTGCTCTCGCTTCCATGAAGCAAAGCAGTGTTTGCTATGGCAGGGCGGGAGCCATGCTCCCGCCCTGCCATAGCACACGACAATGTCCCGGGGGTGGGCACCCCGGGACATTGCAGGAGCCGGCCCTGGGGGGTGGCGGTCCCCAGGGCCATCGAAGTCTCCAGGAGGGGGCCACATGGCCCCCCTCCAAACTGTCTAAAGCCTGAGGGAGGTGGTGGTCCCCGGGGGTCCGCCACGGAATCCCGCCCTTTATTTAAAATTGCCCCGGGGAGGTGGTGGTCCCCGGGACAGTGTGGGGAGGGTCAGTAGCCCCCCCCCACACTTATCTATATAAATTTAAGCCCCGGGGACCGAGGTGTCGGTCCCCGGGGCTTGGGGGGGCCCACGAGGCCCCCCACACATAATTACGAATGCCCCGGGGAGGTGGCAGTCCCCAGGGCAGCATGGCGGGGCAGGGCCCCCCTCACATTTTTTTTAAAAAAGCCCCGGGGAGGTGGCGGTCCCGGGGGCTGCGGGGGGGCCACGTGCCCCCCGCATATGATAAACAAAGTCCCGGGGAGGTGGTGGTCGGTGGGGCTGTGGGGGCCCCCACACCATAATTATAAATTGCCCCCAGGACCTGGCCCACAGGGGGGCTTGAAACAAATGAAGCGTGGGAGTCCGCGCTCCCTTTTTTTTTTTTTCTCTCGGCCGGATTCGCGCGCCCAGCGCGAATTCGGGTGATTTTTAAAAGAGAAATAATGCTTTTTTTGGCCCTGGGGGTCCTTGTGGGACACCCTGAGCAGGCCTAGGGGGTCAGGGTGTTTTACCCTGCACCCTTTTCTTGTTTTTTAACCTTTATTTTACTGTTTTCTTGTGACTCGGTTACCGAGTCACAAGATGGCTGCCAACACATTCTGGTTTGGAGTGTTGGCAGCCAATCAGAATTAAGCTCGTGCTCGGGAGGATTCGCGAATCCTCCTCGGTGCTTAGATATATACATTTGTATTTTTTTAATTTCTGAGGAACTACTGAACGGATTTACACCATTTAAAAAAAAGGACGCTTTCTGAACCAAGAGCCACATTTTTGCCAAATTTGGTGTAATTCCGTTCAGCAGTTCGGGCTGTAGCCTGTTCCAAAATTTTCTATGGAAATTAACATGGCCCCCGCTTGACGAATCATCCCGAAACTTTCAAGACAGTAGCTGACCGGAGCTGGTCATTAGTTTGGAAAATTTTGCGAAAATTCGCAAAACGGCGCCAAAAATATTTGCAAAAGAAAAAACGCTTTTTGAATAGAGACAAGGTCCTAACTATAACTACCTACTGGCGACTGCCAGTAGGTAATATATATATATATAATATATATATATTAATGATAAAGACATAGAGAAAAATGTTTTCCTCCCCACCCACTTTGTAGCCAGCATACTATTATTAATAATGGTGATGGAATGAAAAACAGCGTTACCCTTCATATTTTTAGCATGCTTTGAGTATTCTTGTATTATTCTATTAATAACAGTGGCACCATGCAGAAAAGATTTTCCCTTCATATTTCTAGCATGCTTTGACTATTCTTGTGTCATATGGATAGAAATGTTCCCAATTAATGTATTAGCAAGGGTAATGCCATGAAGAACAGTGTTCTGCTCCACTACTTTACCATGGTTCAAGTATCCTGACCTTAACCTGACATGTGTCCCAAGAAGCATATATCCATCATTAATCCTAGACATGGTGGGATTGATATATTAACTTTACATTTCCCTATCATTGAACTTCACCTTTGCTATTAGAAATGCAATGCATATATCTGTGATGAATAATATATTGAAACATTGTATGTTTAATTATCTTCATTTCGTTATCAACTTATGCAGTAGTCTGCACTCTAGTTCTATCCTTGAGCACAAGTCATACTTGGACTCTTACATGCAGAGCTCTCCATCCCGACTGTAAAGTCTTCCTATGGCAAATTATAGGAACTATTAAAAAATATTTAACTCTCAAATAAATAATAAAAATGTGTTTATATTAAATATTAATGTAAATTAAGTTTATATTTATATTAATATTAATGTTAATATAGCACAAAAGTTAAAAACCTGCTGCACTGATGACTTAGGGGCCCATTACGATACCCGGCGTAAAAAAATCCGCCAGGCATGGAAGCGGCAAAAATCCGCCCGCACACACCGTCTGAACACCGACCACGCCATTACGATTACACAAACCGAAAACCGCCATCGGCGGAAAATCACACAAGATACCGCCCGCCATCGTCCGAGTCGGAGTCAAACCGCCCGCCACGGACGGAAACACGCACGACAACACAAAACCGCCCGCCCTCACGGCCGACACACCGCACGTGAAATTACGATCGCACCGCCATGAGCGCGGGAAAACTACAAATATACCGCCCGCCAGCGCAAACAACGCCGATGAGAATCGACACGGCAGAAGCCATGGCGCCCACGTCCCTGCACAGAAACCATCCGCTCACAAAACCAATAGCACACAACATGGCCAACAAGTCCACACAGCAAGGCACGCACAAATACACAAGCACAGTACACATCCCGAAAACACCCCCGGACAAACAAAAACTACAAAGGCCAGAACCCCAGACACAACACACCTGAAAACAACAGACCATGAGGACACACCCACATAGGTAAGTACAAAAGCAGCACTCCCACAGACCACAACCCCTTGCAACATTGCAAACCAGAGAGGAGAGGAGAGGACACAGTGACACAGCAAGGACAGCAGCACACCACAGAAACGCACACATCACAACCACCACCACCACCACCACCAAACACCTGCACCACAAACCCCCTGCACATTACACAACACACACCGCACCACAAACACCATGGCACCACAAAGAATGCCCAAGTTCACGCCCATTGAGCTGACGGTCATGGTCGACGAGATCATCAAGGTGTACCCACAAATCTATGGGAACATGGTCCAGCACACACCACTAGCCACCAGAAACAGAATGTGGAACCGGATCGTAGACCAGGTCAATGCAGTCGGGACCCTGCCCAGGAACAGAGGAGAAATAAACAAACGTTGGAATGACGTCAAGAGCCTGGTCAAGAAGAAGGAGGGCAAAAACAGAGAGCTGTCTGCCGTCACTGGCGGAGGGAATCCCGCGCTCTTCAAGACCTTCAAAGCGTGGGAGGAGAAGGTGCGAGTCATAATACATCCGGAGATCCTCGCCGGATTAGCAGGGGAGTGGAGGCTGGTAAGTACAAACTAATGTATACCAGCACACCGCTATGTACTCACATGCACTACCACCATGCCACAGCTCCCAGGGACAAACACCCCCATGTCCAGCACACAATACACAACACATCACACACACATGCAACAGACACCACCACACACAGCCCAAACCGAACAACTGTAAGATACGTGGGGACATGTGTACACTCAGCCAGCCACGTAACCACCAACAGGTCCCCAAATATGCCAGAAGCGCCACAACGAGCACCCACCACACCCATGTGTCTGCCACAGCTGCACTAACCGACAAGTAACAGGTAAGTGGCAGGAACACAAAGTGCAGTGGGTGGGACGGTGGACAGCCCAAGTACAACACACACCAGGCCCCTAGTCCCACAGCAAGGAGGAGCATCCCCCACACCCCACAGCCACGTGTCAGCCACCGCAGTGCACAATGACAGCCGAAAGGCAGACATCACGGTCCACAGCAATCGGTGTCAGTGGGTGTCCAGCCACCCCCACGACCCACAACACCCCCCACCCCCACAGACCTGCAACATGGAGCACCCCCGCTTAGAGCCATGTGGCATCCAGTACAGTGCACGCACGAACAACTTGCAGGTGGGAAACTGGACAGGGCTGGATTACTGGAGGCATGAGGACCGGAACACGACCAACACATGGGACATGTCACGTAGCAGACGAACACGCAGCACCGCCCACCGTCACGAACAAGTGAACAATGTGCACACGGACATGAACAACAGACTCACACCCCACATGACCCATCACAGACATAGCAACACCCAAGGAGCCACGTCTGCATGCACAAGCCACACTGAATATAGTACCACACGGCAGCCACTGTGCAACTCATCACACACAACCGAAACACCATTGAAGTCCTGTCCATGTAGCCCCTACTGCCTGTCAACCACACACCCCACAACTACGCCTATGTAAGACAAACAACACTAGACGCAACAGAGCGGAACAACATAAATGCACACGAACACCACTGAACCCATCAAACACACAGACACACCATGCACATACAACATACCATCCATCCCATCCGTCAGCCCCAGTCTCATGAAAGGCATGTCATCCGCACAGCTGCCACACATACAGCAGTCACGCTAAGATACATGCCCATGACCAACCATGTGCCAGAAGTCAATGAAGCGCACGACACACTGTGAGCAACAACACACAACATGGGCCACACCCCCCGAGCACTGCAGTGATGCACATGGCACAGGGCAGCACGCACACCAAGGAGATGGGACAACTGCAATACGTTTGCTGGCACACAACCATCACTCACTCATAACGATGCGTCCAATGCCATGTCCAGTAATCACAACAGACAGCAAATATGCAGGCCATGTCAAGCATGCACACACCTCAAACCATGCACTGTCATGCTGCCACAACACATGTCACGTTCGGCACCCATGGCTCACAGCATGTACCCCAAAAGCATATTCCCTCCCAAATGCGAATCTGGGGCATGGCCCCCATGTTGCCATATGCGTTCCTAAGCATTCCATTTGAACCCCAAAAGCATATTCCCACCCAAATGCGAATCTGGGGCATGGCCCCCATGTTGCCATATGCGTTCCTAAGCGTTCCATTTGAACCCCAAAAGCATATTCCCTCCCAAATGCGAATCTGGGGCATGGCCCCCATGTTGCCATATGCGTTCCTAAGTGTTCGATTTGAACCCCAAAAGCATATCCCCTCCCAAATGCGAATCTGGGGCATGGCCCCCATGTTGCCATATGCGTTCCTAAGCGTCCCATCTGAACACCAAAAGCAAAGTACAAACCAGACCCAGGATGGGCCAGGAGCCCGCATACACCAGAGTCACAATAAGTAGGGGCACAGCAACACACCCATCGGCATGGCCAATCCGTCCCATGCCACATGTGCACAGCACACAGTCCCATTGCCAAGCACACACAACTACAAATGCTACAGCCACACACACGCCTCCGGGAAACCCATGTACGAGATTGCACGAACTGTTAATGTCAGACGACAAATACATACTTCGCCAGGTGCAACACAATAACAAATCTCATTCTCTCCACAGGTGACGAACTGCTGGATGCTGGGGATGGAGCCAGCAGCCAGCACAGCCAGCCTACAAGCCCCCAACGAGGACACACGGATGTGGAGGATCTGTCCTCCTCTTCGGACACGGACCACCAAGCAGGCCCATCTGGTGTGGCAGGGCCCAGCCGCTCCCCAGGACCCCTCCTACCCACCAACCCATCATCCAGGGCTGCTGAACATTCCCAGCCCCCTGCTGCCACTGTCGTTGCGGCCACACCCACGGTCATTGCGGCCACTACCACTGCCGCAACCGCCACCATCGCCGCACCGACCACCACCGCCGCCACCACCACCACGTCTTCGCTGGCACCAGCCCCAGCGCAGGTGGTGGCCCGGCCGACTGGATCCACCCTGGGAGCCACAGCGAGGACCGTGGTGAGCAATGTGGCTAGTGGGCAGGCCGGTGGCAGCAGGACTGGTAGGAGGAGCAGGGTCAGGGAAACGCCAGCCTCCCTGGGAGCCATGCCCTGCCTCAAATGGCCAGAGTCCTTGGGGCCTATGAAGAGGCCCAAGGACAATGGGTCAGGTCTGCTTCAGACACGCGGGAGGTGCTGGGGGTGCTGAGGTCCATGGACGCCCGTATGGGCCAACTCGTGGACCTCATGGGCCAGCTGGTGGTGGCGGTGAGGTCACAGCCAGGGACAGCAGCTCCCCTCCGCCACCACCTGCCGGGGCGCAGGGTCGAGCAGCAGTGTCCAGTTCCCCTGTGTCCACAGCCAGTGAGCACACCTCAACCACCAGCATGTCGCAAGCAGGCACCCCCTCGCAAGCGTGGAAGGGGCCGTCCGAAGTGGAAACCGATCTCCCGGGAGGACTTCGCACGCTCCAAACGCAAGTGAGGCAGCCAGCCAGCCTTCCTTGACCACCCACTGCATTGACTTGGACTACGATCCCACTCCACACAGCCATCTGGATGGCATGTGTGTGTTGGACTATGGACATAGAACCAGTGGGTACACCCTGAGCATCACGCAGCCATGACCGACAGCTCATTGTCACTGCACGCACCACTTTTGTCATCACCTTACACACAATCACATGTCACAGTTTGAAATAAATGCACCTCTTACACTAACTGCTGTTTGTGCCCTGTGTTTTATTTGTACGGAATACAACGGCCACCTTGGGCGGAAAGGCACCTGATGCGTGGCATGGCAATGGAATCCGGAGGGCCTGTAGGGACCTAGGGGTGGGAGACAGAACAGGAGCACATTCAATGAGTGTGTCACACACCCATCACACAGTACATGTCAACAACTACAAGCAATGTACACACATCGCACAGAGCAATAGGGCACAATGCCACAGCCACCAACAGTGGCATACTACCCTGGCCATGGAGCGTTGACACACAGCACGCAGTGAACAAACGGCCACCCTGACACAGCACACACACACCTGCACAGATACAACCACATCAGCCGTCGTACATGGACACTCACCATCAAGTGAAGTAGCGGGCGATGAGCTGCTGCCGCACATTACCAGCTTCCTCCTCTCCGCTGTCCTCCTCACTCGAGCTGTCCTGGTCTGCGGGCTGGGGCCCTGGTTGATCTCCATCATCCACGATGAGGGGGATCTGCTTCCGAATGGCCAGATTGTGCAGCATGCAGCACGCCACCACTATCCGGCACACCTTCTGTGGGGAGTACGCCAGCGCACCCTCGGTGCGGTCCAGGCACCTGAACCTGGACTTGAGGAGGCCAAAGGTACGCTCGACCACACGTCTGGTCCTCCCATGTGCCTCATTGTAGCGATCGTCTGCTGGGGTGCGAGGATTCCTCAATGGACTGAGCAGCCATGCCCCATTCGGGTACGCAGAGTCACCTGGGTGTGAGGGACACAGAGAACCGTTGCTATTCCAACTGGACAGGGGACAGCATCGCACAACCAGCACGCTACACCACTCCACATACTCACCGACAATACAGCCACGATCCTGTTGCATATTGGACATCAGTCGTGGCAAGATGCTGTTGCGCATTATGTGTGCGTCATGGGCCGAGCCTGGGAACTTTGCACACACGTGGGTGATCACCATGTCCGCAAGGCACACCACTTGCACATTCAGGGAGTGCGTGTGCTTCCTGTTGCGGTACAGGTGCTCAGTGGCCTGTGGTGGAACAAGGCCGACATGTGTGCAGTCAATGGCTCCAACGACGTGTGGGATTCTGCCAAGGGCATAGAATGCACCCTTCACTGCCGCCAATTCACGAGCCCTGGGGAAGCGGATGTACCTGTTTCGGTACAGCATCATGGCTGCCAGTACATCCCTCAGCACCTTGCTGAACATGGGCTGGGACATCCCTCCTCCAATGCCCACTGTGTGCTGGAATGACCCAGTGGCGAAGAAATGCATGGCGGCCATCACCTTAGCCGTGGGGGTGACAGCAGTCGGATACACCCTGCGGGGACGGAGATGGGGTTCTAACATGGCACACAGTCGATGCAGGGTTGGCCTGTCCAGCCGAAACTTCCTAATAACCTCTGTATCGTCCATGTCCGCCAGCAATTGGTATGGGCGGTCAATGTTCGGTCTCCGCCTAGGGACAATGGCAGAGGACACATGTCAAAGCAACACGACACATAGCAATTTCGCATACACATCACTGACATGACTGAGCAAGCACATGAGCCACAGCCCAGCTGTCAAGCTGGGACGGCACGGCCACAATACACTTACACAGGTCTCCCAACAATGGCAATGGCTAGTGATACAAACCACTGCCATGTGCATGCACATGGGGATCTAGGCCCCAATGACTTGCGGAGCGTGCTGATGGGGACTGACTGCATATCCGTCAAGCGGCAACGCCACGGCAATATGAATGTCTGCTGAGCATGGAACTGCTTCCGCGGCTGGATGAGTATGGCACACGACGACGACGATGTGGGCACAGGCTGAGCGGCCAAAACAAGTGGGACCTGTGGCACGAGGGGATATGAGACAGTACTAGGTGTCAGCACTGCACCCTATGTACAGCACTGTACGGATCACACCTCCCGAAACATTGACAGGTGTGCACATTGACAGCCCCATGCCAAGACGGCTGTGTGCTTGCAGTCACACGTCACAGGTGAGAGGTTACATTGCACGTGCCAGGTGGCAGACGTACATAGTGGGAGCTGGCATGTGTGTGCATGTGTCTCCTGTTCAGGATCCACCAGATGGGCGCTGACTCTGTACTGACCATTGGACACAGCATGTTCCGTGGAAGGCTTGTGTGTGTGGGATGGTGGCACTGGATGTGCCTCCGTTGGGTGGGGAGCCATGCACAGGGCGGGTACGTCGATGATTGCGCATTGTTGGTCACGGTGGGTGCACCAACTAAGATGTGTTGCCCTGTGTTCAATTCCTATGTCCGCATGATGATGGACTGTAGATGTGGGCAGACTACACATTGGTCGATGTGCTGTCTATATGCATGTGCCTTCACACCAGGCACAGCTGCCCCTGCACATGTGACCCCTGCTGGACTCGCTGCTGGGTCTGTGGAGCTGATGCACCTTCTGCGCGTGGGGCGGACAGCTCTCCTCACTTCCCTCATTGCGCATGTCATGACTTTGCCGCAGGTGACATGGATCATGGAGGGCCCACATGTACGCGTGGGTAGGCTACACATGATTGTTCACTGGTCGCCACCCCAGTCAGTGTTTCGAATGGGAAGGTTGTCGTGCTGGTGGTATGTTCGATGTGGCGGATGGGCGGGCCTAGGTGCGGGCTTACATTCCGGACATGGGGGTAGTTGGATTGGCGACTAGTTGCAGTACACACGGGACACGTCTCTTCCTTTCCACATCTGGGTCATCCCTTGTACTAACTGACAGTGATACAGTCATCTTCGCCCCAGCCCTCATGTCCTCCCCTCGCTCCCCCAATATGCATGCTCACCTGCGAGGCTAGCGCTTGCACAGGCAGCCCCAAGCTCGCACCAGAGAGGGCAAGGAGTGTATGTGTGGGTCCAGTTGCACGAGTGGGCTGTCTCAGGGTATGATGTGTGGCGGGACGCCATCCACCTGCGTGGTGCCCCAAATGGAGACCCGGCCTGCATGGACTATGCATCACAGTCTTCGCCTTCCGGATCCGCCACCTGCGACACCCAGTGGCTGTGGCTGCCCTTGCGGCCAGGCCGCGTCCGTCTGTGGCTGATGACCCACACATTCACTCTTTGGCCTCTCTGGGGAGGGCTCGGGGGTGGTGGCGCACGCGCTTGCACTTAGTCGCAATGGCATGTGGCGTGGTTGGTATGATGGGCAATGGATGGGATGGTGCGAGCCACCTCCCGTGACGTCAGTGCTGCTCGTGCTGTGGTGCGTCCCCCTACACTTCCATTTGACTTGTGCCATGCTAGACGTTGAGGTTCTATTGCCTGCGTGATATGACCAGGAGGAGCGCGAGGAGACCTCTCACACACCATGCTCCACTGCCATCCCGTGCCCTGTATCGCCTGTGCGGATTGACTATGTTGGGGTTACACCTGGTCGACTGGGGCTGTGTGTGCCTTGTCAAGGGGCATGGTGGGCGCACAACAGGATCCAGCTTGTCCACAGAGGGTGGGCTGAGGTGCGCCTGGTACCGCTTTGTACGTGTGCCCGGCTGCTGTGCACACACGTGTTCACTCCCCGACAGGTGTCCTCTCACAATGCCCAGGGAAGCGGTGGTGTACTGTTCATGACCCCTCCCAACACGGCGTGCTCCAACTTGGCATGTGCGCATCTACCCGTCACACCCACCCACCTGAGCACTGCGTCCATACGACTTCACACGACACATGTGTGTCTTCCAATCAATCAATCCAATCAATCACAGCATTTATAGAGCGCGCTACTCACCCGGGAGGGTCTCAAGGCGCTGGGGGAGGGGGTAAGTTACTGCTCGAACAGCCAGGTCTTGAGCTGCTTCCTGAAGGAGAGATGGTCCTGGGTTCGCCGAAGGTGAGTGGGGAGGGAGTTCCAGGTCTTGGCTGCCAGGTAGGAGAAGGATCTTCCTCCGGCGGTGGTTCTGCGGATGCGTGGTACGGTGGCGAGGGCGTGGCTGGTTGATCGTAGCTGGCGTGTGGGCGTGTAGAAGGTCATGCGGTCGTTGAGGGACTTTGGGCCCAGGTCGTGGAGGGCCTTGTGTGCGTGGGTGAGGAGTCTGAACGTGATTCTCTTGCTGACGGGGAGCCAGTGCAGGTCTTTCAGGTGTCCGGTGATGTGGCTGTGTCGGGGGATGTCCAGGATGAGTCGTGCGGAGGCGTTCTGGATGCGCTGGAGTCTTTTTGAAGTTTGGCTGTGGTTCCGGCGTGAGGGTGTTCCCATAGTCCAGTCGGCTGGTGACGAGTGCCTGGGTGACGGTCTTCCTGGTTTCAGTGGGGATCCATCTGAAGATCTTGCGGAGCATGCGCAGGGTGTTGAAGCATGAAGATGAGACGGCGTTGACTTGTCTGGTCATCGACAGGGAGGAGTCCAGGATGAAGCCCAGGTTGCGTGCGTGGTCCGTTGGCTTGGGCGCGGTGCCCAGGGCCGGGGGCCACCAGGAGTCGTCCCAGGCGGAGGGAGATGAGCCCAGGATGAGGACTTCCGTCTTGTCCGAGTTCAGTTTAAGGCGGCTGTTCCTCATCCAGTCGGCGACGTCTCTCATCCCGTCGTGTAGGTTGGCTCTGGCGGTGGTGGGGTCGTTGGTGAGGAGAGGATCAGCTGGGTGTCGTCGGCGTAGGAGATGATGTTGAGGTTGTGTTGGCGTGCGATGGCTGCGAGGGGCTCATGTAGACGTTGAAGAGGGTTGGACTGAGTGAAGATCCTTGTGGAACGCCGCAGATGACTTCGGTGGCTTCGGATCTGAACGGGGGAGGCGGACTCTCTGGGTTCTTCCGGCGAGGAACGAGATGATCCATTCCAGTGCTTTCTCTCGGATTCCGATGTTGCTGAGGCGCTTCACTAGGGTGCGGTGGCAGACGGTGTCGAACGCCGCGGAGAGGTCCAAGAGGATGAGGGCAGCTGTTTCCCGTTGTCGGTTAGGGTTCTGATGTCGTCGGTGGCTGCGATAAGGGCGGTCTCGGTGCTGTGGTTGGCCCGAAACCCGGACTGCGAGGGGTCGAGGGATCCATTCGTCTCGAGGAAGGCGGCAAGCTGTCTGTTGACGGTCTTCTCGATGACTTTGGCCGGAAACGGAAGGAGCGAGATGGGACGGTAGTTCTTGAGGTCGGTGGGGTCCGCCGTTGGTTTCTTCAGGAGGGCGGTAAGCTCGGCGTACTTCCAGCTCTCCGGGAAGGTGGCAGTGTGGAAGGAGGAGTTGATGATGTCCCGGAGATGGGGTGCGATGGTGGCGTCGGCTTTGTTGAAGACGTGGTGTGGGCAGGGGTCGGTTGGTGATCCGGAGTGGATGGAGTTCATCGTGCGGGTGGTGTCTTCGGTGCTGATCGGGGTCCAGTTGCAGAGGGTGGTGGTGGCGGGCGTTGGTTCGGCGGTAGGGTGCGTGGTTTGTGCGTCGAAGCTGTTATGTATGTCGGTGATCTTGCGGTGGAAGAACGCGGAGAGTGAGTTGCAGAGGTCTTGCGAGGGGGTGATGTCGTTGTTTCCGGCGCTGGGGTTGGAGAACTCTTTGACGATGCTGAAAAGTTCCTTGCTGTCATGGGCGTTGTTGTCCAGTCGTTCTTTGAGTGCCGACTTCTTGGTGGCACGGATCAGCTGGTGGTGTTTGCGGGTGGCGTGCTTGAGGGCGGTCCTGTTGTCTGTGGTCTGGTCGAGTCGCCAGGTTTTCTCGAGAGTGCGGCAGTTCTTCTTGGATTCCTTGAGTTCGTTGGTGAACCAAGGGGTTTTCTTGCTTCCGGGTCTGCTGGGAGGGTTTTTAGTGGTGCGAGGTCGTCGGCGCAGGCGGTCAGCCACTTGGCGAGGTTGCTGGCTGCTTCGTTTGGGTCCGTTGTGTTGGTGGGTGTGTTCTGGCCGAGGGAGGCGGTGAGCTGCTCGGCGGTGATCTTGCTCCAGCTCCGGCGGGGAGCCTGTTGCGGGTGGTGGTGGGTCGCAGTCTTTCTGAAGCTGAAGTGGATGCAGCTGTGGTCGGTCCAGTGGAGTCCGGTGGCGTGGCTGAAGGAGATGTGTTTGCTGGACGAGAAGACGGGGTCAAGCGTGTGGCCGGCGTAGTGGGTGGGTGTGTTCACCAGTTGCTTGAGTCCGAGGTTGGCGAGGTTGTCCAGCAGGGCGGTGGTGTTTCTGTCGTTGTTGTTCTCCAGGTGGAAGTTGAGGTCCCCTAGGAGGATGTAGTCGGCGGAGGGCATGGCGTGCGGGCTGATGAAGTCTGCGATGTCTTCGCTGAATAGTGTGCGTGGTCCCGGGGGTCTGTAGATGAGGGTGCCTCGGAGGGTGGTCTTGGGGTCAGTGTGTATCTGGAAGTGTAGGTGTTCGGCGGCGGTGAAGGTCTCGTCGGAGTTAGTCGAGATGCGGATGGTGTTCTTGTGTACGATGGCGATGCCTCCTCCCGTCTGGTTGACGCGGTCCCTCCGGGTGATCTTGTATCCGTCCGGGATGGCTATGGCGATGTCGGGCGCTGAGGAGGCGTTCATCCAGGTTTCGGTGAGGAAGGCGATGTCCGGTGCTGTTGCGTCGAGCAGGTCCCAGAGTTCCACGGCGTGCCTGTGGACGGAGCGGGTGTTCAACAGGATGCATTTCAGGTGGTTGCTGCTGGTGCTCGACTTGGCGGAGGTGGTGCACGTCCGGGGGCAGGTGAATCGGCAGGTTTGGCAGGTGAAGGGTCCGTGGGTGCGCCTCGGTGAGGCTCGGTAGCAGGCAGGGTTCCGGCCGGCATTGAGTGCGGTGAGTGTGGCGGCGTCGTAGGTCCGTCGAGTGGTGTTGCATCGGTGGGTTCCAGGGGTTCTGGCGCTGGGCGCGGTCCAGTCGCGGACGGGCGCAGACGGGCTTGCCTTAGGCGCGCCTTAGGCGCGCTTTGGTGCGACGGCGCAGCGGCCGCCATTTATGGGGAGGTGGGAGGGAGGAGCAGCTGGGAGGTGGGAGGCAGGGGCAGCGAATGGGCAGTCAGGGGGCGGGGCCGCAGGGACGCAGCGGCGGGACTGGCGAGAGGCAGCGGGGGCACAAAAGGAAAATGGGGGTGAAAACAGACAAAATGGCAAGCACAACGCTAATGGGGCAGCGAGGGGCGCAGAAAGGAAAAAGGGGTGAAAACAGACAAAATGGCAAGCACAACGCTAATGGGGCAGCGAGGGGCACAGAAAGGAAAAGGGGGTGAAAACAGACAAAATGGCAAGCACAACGCTAATGGGGCAGCGAGGGGCACAGAAAGGAAAAAGGGGTGAAAACAGACAAAATGGCAAGCACAACGCTAATGGGGCAGCGAGGGGCACAGAAAGGAAAAAGGGGTGAAAACAGACAAAATGGCAAGCACAACGCTAATGGGGCAGCGAGGGGCACAGAAAGGAAAAGGGGGTGAAAACAAACAAAATGGCAAGCACAACGCTAATGGGGCAGCGAGGGGCACAGAAAGGAAAAAGGGGGTGAAAACAGACAAAATGGCAAGCACAACGCTAATGGGGCAGCGAGGGGCACAGAAAGGAAAAAGGGGTGAAAACAGACAAAATGGCAAGCACAACGCTGATGGGGCAGCGAGGGGCACGGAAAGGAAAAAGGGGGTGAAAACAGACAAAATGGCAAGCACAACGCTAATGGGGAGCGAGGGGCACAGAAAGGAAAAAGGGGTGAAAACAGACAAAATGGCAAGCACAACGCTAATGGGGCAGCGAGGGGCACAGAAAGGAAAAAGGGGGTGAAAACAGACAAAATGGCAAGCACAACGCTAATGGGGCAGCGAGGGGCACAGAAAGGAAAAGGGGGTGAAAACAGACAAAATGGCAAGCACAACGCTAATGGGGCAGCGAGGGGCACAGAAAGGAAAAAGGGGTGAAAACAGACAAAATGGCAAGCACAACGCTAATGGGGCAGCAAGGGGCACAGAAAGGAAAAGAGGGTGAAAACAGACAAAATGGCAAGCACAACGCTAATGGGGCAGCGAGGGGCACAGAAAGGAAAAAGGGGTGAAAACAGACAAAATGGCAAGCACAACGCTAATGGGGCAGCGAGGGGCACAGAAAGGAAAAAGGGGGTGAAAACAGACAAAATGGCAAGCACAACGCTAATGGGGCAGCGAGGGGCACAGAAAGGAAAAGGGGGTGAAAACAGACAAAATGGCAAGCACAACGCTAATGGGGCAGCGAGGGGCACAGAAAGGAAAAAGGGGGTGAAAACAGACAAAATGGCAAGCACAACGCTAATGGGGCAGCGAGGGGCACAGAAAGGAAAAAGGGGTGAAAACAGACAAAATGGCAAGCACAACGCTAATGGGGCAGCGAGGGGCACAGAAAGGAAAAAGGGGGTGAAAACAGACAAAATGGCAAGCACAACGCTAATGGGGCAGCGAGGGGCACAGAAAGGAAAAGGGGAGACAAGCAGGAGATATGGGCACCGGGGCCACAAGCGGAGGGCGATCTTACCTGCAGAAGCAGCGGGCAGACAACACAGGCGGAGCTGTGTGGTGGGGGAGCGACCTACCTGGCAAGGTAGGTCGCTCACAGTTGTGCTACTCATTTGCGTTGACATCCAATACCAGTGGACTACATGGTCATGTCACGACTGCCGTGTACTTCACATACTCTCATCCTCTCTCATTCGTACTTGTGAAATGAGTCAGCGGAGACAGTTTTGGTTTCAAACATTATATTGAGTCTTCTGTCCTCTGTGATGTAGTATAGTGGACACTACTGGCAGCGGAATACATGTTGAGGATATACTGAGCATGATTGCAAATGGGATAGGGTGTGGGGTTACATGTGATTGGCTGTTGCATGTGGGATGTGGGCTTCAGAGTGACATCTGCTTGGCCAAGGCTGTGCTAATGTACATTTACGTATAGCTGCGGAGCTGCGGACTTTGACACAGACGGTATACATGTAGCCTACCAGACCGCTTGGCATCATGGGCACAGTCCATCTCAGTTCCATGTGACAGGTTTGCTGCGGTTGTTCCTCATGCACGCGTGCATGTGAGATGACATCAGGGCATGTGCTTGCGTGCATGCAGCGGCGTGCCACTTGTTGTTGCACTGTGGGGGTTACTGGACATGTCACAGTCACTGGGGTCGTGTTGTTGTTGTATGCACTTGTCGTCCATGCAAAGGTCCTGGTATGGGATTCCCGGGGCGGGGGTGGGAGGGGTGCAGCACCCACAGACTCCAGGCGACCTATTCATGTCCACTGAGCGGTGTGTGTGTCCATGTGCGCTGGATCCATGTCGTGTCCTGGTTGTTCGTGCAGTTCCGTCCATGTGGGTGCGATACACAGAGCCCATGCCACTGCCTCCCACGATGCATGCGGTGTTCCTGGATGTGATGGGGAACAGTGTGCATGTCCCGGTCATATCCGATGTCATGGTGATGTCGTTGATGGTGTGGTTACAGTTGCCGGTCGTTTGGTATGGCTGTTGTGGTGGTGACTGGCCAGTCCGTGCGGAAGCTAAGCATGGGTGCGGGGTTGGACATCATAGGTCAATCGGGGAACCTGCGTTGTGGTCCGACGAATTTACAGGTTGTCAGGTATGCGATGCCGTCCAGCAGGGCTTCCATGTCATTGGTGGTGTACATGTTTGCCAGCCAATGTAGCGGATGGTGGCTGTCAAGGTGTTGTTCGTAAGTTGTCCCTTGGAGGACCATGATGGGGCATGCTGGGTGACATTCGATGTAGCTGTTCTCGATGATCCGTCGTGTGGAGGCCCATTGGTCCCATTTCAGTGCGGGTGCGATGTTGGCCACATACGCCATGCCCCCATAGGCAGAGCAGGCCCTGTCGTGTGCGTCCAGAGGGAGGAGTAGTGGTAGCAGGTCCGCCTTCAGACATGCCGGGTTGGAGAGGCATATCTCCACGGGATGCTGGTAGGGACACCTCCGACAGTAGAAGACGGGCATGACGCAGCTGAACAATGTGATGCGGTAAGTCAGTCGGTAACTTACGTTCAGCAGGGACAGGAGATCGCATCCCAATATATGAAACAGGTTGGTTTTGTACAGCTTGAGCTGTTCGGCGTAGTTGGGTAGGTGTGTTGCGGTTGCCATTTCGCAGCGGTGCGTTGTGGTGGCGTGCTCCGGCTGTGTGTGCAGTCTGCAATGTGCACGCTCCGAGGTTGCTGTGAGCTCTGTGTAGTCGTAGGGAGACAGGACTTGTGTTCTGTTGGCTTGTTTGGAGGACACGGGCCCTCATCCCACATGCTTCTCAGACAGTTCAAGGTCAGTGATGTGTGACTCCTTCCAATTAACTTGCATGTGGCCGACATGGGGGAGTGTTTTCTTCTTTCTTCCCCGTCCGTTGTGTGCTTCTGTGATATGCGCTATCTGCCCTGTGGTCGGTCTCCTCGGCATGCCTGTGTTGGTCTATTCTTGGACAATGGCTGTATTCACCGGCTTCTGTCGTAGGGCTGTGGTTTCGGAGTTGGAATGGAAGGTCATTCAGTGCTGTCTGCTCTCCCTTGTGTGGGCGGCAGGCTGCCTTTCCGCTCTGCGTTGGGCCTTGTGTGTGAATGTTATTCTTGGGCCACCTGTTGTCGGTCCCCGGGCTCTTTGGTGTTCCGTTTTATATGTCTTGTTCATATGTGCAGGGTGGTATGGGTGTTTCAGTGTGGTACTGGCGTTCCTCTTCCCGAAGGGGCCCTGCTTCTCCTAGTTGGTGTTGCCGCCGCTGTGTGCTACGCCATGTTTGTTACACTGGGGTGTGTCCTGCTGTTGCGTGTCTTCACTGACATGTGTGCGTCGGTTGTGTGGCGTTGGGTGTTGTCCGTGAATTGGGCGTTGGGGACATGTCTGTGGCAGGCCTGTCACGTGTCATGTGCGTTCGGGTGGGGCTGATGTGTGTGCTGCTTGGTTGTGTCCCTGTGTCTGTGTGCGACGCATGCATGGCGCTGCGGTTGGCCTCTGCGTTGTGCGCATGTGTGGCGGCGTCATCGCCGCTTTGGGGCCGTGACGGGGTTGTTGGTTCCTAGTCCCAGGTGGTGTGTACACATGTGTTACGCGATGTTACGATTTGGCCTGTGTGTCATATGTGGATGCAATGGTGGATGTGTAGTGTACACGCGCTGGTGGGGGGTTGTCCGCTTTTTCCGCCCTTGCACTGTGTGCGCTGTTTGCGTGCACTTGTTGTGTGTGTGCCTACCTGCGTCTCCGCGGTACGTTGCGTCCTTGGTGGTGCATCAGCAGGAGCATGGGGAGGGCCTGCAGTGCTGGATTCATGCTCGGGGAGCCGCTTCTTCGTTGTCCGTGCTCGGCGTCCGTGTTACCGCTTCGGTTTGTCGTACGGTATCTCTTGGCCGTGGGAGCCGTTTGTTTGCGGCATCGTAATTTATACGCCGGGCGGGACGTGTTTCGTCGGACGGTGTGTGTCAGTTAGGCTGCGCCGCTACGTGTACGGGCGCACTTTGATGGCGGACGGTGTTGCTGGCTTGCCGGCGGTGTTTGGCCTACTTTTCGCATCGTAATTGGGCGGGCGTGTGGACTGCTGCGTGCCGGCGGTAACTGGTGGTTTTTGCATCCGCCAGCACGGCGGTTGTGCTTCCGCCCGCCATCGTAATGAGCCCCTTAATTGTGAAATAAATCTTTAATAAATGAAACATTTTAAATGAGGTTAAAAATATTTTTCTGAAGTCTGAGTTACAAAATAAAATTTCATATAAAGTAAAAATATGTTATTATGCATTAATTATTATTAAAATGATGCATAGTAATAATTACAATTAATTTAATTATATTTTAATAACATTATTTCCACATTATTTTTTACATTCGAAATAGGGTATTTAAATATTTTATAGTTAAATATTAAATATGTATAATTTAGCAAATTTTTTAACATTAAATTATATTTACGACACAAAATATACATCATAGTAGCAATGAAAGTGTTTACAACTTTATCTAAAATCCCACTTTTGCGTAAGGATGTGCAATAGGTCCACCATCAGATGGGTGCTTAACATTTTATGCGTCTCAATATACCGTACTGTCCATACAATAAAACTGGGAATGTGGTCAGAATCAAATCGGATTCCCTACTTAGCCCACATGTAAATGAGAAGAGACATACTCTGGGTTGTGTAGACAGCCCAACAACTCCTGGATATTCGCTAATTAGGAAGAGAAGGGAAGTCTTTAGGGCATATTCTCAAGGACTTATCGCCGAGTTAGCGGCACTTTATCGCAGCCAAAGTGGCGATAAATTTATCGCACCATTCACAAGCTGGTGTTAACAGCCCATAACACCAGTTTACCCCCGATAGCATCCGCAAAAAACATCGCCACAGATGACCCCGGCAACTATCACTAATGAGATGCAGAGTAGGCGTTCCCGTTCAAAAAGCTGCGACAACACCACTCCTCAACATTCTCATTGACCAGCCAGATCCGCGATAAGATCACAAAACATGCGATAAGGTGCTTTAGCAGCAGGAAATTAACACCTGCTCTGACCTGGTGTAAAGTCGGACGGCAGCCTGCACCACAAAAGGGAGCACAGCCCACAGCCACACCTGAAGAACAACAGATGCCATGGAGCCACTGAACATGTGGGCCAGACACCCAAGAGGGCCCCAACACCCACCACCTCTAGGACCACCCCCACCCCCCAGGACACCCACCACCCCCCCCACCCCGGACCAACACTGAGGCAGCGCAGACAAAGACAGCGACCCTCTGAAAATGCACCAACCTCACAGACCCAACATCAGAGAATGTCATTGCCCACTATATGCCCAAAGGGACAACCCTCCTCCGCATCCTGACCACCATTGCCCACAGGCTGATGGTACCAACACAGCGGACAACCAACATCCCACCGCAGACAAAGCTGCTGGCTGTGCTGCACATGTTGGCCTCTGGTACCCTCCAACCAACATCCGCCTGAGATGGAGGAGTCACACAGCCAGGCCAATCCAAGTCCCCCACAACGGTCATGGATGACACCATCAGCTTGGTACCCCACTATCTATACTTCACACACACTGCGCAGGAACAGCCGGAGACCAAGCAAGGCGTGTACGCCACAGCTGGCTTCCCGCATGTGTCAGGGGGCAATTGACAGCACACATGTCCTACTAGTGGCCCCTGGCGACACTGCACACAATAAGCGCAACAGAAAGCGCACATATCCCACCAATGTGCAGGCAATAGTGGACCACCGTGGAATCCCCGCCAACGCCAACCACCCAGGCAGTGTGCATGATACCTGCACCTCCTGACAGTCCATCATCAACCTGCGCCACCAGGATGGCACCCACGGAAATGCACTGCTCGTTGGCCAATACCAAATGCACACACCACCCACCTCAACTTCACAATCAAGCAACATACAACACAGGAAATGCACACGTCACAAGCTCACCTACAACATGCACACCCACCAGACACAACAGCACAACTCACTGTGGGACCCTGGGCCAGCCATGTACATGAGCCATCAACGGCATGGCACCTCGGACATACAATAGCAGAATGTCGGAAGAGGTGGGGACCAGGCATGTGTGAAGGAGGCAAGGGACCGATGAATGAGAATGTACACAATGCCAAGTGTGGCGTGGATGTGCTGGCCAGACTGCAGTAGGCAGACCACACACATATCCACGTCGACACACAGCGCTGGTGTTTGGAGTGTAGTGGACAGTGGATGCAACCATGTCACCCCAGCCAGTGGGGAAGATCGCGGAAATGTAGCTTGTGACGTCCCCCCCGTAAGCGTGAGCTTAGTGGGCTGGCCCGGCGTACGCCAGGCCAGCGTAGGGGTGTGAATAAAAGGCACGTAACTCTGGGCGTGGTCCCCTTCCTGAATGCCAAACGTCTCTGCCAGGGCGGCGCCTCTCACTCCACCACGAGGCCGACGCCATGAGTGGTGTTGCCAGCAATCCTGTGCACCTGCTGCACCCCGGGACGCTGGTTCCCGAACCAGTCCTGCCCGGCCCTGCACACCCAGGCCACAATGCCCACCTACCGACACCGGCGTGTGTCGAAGAGGGCCCACCATGTGCCGGTGCAATCTCCAAGCCCGAGGCCTGCGATCTTGGCAGCCTCCTCAGACCATCACGGCCTCCGCAACACAGGCCCGCAGTACTCCATTCACATTGACGTACTCCACCAGCATGCACAGGGGACAAGTAGGCCACACATTTGGAACTGAGTCTTGATTACACCATGGCAGAGCACATAAATCATGGCTGAGTGTATGTCACTATACACCCTTCGATGTGGTGCCAACAGGTCTTAGTGTTACATCACAGCCGCAAGATTCTGTGGGCCCACGCGGACTACTGCTCTCGGTCTACGCTGCGCTCGAGGACGTCACAGTATTGGAACTGAACATCGATTATTCAAAGACAGAGTACGAATCATTGCACGCCATGAGAGGCATAAAAGGATGACGCGTTGCATTTGGGAGGAAAAAAATATCATCGTTATGGAGGTGATCGAACACTACCGACAACTGCCCTGATGTCACTAACTCTGTGCATCGCGAGCCTACGACACGTGGCTGTGGCCCACTGCTGACCGCTGCCTCCGGCCTACACTGTGGTCCAGTAGGTCACAGAGTCTTGATTCGGCAATGCCGGAGTACATATCAGTGTACTGGCATCATCGCAGACTGCATCCCCTCTCAGCCCCAGTGCCACTAAGTCTGTTCCCAGACATTCATGGACACTCTCTGGTCATACATTGGTGGCGTCTGAGTCTATGGACTAGGGGGTAGTTTTCATCCTCATGCAGCTGATACCGAATTGGTGGTGGCAACGAAGCAGTCGCTTTCCACTCCTCCATTTGCTGCTTCCGGATAGCTTCTGCCCTCTGCATCATGCCCTGGAGGACACCTTCCACTGTCCCCCGCAACCCTCTGCCACATCCACTTTCGACATGGACGAGGACCCGCTCAGTCTGTGTGGCCCTACCTCAGTGGACCGCAAGTCACCGTCCCGTGGCGGTGTGCCTGTGCCTGCCGCTGTGCATCCGGGGCCACCAACTCTGTGCAGCTCAGGTCAGGGACCCTGTCTGAATGAATATTGGATGCCCTCTGTGACGGTGGTCTTGGGATCATCGACGCCATGTGCATGTGGCCCTGCGCTGACCGCTGCCTCCGGCCTCAACTGCGGACCACCAGGGCTCACACATCAAATCCAGTCCTGACCGGCCCGGACGTCGCATCACCGCAGGAGGCACACGCCACCACGCCAGGGCCAACTCCAACCACCATCTGCCAGAGTCAAAACAGTGGTACTGGCAGACTAACGGAGTTGCTCAGACCTGTCGTGGATGCCATCATCTGCCTGATCCCCTGCTCAGCACACCAGGTGCCACTGACTCAGTGCACCGCAACCCATGGACCGTTACTGATTGAGTTTTGTGCTGTGGAGAGGTTGCGCAGCAATGTCACCTCAAGCAGTGTGGGGGACCTGGGACGTTGATAGGGAAGTTGATGCAGGTCTAACACACCCCACTGCATCTGCATCAGGAATATCCCGAATGGACACAATCCTAGTCATTTTCATCACATGAGCGCGCTCAACTCTAGTGACCCAACTTCAGTGCACTGCAACTCACGGACACTTCTGTTTGTATGTTGGGTGACCTCTGTACTTGCTCCGGCTCCCTCCATGTTGCTCAGCAGTTGACTCTGTAATGCAGGTGTTTTCTGTTTCCATTGCACTGGTGTCCACTGTTCAAGTTGTTGCCAGCACCAAGCACTCCGTGCGGGCTGGCTTAAGCTCACCCCACACACATCCAGCAGAGGCGTCACTGTACATGTGGCCCTGCCAATAAAGGGGCCGGGCACACATGCCTGTAGCCAGTTCAACATAATATCTGCGTGTGTCCCTGTGGTCTTGTTGTATGCATGAGGGCCCTGGGCCCTACGACATTACATTGTGCTGTGTACAGCGGACGCAGACATGTCACTGCAGGCAGCGGGTTAGAGCTTGGACATGTGGCTTTGTCGTCACCCACTCAATTCATAAGGGGAGTGGACTGTGCCGTCATACGCAGAGCCAACGTGGGTGTGTGACTGATATGTGCGTGCCCCCGGGCGTGGTCCTGTACTGGGAATGTGCATCTGCATGTGTCTCTATGGCAGTGTGGGTCTCCTTTGTGGGGTGTAGGTGGTCCCTGAAGGGTAATTGACACCCACGTATGTGATCTAGTTCACCTTCCATGGGTTCGGACCACACACGCACCTGTTCGGCCACCTCCTTTTGGCATTCTGACACCTGGCATTGGGGTGCCATGTGTGGGTAGGTGAAGTGTTGTGAGCCAGCCGTGCTTGCGGGTGCTTCATGCTGTGTGGTCTGTGGCAGGGGCTGGGTTCTCCTCTGAGTAGCTTGTCTGCCCTGGTCCTGGTGGTGGGTTGCGTGGGATGGCTGTTGTAGGGCGTCGGTGTCGAAGGTGTGTTGGTCGTCTCCTGCATCACTGATGGGTTGTCTGGTCTGACCTGCTGCAGGTGTTGTTTGTCCCTCTGCAATGTGAAGGGGAGATGCATGTTGACATTGTGTTGACATTTATGTTGGCGCATTGTTCTTGTAGACATGCAGACTGTCTGACAATGTACATTGTGACTGTTTGGGCGGTGCTGGCAATTTGAGGGGGGACAGTGGACATTTGGACTACATGAATGATGCGAGGTTGTACCCGTACATATGCATCTCACAGTTCCCTGCTCTGTCAGATGTGATTGGCCTGTTTCTGCGCATGGGCGGACCCAGTTGTGTCCCCTGTTCTGCAGTGTCGGTGTTGCACTTTGTGTCACATTGTCATGGGATGTGCTGTGATTGCCATGTGTGTGTGCTGCAGTGTGCCACGGGGATGGTGGACATGACCCTGGGTAATTGTGGGTGTACAGTGTGCTACACATCGATGTGCATGTGTGCCATTGTGCCCATCTCCCCCGTCCCGCCAGTCCCTGTTGGTTACTCACCCTTTTGTTGTTGTGTCAGGTCCTCTCGAGCTGTGTCCGTACTCCCACCTCCTTGCACTGTCTCCACACTGATGACTGGCCTCCATTTCCTCCGGCTCCTCCTGTGGCGCAGGACTCCCACCTCCTGTTGCCGTTGCTGCCTTCCTGTTGGTAGCGGCTTGGGGCCTGGTTTAGGTTTTCACGTCATGCCAGCGCCTCTTGGCCTCCTCCATTGGCCTCCTCGACACTCCGGCTGCATTCAAGGTAGCCTAATTGTGGGTCAGATGCTGGTAGTGTTCTGTCACATCCGTGATGCTGGTCTTGTTTTCCTACGGACTGCACCCCGTCTTCCTCTCCTTCTTCTACTTGGCCTTCCCCGACCCGGTTGGTCCTTGCTGGTGGTCTGTGGGGCTTGTGGGGTTTGCGTTGGCCTCTGCGTCGTTCAGGGTGCATCCATGTTGCTACGCACTTTGGATTGTTTCTGGTGTGTTGTTTTTGTTGCTTTCATAGTGCATTTTCCCGCCAGACGCGTGGGATTTGCAGGCCTGCCGCTGGTTTTTGCTGCTTTTTGTATCGCGATTGGCCTCATCGCAGCTTTTTTTACGTTCGTGTTTCGCATTTCTGCGGCGTGGCGTTGATTTTTACGCGGCCATTTGACGCGTTATCTGGTGACTATCGCATGATTCCGCCGTGTTGTGAATACTTGGTTAACAAGGCGTACATTTCCTGCGATAGACTGCGATGTTGGAGGTTGCGTTAAGTAACTTTTGCAATGGTTATCACACGTTCTAGAGAATATCCCCCTTTCATTTTAGAACGAGCAAAAACTAGCACAGTTTGGCAATCTGGTCATTAAAATTAGGTTTTCAATTTTCAGAAATTCCAAAGTATCAAACTTAAATGGTGTTTGATCCAATTACTTACAGTTACTGTTACTACTGTTGCAAAGATACACAACAGGTATGTGGTTCATGCAAATAAAAATAAAAACAGCATCACTACATTTCTAACATGAAGAGAAAAGAACGCCTGTGTTTTACGTTATCCGCCAAAACAAAAATTTCTTACCAAAAGGGAGTAGGTGAATAAAGTCTATGTTGTATCTATCTAAAGAGAGCTTACATTGGAAGTTATTGATTCAGAAACCAATCTAACGCAGTACTCAGACTGCCAGTGTCATCGGCAGGAATGGGTAGATCACAAAGTTTTAGGATAGGTATTTCCCTTATATTCTTCGTTGGAAAAATATAAAAAGGAATTGAAAGCAACATTAGGGAATCTATCCAGGACCTGAATGGTATTCAAGTCAAACATTCTGTCAATCTCACACACATCGGGCCAGATGTAGGTAAAATCAGTTTTGCGAGTCCTTAATAGCGATTTTTAGCGAATCGCTATTAAGGACTCGCAAACTGCTATGTAGGTAGGAATCTGCTAATATTTAGCGATTCCTACGCATTCCTTATTTGCGACTCGCAAATTGCGAGTCGCAAATAAGGAATGGCCTTCCAATCATTCCTATGGGCCAAGAGGCCCATAGGAATGAATGGGAAAAGCGTGCGCAATTTGCGAGTACCTAATAGGTACTCGCAAAGTGCGCACGCAATTTCAGGGATGCAAGGGTTCCTAAAGGACACCCTGTTGCACCTCTGAAATGTGCAGGTGTGCACATGTGGCGCACATACATGCCCAAAGGGCATGTATGTGTGCCACATGGCACTTCGAAACATGCATAAAATTGCATTTTTAAAGGAAATCGCACTTTACCACTAACCTGAAGTTGGTGGCAATTTGCGATTCCTTACAGCAAAATCGCAATTTGCGATGTCTCCCAGAATTGCATTTAGGAAATCGCAAATTGCAATTCTCTAAATGCTTGCGCAAAATAGGGAATCGCAAATTTTGCTATTCCTTATTTTGCGAGTGGGTTTCTACTTACCTGCATCGCACACAGCTGAATTGCGATCGCAAACGCTGAAATTCTGCGAATTTCAGCGTTTGCGACCGCAATTTTGCTTGCTACATCTGGCCCATAATTGCCAATATTTCTTCCAAAAATCACTGACATCCATTTCCTGGCGGTAAAATGATTTGGGTGCCGGACAGCAATTCAGTTTTTGTCGCATAATTGCTGTGTTACGCAACACCTAAAAGAAAAGTGAAACCTTGTGTTATTCATGCACAATTTGCTATGGCGTATTTTCGCCAGCTCAGTCCTACATTTTGTCTGACAGGCAAGTGCAACGTTTTTGCAGAATATAAAAACACAATTGAGTCAGGCTGGCGTGAGTTGCTTATTGCTAGACAAAGTCATTTCGAAATGAGAATTAAACATGCTTAACCATTTTTGGTCTTATTTATAAGATGCCCGCATTATTTCTGGTCACATTGCCTCCTACTCTTTTCCATAAAATACTGTGTTAAAATAAGGTGCCATGTCATTCAGCTGGCAAGCAGAGAATACAAAAGAAGCATTGGTGGTATCACTAAGGATGTTAAAGTCAGCCCGAAAGCTAAGACAGATTGGCATTAAGAGCAGACAATACTACGTCTTTTATGAGAATGCTTGTGGCAAACACCTTCATTCAGCACAGAGAGGAATAAATGTATAGGAGGTGAACACAACATTTGCTAATGGAAAAAGATACCCATATAGATCTTGCAGCCCCGCCTTGTATGCTGGTACTCATGGTAGTACATTTTCTAACCTCTGGATATATGATTACGCAGTTGCAATGTCAGACACAGACCTCAATTCCCTGGGGCCTTTCTCAGATAGGTAAAGACACACCTTCACTGCCCTAATAGTCATGCTTTGTTACAGAATACAAAGGCACTCACCATTACTGCTTTCCACTTTGGGGGCCATATGTACAAGGATTGGCGTTAACACAGTTTTCCGACCGCCATGTACTGCTGAAAACTATCACCTTGTTAGCGACGTATGTACAAGACGTCACTACATGGCGATAGTTTCAGGGAGCCGCAGTGAAAACTGCCGCTAACACTAGCGTGAAGGCGATAGGAATCCTGGCGTTAGCGGTCGAAAACTAACAAAAGGCCCATTAGTGGCAAAAAACGCACGTTAGTCAGCCCAACGTGAGTTTTTTTTCCTCTATAGGCAAAAATAGCCTATCAGTCCACCTACAATCAAAAATAGGAAAAAAACAATGGAATGCAGAATGGAGCAGCCAGGGCCAAGTGCAACACAGATCAACAACTCCCTCAAGCCCCCCAACATCCAGGATGACCAGCCAGAGTCCCAGGGGAAGAGGAAATTCAGTGCTACATCTATGAAAAGAGGCACATCATGGTGCAAAACCAGTGATGCATCACTTTTCATTGCGCACTCCTTGCAACACCAAGGCATCCAAAACCTTGAAAGCGCGGACAGTCCCTGGGGCCCGGAGGCCACGCTGGGCCTGTGTCTGGGGCCTGGAGGCCTTGCTGGGCCTGCGCCTAGGGCCCGGAGTGGGATGCTGAGGTGCTGTGGAGTCGCTGGGCTGTGGCGGTAGACAATGAGGCGCGGCGATTGCCCTTACCTGGTGGTGAAGTCTGGCAGGTCGCATGGAGACACGTTGCTGACCTGTGTGAGAAGACCGCCTTGAGCCCCTTGGAGCTGTGAATGGTAGAGGCACTCCTGCGCCCCAACGTAAGGAGGTCTGCATTGCATACTACGATCCACCACTACTCCCGGGTGCACGGAGGAGATTACCAATGGTGGGCGGTGCCTCTGTGCATCACAGGCTGGATTATGTTGCACTGGCCGGACGCTGTGGAAGGTGAGGCCCCTGAGGTGTGCCGAACTTGTGTGGTGGGAACACTGCAACTTCACGCCTAAGGGGGCCATGTTGCATCACCTGCATCGGGAGGTTCCCCAGCAGACTTGGCGGCGACTGCTGTACCCAGCCTGCTGGCTGAGTCACAGATTTGGAGAGAGTGCAGCGGATTGCGCCATGGTGTCAATGTCCAGGTATGGAGAAGGTGGGACACGTAGCGGAGGAGGCCCGGGGGTCGATTCGCCCAGGCCTAGCACCTGTGGATGACGCACCCCCAGTGGCGGCTCATCCACTATGGCGGAAAAGCGTCGCACCACTGCTTTCAAGCAGTGCAAGAAGTGGCAAAATAATAACATGATGATAACTTTCTGATGCACACATGCTATGTTTCCTTTGCAGGCGGTAGGGTGGGTAGGGCTGCTCCACTCATGGAGCAGGGCAAGGGCGGAGTGGTATGCCCACTCAAGTGTGCAATGAATCTTTGGTCGGCCCTCTTAGGCCACACAAAGCAGTCATGTGCACTTCCTGGTTAGCAAAGCAGGCTGCATTACAGCCTGCATGGAGAACATGCCCACCTCTCCAGCCCGTGGCTGAACGCCTTGTCACGGCGCTCAAGAACAACCACAACGCCACATTGCAGCGTTGTGATTGGCTTAGGGGAGGGAGCCTGGCTGCCTGCTTCCTGTTCCTGGAAGCATACTCTGGAGAGCAGGAGCACAGAAGATGCTAGACCCAGCCTCAAAGTAAGAATTCATTAGAAAAAATATTAAAACCCCCGTGCACACCACCCCGCATCCCCGCCCCCTCCAGTGTCCTTTCCCGCGTTTCTCGGCTCCCAGCTGTCCAGTCTCCCCCACAGTACTTCTCAATGGCGCCCGCTGTGCGCCGATGCGAATCGTGCGTACCACTGGTGTGCCCAAGGAATAGATGACGTTACAACGCATACCATTACATTGCATTCCATTGCAATGCATACTAATACTACGCATATTGCAACAGTAGGGAAAGTGCTGGATAGCGGAGGGGTAAAAATCACTATTCCCACTCCAGTGAGTGCAACTCTAAGACTAACCCTTGCACCCCAAAACCCAAACACACCCTGAACCCTAAAATTCACCTTTGCCCCCCAAAATCCATACCCACTCTGAACCCTAAAATTAACCCTGGCACCCCAAAACCCATACACACCCTAAAACTTAAAATTCTCCATTACTAACCTTACAATGCTTTGTAATGCCTGCATTGTAATTGACGTCTCCCTTGCCACAGGCAAGCCATAGACAAGCCTGTCTGCAACCGTCCACCCCTGGACCGTGCCCAGCACCAAGGACCCCTCTTCTTGGACACTCCACCACTACAACGCCAGCACCCTCCTTGCCATCAACCCTGGACGCCACATTGCCTGCCATCTAGCAACACTGTTGAATTCTCTTGAACCCTGCGCTTGTCGAAACTACAAACACACCTTCTGCCACATCAGCACACCAGTGCCTCGTGTCGCCCAGCCGACCAACAATGCACCCGACCGGCTCAACTGCATTGTCTTCAACGTGCGGTCACTCCACAAACACGTAACAGAAATCTGGGACCTCCTCGACGCAACCTCTTCAGACATCGCCTTCTTCACAGAAACCTGGACCAACCTCTGCTCCGGACCGGACACTGCCATCGCTATCCCTGACAGCTACTAAATCAACCGCAAGGGCCACCCCGACCATCCAGGAGGAGGCATTGCCATCTCCTACAAAAGCACACTCTGACTGACCATGCACTCGAATGACCCAATGGTGACCATGGAATACCTCCACTTCCAGATCCAGACCAAACACAACCCCATCCTCTGCGGCACACTCATCTTCAGGCCCCCCAGGCCATGGCCCCCCATTCACTGATACCATTGTAGACCTCATTGCACCCCAGGTCCTCCCATCCTACTCGAAGACCTTAAGTTCCACCTGGACATCCCCAGTAACCAGTACACCCCCTCCTGGGAAAGCTCGCCAACATCAGACTCAAGCAGCTAGTCACCGCACCAACCCACATAGCAGGATACATGCTCGAGCACGTCTCCTCCGCTAGCAGGAACTTCAGCTACAGCCACACCACCGGACTCTCCTGAACAGACTATCATTGTATTCATCACGTCTTCACCATGCCTACCGTACACCACTGTCATCATCGCCCCCCTCGCAGCTGGATCAAGGCTACCGAAGAACTTCTCGTCAACTCCCTTAGCACCACCACTCCGCCAATGCTTACAGACGATAACACTGCAGTGTGCAACCTCCACCGATGGATCTCCTACTGCGCCGACACCCTGGCACCCCTCAAGAAATGACCAGGCAAAAAACACTCCAAGAAGGCCAACTGGTTCACTCCCGACCCTCCACTAGTCCAGATGCCCTGCAAACGTCTCGAGAAGTGATAGAGCCACAACATCAATCAACTCCGCAACACAGCCACCCTTGCACCATGGCGCAAGTGTCCCTGCGTTGGTGCATGGCAGCCATTGTGCACCAACGTACGTGAAAAAGACAGGGGGGCTTATTCATGAGCCCCTTCTGACAGTTTCACTCAGACAGTGTGTCAGTTTCTTGACGTACTTGTAGCGTGATTCTTGCACCACGTTGCGCCGTATTTGCAAAGTGACGCATGTAGGCAAATGCGTGACCTTGTGAAGCCCTGTGCCACATTATACTTGCATCAGGTATGATGTATGCAGGGTGTGCGTTCCCACGCAACAAAGCCTCATAGGAGTGGCACAGTGAAATCCATCAGATTTCACTGCCACAATTGTTGGACAGCACTGCGTCAGTACCTTATTCCTGTCTCATGGCAGGTGTAAGGGTGATGCAGTGCCACAGGCAGAGGCTGGCCCCAAGCAGTGCTGGAGTTGCATCATGCTAGTGACACAACTGCAGCAATGCGTGACTTTAACACTGACAGATACGTCAGGATTCCAGATGTATCTGTCATTAATTGCGACATGGAGCACTGTACAGTGAATACAGCGCATCCATGGGTCGCAAGAAGGGCATAGTGAAAAGTGTTGCAACGCTGTTTTGTCGCAGCGCTGCAACAGTTTTCATGTATGAGGCCCGGGAATGCACCCTATCTTGTTGATGGTACGCATTCCTGCCCTGTAGTTTTGTCACAGGGCAGCGCAGCAACATTCCTTGCAGCGCTGTCCAGCACCAACACCTGCTGAAATGAGGCCCCAAGTCTTTGCACCATTTTTAAGACCAGCTATTTTCTGGTCTTAAAAAACTGCCTCTAACTGCAGTTAGAGACAGTTTTTTGGTCTTGCTCCATACAAGGAATTCCTTGTAAATATCGCAAAGTGGGGTTAGCGGCTGTTTTTGCACGGGAACGCCTACCTTGCATTTCATTTTCGTTAACTACTATCACTAACAGAAGTGGCGATCTTTAAAATGCACGTTTTTGCCGAAAAACTGCAGCTAACTGAGGTTAGCGACAGCTTGTACATATGGCGATAAAAAAATCGCTGCTGTACCGTCAAAAAAGTGCTGCTAAGGCGGCGTTAACTCCTTGTACATATGCCCCTGGGTTTGTTGTAGTGGAACCTTGTTGGTGCAATGATGTCTGCCAACTGAGGGATGACTTCATCCCCTGGTATATGAGGTATCGAAATGTACATGTCTGAAAGTGGTGTTTGCCTTTTGCAATGCAAACAAAGGGCCTTATTTTGAGTTTGGTGGACGGGATACTCCATCACAAATATGGCGGATGCCCTGTACACCTTATTGGAAGTGCAATAAAGCCTATGACACTACAGCGGGCGCTAAGTCTGTCACATTTTGACAGTGTATCCTGTCTGCCAAAGTCTAAAGAAGGCCATAAGCCATTAGTAGCTTGTATGTGCAAAACACACGTTTTAGGCCAAGGGGATTTACACATATGATTTCGAATTATTATAGTAATTAAGGGGCATATTATCAAGCACGGCGTTAAAATTATCGCCGGTTTAGCGGCAGAAAACTGCCGCTAAAGCGGCGATAATGGGCTTGATAATATGCCCTGGAGAATTCCAATAGAAGCCCATGTTCACACCAGAACATGGACTTCTATTGGAATTCTCAAGGGCATATTATCAAGCCCATTATCGCCGCTTTAGCAGCAGTTTTCTGCCGCTAAACCGGCGATAATTTTTAACGCCGTTCTTGATAATATGCTCCTTAGTTATTTAAGAAAATGTATTTCTGACTACATGTAACATAATGCATATATCTGGCAACACTAAATTCTGGATTCATTATTTCTTTTGAACATGGCATGCACTTATATGAATATGATATGTATTTGAAACACAACATATGTGTGTAATTTGCATACCATAGAATATCTTTTCTGACATAGGCCCTAATTCTGAGCTGGTTGGTTGAGTAGATGCTTTCTAGTGTCCCCTATGAAATCTAACTAGGAATGTATTGGATGCAATAGGGAGCAGATATTGTGAGGTTTTGGGGGAATAACATGCAGATTTTTATGCTTAGTACATGTCATAGTAAATACGATATTGTTTTTCCCTGTTAAATTCCAGTGGGTTTGACCTGCCGGAATTTACCAAAAGGTGAAGTAATAAAAGCAGCCTGTAATTACCAGGTGTGGAAAAACCACCCAACTTTGAATACCGACCCTTGCAAAAACAGTGGTTTGCATATTGCTCAGAAAATTCCAACCACCTCAGCATCAGGTACATAGTAATCTGTTATTACTAGGTTCTGATAATATCCGGAGGTCATAGCCTCTGTCAAGAATGATCCATGAACTTAAGTCTGCCATTACATCAATGTATCCACCATAGGATGGAACATTTCATTTCTAACAATTTGGTTGGAATTTACTTCCAGAATAATTGATCTCCTAATGTAATGCATCCTCAACATGGGCAGACGTATGTGATGTCTCTTATGAGAAGTCAAGGATGGAGATGGACTGGCAAGCACAGCATCTCCTGTGACAGGCTGGTCAAGGTAGATAGGATGAGGTGCGAGTCACTTTTCTGCTGAACATGGCAGTTAAGCCGTATCATCACTGTTCATTTGTATTAAGTTATTGCAATAATAGGGGACAGACTTCGTTTGTAAGTGGAAAATAATAATTGCATGATTATAGACGGATTAGTTATTCCCACTTATTGTACCATTATAATTGCACCTGATAATAATTCTGATTCCTTTGTACTTAGCCATGTTGTCTTGATCAGTTTGAACAACATGATGAACTGGATGCATGTTAAGACCCTCATCATGTTCCTGGTTAAATGCCACAAGTCACAATTCCATGTGTGTCCAGGCCTGGAATTATCAGGTCTGAAAACTCTGGACTCACGCAGCAGCACTGCCCATCCCCTGCAACTCAAAGCAACAGTCCGGGAGGGTGGAGCAGATTATGCTCCCCGGTCAGCACAAACATGGATTACACATATGCCCCCGCACCCTTGCCCTCCGACCTCTGCACAGATTCTGCTGGTAAAGCTGAACTGTGTGTCAGGACAACAGGATGTCAGAGTGTAGGGACTGAGGGGCCTATTCTGATATCGGTCATATGAGCGTCCGACCGATACCATAGCGGGATAGAATCCGCCCAACTATTAGTCGGCAGTTCCACCCACCGAATTAGGATGCGACTGCCTCATGGGCGGTCAAAAACATCAATTTTTCCATTACAACTTGTGCAGTGGCTGGAAAAGGCTTTAGCACAAGCTGCAATAGAAAAATGGATGTTTGGGGGGCACCACAGGTGCACCCCAGACCCCATATTGGAGGCCCAGGGGGGACACAGGTCCTGCTAGGGTCCCCAAAGTCCCTTTCATCTCCTGACCGCCATAGAAAGGCAAACGGAAAGGAACATCGAAATCCCTACGGCTGTGCCAGAGCATGCACCGCCCCCATTGTAGGGATTATGGTCCCACCACTGCCCTGACCGGCTCCTTGAGCGCGTCGGAACAGCAGCTGTCAGTCCCTCCCCAGAGGCCTCTGTCCGCTGGATCATAATCCGGCAGTTGGACCCCTTCAATGGATGTCGGTGGGCCCGCCACCGACGGCCTGGCGGTGGTGGCCCCACCGACATTGTAAGAAGGGCCTGCGTCTCTATACAACGTCAGTAACTGTCAGCCCAATCCTGCCTAGCTTGCAGTGCCTCACCTGAACTCCTAACCTTCCCAGAGTAACAGGTGATTTCGGCAACCTCGAACATGACCCTCTAGAATCCAAGTGAACCGTGGACACAGATCCTCCGCTTTCGTTACACACTTCCTCACTCATGCATTCCTGTAGTAAACATAAGAAAGAAACAAAGAAAGTTTACAATAAATCTATTGAAGCTATGGGTCTGATTTAGATGCTGGTCGGACTCTCTGATTACGATGTGACTGCCTTCGTGGCGATAGTAATGTGTATATTTTCTATTGCAGCATGTGCTGCAGTCTGCAGCACATGCCTGAATAGAAAATAAACACATTAAAACATCCCTGCACCATGTGGCAGGCACCATGTGGTGCCTGCCTCATGGTGCAGGGATCTTTATGGTGGCACTATAGGTGCCCCCAGGCCCCATAGCAGAGAGCCAGGGGGGAAGGGGGCTTTGCCTGGGGCCCCCAAAGTCAATATCCGCCTGGCTTTTCATGGCAGGTGAACCGCCATGAAACGGCACCCGGAAAGGGACACTGTAATCCCTACGGCGGTGCCTGAGCGGGCACCGCCCTCATTGTAGGGATTACTGACCCTCCGATGCACCGATGGGTTCCACATCATAATACGGCAGGCGGACCGCAGGAGCAGATTTCAGTGGGTCCGACAGAGACGAGCTGTTGGTGTTGGACCCACTAATATCGTAATCAGACCCCATTTTAGTTTATTATGAAGCAAATGTGCTGAGAGCATTAGGCAGATGCAACTAAACAAAATAATTAGCATTACTAACAGGGTATATAGAACAAACATCCCAACCATGTCAAATTATTTATCTGTGTAGGTCTACCCTTACTATGCAAGCACAGGAATATATTTGCGATCTTTGGGATTGGCCTAGGACCTCATACCTAATGTATGCAGTTAGGTGTTCTGCATCATGATTGTAAACTTAGTTTACACAGTGGTGCATGTCAGGCACTGCTGTAATTCCAGAAAAGTCTTCTCTGCTAGAATTCTCTTCTCTGGCCCCTAAGGGGATCAAACACAGTTTACATAATAAAAACTATTGGGCTGAAGATGCAGCTGTACGACTGTGTTATGTCTAAAACATTAGGAACTGTTGCTGAATGAGCAAAGAAAACAGTACATTATGTTGTTATGTATTCTAAGTAACCTTGTACAAAATGTGTAGGCTAACTCCAAAGAAGAGTTCCTGAAAAACAAACAACATGTACAGCGTACTCCCAGACTGAAGTTGCAAAAACAAATGTATTATATGGGGCCACACAGAGCTGGAAGAGGCAGGCTAAATAGGCTAAGACGCAAAACTAAATGAGAAGCAAAGTGGGCCCAGAAGGGAAATCACTACCCTACCCTCCCACTAGTACTCCCCCTAACACCTTCCACATGCTCAAAGCAGGTTGCAAATGTCGGTATTTGTTTTTACTGAAATGGGGAAATACTGCCAAGTAAAGCACCTGGTACCTCAGGATTCAAGCAGTTATGCCCCATTTCAGGTAACAACTCGGAATTGCTGGTCTTAGATGCAGAGATACCAGTTGGTAACATAGAGGCCTCTCAGTATTTCCAAATAAAGGTACTGTCAACTCATAATGACGGCCTTAGGTGGGCAGAGCGTCTAATGATTTATAAGAAATTCGAACCAGTCACACTGTTATAAAGATGCTGGGGAATCCACTTTGAAGATTCAGTAAGTTTCATTTTCTATTTAATATATAATGAGAGTGTCGCTGCAATATTAAATGATATCCTTTGTATGGTCAGTCTATGGATGTCTTTCTGTATGATAGGCTTCTTCACCTTGGGAAGAGAGGTGGTATCTGTCACAATACTATGTAGGAGTGTCAAGTCCTCTCCCTTCCTTTGCCCCCATTGCCTTTCCTCCATACCCTGCCATAAAACCTTCCAAGAGAACCAACTACTTGCAGTGAAAAAGAGGGTGTGTCATCACTATACCACAAAGGGTTGCAAAATCTTCCCCCTTTCTGCTCCTCTTCCCTGCCTTATATATAGTATTTGGAGGAGGAGTTTCAGTGAGGTGTGTTCAGTATGTTTTCCTGATTGGGCCTATTCTGTTTGGGGCAGACCAAGCTGGAAGTGACGGTATCTCAGTTGCCAAAACTGTCGAGGACAAATGTGAAAGCTCCCTCCCCCTATTTTTTCTGTTACCGCAGACCAGCTAAATTGAGTCTCTGCTTCCTAAATAGAGTCTCTGGTACCTAAACAGAATCTCTGGTATAAGTTTAGAGGTTACTTTCTTTCCCCTCTCTATAAAGCCAGTGCCCTTCCACAAAGATCCAGCCAACATGATCCATTGTGCTTCTGAAGCTGGGGTTGAATGTGCGGTTTTATGGCATCACGCCCCAGGTGAAGTAGTTGCCAAAGTCATGTTCCGCTTCAGTGACGTAAAATAATTCAGGTAAGTGTAGGTGGTCTCTGGCGAGAGAGTACTTTCAGGTTCAGTTTAGTTTAGATGCCAGAGAATATGGAAAAAGTGCGGCATCACCATACCTAAACAGCAATTCCTTTTTAAGTTGTCTAAGGAAGTGACTTATATATATCCCCAATTAAGGACAATTGCTGTCAACTAAATGTCTACGTACTATAAAATGACAAAGCTGATATAATTCAAGGCCCTCTCTGGAGTAAGAAGGTTTGAAGTAAGGCAGCTAGGCTGTCTGATTAACAAAGTAAACAACAATTTGAAATCACCAAGCACAAACACAAAAGCCATACTACTTTGCCTTGGGTTCTGCTATGTTGCAAACCTTATGTTACAGAGGTTTGTCCAAAGGATAAGAAGGCTATGTTCCCATGGTTTCTCACATAGTGGCTCTTCAGTATACAGATCTTTCTCTCTAGTTTTCTCACTCGCTGATTACTCAACAAACTAAGGCACAGTAGTCAACCTTGTTTCCTCACAGTCTGCAGAGCTAAGAAGTGGTAAATTCTCATTCCATACAGGGATGTTGAAATGACCAAAGTCTTAAAGACTTTTGTTATGTCTCCACAAGGTTCCTGTCCTTAAAATCATACTGCTGGTCTTACTGTGTCATGGTTTCTTTGCACTGCTGGGGGTTAATGTGCTAACACTGTATTGTTTCCAAAACTTGCTATGAGCAAGTCAGTGAAATCTACATACATAGAAGTCTCCCATCAAATATGCAAAAAAATATGCAACAAATATTGATTCTGAAATCAGCATACTAGTACCATAAAGGATTAAAAATCCTACAAGTTTCAGTTTTCCTGGAAATCATCTTCTATATAGCATCAGAATCTTTTGTGGCTGCCCTTCTCGCACAAAATGGCAGCCAGATTTCTCAAGAGTATTGAGATCTCAGGCACTCTCTTCAGATTTCATGGCCATAGTTTGGGAATGGTAAAGGAGCCCTCATAGCCAGTGATAAAGATATGTTCAAACCAAAAACACCCTCACAAGGGGGATATAACCATGAGTAAGGGCATAGTGCCGATGGCCACAAAACTCCGCCCTCGTGCAAAGGGGTCCTCTCCAAAGGTTAGCGACCTTGGTTTTAACCTGTGAATGGAAAAGGGCATTGTTGCAGGTCCCACTCAACCTTAACATCAAGGGAAAAATATAGTTAGCATTTTAAATCAATGTATAAATATTGTGATGTCAAGAATATTAATGGATATGCTATCACAGCTAAGAGTATTGTTTTTTTCTTTACTTTGCATTTAATATTTAATACAGTAGTTAATTATATTGTTTTTTTTTATATATCTTTTACTTTATATTTTTTAGTAAAAGTTTTTATATTTTTTTATGATGTTTTAGTAACAGGTTGTAGGGTCTATAAGGAATTTTGATGAAAAGAGTTTAAAAAATGTTTATTTTTGAATTTTGAAATATTTTTTAATTTTTTTTAATTTAAAAAGGTTTTTGGAACATGATGGCTGCAGCTGCCTAATGTGTCAAATAAAGGAAGCCACACCCCCTCCAACATGGAGACAGTGAAGCAGTGAGAACGCTGAGCTGCTCCCAGCTCAGCTTCAAAATGTAGGTGCTCCAGTGGTTGCGGCTCAGCGACAGAGCAGCAGGGGCCAGGGCTTGGAGTGAGGATTTCTCTAGCTCCAGATTGTGCTACTGGCGGGAGCTTTTTTTTTTTTTAAGTGAGTACCATGCTTTCATTGTGGTTTCGGGGGGGCCCTAATGCCCCAGCCACCCAAGCTGACTCCCCAACCAGCACCACTGTGGTGCTGGTGGGAGCGAACCCAGTCACTTTACTACCACCTGGGTGGGAGCAGCATTTTTCACTGCTCTTTGTTTCACACAAGTTTTGTTTCTCTGCACAGGAGAGTGATGGAAGGTAATAAAGTAGTTATTCCCTGCCTGTATTCTCCCTGGCAGGATACACCTTGTTCTTGCTAATGGTTTTTAGTTAAAAATCATTTTGCAGCAACAACTGTGGCTTTCTTGTATAGGTGTTTGTAGTTGTTTCATTTCAGACAGGACTGGAGTCATACGAGTATCTCTGCTGTTACATCTGGGGCAGTAGAAGGTAATGCTGCTGCAAAGTAAATTTTCTGTCTCAACCTGAGGGTGCGGCCCTAAATGGAGAGTCGGTTTAACCCTTTTGAGCAACTGTGTTTTCAACCTGGCGATGCTATGCACTTTCAAGCCCGGACCACTTCATGACCTCCTACACATCTGTCAATGCTCCCTCCTTCCACTGCCCCATCCTGCCCCTCATGTCCTACTTCTCAAGATATATCTTTTCACCCTGACGCATCGCAGCAACAGCCTCCTTCAAGCAGCACAGCAGGAGCTCAGCTGGATCCTCAGTTCTTGGTCCCAGTAGAGGTGCAGAGGTAAGGAGGGGGCAGGGAGGATGTCCTGTGCCGGTGTATTCATATCAGTGGCACACACTATTTGTGTGTGTGTGTGTATATTATATAGCTAAAACATGTGATGCATATAGCAGTGGGGATCTAACAGTGTATATATATTCATATTTATGTGTATATGCACACTTTTAGTCCTACCTCTATGCTGTGCCTGTCCCTGTTTTTAATTTTCCATCTCTGGTCACATGATGCTGACACTCCCCCCCCCCCTCCAACTCATGCTGACCATGCTACGGACCACATTTGCAGTTGTGAAACATTGACTTGCTGTTGACTCAATGTCGATGGATCTGTGTGTCACTACCGGCGGTTGCGTCCACAATGGTTTCGATTTTGGAGGTAGTCGAGTAGGTAGAGCAGTGGCAGGACATGTGCAATGGGCTTCATGTCCGCACCGGAAGTGTGAAGCTGTGTAGAGGTGAGTTTCATCCTTATTTCCCTCCCTTTCCACCAGCTCTGATGAGATGGTTGGACTGCTACAGACGGCTCGTTGTAAATGCACATCATAATTGGGTGGGCAGTTCATAGGAAGGTCCGCTCTCCGATTGGCTCCATTGGTCCTCTCCGACACCACCACAGTCGGAATTTCCTGTTCTAGTCGGAGGAACCATGACGGTTAAAAAGCTATGTATTTGAATGCATCCTAATCTGGTGGTTGGTGCGATCGCTTCCGATGGTAGCGTGAAGGTCCAACCGCTTCTGATAGGACCGCTGAAGATGGTTCCGACTGACATCGTAATAGGCCCCTTAGTGCTTAATTATGAAAAGGTGCCTGTGAAATGTATAGGTATTTCGATGATAAAAAATGTCAAAGATCTTTACAAATGAAACTACAATCCATTAATTAATGAAATACAAAATTTATGGGAAAAATGGAGTAATTTACCACTTCCAGTAATTAGTATAGAGGCAATTATGAAAATAAATAATCTTCCCTTATTTATTTTCCTAGTTTTCCACACTCCAATGTATTCTTTTTAAGGATTTTTTTCATTGAGAATGACAGAATGATAGGCAGCATGTTCTGGAAAAAGGCCAGCACCAAATTGGTGTGAAGAAATTATAGCTCCCAAGAGAAGAAAGTGGATTGACCCTCCCTGACTTTTGGCCTTGTTATAAGGTTGCTCATTTAATAGTTCATCCCAGCTTATACAACCTGATGTAAGGTAAAGTCTTTGATAATTATAAAATCAATGTAAATAAAGATGAGCAATATTACTACCCTTCGGCAAAAAAGCAGATAATATAAAACCCCAATCTGGTACAGTTTGTTAGATATTTACATCGCAAGACAACGCAGGACATCAACAGTCATATCATCACTTAACAATTTCCAATATACACGCTGATTCATCCCTATCCACAAATTCTATCTCCAAACAAGATCAAGTACTGAGAAGCAATACACTTAGGTAAAGTTGGGGATTGGCTGATTGACAGTAGCACTATAGCCTGGGAATATGTAACAAAAGAATCAGCTCAAATGTCCGTACTGTCAAGAGTGTAGCACTATATGAGATTATCTAAAGTTCACATTGAAAGATTCAATATTGTAAAAAATCTTTTTTAAGGATCATGTATTCCAACTCAGGACTGGTTATTGGGTCTGATATGTTCTCTTACATACATTTTTACCAGATCATTGCTGGACCAAATATTTGAGATGTGGCACAACTAAATTTTGACCAACAACAGACATCCAAATATTTTTGAAGAATTCCCAAGGTGCCAAGAATCCCGATATTTGGCTCATATGACTTAGGTTTGTGCACTATTGCAAAATATTTTTTGGTATAAAATTCTTAGGTTCATTTTGAATTGTTAGGAATTCAGTTAAACCCTGATGAAATTTCACTATTGTTTGGCAGCTCCTTTCATTTGGGGATTATATCTAAAGCTGGAAGAAACTGGTGGTTTATTGCTATTTTGATAGCAAGCTCAGTAAAAACTCTGTATTGGCAATCTAAAGACTCAATTTCTTTTTTTGTATGGATTAACAAATTAAGCAAGGTTTTCAACAGTAAAACCAATATGTTAAATGGATGGGAGCAATACATAGGTTTGACAATTCCTGGTCTTCATAGGAGAGCAATATATACAAATGAATTAACAATTGTAATTTAAAAGTATATTTTATCAATTTTTAGGAACTATGACAAAATATAATTCATTGCTATTTGATAAAATTCTAACTGACTTGAAACCTGATAATGAAAAAGAAAATGTTTTTCAAAATTAAAAATTACTTTTCATTTTTGTTCAATTTTAGTTTTTTTCAAATATATCAAAAGTTTGTAGCGTTTCTGGTGAGTAGGTAGGAAAGTGTTTGATTTTTAAAACAATTGTGATGATTACTACATTTTTTAAAATAATGTTTTTAAGTTTTTAAAAATATTTCTTTAAGGTTAAATATAAGAAAGATTTTTTTTTATTTTTATATACTTTTTGATGCATGATTGTTAAATTGTTTTATCATGTTTTAGTAGTGAATTCTAGGGTTTATAGGGGAGTAGGATGGAAACTGCTTTAAATCAGATTTTGTAATTGTTTTACATTTGTAATTGATTAATTCATACAGTCCGATGCCAGCATTAGGGACTATCAGTCCCAGGATCCTCAGCGCTGCTCCAGGTGACTCAGAGGCAAGAGGAAGCGCCATCTTCACCTGTGCTATATAGTGCATTCAGTTGTCCAGCAGCGCGGGGACACAGTCCAAATCCAGCATCAGGGACTATCTGTTCCAGGATCCTCATTACTGCCCCAGGTGACACAGAGGTAAGAGGAGGGCTATCTTCACCTGCACTATATAGCACTTTCAGTTGTCCCGCAGCATGGGGACACAGTCTGATGCCAGCATGAGAAACTTTCTGTCCCAGGACCTTCAGTGCTGCCCAGGTGACTCAGAGGTGAGAGGAGGGGCCATCTTCTCCTGCGCTATATAGTGCTTTCAGTTGTCTTGCAGCGCGTGAGGCATGTGGGGTGTGCCCTGGCAAAGCCCAGGCCAAGAGCAGGCCCGTCAGAACCCGGAGGAGGCTGGGATGGGCCACTCCTTTAACGTTAGTCTTTTTTCTTCAATTTATATAAGGCAAGGGTGGCTTTTCTGGGACATTTATTATTGCCCTCCCCCTTGTTGGCCCATCATTGTTCACAATTAATTCCTAACTCATTTGATCTGCATTCCAGCTTTAGTTGGTGTCTTATCTGTGTTCCAGCTTTAGTTGGTGTCATGAGCAAACGTTCATTTTACCCAGCCCCTTGAGCCCAAAAATGACGGTGAAGTAGATCCAGTACTCTAACATATTTGACATCTGCAGTTGGAGCAATAACCAATGAAATCATCTCAGTTGAAGAAGAACTGAGTTTAGGCGTTATCTGCCGCAAAACAAAAGGAATGCCCTATTGATTGTAGGCCATCACTTGCAGAGGGTGTTTCTGAATTAGACAAGGTCTCAAGACCTCCCACATCAGGCGATGTACATTTATTTGAGGCCATCATCCATCAGCCAGCTGCAGGGGGTTCTGTCCTACCTTCATCCTCCCAGGCACCTTGGATATGAAAGAAATCAGCAAATGTTGGGGCATCTAAGCAAACTGTTGTGACATTAGAGCTTGTGGACGACATGCTTGCAAACCATTTTAGAAAAATAGAAAATTTGATTGTAGCATCCTCCTCAGCTTATAACAATAGGCTGGCCAAGCTGGAAGTTGTCCTTTCAATTGGGCTGAGGCATTACAGCCCACTCAGCCGGCCGATCCAGGGGTTTTGCATCTAATAATAGTTTGCCAGTAATAGTAGTAATAACTTTATTTCGGTTACATAGAAATAACCATGACAGTACAGTTAACTTAAGAATCTGTTTTCCATGTGCAACAACAGTTTAATATCACTACAACCCCATACTTCCTCCCCGTCAATGGACCCTCCCAGAGCAACAGCTATATAGAACTCAAAGACTAGAAGTATTTCTGTACTTTTTTAAGATAGCCATGGATATATGCTGCAGCATTGATTTGCTCTTTTCCAATTGGGGTTGCCAAGAAAGTTTAATGGAGAGTCTCACACCAAGAAAATCAAAACTTCTGACACTCTCATTCGGTATCCCATCCACCACCATTTTATTTTTAAATTAACAAATGGGATTCAGGGCTATAAATTTAGTTTTCTTTGCATAACTGCCAGCCCTTTGTTCTCACAGAACTTTTGGAATTCCCCTAGCAAAACTTGAAGGTCCATAGGGGTACAGGATGTGAGTAGTGTATCGTCTGCAAACATCAATACACATCACCAGATCATTAATATACAAACTAAACAGAATGGGGGCTAATACACAACCTTGTCTGACACCCCATGCAATAGGAATCCTAACTGTAAGATCTCCACAGCTATTTGACCTGACTTGGGCATATGTGTCAGCATGTATTTTCGGGGATAGCATATTGCCTGAGGAATTCCCATAAACGTTTTCTGGCCACCAAATCAAATGCGGCCTTTAGGTCCAAAAAGGCCACATATAGATGTTCCTTTCTGAGCATAGTGTACTTCCAAAAAATAACTGAGAATCAAAACATCTGGTCCATAGTTTTTTTTCGCACAGAACCTAGCCTGAAAGTCTGACAAGATCTGCTGGTCATTCATCCAGGTTTGGAGCCAAAAGAGGACAAGTCTAGCAAAGTGTTTTAGTGTGGAATCTATAAGATTAATAGGCCTACAGTTTGCTGGATTGTCCCTATTTCCTTTCTTGTGGATGGAAACAATAATGGCCCCTCTCTATGGCTCTGGTAAGTCATCCCCCCTTGCAAAAACATTAACAAGTATGTTCAAATAGGGAACATTCGGCTCAGATAGAAACAAATCTCCTGGAATACTATCAGATCCTGGGGCTTTTCCCCACTACACTAAATGAAGGGCTGCCTCAGTCTCTTTTAAAGTAAAGGTGCAAGCGTATAGCTTCCTATCAGGCACTTGTAGCCCATGCACAGCAACCTCATGTTCGGTGGAATTATGACAAATTGCCATGGGTATCTCTCGTTCCTCAAAAAAAGATGGAAAAATGAGAAACCCATTGGCCAGCTGAGACAAATGAGTCAGCTTGAGGTACACTCGGTCTATTGCCAAAGGCTTTAATCCTCCAAAAAGCGTGGGTATCTTTTTTTGTCAGGGTGTCAGTCAGTTCCGCACACTGGGACTCCTCCCAATCTCTCTTCTTATCTTTCAATATTAACTTACATGCCTGCCTGGCCAATGTCAAATCTAGTTGATCCCCTTTTTTTGCCACTTCAATTAGGCTCTGCTTTGTCACCCAGCACTCCCTTGTAAATAATGGACAAGAAATAGAAGTTGTAGTCTTTCGTTTAGCTTGAGTAGTAAAGAGCTGTTGCAAAATGGCAAAAAAGCCAGAATGGTACAAAATAACATTTTGTCAATCATGGTCTGTTGGATCATATGAATTAAAAAATACAGTGAAGTATTCATACATTTTGCCCATAGTTAGAGGATCATTGATTAAATTAACCTATTTTACATTCTTTTGATTATTGGTTAGTGACAATGGAACTTAATAAGATTCTGTATCACCATTGTGAGAAGTGACGAAAAAGAGATCTGAGAGCTCAAGAACCAGTACATTATGGTCACTGTCGGTGTGGAATATAACTTTATATCTCTTAAAAGAGGTCACAATCTGAGATCCAGAAGTATATAATCAATGTGACTTGAGGACCTACCCCTCTTAAAAGTCAATTAGGCCAGGTGATCAGATTCAGAGTGACCATTTTTTGCTTTAAGCCCATGGTCTAAAGTTAAATGAAAGAGTTGATTAGCCACCCTTGACCAGTTTTTTCATAGGTTTCGATAGAAGCTCCGGAATTCCTTGCTTCTCATCCTCTGCTACTGTTGCGAGTGACTTGAAGAGTTCAAATTGTATGTTATAATCTACAGCTATTATCACTGGCAATTGTTTGATTGAATTAGGAAAAATGTGGAGGGAATGCAATATTTGAGATTTGTTATTATCAATGACTAAACAAGCATAAATATTCACTCTGGAGATGTTCCTTAAAGTCCGCTTAATATCCAGAATTTCCCTAGAGCCTAAGGCAATTAATTTGATCTTGCAAGTATTTGAGGGCCTACGTCTGTGAATTTAGACTGAATACCTGGACGGTTCCAGGATAATAGTTTCACTTCATCACTCGTCCCCACCTCAAGAGGAGTCGACATCTGTAGAAGTGTCATGGTTGCTGGTGGGACACTACCCTTTTGAGGCCTTCCCTCTGGTTGAACCTGTTGTAGTCAATCAATGTCGGATGTTCCCACTCAACAAGATCTTAATACACAATTATTTGGGGGCTGAGTGGAGATCGGATCTAACAAATTCATGGTCTGAGGAAGGAATCCATCTTGTAAGTGGAGTTTTATATGAATAGATAAGCCACTTGCCAGCATTGTCACAGGACATAACCTCATCGAATACAGGCTATCAGTACATCATGCCAGCCCATCCCATCAACTCTCTCTATGTGGGTCCAGGACTTCAGGAAATTACCAAATCTATTGTTGTGCCCTGACCCACTGGAGGGGGGACATACATATTTCTGGCTAACATTCGGTACCTCAACAAGATAGCTCAAAGAGAATACTTTCTGGGAGGAAACTGCTTGTCCAAGCGGCCAATGACAATGACTTTAGTTGTACCCTGCAGTACCTTGGATCACCACCAGCCCCAGCCACATGTAGTTGTCCTTGCTAACGTGTCCCCTCTTAAACCTGGGATAGTTGAACATTTCCCACAGTTAACAATGAAAGTCATATACTGGTTAGAGGGGTGGTTAAGGATAAAATTGTATTTGTAAAAGTCTATTATCATGGCACGGAGGGTGAACTGGTTAGGCAGGCCACCCAAATCAATGGTTGGGGACTTTTTTGTTGTGAACTTTAACAATTCTTGTATCACTGGCCATTTGCTGGTGGACCTCTAAAACCCTTGTTTGCCTTATGCTACTGTGCAGCCATTCCCTCTGGGTTATTTTCATAGACCTACATTTGAAGCCACTGCTTCCATTGTGCCCCCTCAAATGCCCTTACTTAATCAAACTGGAGATACTAATAGAGACTTTATGCAAGGCGTTCCCTCCTTCATTAGGAACGCTAATGAGATTGGGTGGATCTCTTTGCTGAGGAAGCACAATGTGATATGCCTACAAGAAACTTGGGAGACATCAAACTCTCTGTTACTGGCAGGTTACAAGGGTTTTTTGTCCTGGCAACAGGTTTTAGCTTTAGTAGAGCTAAAGGGGATCTTTTGTTTTTTATTTCCTTAAGTTTGATTTGTGATGCTAAGCAAGTGGACACCAGTTCCTCGAATTTACTTGATGTTTATCTCTTATTGAACGATGAGAACATTTTGCTAGTTAACTTTTATAATGCAAACCCGACCCAATCTCAAAATCTCAGAATGCTAATGCATCTAAGCTGAGAAATGTGTTGGATAAATACTCCTGTTCTACTAAGGGTATTGTCTCCATTGTGCTTCTGGGTGATTTTAACACTTACCTGGGTACCTTTTTTCTCATTCAGAATGCCTGCAGATGATCTCTCCTCCCACCAGTTGCTCAGCAGTTCAGACACTTTGCCTAGAGTAAACTCTTAAATTCTATTTTGAGCGACTTCAACCTGGTTTTGGTTGAAGACACAAGCTTGCTTACTCGAGAGTTTTTCTCCAAATGTGCCTACCTTTTTTGGGAGAGCTTATTTTTCTGTTATTGATTTTATATTTGTTTCCTCCGGATTAGCTCCTTCTTTATTGAGCTTTCTGGTGTTTTGGGACTCCAGAAGCGATCATAATCCCCTATGTGCTTCTTTATTCTGGGCAAATAATTCTGCAGCCTCCTATCACGCTTTGTGCAGGCAGGTTTCTGTTAAAGATCAGAGACGCAGACTTAGCTGGGACAAGGGTATTCCCAGTCAAATTTACATCAATTTGTTTAGGGAGTGTTTCGAGGAGGTTTTTACTTGTTTGGAAAATGGTGATTCAGACAAAAACAACGCAACCTCTTTTTCTGCCATCTGTGCTAAGGAGAGATCTATCCTTATGTATAGTAGAATTAGTCCTCCAACCCACAGATGGTATGATCACTCTTGTTCAATAGCTCACAAAATGCTCATAGACGCCCTGAAAGAGATGCCCAGAGATAAATTTAAAGTCAAATCCTGTCATCATGATTATTGTTCTGCCATTAGGAGCTGGAAATTGCCAATGAGGCTGTAGGTCTGGCAAGATCTGGTGGATTCATATAACTCGAAAGACTGTCCCAAATTCTGGGAAATAATTTATCACCATTCTTTAGCTCATTCCTCGAGGACTGTTATTTCTCAGGTTATTTCTCAAGACTCCTAGCTCAAGCATTATGCTGCCATTTATGATGTTCCTCCCCCTGATGGTGATATGGATTTGTAGCTGGATAAATCTATGTCCATTTCCTCAGCCCCCTTGTTAGTGTTTAGTTGGGAAGAACTCAGGGATGCTATTAATGACATTCCAAAGAAAAAAGTCCCTGGACTGACGCTGTACCACTCGATGTATTCAAATCAAATGTTGAGCTTTGGGCACCCCTTTTAACTCTTTACAGCAATACAGCTGTCAGGCGACAACTTCCGTCCTCCTGGTCAAATTACATCATAGTCCCTATCTTTAAAAAAGGGGACACAAATTACCCCACTGTTATTGCCCCCATCTTTTTGATCTATTCCACGCTCAAGGTGAAGGGGAGAATTTTAATAAGTAGGATAACCAAGTAGGTTAAAGAACATCCGATTCTGTCTGAAGTAAAATATGGTTTTCAGGCTGGAAAAGGTACAGTAGCCCTGCATAAATCTCTATTTACACCAAGGCTAAGGCGGGTTCACTTCATCTAGAGTTCATAGATTTAACCTCAGCTTTTGACCAGGTAATAGGACCTCCCTCTAGAATATTATGCTGGGCATGGGGTTTGACAGAGCCATTATTGGATTTCTTAACAATCTTCATTTCAATCTTATAGCTACTGTCTGATATTTGCCCTTCAGAGGAGTGTACATCAAATTTGCTTTGAATAGGGATGTTAGACAAGGTTGCATATTAGCACCATTTTTATTTGTCTTGAACATCAATTATTTCAATTTGGTTCTTTGTATAGAAGGGCGCAACATTCCTAAGTTGGACCGTTGGTCAATACTACTTTTAATTATTGCCTTCGCCGTTGTCTTGATTTCTAGGACTGCTTTAGGACTGCAGCACCATTTAAACTGTTTTGTTGATTTTATGGACAGTCTTGATCTTAGGCCAAATTATACCATGGCCAATATTAAGAAATTTGGACTCAAATATACTAAGAGTAGAGCTTTTCACCTCAGAGGTAACACGCTCAGCAAGATTAAGACTTGATTCCTTCCTCTTTTGCTCCACTCTGATTAGTGCTCCAGACAACACACCTTTGCTAGAAGCCTTGCTTTGGTCTTTAATTTTGCATCCAAACTAGGGCAAAGCTGTGTTCCTGTTATGTGACAAATCTACTAAGCCAAATGTCTTTCCATAGCTTCTTATGGTGCTAAGATCTGGGGGTATTCCAATTTGTTCCAAATACAAACTGCTGAGAATAGATTCCTGAAGTATTTACTTTCATTGCCTTGTAGTGCATCTACCTTCAATGTTCATGAAGCACTAACTTGGCTATGTTATTGAGCTGATCCAGCTTCGTCCCTTGATTATGTGCTTGACTGTATGGTTTAAGAAAGATGTTGACCTCAATAGACCATGTAAAATCAAAAGGAGTGGAACAGTTGTGTTGGGACGGGGGAGGGCAACACCAAAATTGTTGTGAGACCCTCAACAGTATTGTTCCGCCAAAGGCCTGTCTCCCGTTGGCATACTTAGCCACTGATTGTTACACCATTGGGTCTTTTCCTCCAACAGGAGTGATTGTTTCTTGAATCTCAAACCATATGGGATCCACCATGCGAGGAAAAAAAGTTTAAAAACACCTCCTACCTTTAGAAAAGTCACCTTTTATTTAGAAGATCAAAGGTAGTGGTATGATAAAAAAATTCGAGATGTGAAAAGAGAGGTATTAGATGTCTCTCACATCTATCTCTGGAAGAACCAGGTCAACATGTTTCAGCCAACTTTGCACCCTATGGGTCGATGGCTTTCATCAGGACCGAAAGGTTGTTTTATAGGATCCCTTCATGAAGTCAAATTAAATCAAATCAAATGAGACACTTTCCCTCCAACTTTGGAAGTTTTTTATTCTTTTTTGGTCATGTGGGACTCTTTGTCTTGTGCTAGAAGGAAGCAAAAAGACATGGAGAACAATGTGTTATGTATTAGAATCTAGTACTGATGTTGTCCCATATTCCTAATAATGCATGCACCCAATGATTTCTATAAATGTGTAGTTTTGCTCCATTAAATGCGAACATCTTCAACCCTTTTGGGGTTGTTCGTCTATGTGAGCAAATGTAATAATTGCTCAAGTATTCCATACTAGGATGGATCTTAATTTGAGGGGGGGCTCTATTATCAAAGCCCCTTCTATGTAAATTTTGGACAGCTTATGCTGTGTAGATCTTACAGTGTTTTGAAATGATAAGGAGTTTGAGTCTAGGTAGATGTAAACATAGACATTGCTTTGAAAATGAACAGTAAGGTTAAAGGAATCTGTGACCGCATTGATACGTTGTTTTTTTAAGGAACTGAAGTAGTAAAACATTTCCAACTAGTGCCCCTTCAGAAACTGGTAGAAAACTGTCTTGTAAGGCTTCTGGGGTTACCTTAGTTTCTGTTTTAGAAGGTCTTCATAGGTCTGGGCAGAGGCGCAGTATTATTATTCCTTTCATTAAAGAGGAGACGCTATAAAAAATGGAGATTTGAGTGTTATAAATAAAGGAGTGAAAGGGGTTTCAAAATTACTCTGCCTATTGTGGAGACGTTTAGAGAGTCACCCTACAGTTGTATTTTCCCCTTTACCTTAGTCCTTCAGTGTGCTCTCCACGACACGTCCTCTCCAGCCTGCATCTTAAAGTAAGTGGGGGAAGCTGCCAGGTTTCATAGCAGTGTCCCTTGCCAATCGGTAAAACAGGAAGACAGGAGTGGTTTTTAATCATGACCCCGGGGGACTTAGAATGACGTTATTTGATCTTGAAACAGAGGTTGATGTTTGCTGGTACCTCTGGGGTATCTACAATAGCGACCACCTCATGTACTATTTGAAAGTCAATAAGATTGTACTTTTGTCTAAACATTCGGTTCTACAGGTGTAATGGAACCTTTTTATCTTATAGAATAATCATGAAATCAATTGTGGTTGAATGCAGGTATCATTTATCGAGATCAAAAAAGCAGAAAGATAAGAGGGGTTTTTAACAAGAAAAGCAGAAAGATAAGTGTGGTTTTTAATCATGACTCTGGGGGACTTAGAGCAGTTTTGTCATGACCCCGGGGGACTTAGAATGATGTTATCCAATCTAATGACTGAGGTTGATGTTCATTGGTACCCCTGGGGTATCAGTATTAGCGACTAACTCATATACTACTATTTTAAAGTCATTAGGATTGTACTTACATGTAATCATTCAGTTCTAAAGGTGTAATAGAACCTTTTGATCTTAAGGAGAGATCACAAACTAAATGATGATTGATTGTAGGTTTCACTAATTGTAATATATGCGATGTGCTCTAAATATTGTAAAACAGTGTTTTCTTGGGAGAGAGATACATTTTCCGAGTCTCTTGTTGCCTATTCACTTATAAATTCCCAGGGAAGTATGTAATCTAGATTAGCGCCCATTTCAAATTACTAATGTCCAAGGAATATTGTCATTGAGTCCTTTGTGAGCTGTGCCCAGACAGTAGACCCAATGCTGTTCTTTTTGTAGTAAGTTTCTTTTAGCATTAGTGTCTACATAATCTAGGGTTTCCAAAATCACCAACCTCAAATCCTGAGTTGAGTATTTTGCGGTGATGAAATGGTTGCTCATTTCTGTCACAAATGCGTATCTTGACTTATCTACATGTCATGCCCATACATCTTAAGCCGCAAGGCCAGGTGATCATGTAGATAGCGTATTACAATTTTTGTGTCTCTTATAAGTCCATATGAAATTTGATGTGAGCTGTGGTACTTCTGTAGCTGTTGTTAGAGGGCAAACTGAGCAGGTGTCACATGGATAGTGTCCTGTAATGGGAGGAAGTACTAGCATGTTGAAATTGTTTCCTTCCTTAATACTTTCTTCTTTGGTCAGGTGTGAATTGGATGATTCCCTAAGGTTCTTTTGTCTTTTATGGGCAAAGCGTGGTATAGGCCAATTCAAACTGCCCGGGTGTACTTTTCTCCAGTTCTTGCGTACTAGGATTTTTAAGAGATTAGATGCTGCATTAAAGGTTGTTACACATGTCAGTGTTTCCTGTTCTTGAGGTTTTTCTTTATTTTGCAGCAGTACCTCTTTATGTTGGTTCTTTGCCCTTTTATACTTTTTTGTTAAGATCAGTTTAGGATAGTTTCTAGATTCTAGTTTTTTAGTTAGGGACCTCCGCTTGGCTTTGAAAATCTGTCTTCTTAGTACAGTTAAGTCTCTGGTGGAGGTATTGGCTGTAAGGCAGGTTTTCTTTTAAAGACTGAAGTTGGAAACTGTTGTATAGTAACAGGGTGTTCTTGTCTGTTGGTTTGTAATATGTCCTGGTGCCGATCTGGTGATTCTCGGCAAAAAGGGGGATGTCTACGAAGGGAAGAGTGGTGTTGCTTATCTGGCTAGTGAACTTTAAAAAGCTGTTGCATGTATTCAGCCATGCTACAAAATCATGTGCAGATGTCGTGTCTCCTTCCCAGATAATTAAAACGTCATCAATATAGCATTCCCATAGTTTTATCCTATACTGCTATGGATTGGCATTTGTTAGGGCATTCTTTGCCTCAATATCACTGACATAGAGTCCCGCCAGGCTTGGGGCAAAGGTACTGCCTATCAAAGCCCTGTGGACCAGAAGGTACAGTGTGTTTTCGTACTCAAAGTACTTTTCAGTTAATGCCAGTCTATAGCATTCCAAGACAAAATGTCTTGGAGTTCTGTATTGCCATTCTGTTTTGTAGAGTATTTGCTCTATGGTCTCTAATGTGGTACTCTGTGGCAAGCTGGTATACAAACTTTTGATGTCAAGTCCGATGAGTAAATTAATCTCTGGGTCAAAAGGAAGATCTTGTAGTATCCCCAGGACATCTGTAGTATCTTGTAGATATGTAGGTGCTTTTGGACTATTGGCCTGAGAAAATGGTCTGTGAACTGTGAAAGTGGCTGCAAAATGGAGCTAATACCTCAGACGAACAGGCGACCTGGTGTGGGATCTCTGTTCTTGTGCATTTTCGGGAGGGAGTAAAAGTATGGTGTGTGTGGTTCTTTTATGCACAAGAACTCTGCCTCTTTTTTAGATAGCCAGCTCATTAGTTCAGCTTTTTCTACCAGGATGCTGATGGTTCCCCTAAGTCGGTCTGTAAGGTCTTCTTTAATGATTCTCAATAGACCAGTCATTTAAGATTGCTTGCACCTTGACAACACTAATAATATCCCATGGATTAAATGTGTCAAGGATTGGTTTCTCATATTAGGGCGACTTGACCAGTTTTACCAACCTAACATCACAAATAGGGCTAACATGGTTTGGGTCAAGGATGCATTTGTTTCAATGAAATCTGAAGAAAGAGAATCTAATGCTTTGTTTATGCCAAACTGTGAGTTCCTATGTCTTGGTTAAAACTTCCCTTTCATTGGAACCTTATCTAAACTTTGGGCTTGCTAAAAGTTTCTGCTTTGTGCTAACACAATGCAGGTTCAACTTGATACACCATTTGCTTTGTGTACCCAAGGGGTCCGCGGATGATGACAAAGGAATCCCCTGTCATATTGGACAGTTATTCAGCCCAAGACACTATGCGCTTTGTTTTTGTATGTCCTTTTTACCTGCCTGTGTGCAAGAGATTTTTGAAGCCAGTCTTGAATGAATGCAATTTTAGGCAAGCTAGGCCCAATTTGTTACACTTACAAATGCTGTCTGATATTAGAACTTGCTACAATGCTGCTTGCTTTTTAATTAGTGCAGTTAAAATGAGGAATTCAATGATTTTAGAATGATCCACTGGTCTTAGATGTTGTTTGCGTACTTTTGTTGCCTTTAGTTTTATTTTGGATGGTTTTAATGAATTCTAATATTTATTGTGTTATTATTTTGTATTGTTGTTATGACTTTATTGATGTTGCTCTGTGTTTCAATATCTTTTGTGGTTTACCTGGTCTAAACCGAATAAAGATTCAATTGATTGATTGATTCCTTTTTAATTTAAAAATGTGAAAAGAAGTGCTTTGGTGACAAATTCATTTTTTGTTTATTTAATTAATAGTTTTGTTAAAATGTAATTCTTAATTTTATTAAAAAGGTTTTACTTTTTTATATTGATAATTGTTATTAATTATATACATTGTTTTACTTTCTTGTTGTTAATTTAGTTTGTAGGATTTTAGGGAGTTTTGTTGTTATTAATTTAACTTGTGATAAATGGATTGGTATTAGTAATTTTAGAGTAGGAATAGTAGGTGTAAACCTTCCAAGGTCAAACACTTTCCCCAATGTGGCTAGGTTTGGAGTGGGAATAGTACATCTGACCACCACTTCCATCCAAGTCCTGCATGTTCCTCAATGTGGCTGAGTTTGACGTGGATATGGCCATTTTAAATCCCTCTATTTCTAACTCAATCAATCAATCAATCAATCAATCAATCAGGCGTTTGTTGAGCACGACTACTCACCCATAAGGGTCTCAAGGCGCTAGGGATAGGGGAGGGGTGCAGGTTCCAGTCCATCAAGGAGGGGGTCTGTCAAAGAGCCAGGTTTTGAGGTTTCTTGCGAAGATGGGGAGCGATGTTGTCTGTCTGAGGTGGAGCGGAAGGTCGTTCCAGGCTTTGGCCGCGAGGAAGGAGAAGGAGCGGCCTCCCGATCTGGTCTTTCTGGTGCGGGGGACCACGCGCAGGAGAGCTGGGCTGATCGTAGGGTACTTTGGGGTGCGTGGAATTTGAGTCGGCTGTTCAGGTATGCTGGTCCGGTGTTGTGGAGGGCCTTGTGTGCGTGGGTGAGTATCTTGAAGGTGATTCTAGCCTCGACGGGGAGCCAGTGGAGTGTGCGCAGGTGCTGCGAGATGTGGCAGTGTTTTGACAGGTGGAGGACCAGTCTTGCGGCGGCGTTCTGGATGTTCTGTAGCTTGCGGGTGAGGTTTTTGTTTATTCCGGCGTAGAGTGCGTTGCCGTAGTCGAGTCTGCTGGTGACCAGGGCATGAGTGATGGTCTTTCTGTGTTCGAGGGGGATCCATTTGAAGGTGTTACCAAGGAGGCGGAGGGAGTGGAAGCAGGAAGACGAGACGGAGTTGATCTGGTGGTCCATTTTGAGCTCGAAGTCCAGGATGATTACCAGGCTGCGTGCGTGGTCCGTGGGGGTTGGCTGGTTTCCGAGGGTGAGGGCCACCAGGTGTCGCTCCAGGCGTCGGGGTTTGGGCCCATGATGAGTACTTCTGTTTTGTTGGTGTTTAGTTGTAGGCAGCTATTTTTCATCCATTTGGCGACGGCTTCCATGCCTTCTCGAAAGTTGTGTCTGGCGGTGTTGTGTTCGTTGGATAGGGAGAGGATGAGTTGGGTGTCGTCTGCGTATGACACAATGTTGAGTCCGTAGGTTCTGACGATGGGGGTGAGTGGAGCCATGTAGACGTTGAAGAGCGTCGGGCTGAGGGAGCAGCCCTGGGGGACTCCGCAGGTGGTAGGTGTAGGGTCCGAGAGGAAAGGGGGAGTCTGACCCCCTGCGTTCTGCCAGAGAGGAAGGAGCAGATCCAGTCGAGGGCCTTGTCCTGGATTCCTGCGTCGTGGAGTCTGTGTATTAGGGTGCAGTGAGAGACTGTGTCGAACGCCGCTGAGAGGTCGAGGAGGATGAGGGCTACTGTTTCTCCTTTGTCCAGTAGGGTGCAGATGTCGTCTGTTGCGGCGAGGAGGGCAGTTTCCGTACTGTGGTTTTTTCTGAAGCCGGATTGGGAGGAGTCGAGGATGTTGTGTTCTTCGATGAATGTGGCGAGTTGGCTGTTGATGGCTTTCTCGATGACTTTCGCTGGGAACGGGAGCAGGGAGATGGATCTGTAGTTTTTGAGGTTGGTGGGGTCCGCCAAGGGTTTCTTCAGGAGCGGATTGACCTCGGCATGTTTCCAGTCGTCGGGGAACGAGGCGGTCGCCAGGGAACGGTTGATGGTGTGGCAGAGCATGGGTGCGATGGTGTCGGCGGCTCTGTTGAAGATGTGGTGGGGGCAGGGGTCCGTGGGGGCCCCTGAGTGGATTGACTTCATGGTCTTCAGTGTGTCTTCGGTGGTGAGGGCTGTCCAGTTGTCAATCGCTGGTTTCCAGGTGTCGGGGGTGGTTGGTGAGGGTTCTGTGTGTTGGTTGTCTTCATCGAAGTTGTTGTAGATGCTCTTGATTTTGTGGTGGAAAAAGGTGCTGAGTTTGTTGCAGAGGTCCTGTGAGGGAGGGATGTCAGTAGACTCGCTGGTGGGTTGGGCGAACTCCTTGATGATGTTGAAGAGTTCTTTGCTGTTGTTCGCATGGGTGGAGATTCTCTAGCGTTGCTTCTTCTGGAGTGGGAAAAATAATTGTTACCCCTCCCCTCCACAGAAAATGTGGTTAATGTTGGAGTTGGACCAGTGAAACTTCCCCCTCCACCCCATGTGGCTAAGTGTGGTGTGGCATTAGTAAACCTGCCCCCCCCCACAAAGTCTAGCACTTTCTACAGTGTGGGCCATTTTGGAATGTGAATGTTCAATTTATGTGTTCAATATTGAACAGTTTCCCCAATGTGGTTTAGTTTGAGCTTTATTGTTTATGGTGTTCTTTTAGATCAGTGTTCTGGCTATTGTTTCAAGGCAGGGTGGGACTTGGTTGTTAAGAAATAAAACACTTTGCTTGCTAGCATTCCGTGCATTTGTTTTTTGTCGGTTTGGATATTTCTAGTAATTGGTAGAGTTTAGGGTTGCTTTTTCTAAGTTTTCCTCTGCTGCTTGTGGGTCGGTACTTCCATATATATTCCACCATGGAATTTGAAACCTGGACACCTAGGGGGCCGATTCCGATCTCGGTCGGAGGCGCACCCAATACTATTCGGTCGGGAAAAAAGCCATGCGAAAGCCAGTTTCCCGACCGATCCGTACAGCACACCGAACGAGCAAGTACGATGCGCACAACAGCAAAAATTCCGGCCGAGCCGTACTCACCCAAACCAGGTCCTGTTCTCCGACCGAGGCGAATCCGGAAACGCCGAATCGAGTCGCACGGAAGGGAAAATGCAGCCCCGTCCGGCCGGACAAGTACGATGCGCTTTCCGTACGCGCCGAACCCGTCACTACGCACGGCACGTCAAAGCATCCGGGAGAGGCGCACATAAGCTCCGAATCGCGCCACAACACGATCCACGGCTACGAGACGAACACAGCACAGACGAGGACGACGCGAGCGACGAGGACGAAGCGAAGCGACGAGGACGAAGCCAAGCGACGAGGACGACGCGAAGCAACGAGAAGGACGAACGACACGAACCAACCATGAATCCCTTCGTCCCGATCATACCAATATTCTACATCTACTACCGGAACAGGCACGGACGCGTACGGCGCAGAAGGTAAGTCAGACACCAACCACAAAACACATACAACACGTACACGACACATCACACACATACACTGGGAATCTGAATATACTTACACCAGCAACAGCAGCACCATAGGGGCGGGATGCCCATCACCAATGCCACATATGCACACAGGGGCCTGAATGCGCGCCACCACCCCAACCCAGGGGGGCTGGATGCCTACCACTACTACCACCCTTAGCCAGGGGGCAGGATGCCCACCACTACTACCACCCTCACCCAGGGGGGCAGGATGCCTACCACTACTACCACCCTCACCCAGGGGGGCAGGATGCCCACCACTACTACCACCCTTAGCCAGGGGGCAGGATGCCCACCACTACTACCACCCTCACCCAGGGGGGCAGGATGCCTACCACTACTACCACCCTTAGCCAGGGGGCAGGATGCCCACCACTACTACCACCCTCACCCAGGGGGGCAGGATGCCCACCACTACTACCACCCTCACCCACGGGGGCAGGATGCCTACCACTACTACCACCCTCACCCAGGGGGGCAGGATGCCCACCACTACTACCACCCTTAGCCAGGGGGCAGGATGCCCACCACTACTACCACCCTTAGCCAGGGGGGCAGGATGCCTACCACTACTACCACCCTCACCCAGGGGGGCAGGATGCCTACCACTACTACCACCCTTAGCCAGGGGGCAGGATGCCCACCACTACTACCACCCTCACCCAGGGGGGCAGGATGCCTACCACTACTACCACCCTTAGCCAGGGGGGCAGGATGCCCACCACTACTACCACCCTCACCCAGGGGGGCAGGATGCCTACCACTACTACCACCCTTAGCCAGGGGGCAGGATGCCCACCACTACTACCACCCTCACCCAGGGGGGCAGGATGCCCACCACTACTACCACCCTCACCCACGGGGGCAGGATGCCTACCACTACTACCACCCTCACCCAGGGGGGCAGGATGCCCACCACTACTACCACCCTTAGCCAGGGGGCTGGATGCCCACCACTACTACCACCCTCACCCAGGGGGCAGGATGCCTACCACTACTACCACCCTCACCCAGGGGGGCAGGATGCCCACCACTACTACCACCCTTAGCCAGGGGGCAGGATGCCCACCACTACTACCACCCTCACCCACGGGGGGCAGGATGCCTACCACTACTACCACCCTCACCCAGGGGGGGCAGGATGCCCACCACTACTACCACCCTTAGCCAGGGGGGCAGGAAGCCTACCACTACTACCACCCTTAGCCAGGGGGGCTGGATGCCTACCACTACTACCACCCCCACTCATAGGATGGACAATGCATGACACAACAAGCACTCCACAACCTAGGGAATGCAAGATTAAGACATCCCCCCACCACCATGACAAGCGTGTGAGCAGGCTGTGTCAAATGCCTACAACACCGAACATGACTTTGAACATACAATGTGACCCCCTAGCACATGTGCCACACATATATGTGTGTGGCACCCACAATGCAAGCAGCCCATGACCATTGTGGCAATGGGGCCTAAACCCCCATCGTCACAGTGACCAAAAGGCAAGTGTGGGGTCCATAGCTGAAGCACATTTTGACCATTGTGGCAATGGGGTCTAAACCCCCATCATCACAGTGACCAAAAGGCAAGTGTGGGGTCCATAGCTGAAGCACATTTTGACCATTGTGGCAATGGGGTCTAAACCCCCATCATCACAGTGACCAAAAGGCAAGTGTGGGGTCCATAGCTGAAGCACATTTTGACCATTGTGGCAATGGGGTCTAAACCCCCATCATCACAGTGACCAAAAGGCAAGTGTGGGGTCCATAGCTGAAGCACATTTTGACCATTGTGGCAATGGGGTCTAAACCCCCATCATCACAGTGACCAAAAGGCAAGTGTGGGGTCCATAGCTGAAGCACATTTTGACCATTGTGGCAATGGGGTCTACACCCTCATCATCACAGTGACCAAAAGGTAATTGTTGACAAAGAAAGAGCTGCAACTGCCAAACTGCATGGATCATTCCTGGTCACAGAACCAAAAACTCATCTGTGGCAAAGTAGTGTATGTGTCCCATTGCAACATAAATTGGGGGAGCCAAATACTGCAGTGCAAATGAAACATTCCTTTGGCCATGTGCAGACAAACAACACCCATGGGGGCTGAGACCGTCAACAGTCATCAATGACACAATGACAGAAGTGACCATCAGAATGCAGAACCACATATTTGCACCAATGGGCACACAAATGCAGATACCCTGTGGAGACAGCAGATGTGAGGTGAACAGATACCATACCATGGCAGCAATGGGACACACAAACCATGATCACTGTGCTGACCGATGACCTAGGAGTCCCAGGGACAGCAGGGGAAACACACCAAACAACATACAGCCAATGGCACACCCAAGATATGCCAATGCAGTGGTGCAGATGCACAAACACAAACAGGCAGACCAACACTGTCATCATACACAGCAGGTGAGGGGTGGGGGTGCCAGTGTCCCCAGGCAACAACACAACACATGAGGAGAGCTGAATACCAATCATACAGATGTGCATACACTGCCACACTAAGCTAACTCATGGATCCAAATCCCCTATGTGGGCAAGCAGGCATTGACAGGTGAGAGGGAGCACAAAACACACATGTCACACAGGCACGTAGGAACAACAACTGACACAGCAAGTCACAGACACACCACAGCACCACCCCCAGGGCCCCCACAATGTGGTGACCCTGGGCTGAATAAAAATACCACTGTGATGACAAAGCTAAATGTCGTTCACACTGTGAACCACAGTCAGGTGTCCTGAGCAACTAACTACCATCACACCTACACAAGCACAAATCAATCAGCATGGCCAGTAAGCCAAGGCCAACATGGAGGCAGGGGACTAGCCGGGCAACAACTCTCATCTGCACACACTCAAGACCACACCCCTCGACCACCAACAATGTGCAGCAGTGAAGTACACATGCACTGGTGACATTGCACATGCACCCATGACTATTCCAGGGTGGTGGGTGGGAACCAAGGTGTAGAAACACATCACACATGGACACTCAACAAGACTCCTGAATGTCTGACACACTGCACACTACGCTGTACATGGACATGACGGCAATACCACACCGACCAATGGGATCCCAGCCACAGTCACACACCAATGAAGAAGCCAAGGTCACCCACAAAGAACACACATAGACAACAACCAACATTGCAGCCCGGACCCTAAGGAGTGCCAGCAGTCACACACACAACGTGTCACAATCACTGAAAGATAACACAAACTGGAAATCACATGACAGGGGCAAACAACAAGTGCCAAAGGGAAACCTGACTGTGACCCATCTGCGTCAGCACACAAACTCTGCCCTGACAGCAAACACACCTATGGGTGACACCCTGATGACCAGTAATGTGCCATGCACCCACATCACAGAGAACACAGGGAGAAGACTTTGGGGGAACATAGCTCAAGTCAGCAAGCATCACAAACAGGTACAACACTAGGGATCACAGCATGCGCAGATGAATGAAAGTGAACACACAGACATGCACATACAACACACACCTTGGGCGCAGGCAATGTCACACGTGTACACACTGCCATGAGGGGACTCCACTCCTGTGTGAGGAAAGCTGTGCCATATGTTGCCTCAGTAGGGCCCCATCATGTCAGCTGAGCACTTGGTCACACAATCAACAATTAGCACCAAATGAGGGCTCCCATCACATCAGCCTGGTCATGGATGTGCCAACGGAATCATCAGCACAGATCCAACACACTTGTATAGCAATGTTGCACTGACTACACGAATGAGTCCCTCCCCATTGATGCCCAAACCTGCATGTCCACTGGAGATGGCAACACGGTCAGGGAAGTAGACAAATGCAACGATGGCAGGCACAACAGATGTGCAGGGGTGGAAGCCACAGATATGAAATTGCCAATGTAAGTAGGAAACCCATTGCCAAATACTGAACACATGACACCCTCAGATGCTGCTATTGATGACATGGATACACCACATGATAGGACACATTCCCCCTGGACCACATGGGTTCCTGCACAGTAACACTTCATAATCATGAGACCAGATATCACCATCACTGCAGCAAGGGCATGGTTAGCTGCACCAACAACATGTACATCTGAAGCATGAGCACTAGAGAAAAGAAAGTTGCTTTATTCAGCATATGTGTTGTCTGATAACGACGTCCAGAAGAAATTAGAGCAAAGGCCAATGGCCAGTCCATTGTCAAAGTTCAAACAGGGTGACACTGGCAGATGTCACCCTACGCATGCCTGCACAATACCAGGGACAATCCACTAGGAGGGGCAACCGGGGGGCAGGCCAGGCACCGCAGGGACAGGATCAGGGCTCACCAGGGGGAGTCAGGGAAGGGGTGGTGGGTGCTGGAGAGCCACTGACAACTGCAGTGGAGGTGTCTGACATGGTGTGTGCCGGCACAACTGGGGGCATGACACAGATGTCGTGGGTGCCGGCACAACTGCAGTGGACCCTGCAGATGGGGTGGACAGGTCCGCCACTGCAGTGCCCAAGTCAGACAGGGCGGTAGTGGACTCCACTGCAGTGCCTACCTCCAGGGGAGGAGAATGGGGAACAGGCAAGGTGGGTTGGACAGAGGGGGAGGACACCCTCACCACATCAGTGGCACAGACAAGCGCAGCGGGGGGTGTGGTGCTGGGAGAGCAAGTGGCAGGGGGAGAAGGCCGGAGCATCTTGGGGATGGTATATCTGTGGGTGGGGGAACCTGGGGCAGGGTGTGGTGGGGGCACCTGTGCAGTGGGGGCCTGAGGGATGGAGGACGGAGACCTTGTGCCTGAGCTGCAGGGCGGTGGCGGGGTCTTGCTCTTAGCACTCCGGGGGGACTTGCGGGTGGGGGCCTCAGTCCGTCTGCGCCTGGGGGAGGGTGTCCGGGGGCGAGGGGCACTCTGCTCCGTGTGGGTGGGCTTCCTCTTCCCCCGGGATGCTGGAGCAGCTTCATCGGTGGGGAAGAGGCCGAGGTCACAGAGGAAGAGCTGCTGTGACTTTGGGGTTGCAGGTGAGGCAAGGGAGGGTGCTTTGGAGGGAGAGGGAACTGAGGACTGCGCAGTGCATGTGGATGCGTGTGTGTGTTCCAGGGCCCCATCCCCTGTGAGTCTGGCTTCAGTCCCCTGAATGTGCGTGCGTGTGCGTTTTGTCATTGGCGTGTGTGTCAGTGTGCTGGATGTGTGTGTGCTGGTGTGTGCCTGTGCCAGTGTGTGTGTGCCTGGGATGGGTAAGGTGCTGGGGAGTGTGGATGGAGCAGAGGCAGGAGGGGTGAGGGACCGTTTGAGGAGGGACACTGCTGCCGTCAGGGAGGAGTCCATGGACCTATTGCCCCTCTGTAGGTCAGACATGCCCGATGAGATGCCCTCCATGAACGACACCAGCTGAGTCAACAGCGCGGTGTGCGCATGGAGGACACTCAGCATGGCTGTCTGCCCTACATGGAGCTGGCGAAGGAGGTACACAGACTCCTCACTCAGGGCAGCAGGGGACACAGGGGCAGGGGGTGCGGTGCCTGGCCCAAAGGAGACACGCTCCCGGACATGGGAGCCTCCACGGACCTGGGGAATGGGAGCCGATGGGAGGGCGGTGGTGGTGCTGGTGGTGGCGGGGACAGCAACACTAGCTGGGGTGTGGTGGCTGCTGACACCCGCCTCCACAAGGGAGTCATCCTCCGAGTTGCTCTGGTCCTCAGCTGAGGTGGATGCTGCTGAGGACTCCTCGGTGTGGCTCCTCCTGGTCCGTGGAGCTGTCCCCTTCCGTGGCCGTGGATGTATCTGCAAACAATGGGGAAACAGACAGACATCAGTCACCTGCACATAACGCACACACCACTGTGAGCACAGCACATCACAGAGCAAGCCCTGGCATCATTAGTTGTACATTGCTAAAAGTGCACTAATTGAACAGGAGAAGTCAATTGTCAGTCTGATGCCAAGCATGGCACTCACATCCCACATGGCCTTGCACCCATCTGTCTGGTGTCTGTTGGATTGCAACACCCCAGTGTTGACACATGCACCAAGTACACAGTAGTTGGACAGTGCAGAGGACACGGTGTGGACACATCACAGCTCTTGCCACTGAGTCAGTACAGGTTTACGGATGTAAGGGATGCCCAGAGTCAAATAGGAAATGCATGTGATGCATACCAGCGACAGACACCATGATGCACCCATGTCCTGATAGCCAGCGCCACTATGGTGTGCATGTAGCACATGTCACTCCCCTGCAGGATCACCAATCAGTAGACACATGCCATGGCGGAGGCATGACTGCAAAGTCATACATCACTGTCTCAGTGATGTATGACTTTGCAGCCAGACAACAACACTCTGCACTGTGTCACAATAGTAGGTCATGGGGAATGCAAGTCCTGGAGCTGCACAAGTGCACATGTACATCCCCCACACAACACATCCTCTTAACCCTCATCTGTCCAGGTCATACCTATTGGACATATGGGAGACCTGTGACACTACCCTCTGAACCTGAGCCCCTCACACTCTGCTGTGCATGGGGAACAGCTGCCTGAACTTCACATTTACATGCCCCAGTCTGCATGGGCAGCTGATCAGACACCTATGTGTCACACAAGTATCGTCTCCTATGGTCACATCTCCAGTGGCATGCTGAGCCCCTACCAAGAAACTCCACAGCAGTCCTGGCGACTAATCCACAGCACACTGACACAGAGGCAGACACCTGAGGGGTCAAATCACTGTGCACAATGTGTCCTCTGATACACAGGAGTGGGAGTACAGAGTGTATTGTATGGCCTGGAGTAGGCATGACTGTCCAGCCCCACATGAATGAGGGATGAGCCCTGGACTGTAGGCAGCTGGCTAAGTATGTGTGACACACGTCATATACATACTCCTGGGGCCCAAACATTGTTCCCACCCGCAGCATGGGTGTGTGCCAGGTACCCCAGCCACATGTGGTGGATCAGCTCAGCAATTGGACCACAGATCAAAGTAACACGCTGAATACATGTCAGAATACAGGCATTGTGTAAGCAATGGACCCACCCATGATGCCCACCACAGAGTCAGGGAAACAGATGCTGTCTCCCACCTTTAGTCAAGCAAACTGCAAGGACACAGTCCTAAGTGACAGAATTCCCTGCATGTAAGGGCCACACCTGGGTATCAGATGAGGAGTGGGCAGTGCACAATAGAGGGACATGGCTCCTGGACAACATGACTGCTGTACTGTGGCAGTTCAACCTGGCCCGAGGAGGGCACATAGCATGTTAGACAGAGTACACAGTGCAGTCTTTGACTCACCCCCTCCTTGCTGCTCTCTGGCCTTCAGCTGCCCATCCAGGTCTGGAAAGACCACCGCCAGGATCCTGAGCATGTGGGGGTCAGGGTCCGTGTTCCGCCCCTCCTGCGAGGAGGCGACAGCTTCAGCTGGACCCGTGCAATCCTCCGGGTCCAGCCCCGAAGGTCCTGCCACCTCTTTTGGCAGTTGCGGATCCGGCGCTTGTAGACCCCCACGGACCGGACAGCCCGGACGATGTCCTTCCAGATCTCATGCTTCCGATGGGCAGAAGCCTGTCAGGATGACAAAGTGATAAGGCCATTACTACACATGCAACATATCCGTGCATGACACAGTTGCATATACATGTCGCAATCACAGGGGCACATGGTGTACCCAGGCAGTGCACGGCTGCCCATGGACAGTTTTCCAGAAGTCACTACATGGTATCATTGCATGGGGAGTAAAACCCTGTTCAGAAGCACTGTCACTGCACCATACCTGTCCAGTGCAAGTCACTACACACTATGGGGGGTGACAACTACTCAGTGAGCCTGCTAGCCAGTGGTGTGCTGACTCTCAGCCTTGCTAGTCAGACAAAATGCACATTCAGAAAGGCAGTGCACAGAACACTCACCTGCTCCCCTGGTGTCCCATACAGCTTGCTGTACTGTGGAAGTAGGCTGTCCAGCAGGGCCTGGTTCTCTTCAAGGCTGAAGGCTGGGGCTCTCTCCACAGTACGTGCCATTGCAGGGTCCAGAGGGGCAGAGACAGCAGCAGTGCAGTGGCAGATGTCGTCCTGGAGCATGTAGTGCAGGCAAGTGGGCTCTCAGGGGAACATGCAGCAATATATATGTGCTGGAGAGGCAGATACTGTCCCTTGTGTCCAAAGTGATAGGTCCAAGTCGTTTGCATCTTCTGAATCTGGCCAATCCATGGAATAGCAGCACCAAAACACGCCCACAGCATCCTTCAAAATTTCAACTTCATGACATACATGATTTTGCAACATTGTTGTGGGTGACCAACTGATTTTCCAGCAACCGACTCGTTCGAATATTCGAAAACGCGTCCGTTGCCAGGCAAGCCCATTGTCAATGGGTGCGCACCGATCGGTCCATTGAGGTACAACGCGCACAGGGGTACAACGCGTACCCGCACACATTGAAAGCAATGGGCCGGCCGGAGGCACCGATCGGTCCATTGCTGTTCAACGCGCACAGGGGTACAACGCGTACCCGCACACATTGAAAGCAATGGGCCGGCCGGAGGCACCGATCGGTCCATTGCTGTTCAACGCGCACAGGGGTACAACGCGTACCCGCACACATTGAAAGCAATGGGCCGGCCGGAGGCACCGATCGGTCCATTGCAGTACAACGCGCACAGGGGTACAACGCGTACCCGCACACATTGAAAGCAATGGGCCGGCCGGAGGCACCGATCGGTCCATTGCTGTTCAACGCGCACAGGGGTACAACGCGTACCCGCACACATTGAAAGCAATGGGCCGGCCGGAGGCACCGATCGGTCCATTGCTGTTCAACGCGCACAGGGGTACAACGCGTACCCGCACACATTGAAAGCAATGGGCCGGCCGGAGGCACCGATCGGTCCATTGCAGTACAACGCGCACAGGGGTACAACGCGTACCCACACACATTGAATGCAATGGGCCGGCCGGAGGCACCGATCGGTCCATTGCAGTACAACGCATCACTGTACATGTGACTGGCATATGTCAGCATGCCTGTCTCAGATGGACATATGCCAGCCACAGATAGCTCCCAGGGAGTGAGGGGCACACCTACATCACGACAGCCTGTCCAAACCTTATCATAAGGCATGTAAGGCTGCATTTCCTATTGTGTGTATGTTGGTGTACATGTTGTCCTGTGGGTGTCACCTGTGGGCAGCCACCCCCAGGCTGTGCACGTGTTAATGGGGACAGGATCCTGGGTGTTACGTGTACGTGACCACTGTGATGTGCAACTGTTCATATCTGTGCATGTGCCATGGTCACATTTCACAGTGGTGTTTGTGTATGTCATGTCACATACCCCGTGAGTCCCATGTGGGACGGTATGTTTGAGCCAGGGTGTCCCAGTGGCACAATAGTGATGGCCCTCCACAGTCTTTGTGCATGTAGTGTTTACAATGTCTCTGATTTCATGTGCACAATGGGAGACAGTCTCCACATCCACGTTGTGTGTGCATGGACTCTGATGTTGTGCGTGTGTGTCACAGACGTCCATGGCTCTCCTGCCATGGCAAGTGTGGCCACTACCTGTGGGGGTCATGTTTGTTTTGTTGTGGTGTACACATGATACTCCAGGTGATGCCAGTGTCCATGTGGCATTACAGGGTCCCTGGGAATGTGCCTGTCGTTGAGCTGTGGTGCCTGGGGCACATCTGTCCTCACATGTCACTGGGGGGTGACTGTGACACAGCATCATGATATCCAATGGGCCAACCTGGGACAAATTGATGCCACCTGTAGGACCGTGTTGACAGATGTTGGCCATGTATGTACCATACATGTCGTTCCGGTACTGCACACTTCATGTAGTTGTGCCTCATGATGATGTATGTTGGGATCTTGAGTGTGTTCAATGCCGCATATGTGGGGTGACTGACGATCTTGCTTACTTCTCCTCTGCACTGCAGGGCTCCTGCTGTCCATCGGCCATTCCCAGACCTGGCAACGATGGTGGAACGGGACAGCATCCGACGGTACCGCTTCACCAGGCAGCTGATTGAGGATTTGGCAGTGCAGTTGTCCCCACATTTGCAGCCTGGCCGGCCGTATCCTACAGCGCTGACCCCCAAGGTGAAGGTGATGGCAGCCCTACACTTCTTTGCCACCGGTACCTTCCAACATACTGTGGCGTCTGCTGGTGGGATGTCACAGACCATGTTCAGCCGTGTGCTCCGCGATGTTTTGGCGGCAATGTTGCTCTTCCTGAACCGGTACATCTATTTCCCTAGACTGCGACGACTCACTGACGTGAAGAGTGACTTTTATGCCCTGGGGAGGATGCCGCATGTCATTGGCTCCATTGATGGGACACATGTGGCTTTGGTACCACCACAGGCCCAGGAGCAGGCCTACAGGAACCGCAAGCACTACCACTCGGTCAATGCACTGGTGGTGTGTCTTGCAGACATGACCATCACACACGTGTGTGCCCATTTCCCTGGTTCAGCACACGATGCCTTTGTGATGAGGAGTAGTCGCATCCCCAGGTTGATGGCACAGATGCAGAACCAGCGTGCCTGGCTTGTCGGTGTGTACTGACTTTGTGCCATTGTGTGTGATCTGATCTGTAGTATTCCGCCCACTTTTCCAAGTCAGCTGATGTGCACTTGTCTGTCCGTAGGTGACTCGGGATACCCCAACATGCCGTGGTTGCTGACACCCCTCAGGAACCCTGTGACACCTGCCCAGATGCGCTACAATGAGGCACATGGTCGGACCAGGAGAGTGATTGAGCGGACCTTTGGTCTCCTGAAGAGCCGCTTCCGCTGCCTGGACAAGACCGGAGGGTCCCTCCCATATGCCCCTGCGAAAGTGTGCAAGATTATCATCATCTGCTGCATGCTCCACAACCTGGCAGTGCGGAAGGAGTTGCCTCTCATCCAGGATGACGATGACCAACATCCGCCACCTGTGGAGGATCCTGGCCTGGACCACGATGCCAGTGACGATGATGATGATGATGGTGATGGTGATGTCCGCACACAGCTCATCACCAACTTCTTTAGCTGAATGTGAGTATCCTGAGGTGTCATGTGAATGATGTGAGTTGGCATGATGTGTGGGTGGTGCTCTGGTGCTGTTGGAGTGTGTCCATGGGCTACTTGACAGGATGTGTGTTGCGATGTGTGGTGACAGGTGGGCTGTACTCCCCAACAGTGTTGACATGCTAACTTGGTTCTGGGTGGGTATCTTGTAACATGTATTGTGCATGAGTTTTCCTGTTCTGTCCTGTACTGCATTGCTTTTGACTGTGTGTCATTTCTGTCCTTCACAGGGTACTTTCAGATTCGTTTGGTCAACTGTGTCCACCGACGACGTGATTGCACATCCAGGCTGGTAGCTGTTGTGTCCCTACAGGTGATGTGCGCCACACCCATGGACTTCCTTCTGTCTACAGTTGTTGACTGTGTGCCCGCTACCAGGTGGGGTTACCTTGCATCTGTAGTGGTTACGGCATGTTGCTACTGTGTAATAAACCTGTGCTTCACTTAGTGATGTGCGTTGTCTGTGGTCACACATTTGAGTGCCATTTGCTTACTGCACCTGTGGGCTACTTGACTACAACTGGGAATGGGTGTGGTGTCTGTGCATTGCACCGTCTTCCCTGGCAACATCAGTGTAGGCAATGAGTCAGATGGCCTAGGTGTGTATGTGTTGTGTAGCCCTGGTGGTGTGTCTCCCTCATATGTGTCACGTTGCCTGTACTCACATGCCTGTGTTGTCCTTGCTGTTGCAGTTCGCATACACTGTGTAATTTTGCAGTTCATCATCCCCATAACAGCACCCACGTTGGAATCACGACAGAGGCAAGTATGGTGTATTAGTGTGTTTATTGTGATAATAGTGCATAGGATGGATTGTGCTGTACATGAATCTTGCAATCCCAAGTTCCTAGATGAATAGAAAGTCCAGGTAGACAGGATCCCCAGTATCGGGGCCACAGTTGTCTGACACATTGTTCCAACTTGTACTCCCCATGCAATGTGTGGGAGTAGTGTTGCCATCAACAGGGTGAACAGTCTGTGCACAAAGGCGAAAATCCAGAACAGGTTCAGGCTTCCTGGGAGTTGCGCTTGGCCATCAGCCTCTCACTTTCCCCTCCTCGGACGACCCCTCTTCTTGGGGGGGCCCTCAAGTGCAGGCTGCTGCGGTGCAGGGGACTCTCCGCCAGAGTCCTCCTCCCTCCCTGTGGCAGTTGCAGTTTGTTCGGTACCAGATGTTGTTGGCACACAGGGAGGTGTGGACTGGTTGCTGTTCATCTGGCGGAGGCATTGTAAAATGTCCCTGTGCACCGCCGTCATCTCATGTAGTACATCCCACTTGGACTCCACGCGGGTCATGTGGGAGTCCACACGTGACATGTGGGAGTCCACACGTGACATGTGTGACTCCACGTGGGACATGTGGGAGTCCAAGCGGGCATGATGGGCAGCCTGCTGCTGTTTGATGTCTCTGAGGAGCCCCACTACCTGGCTGAGCTCTCCGGTGCTGGACTGGTACGCATCAGCTATGCGTACCAGTTGTGGGTCTTCATGCACACCAGCAACGTCTGCAAGCAGCGACCTCTGTCTCCCACCCCTCCCACCACCCCTGCTGACATGTGCAGTGTGTGCAGTTGCACGCACAGATAACCCTGGTCCACCTTGGGGGTTGGTGGTGGTGGTGGTGTCCATGGCCCCAGGTTGGTCCAGGGTCACTGCGCTGGTGTTGTTCCTTATTCTGTCCATGTCGGCAGGGATGGTATTCGTGGTGACAGTCGTTGGAGGGGTGGGTGCAGGGGGTGCAGCTGGTGGACCTGCTGGTGCTGCAGCTGGTGGTCCTGCTGGTGCAGCATGTTGACTTGCACCGGATGTGCCAGGTTGTTCTTCATCGTCCGAGGAGGACAGAGGCTGTACGACGCCAGTGAGCTCGGCATCCTCTTGAGCCTGGGACTGGGACTCCTCAGCGTCTGCTGCTGTGTCCCTATCATCACCTGTTTTTGGGAGACACAAACAATGTATGTCATGTTTCTGCAGGCATCAGTGGTTGACACACCTGACAGTTGTGACTGTGCCTCGGGGTGCGGGCCTGTACATTGTATTGTCCTAAGTCGTCACAGTCAGGGGTTGATATTGGTGTGGCACATTGTCCTGCATTATTTGGGCATTTCTATGTATTCTCTGGGGTGTGAACATGGTCTGCATTGATTGTGTTTGGTTGACAGCCAGACCTCCTTCCCACCCACCCACCCACCCAGTCAGTTATCCCACCATGGAACGTGCTTGCATTGCAGGGAGTGTAAGTTGTCTCTCAGGATGTCAGTCAGTGGTGTCCTGCTGTTTGTTGGTGCACAGTTGGCAGCAGGGCCTTGTGCTCCCCACAGCAGTAGCCAGTGTCAGCCATCTTGTGAGTCCTTCTCCACTCCCTGTGATGTGAGCATGGTTCAGGGTGGTGTTGATGGGCCAGTTGTGAGGCTGAGCAATGTCTGTGACTACGACTCCCATCATGCTATTGCCTCCACCCCCTTCCCAGCATGCCCATGCTTCCTTCCTTTTGACGCTGCTTCCCTGTGGGGTGGGCTGGCTGTGCTGACAGGATGGCTGGGAGTGTTGTCCTGGCAGTTGTTTGGCTAAGAGTCCCAAGAGTGTCCCTGTGCTTCACACAACATAACCCAGGGTGGTGGTGCTTTGTGGGATCTTGTGTTAGGATGGAGGGCATTGCATTCTACCAGGTGGGTACTGTGGAGTTTGTGTTGGGGGGGGTGTGAGGGGAGGTGCTGGTGACTATGGTCAGTGCTGCAAGTCCCCCTTCCCACCCAGCCAGCCAGATATCCCACCATGGAACGTGCTTGCATTGCAGGGAGTGTAAGTTGTCTCTCAGGATGTCAGTCAGTGGTGTCCTGCTGTTTGTTGGTGCACAGTTGGCAGCAGGGCCTTGTGCTCCCCACAGCAGTAGCCAGTGTCAGCCATCTTGTGAGTCCTTCTCCACTCCCTGTGATGTGAGCATGGTTCAGGGTGGTGTTGATGGGCCAGTTGTGAGGCTGAGCAATGTCTGTGACTACGACTCCCATCATGCTATTGCCTCCACCCCCCTTCCCAGCATGCCCATGCTTCCTTCCTTTTGACTCTGCTTCCCTGTGGGGTGGGCTGGCTGTGCTGACAGGATGGCTGGGAGTGTTGTCCTGGCAGTTGTTTGGCTAAGAGTCCCAAGAGTGTCCCTGTGCTTCACACAACATAACCCAGGGTGGTGGTGCTTTGTGGGATCTTGTGTTAGGATGGAGGGCATTGCATTCTACCAGGTGGGTACTGTGGAGTTTGTGTTGGGGGGGGTGTGAGGGGAGGTGCTGGTGACTATGGTCAGTGCTGCAAGTCCCCCTTCCCACCCAGCCAGCCAGATATCCCACCATGGAACGTGCTTGCATTGCAGGGAGTGTAAGTTGTCTCTCAGGATGTCAGTCAGTGGTGTCCTGCTGTTTGTTGGTGCACAGTTGGCAGCAGGGCCTTGTGCTCCCCACAGCAGTAGCCAGTGTCAGCCATCTTGTGAGTCCTTCTCCACTCCCTGTGATGTGAGCATGGTTCAGGAGTGGTGTTGATGGGCCAGTTGTGAGGCTGAGCAATGTCTGTGACTACGACTCCCATCATGCTATTGCCTCCACCCCCTTCCCAGCATGCCCATGCTTCCTTCCTTTTGACTCTGCTTCCCTGTGGGGTGGGCTGGCTGTGCTGACAGGATGGCTGGGAGTGTTGTCCTGGCAGTTGTTTGGCTAAGAGTCCCAAGAGTGTCCCTGTGCTTCACACAACATAACCCAGGGTGGTGGTGCTTTGTGGGATCTTGTGTTAGGATGGAGGGCATTGCATTCTACCAGGTGGGTACTGTGGAGTTTGTGTTGGGGGGGTGTGAGGGGAGGTGCTGGTGACTATAGTCAGTGCTGCAAGTCCCCCTTCCCACCCAGCCAGCCAGATATCCCACCATGGAACGTGCTTGCATTGCAGGGAGTGTAAGCTGTCTCTCAGGATGTCAGTCAGTGGTGTCCTGCTGTTTGTTGGTGCACAGTTGGCAGCAGGGCCTTGTGCTCCCCACAGCAGTAGCCAGTGTCAGCCATCTTGTGAGTCCTTCTCCACTCCCTGTGATGTGAGCATGGTTCAGGGTGGTGTTGATGGGCCAGTTGTGAGGCTGAGCAATGTCTGTGACTACGACTCCCATCATGCTATTGCCTCCACCCCCTTCCCAGCATGCCCATGCTTCCTTCCTTTTGACTCTGCTTCCCTGTGGGGTGGGCTGGCTGTGCTGACAGGATGGCTGGGAGTGTTGTCCTGGCAGTTGTTTGGCTAAGAGTCCCAAGAGTGTCCCTGTGCTTCACACAACATAACCCAGGGTGGTGGTGCTTTGTGGGATCTTGTGTTAGGATGGAGGGCATTGCATTCTACCAGGTGGGTACTGTGGAGTTTGTGTTGGGGGGGGGTGTGAGGGAGGTGCTGGTGACTATGGTCAGTGCTGCAAGTCCCCCTTCCCACCCAGCCAGCCAGATATCCCACCATGGAACGTGCTTGCATTGCAGGGAGTGTAAGTTGTCTCTCAGGATGTCAGTCAGTGGTGTCCTGCTGTTTGTTGGTGCACAGTTGGCAGCAGGGCCTTGTGCTCCCCACAGCAGTAGCCAGTGTCAGCCATCTTGTGAGTCCTTCTCCACTCCCTGTGATGTGAGCATGGTTCAGGGTGGTGTTGATGGGCCAGTTGTGAGGCTGAGCAATGTCTGTGACTACGACTCCCATCATGCTATTGCCTCCACCCCCTTCCCAGCATGCCCATGCTTCCTTCCTTTTGACTCTGCTTCCCTGTGGGGTGGGCTGGCTGTGCTGACAGGATGGCTGGGAGTGTTGTCCTGGCAGTTGTTTGGCTAAGAGTCCCAAGAGTGTCCCTGTGCTTCACACAACATAACCCAGGGTGGTGGTGCTTTGTGGGATCTTGTGTTAGGATGGAGGGCATTGCATTCTACCAGGTGGGTACTGTGGAGTTTGTGTTGGGGGGGGTGTGAGGGGAGGTGCTGGTGACTATGGTCAGTGCTGCAAGTCCCCCTTCCCACCCAGCCAGCCAGATATCCCACCATGGAACGTGCTTGCATTGCAGGGAGTGTAAGTTGTCTCTCAGGATGTCAGTCAGTGGTGTCCTGCTGTTTGTTGGTGCACAGTTGCCAGCAGGGCCTTGTGCTCCTCACAGCAGTAGCCAGTGTCAGCCATCTTGTGAGTCCTTCTCCACTCCCTGTGATGTGCGCATGGTTCATGGTGGTGTTGATGGGACAGTTGTGGGGGGGGCAATATGTGTGACTGCGACTCCCATGATGCTATTGGCTACACTGACTTGGCCAGCATACACAGAATTCCTTCCTTTGAGTGGTCTTCACTGTGTGTTGGTGTTGTTGTGGTGGCTACATGTGTGGATGTGTGTGTTAGTTCTATTTGTGCCACTGCCTAGCTGTAGTTGTGGTTGTGTTTGTACATGTGTTGGCACAGTTGGATGTGACTTTTTTGATGGCATGTGTTGTGTTTATCTGACTGACATACACATTTTGGGATGATTCTGTTCTAGTTGCTGTGTAATTGCTATGAGTGCATGGTTTGACTCTCCCCTTGACAGTGATGTGTGTGTTTTGTGGCAGTATATTGTGTACATTTGTTGTGTACTCACCAGGCTCTGGGATGTCCTCTAGTCCATATATGCTCACTGGCAGTAGGATGGCCCGCACCTTCTCCTCCCAGGGCCTGAGGTATATTGGCTTGGCAGGAGGGCCACTGCCGGTGTGTTGGCTGTTGATGTAGTCTTGCTTCAGCAGTTTCCGTACCCTCCTGCGCACGTCATACCACCTGTTCTGGATGTTGGTCTTTGTGCGCCGACATGGTGATTGGGCGTTCACCCTGTTGATGATCCTCTCCCACATCTTGGTTTTCTGCGACATGGGGGTCTGTTGGACCAATGTGCCAAACAGCTGTGGCTCTACCCTGAGGATCTCGTCTACCAGGACTTCCAATTCACAATCTAGGAACTTGTGATTCTTCTTGGGGGGCATGGTGATGGGTGGTGATGGTGGGTGATGTGTGTGTTGGTGTGCAGGTGAGGGTGTGTGGGTGTGTGTTGTGCTGGGTGTATGTGAGGTAGGTATTTGTTGGTGTGCTGCTGGTGTGTGGCTTGTGTGAGGGATGAGCTGTGGGTGTGTGGTTGCTTTCTCTTGGGTGCTGGCAGTGGAATGGCATTTGCAAAGGCTCATGGTAGTGATTTGTGTCCTTTATATAGGTGGAGTTGTGGGTGTGTCTTTGTTCTCTGTCCCCACCCCACCCCAGTATTTATTGGCTTGGTAATTGCTTGTTTGGGCTTTTTTGGTTGATTTTTCCTTTGTGCTGTTTGTGTATGTTGGAAACGTTCTTGTGACCGAGTCGGACCCTGCATTGGTCTCGTACGGTGTTTTCCGTTTCGTTCACGCTGTGTTTGTGCAGTTTTGTATGCTGCGTACGCGTCGGTCGCGGTGTATTGTGTTGCTTCGGCTCGGTTTTGTATGCGTGTCGGTCGTACGGCTTGTCCTCCGTCCGACTCGGTCGTGTTTTCGCGCCTTGCATCGTACTTTGCGGGTTGGAGTTGGCGGGTACGAATCGGTCGGATTTGTTCCGGGTGCGTGTCGGTCGGTTGGATTCGCGTGTTTTTCCGGCCGGATTGCTATTTTCCGAGCGGCTCGGTCGGTCGGCTTGGTTTCCTGACGTGTCGGTCGGATTTATCGCGGCTTGCATCGTACTTGGCGTGTCGGGCGCCACTGGTACGTGTCGGTCGGTAATTTTTCCGGCTCCGAGTCGGTCGGTGCTTTTTCCGGCCCGAATCGGAATCGACCCCCAAGTGTCTTCAAAATTGTCCATTTGTGAGGAAAGTTTTTGTTAATTTCTTTGGTACAGTGGGGATTCAGTGAGCATGTCATAATCAGTGCTTGATTTGTAATTTGAATGCCCTTGGTGCTCCTGAGGTTTTGCTGCCCCCTGGTTCTAGGTATTAGTCTTTTTACATTTTCTATTGCTGACAGTTGTTCTTTAGCTTCCTTAAGAACTTGGTGAAGTATACCATTAAGTGTAGTTCCGGTAGGTGCTTGGGAACTAGTGCTTGCTTCTTTTAAGTCCTGCAGCTTGTTTCTAACCTGTATTTCTGAGATGCTAGTAAGGGTGATTATGTTCCCTCACACTATCTACTATGTCATCTTTCATAGGGGCACAACTGTGGCATGCATTTGAACAATATTTAGTGCATTTCCAATGTGTCCTTTCATTATTAGAACTTTGAGTCCAGAAGGTGAATTCCCTATAGCTTGGCATAGGCGGTCGTTTTTGTGAAGTTATATATGCCACAGTTTCTGACATTATATCTGTGCATTATAAGATTTTGAACTTACATGCTATTTTAAAGTTATAATATTGATTAATGTTGTTTGTGTTATCAAAATGTAATACATACTTTACTTTACATATTTAATCTTTTGTCTTTTCATCTCTTTAAAGGTTTACTAGTTCTTCTGTTTGTTGTGTTTTCCCTCTTTAAGTTTCTCTCTATTTCCAGTTTTACTATTGAAAGTATATTCTTTCAGTTTTAAAGTTATTGGTATATTTTATTGGCATGTTTACAATTGTTTTTTTTTTTTTAAATTAAAAAAAGTTTGGGGAAAGTTTTTTGATATTAGTTTTATAATAACCATGTTGGATTTCTCAATTATACCTAGATGTTGGTATGTCTGTGCTGTACTTATTTCAGCATTGTTTCATTATTAGTTGTTAGGTGTGGTCTTTTGCAGTCTTGCTTTTGTAAGCTGGAGCACAAAAAATAATAAATAATTATTAGTTGTATTTCTGTTATTTAATACATTTGAGATATTTTGCTAAAGTAGTTGTGAGTTATGTGACGATTTAAAATATTTACTTTGTAGGTGTGGGGGCAGATTAGTGCAGTCCTGCTGTGAACAGTTGTGGACAGGCAGAGTGATATTCTCCAGCAGCAATGGTTTCATGTGTAGCAGTTTGTTGCCCATTTTCATTCTACAAAATGTTTCTAAATGAGAAACTTTATATTACTGTTTTCAGGTTAATTTCATTGGTTAGCGGTTTAGTTGAGCTAAGTTTTTTTTATTTAACCATATGTGGTGAACAATATTTAATGTTTTATTGAAAGTTGATTAAGTTTCTTGATATTTAAAAAAAATTATTTTGTATCTTGATATTTCTGTGATCGATATTCTGTCATAGGTGCGCTGCAGGTCCTGGTCATTGGGACCAGTCACTATGGTCCAGAGGCACATTGACCAGCTTCAAGAGCTCATGCCACAGAGTGGAGCCACCTGAGGCTTTAACCCCACAAGGACTGGTTATGGCAAAATTAAAAAAATACTTGTCTGTAAGAAGAGTTGAAGCCATTACCAATCCGTCAAGGTAGTTTTTTGAGACCACACTCTGCAAAGCATCATATAAACATTCTCAGAAAAGCAGAGATGTGCACCATCCTGTGCAGATTCTTAAATGAAAATGTCCATTAAATCAACACAGACCATAGATACTGCTCTCAACAATAAAGTTACTGCCACGATCTAAATTTACAACCCACAAACATGTTTTTCAGAAAGATAAATAAGAGGTTCACTCCTCCCTATCTAGTTTTGTCACCTTTATGGGGGCACAAGTTCCCCCCGCTTTCTAGCATTTGCATTCAACCCATCATGTTTTTCTTTAAATCTCACTCCCTTCAATTTCACTTTTACACTACCAACTCAAAGATATACCGATGTGTCTATAGAGAACAAAAAACAATTCCAACATGTGCTGTGCCTAATGCACTCCAGGCCATCAAGACCCATATGGAGCATAACACCCTACAGCCTAATGGATCAAAAATTGATATTGTCATCTCCCAACCCCAAAAAAAGGAGTTCTCTCTCACTGTCTGTATCGTGTGTTATTTTGAGAAATGTTTTCCTTCTTAATGAAAGTTGGGAATCGAGACAATGTATGGGATAAAGAGATCTGGCTTACCTCATAAGAGGGTTCATTGTGAAGCCAGAAATCTTGCAGCTAATTCCCCTAAAAATGCTATTCATGCCTCTCCTATCAATTAGTGGCTAGACTTTGGCAGCTTTCCACAGGCTGGCTATAAGAAGGGGAATTATTAAGAGGAGTAGATCATTGTCCACCACAACTGTTATGCCCGGACAATTGTTTCAGTAATTTAATCCTGACTTCATCCCCTGTTAGCTATGGGATAGAGCAGACAGGCTTAACTTAGATAAAATGTGTAAAGCATTTTGAAGTACAAGAACATTTGAAAAGAGAACACAATAAAAATCCCACTCCAATTTATAAAATAGAGAACATTTTAATAAGTGAAATGAAACCAAAACAGCAAAAATCCAATAAGGAGAACCATACATATAATCTTTAATAGATTTAAGGTAAAAAAACACCAAGAAGTAGTAAAGCACAAATGGTAGTCTATATTCACACTTGACTGGGAACTAGGCATGATTTCAGGCCAACTGTGATGGAGTGCAGTTCTTGCAACACCAACCAGGTTTGTCCCAGTTTGAGAATTTACCTTGGACTTTAGTCTCTGAAAATTTAATACAAAATCCTCCAGTGGTGCAGAGTAGAAGACTGTATCTGACCATGGGATTCAAGAGGCTGAATATCTCAACACCGACGGCCTGCTGAAACAGATGTGCTGCGGCCGAGAAGGTTGAAGAGGGATATCTCTGCTTCTTCTCTCCAGTGAAGTTGTGCCCTGGCTGTATCGGCTTGGGTGGTTGGCCCCTGTCCTCTGACTGGAAGCCAGGATTTTCCTAAGACCCACAACTTTTCAGAGATTGTGGGAGAATGCCAGTTAGACAGTCAAAAGTTACTCCAGCAGAGATCACCAGAAGAAACCAGTCCAGGTCAAGTTTCAACTGGTCAGGTGAATACTTCAGGGAAAAGACCTCTTGCAGCTTGTTGTGTACCTGTGACCACACAGGAGGTCTGCCAACTGAATCTAGGAGCTCATTTCATTGTCCTCTGTATATGAGGGAACAGGTCTAGTTCTCAAACAGTAGTTGCCATTTTTCTCTGATTCTTGCACAGGTCCAGAAAGTGTTCTGCAGAGAGTGCCATAGGGTGCCACATTTTTGGTTGGCATTAGCTTATGGGTGAGGGTGACTCATGCTCTTTCCTCACCAATGGAGTAAAGGTTTTGAGGGGAAAACCTACTTATTTTTCAAAGCATTATCCTAATATAAACAATCCCACAGAGCACCTCACTCCCAAAATCCAAAATGGGGTGATCGCATTCTTCCTTGTTCACAGGCGGTGTGCCAACCCAGAAGGGTGACCAGGAAAATGAGCAGTCCCCTCCTCTGTGGTCACTCAAAAGGGGTTCAGCACGTAGCTCCCTTCCCACTGGATTTGGAGCCACAAACACTTGTAAGGCCCCTTCTGTAATATTGATAGCACTGACGCACATGTAGTGCCAGCGGTACCTTAATAGGGCATTTCCTCATTTGCATGGGGCATGGCCTCATGCAAATGAGGGAATCCTTTGCTTTAGCACCTATGCCAAATGATGGACGTGGGTGCAAAACCAAAGAAGTCTCCAAGAGGTGCAGTGACAATGCACCACAAAAAGGTGTAGAGTTAATGCAAATTAGCCTGCTGGGCCCAAATTAAACAAGTGCCTTGTGGGCGCAACGGGCATGTGCACCCACTTTGTAGGCCCCCAGGACTCCTTGGTAATATAGAAGGGGCCGCAAACACTTGTGTGGCCCCTTCTGTAATACTTATAGTGCTGCCACACATTTAGTGGCAGCTCTATACCGAGAGGGCAGTTCCTCATTTGCATGGGACATGGTCTCATGCAAATGAGGGAATCTCTTTGCCTTCGCTCCCGTGCCATATTATGGATGTGTGCGCAAAAGCAAAGAAGTGCTTGTCTGTTTGTATAATTTATCGGGCTGATCGTAACTAGTGTCTTTTACTTCTTTTCTTTGTATTTTATTATTTGCTGTCTTACGTTTCCTGGTTGTATTTTATTATTTTCTAAGGGAAGGAGATGTGCTATAATCTGCTATGCTTTTGATGCATTCTGTGCACACCTCCATTGTTCCCTGCTCTGCTCATCAGTGTGCTATATCATGGAATGTTAGTGAGTAACTGGAGGTCACTTGGAAGTTAGAGAGAGCGGTCTGAGCAGAGAGGATGCGGCTCCAGGTGGGGTCCTTAATGTGTAGCTTATAATCTAACCTATAACTTCCTCAATTAACCTACAACCTGTTATCCTACGTGAACTTGCTGCCTGATTCCTGCTTACGAAGAGTATACCTTTAATTACAATAAAGCCTCCAGGAGGTGCACTGTCAGTGTACCACAAAAGGGTGTCCCATCGACACCCTCAGACATCTCCAGCACGTGGGTGAAGTCAATCACTGCACCCGCTTGCAGGTGGATCTCTATCCCCTTTATGAAGTGCAGGAGGGTGCCACTTGTACAGTGAAATACGGAGTGGATGATTAAAATGCTTAGTATTTCATTGAATGCACTGCCCTCAGGACAACCCTAAGATTATGGCTGCCCTGAGGACAGTGCATTCATTGTAATCTGGTGCACTGTTTAAAGGTGCACCATGGTGCAAACATGAACTGTGCGTCTGATACATAATGCTGGCCCTGCAGTTAAGGCAGGGAAAAGGTAACTTTCAAATAGTTAATTTTCCTAAATATTTAATAAATATCTAACATCAGGATTTAATTGGGCTTTTAATGAATATCAAAACTAGTGGCTGAATGATTATTCTAGCTGGTTCTAAACTCGAGATAGCAGAATTAATATTATAATCTGAAACCTAGTTTTCTTCATAGGGCCTTCATAGCCTTCCAAAGTGAAAATAGCTTGTTTGGGCTTGTCATTGCCGGGACATGACAGCATTAAATGTTTACATTCCTTGTGTTTACATTCCCTGTGTGGGGCCAGAGGCCAAGCTCCAGTTCCCTCCCAAGGAGGGAGAGGCATTCCCCCTCCTTGCTGGACTTCCCAGGCGAGAGCTCTCTCTTTCACCATCCTTAACTTTCGCTTTCCCTGTAACTCCCACCTGGGTTGCCTCCTTCTATCAATGCTATGTGCTGTTATCTAAGGCAATGTCTTTGCCTCAACTTCACTTCCTGATGCTTCCTCTGTGCCGTAAGCCTGCCTGGGTGGAGTGTAGCCTGTGGCTCCCCCTTCGGAGTCGGACTGTGAGGGACTGGTGCACCTTTCTTCCCCTCCACTGGTAAAATCATCTTCTAGTAGGGCCACAAATCTCCCTCTGACCTTACGGTGCCCGGTGGGGCATTCAGAAGTACATTCTCCTTGTTCGGTTCAGTACTGATGGGTCACAACCAATGGATGAGGGGTCGCGCCCTGAGGAGGCCTGACACCAGACTGAGCAGGGAGTAACTGTGCCTGGGCTAGTGGGACCTGTGATTCTCTTCCCCATCTGGCAGCTTGCTGTCCCGGGGAGGTCCAGCTGCCTCCTTACTGGTGGATTGGTGTAAATGCCTTACCTACAGACTCAGAGATAGTCTTATAGACTGTGGCCACCACGGAGATGGCCCTAAGTTCTAGTACAATCTTCTTATGGCCTGTATACCTGGTCTGTATGTGAGTCTTTGTATGTTCTATCTATGGTGTTGGCATTGAACATTTTCCCCTCAGGCCAGGGAAATGCGTGGATTCTGGTGTGCAAGTGCCACTCGCGGCAGTGTTTCTCTAGTTTCCTAGTCTGGGTGGAGAACTTCGCTTGCATGTGGCTTAGTGGAGTCTCCATAACGGATTAGGGATCTTGTTTTAAGGATTTTGCAAATTTAGATTGTCTCGAGATTCTTTAAATAATTACAAAATCTACTCTAATTGTTGGGGAACAGTGTACACGAGGTGGTACCAAAAACAATCTGCTGGTCACGAGCTCTATAAAAAATCAATGCATTGATAAATGGACATTTAACACTAAACAAAAGACGAATGCCATAAAATAGTGACAACGTGAAGCAGAACGCAATTGTTAGTTCAGAGCAGTACGAGTTGATTTGTAGCAGCAAACTAGCAATTATGAAATTCTGATTAGGAAAAAACGGTTGTTGTTTCATAAAGCATAGACTCACTAACATGACATAACATTTAAACATGCAGCATGATTTGCAAAATTTCAACAGCATCACAACATCAATAAATGCAGAAATGGGATACATCTAGAAATGACTAAAAGAGAAAAGGTTTGACAGAAAAAAAATAGTTATTTTGTTCCAAATAAAGCTTGGCCCGTCCTAGTACCTATAGCCCGAGAAGAGGGTACGCTCCTCATAGTGAAAGGGAGTAACCTACTAACTATCGGCCCTCTGCAGCCAGACAAGTTACACCTGATTCGCCAAGGTCTGAATTTTATCTAACTTCCGAATTACACCCTATATCACACCCAGGGGTTGTGCGTGCTGACTGCCTAACGCCCAGCAGTCCAAGCAGAAAGAAAAAGAGGACCACCTCTCACTTCTTTTAGATGCTACCAGTGTTGAGAACAATAGCACTAAGAAAACATTTGTGACAAAAAAATAAGGTTGAAATGTTAGCTCTATATCACACCCAGAGTCTATGTGTACTGACTTACAACCATGTCCAGCGGTCCAAGTGATCCCTTACTGATACCCAGGGATGAGGTGTACCCTCTGTTCCACACCCAGTGGGCCAAGTGCAGTGCTTAATTTGTAAAATATTAAGTGCCAGGGCTCTGACCAGGAGGCCACTGCAGCTTGCACCACCCATCACCCCTGTCATCGCTGCCAAAACAACTACTAACCATCTTTCTCGCATGTAAATGCGACAGTTGAGATTATTCCAGGTCCCCAAAGCTAAAGGAATGGCTGGGGAGGCAGGTATTAGTAATTTTTTAATGTATATTGTTTTCCTAAACAATTGTTATACTGCTCATCTTTAAATTACATGAGCAGCGCCACCTTGTGGCAGACTGCCCTAAGTGTGGTGTTGACAATTAGGTGCCGGTGCCGAGCACCGGAAACAAATTAAGTGCTGGTGCTCAGCACTGGAAAGCTCTGGCTCAAATTAAGCACTGGCCAAGTGATCCCTTACTGGCACACAGGGTCTAGCTATACCCTGTGCTCCATGCCCAGGCTCAAATACCAACAATGTTAGCTACCTTCGACTTCTTCTTACGTGCTGACTAGGGGAAAAAACAAAAGCAATCTATGCCCTTGTCCTAGTTTGCGATATGCCACATACTGAGACTAAGGATCAGATGTAGTCTCACACCCTACGAAGGCTGTCTCTGGATCGATCTCCGCCCCGTGGATTCAGCAGAACTTCTAATCAATTATGACTTCTGCGCACCGATCTTTTTGCACAGATGTGAATCCGTTCAGGCCAGGATCCTTCTGTCGACAGCAGTCAGACTCGATAAACCAATCTCTCCTAGCTGGCTCGCCAAAATGTTGCTCGTATATGAATTTACCTTAAATAAATGAAAAGACAAGAGGTGTTTGGCACAATTGGAACAAGTTGGTGTAATTAAATGCTGCAGCCGGGGGAGCCTCGACATAGTGCGTCTGCTCAAAGTTGCTCGGTGTACAAAGTTCTGGCTGTCATTATATACAGTTCATGATGGTACAATAAAACAATTTCCACATTTCAGAAAAACATCTCAGTCATAAATTAAGAAGCGCTGACAACCTTGCAGAGAGCTAGTGTGAGCCAGTGTGTATGTGTCCAGATGTCCGGCATGAGGAGCATGTGATCACTACATGTGTGTGCATGTTGTGTTCTGATTTGCTGATTGTTTCTATATACATGTGGTATCTAGCTTTGTGGTATTTTTGGGGAATGTGAGGCTTTGGCCAATCATGTTTTTTTGGGGCCATTTGCCTTGGACTTGTTTGTGGTGCAACTATCTATCTGTAGGATCGATCAGGGTTTTCCCCGGGCGCGCGTTTGGCTTTTGGTTAAGAGAGAGACCATCTTTGGCCTGGTATAGGTTGGGTGTGGGTCGTAGGACCTGCCTAACCACGATTTCTGACTAAGGGTTCTGAGGAGGTCACCTTGTGTGAATCTGACAGCAATGATTTGAATTTATTAGAACTCCTAAAAATAATATGGCAGTTACTGGTATCATTTTTATCGACATTCTTATCATTGTGCATACAGTTCTCATAGCGTACATCAATATTGTCCTTATTAGTATTGACACGTTTATGTTTGTATAGGTCATAACACATCAATATTGTTCTAACAGGTAACAGCATTGTCATTTGCGCATGGATTATGGAATACATTGACATCGTTACTGTCGGTGTCGACACTGCTGTGAGGGCTCAGGTTATGGCATACATTGACATTGCGTAGACGGGTATTAGCATGGATGTGCGGGCACAAGTTATGGCATACGTTGACATTGCATTCATTGTTATCGCCGTTGTCGGGTCTGCACATATCACGGTATTCATTGACATCGTATTCACCCACTCCAACAAAGCATTTTACCTGTACAATACAATGTTTCTCCTCTAGCAAGTAAAAAGTGAATGGGAATTGGAAATTTCCCTCTTCATGCCATTTGGGGATAATTATTTGTTATAAGCAGGAAACAGATGTAGCAATAGCTGGTTATTTAACAATTTGGAGAAGACAGATGTTAATTTTAGTAAAATAAACTGATATTACCACTTTAAGGAGTGAAAAAAAGAAATGTAAGTATATAAGTTGCATCTGGTTATTTATTTTGAATAAATAAAATGCATCTCATGTTGAATAATCATGTTTTTTAGGCTAGACAAGTCTGGAGTATTGTGGCGCACAAATTTTACTGCTTTAGCCTCCAGTGACATGTTCATGGCAGTGGATTGAACTATGCCTACATAAAACGTGTTCTGTCATTTTTACAGTGCTGCTATTTTTGGTTGATGGCTTAGATAAAGAGAGGAAAATATCAGAAAATTCCCGGAATGAATCTCCAAGTAGATTTATCAATCTCTGGCCTGTTAAATTAGAGTTAAAGTTTACCTCTGCTAGTACTATGAACTAAAAACAGACTCAAAGTTGCATCTCTAACATGTAAACTCTTTCCGCTGAACATCATTTACACTCTTTTTGCATAGCAGTTGAACTGAAATTAGAGCTGAAGAAAGCACCAATTATGTAAATACTTTCGATTAATAGAGGCAAAATATGAATTTGCAGTAACTCGTTTTAGGGTTTGAGTTTGACTGGGCAAGGACGATGTACAGCCAAGGCTTGTATTGTTGGGCGGTTTGGGATAAACTGTCAGAAACTAGTACTAAAGTGATAAAACAGATAATTTACATTTATGTTAATTCCTCATTTGAAATTACTTTTGCCACTTTTCTCCGTTTAGGCCTTTTGCCATTTAGCTACTCTGTCCCTTCTCCCTTAGGAAGTGATTACAGTGATTATTTAAGAAATGGACTAGGGGCTGCTTTTCTAACATGAGCAAAAAGATGGTGATAAATCTGGGTATAAGGTTGTTGTGATAATGACGAAATTGATATCAGTAATCATTTTTATTTCGGATAAAAATCCATAAAACATCAATATGAATAAAAATATTGTTAAAGTACAGCATATCAGGTCAACAAAAATGTACATGAGTAAAATCAATATAATTATTCGTGCAAAACCAAGCAGTATCGAAAAACCTACTCACAGCATAGACAATACAATCAGATGAATCAATTTAAAAATCCTCAGAGCAGTTATATGCGTGAGTAGAGTCCGTAATAGATTTCCACGCAAACAAAGTGTTCGAAATGGGGGTTTCTAGCTGGCAGTGGTAGGTAAGGTTGTCCAAATAGGGACCCTTGCCTCTAGTCAGGGTAAAGGGGATACACTCCTAAAATAACCCCTGCTCACCCCCCTTGGTAGCTTGGCACGAGCAGACAGGCTTATCTCAGAGGCAGTGTGTAAAGCATTTGTGAACACATACAGTAATACAGTAAAAACACTACAAATGGACACCACACCAGTTTAGAAAACTAAGTAATCTTCATCTAATCCAAAACAAGACCAAACGACAAAAATCCACAATACAGTAATAAAAATGTGACTTTCAGATGGTAGAAATAGTTCAGTTCAAAGCAAATTGCAGATGCAACACTTTTCTCATGAAGTACCTTGGATGCGTCACGCAAATAAACAAAACGGGCTGCAGGGATGGTGATGCGTCAGTTCCGTACACTCAGGGAAGGTGATGCCTCGGTTCCTTTCTCAGAGGCAGGTGATGCGTCGGTTTCTTACTGCTGCACAGGGGAGGTGATGCGTCGGTTCCTTACCGGAGAGGAGGTGATGCGTCGGTTTCTTACTGCGTGGGGAGGTGATGCGTCCCCCAACGATGCAACAAACTTGGTGCCTCGATTCGATGCGACGATCCGGAACGATGCATGAACTCTTGCAGCCACACAGCAGGCCTTGTGTCGAACTCGGTGCGATGATCTCGGACTTCGGTGCACTCGATGCAGCGTGCAGTGATTTCTAGAGCTGCGGCAGGCGCTGCGATGATTTCTTCGGCGATGCGTTGGAAAAGGGTGCGGATGCGTCTCGCTTCTTCAAAGTTGCGTTACTTTTCCAGCTCCCAGCGGAAAACAGTCTCTAGAGGTCTAAAGTTCTAGGGTCTGGGACACAATATTTATATACCAAAATCCTTTGTTCTCTAGTGGCAGAGAAGCCCTGTGCTCAGCCAAAACCGGTTCTGTCCTCTCTGGTGCAGTTTCCTGGCAGGAGGTGGAGACAGCATTGTCCTTGGCAGACCAGGCCAAGTGAGGTGAAAGGAAATCTCCTCCCCCTACTCTAAATACAGCCCAGGGGTTCAGCCCAGTCCTGACTCATCAGGCTCTCTGGAGCCACTGCTCCTCCCCAGCCCCTGTCATCCAAAAGCCAGACATGCAATACACAAACCTAGCAGAGGCATACTGGATGGCTAAGCAAGAAAATACCTACTTTCTAAAAGTGGTATTTTCAAACACAGAATGCAAAAATCACCCTCACTAAAAGATGCATTTTACTATTCTGAGTTCAGGCATATTAAACTTTATTTTCCTACCTTGTTCCCAGTGGTAGTTATGTTTATAAGATGTTATAAACAAACTCCCCATTCTATCCTATGGGAACAGGTAGCCTTGCAATAGTGAAAAACGAAATTGGCAGCAATTCACTATCAGGACATGCCACACACATCAGGGCATGTCCTACATTTCACACACACTGCACCCTGCCCACAGGGGTACATTGGACCTACCTTAGGGGTGACTAACATGTATGAAAAGGGAAGTTTAGGGCCTGGCAAGTGGGTACACTTGCCAAGTCGACATGGCAGTACTAGACTGCACACAGGCTCTGCAATGGCAGGCCAGAGTTACATTTACAGGCTGCTTATGTAGGTGGCACAATCCGTGCTGCAGCCCACTAACAGCATTTGATTTACAGGCCCTGGGCACACACAGTGCACTGTACTAGGGGCTGACTAGTAAATCAAATCAGCCAATCATGGAAACACCAATCCAAAACAACAATTTACAGGGAGAGAATATGCACTTTAGCACTGATCAGCAGTGGTAAAGTGCCCAGAGTCATAAAACCAACAAAAACAGATCAGAAACAGGAGGCCAAAAAGCAAAAAGTCTGGGGATAAACCCGCTGAAAAAGCCAGGTTTAACACCAAGCTATATCTAAAAACGTACTCACAGCATACAAAATGTAATCAGACGAGTCCGTTTTAAAAATTCGAGGAGCAGATAGATGCTGGCCAATGCCCAAGGCCCTGCATACTGGACGTAGCCACTTGGCTTGAGTTTCTCGATAAGATGCTTCAGTTTCTAGAGAAGCAAAGCAAATGGGAGAAAGACCCTTTTAATAATGATGTTGTTTAAGGGTAGAGTAACCAGCCTGAATTTAAAGCGTCATATTTATGACCAAGTCATGCAGTGCAGCAAGTCACCTTACTGTGTTGCACTACGTGACTGGGAAAAGGCAGGAATGTGCCGTATTTAAGTCAATACGGTGCATTCCTGCCTTTTCCCCTGCCCTGGTGCCTTTTTGACTGCTTAGCGCCAATGCAGATACCTTTGCACCACCACACAAGGATTATTTTTGTGCAGGAAGGGGCACCTTCCTGCACAAAAACACTCCCCTTAGGCCTTTTCCCACACATAGAAAGAGGAAAAAATGAGGAGTAATAGAGATATCTCTCCTCGTTATGCCTCCCCTAGGTAGGCATAGGTTTTGGCACTTTCCCAGGTCTACCACATCTGGTAAGTCTGGGAATATGTCAAAATCCATGGACGTTGCGTGGGAACATCTGCTCAACATCCATGGAAACACCTCCTTGGTGCAGAGTAGTGCTGCGTTGCATTGCTCGATATTTATGAAGTCACTAAGGGCCATGGCTTCATAAATCTAATTTTTAAGTTGTGACCCTCCTGGTGCAAGAGTGACGCAAAAGGGCTCATAAATATGCCCCACAAAAGTTCCTAACATAGGGAGAAATATATTATCTAAAAAAAGTGCAAAATTTAGACTGGTTTGATATCATTATTGTAGCTAATAAAGTAGATAGGGGCAGATTTACAAGCCCCTCGCAACACTTTTGCGCTGACGTTACGTCACTTTTGTGACGCAACGGCGGCGTAAAAAATTTGGCCAATTTACAACGTGATGCATCTAGGGAGATGCGTCACGTTGTAAAGCCCTGCATGACATTATTCCTGCATCAGGTATAATGTATGCAGGGTAGGCCTTCCCACCCAGGAAAGCCTCATAAAAGTGACACAGTGATATCTACAAGAATTCACTGCGTGACTTTTAGGACGCCACTGCGTCAAAACCTTACGCCTGCTTGAAGCAGGCATAAGGAGTGACGCAGTGTATTGGGAATAGGCCGCAACACGCATTGCTGGAGTTGCATTGTGCTTGCGACACGACTCCAGCAATGCATGACTTTTCCACCAACAGATGCGTCAGAATTGCTGTGACCATATGCCTCATCTGAGTGGCAGGCTATAGCAGGATTCGAGGATTTCAGGATTCGAAGATCTGCTGCAGGACTTAAGGATCCTAGGATTCAAGGCTCTGCTACAATATTAGAGGATTCTGCAATGTATCAAAGCCACGCCCAGGACATGGCCTGGTCCTTTGTTCCTCCCTGTTGATAAGAGGAAACCTCTGCTTGGGCTCTGCTCTTCACCTGTCTCTCTCTGCTTGAACTCAGCTCTACACCTGTGTTCCTTGCTCTCAAGTTGAGATTATCTTTAAGCCAGAACATCTTTCCAGAGGTTTTCTGTTCGAGGTGCTTCTTGAAATTCCTTTTGTAGCTCACCTCAAATACATTCCTTGCATCCCTGCAATTATTCCAAAGGTCTCAATACTGTCCTCAGAGGCCTCAGATTAGTGATAGCCAGGCAGAGTTAGATATTACTTGTTTTGGATTCTGTGACTCCTGTTGGGCCCATGGACTGTACCCTGCACCTACTTACTGGGTTTCTAGCATGTCCCCAAAGGTTTACTGTAGCAACGGTCTCCTGGCCTTCAAAGTGTGATATGCAGATCCTGTATGAACATCTTTTTCTGATTTGTGTTTCAAGTTGTAAAGCATTAACAACTGCTATAGGATATCAGAACAAGACCAGTCCGATGACTATTGTTTTGCTCAAACAATATGAAAGTATTGTGTTATTGATATGTTGATTGGTTACCACAGGGCAGCAGCTACTACCGTGCGTCTCGTGTATGTCTAATTTTGTAAGAAATTCAGGTGAAATCCATGCAAATGAAACAAAATGTGCCTTTTAAGTTGATGTAAGAGCAGAACAGAGATTAACAATAGTCTTATTTTCTGTTTAGTATAAAAAGGACATAATCTGTGATAGACTGCAGAAATTCTGAAAGATCCTTCACCTGGCAAGATGAACTGTGCAACTAATAATCTACTATGTCTCTTGTGTGCCTTCTTTCATATCCCTATTCCCCAGCTCCCTTTTTACTCATCAGCGCCATCTGCTGTCTTGGACATGTTTGGCGCAGTTGATGGGAAAGGAGACTGTTGGGTTCCATGTCTTTCCTGCAGCAACATTTGGATTCACAGTTTAGCGGAGACTTGAGGCTTAAGCCCACAGTATCCTGCTGCCACATTGACATGGATAAGGGACTTACTGAATACAGTCTAGATGTCCACAACATGGCCATCAATCAATCAATCAGGGGTTTATAGAGCGCGCTACTCACCTGTGAGGGTCTCAAGGCGCTGGGGGGGGGGCAGTTCCGGCTCATTCGAAGAGCCAGGTCTTGAGGCTCTTCCTGAAGGTGTGCAGTGTGGGGGAGTGTCTGATGTTGACTGGGAGCTCGTTCCAGGTCTATGCTGCAACATAGGAGAAGGCTCTTCCACCTGCTCTGGTTCTGCGGATGCGTGGGGTCTCTGCTAGGGTGAGGTCGGCGGAGCGGAGGTTCCTTTTGGGTACGTGGAAGGAGACTCTTTCGTTGAGGTATTTGGGTCCGATGTTGTGGAGGGATTTGTAGGCATGGGTGAGTAGCTTGAAGGTTACTCTCTACTCGATGGGGATCCAGTGGAGGTCTCGTAGGTGCTGGATCGTGCGCTCGTGTTGTGGGGTTCCGAGGACAAGTTTGGCTGTGGTGTTCTGGATGGTTTGGAGCTTGTGTATCAGGGTCTTGTTGATTCCGGCATAGAGAGCGTTGCCGTAGTCCAGTCTGCTGGTTATGAGTGCGTGGGTGACGGTATTTCTGCATTCGGGGGGATCCACTTGAAGGTCTATTGGAGGATGTGGAGGGTGTTGAAGCAGGTGGAAGCGACGGCGTTGATCTGGCGGGTCAGGGTGAGGGAGGAGTCTAGGATGATGCTGAGGTTCCGGGCATGGTCTGTAGGGGTGGGGGGCTTCCAAGGGCAGGGGGCCACCAAGCGCTGTCCCACGCAGTGGGGGAGGGTCCAAGGACGAGGACCTCTGTCTACTCTGAGTTCAGTTTTAGGAAGCTGTTGCTCATCCAGGCTGCTACGTCTTTCATTCCTTCTTGGAAGCTGAGTCTGGTGTCTTCGGGGTTCTTCGTGAGAGAGAGGATGAGCTGGGTGTCGTCGGCGTAGGATACTATGCTGAGCCCATGCTGTCTGACGATGGTGGCGAGGGGGGCCATGTAGATGTTGAAGAGTGTGGGGCTGAGTGAGGATCCTTGGGGTACACCACAGTTGATCTCTGTAGGTTCGGAGAGGAAGGAAGGGAGTCTGATCTTTTGGGTTCTGCCGGAAAGAAAGGAGCGGATCCAGTCGAGGGCGGTTCCTCGTATACTGGTGTTGTGGAGTCTGACTGTGAGAGTATGGTGTGAGACGGTGTCAAAGGCTGCGGAGAGGTCTAGCAGGATGAGGGCCGCGGTGTGGCCCTGGTTGAGTAGCATGTGGATGTCATCGGTGGCAGCGAGGAGCACGGTCTCAGTGCTGTGGTTGCTGCGGAAGCCAGACTGGGAGGAGTCGAGGATGGAGTTCTCTTCGATGAAGGTGGTCAGCTGGGCGTTGGTGAATCTCTCAGTGACTTTGGCTCCGAAGGGAAGGAGAGAGATGGGCCGGTAGTTTTTCAGGTCCATCGGGTTGGCCGAGGGTTTCTTGAGGAGGGGCTTGACCTCTGCCCTCTTCCAGTCATCGGTGAAGATGCCGGATTCGAGGGAGACGTTGATGGTCCGGTCTAGTTCAGGTGCAATGACGGCGGCGGCTCTGTGGTAGATGTGCGGAGGGCAGGGGTCCGTGGGGGCTCCTGAGTGGGTGTTCTTCATGGTCGTGGAGGTGTCTTCAGTGGTGGCAGGTTTCCTCAGATGACAGTCAGAACTATACAGCCATAGTCACGCTAGCTATCACTCAGGCAGATTTACAGGACCTTTGTCTAGAGAAACAATCTCTAAGGGCAGAACTAAAATAGTATCACCCCAGCGGATAACCCTGGTTCATGTCAAGGCTGGTTGCACTGCCTATAATGCTTTTCGAACCATCTTGCCTGCCAACATCCAACTCTCAGCCCAGTATTGCTTCTTTTATCCCAGTGGGAATCCAGACTTTGGCTCTAACAGTGGTCATTCAACCTCCTGTCACTTTGATCCCTCCTGAGTGCGTTCATGATGGTAATGCAAATCAATGTCACCTACAGTTCTTGTGTTGAGATTGACACATCCAAAGTAGCTTTTAAATTTTCATACTTGTGAGGCAATGCTGCAATTTTGTCAATACTCCTTGGTGAGAGAAATGACACTTTGTTATACAAATTTTCTGCCTTCAAGGAGGCCATGACGAAGTTGTTTTCAAACCATACATGCAGGCAATGGATAATGAGTTATTAATTTCAAAGCAAGAAAATAAGGGTCTAATTAGCTAACACTGTGCATTTGACTGTTTGCAGAAATGAATTGACCCTAACAGAAACGTTATTCTCTCTTTAATTGCTGCCTTCAAAATGACTTAAAACACATCCTAGCACAAGTAGTTGATCTTTTTAACTCACGTGATTTCTTGATCAGCATGAAGTGAAATTGGATCATTGACTTGGAGAGACAAAATAAGACAAGACTAGGAGGCATCCTAAAATAGTTGTCATTTATCAAAAGAAAAATGATAATGTGTTGCACATCTCCACCAATGGGTCATAACCTATGCATATTGGAAGTGTGCACGATCCACTGATTAACGAAGAGAAAGAGAGGCACTGGAAGCAGAATTTGTGCTTGTATAATCACAAATCAGGACACTTTGTGAAGAATGGCCAGCAAAGCCTGAATCAACCAAACCTGTGACAGTGACACTGGATATGACACTGGAGGTTCAGGAAAAACACCAAACCCAACAGTAAGTAGGATGCAAACCCATTTTCAGTCTTTCATGTTTAGGCTAATATTTTCATCCAAGAATTCCATCACATGGCCATGCCCATGATCTTGGCCATACACATTCTCCTGGACAGGTAATGTCCTCAACATAGACTATGCTAAGTTCTTAGATATGCCTGTTCTTAAGAAAGAGAACCCAGAAGCTGTTTGAGCCATAAATGTATTGTACTCTCCCCAGAGTTAATTCATTATTAAAAGAAACCCACTACCTTGGAAGGAGATAATGAATGCGTTCAAATAATTATATTCAATTTCATTGAAGCTACTTCATTTGCTACATAGCTGGTATCCCCTGGCTGTATGCACATGACCCCTAATCCATGATAAAATTGGCTAATCCACAATTCAGGTATTTAATGCAAGGTTATATTATATAGTGCAGGAAAATATGCCAGTTGCACGGAAAGTTAAATGTCACCAGTGGTGAGCAGCATTTATTGTGCCATTCACTTTAAGTATGCCTTGTAGCCCACAAGGTAAAGTGCCTAATATTTAAAAGTAGTAGGAGCCACAATTTAATGAAGCATGCAGCTACAGTGACTATATCAGAAAAGCTATTTACAATGTTTTGACCATAGCTGTTGTATAAGAAACATTAACGTGCAGATAAAATAAGTCTGATAACTTTGGATTGGGATAAGCTACAGACCCGATTAAACCACTATTTTTAATATTTATTAAAATTTCAGTTCATTGGTAAAGTTGGATTTGCTGCAAATGTTTAGGAAACATGACTTTTAAAAAATGACACTTAACCTGCCTGATCCACAAGTTGGCTAATTAGCATCAGCCAGCAGCGGGACTCTGTTAGGGCTTCCCCTTAATGGGGCATGAAAACTGCTCCCAGAGCAGGAACAAAAACGTAGACCTTTTGACAGGGAGATCGCTGGGTAAGCAATGTGACTACTCTCAGCCCAGGAAGGACTTCTGGGGAGGGTCTAGTAACTTCATTAATTTGAAAGAAACAATGGTTAGATCTTCCCATTCAGAGTGAAGTATAAAGGAAGACCTGGGGAAAAGAAGAATATTATTCAGCAGATTCTTTGTAGTCAGTTTGGCACAAGCTCAGTGGGATGGAGAGATGCTCTATAAATCACTTTGGTTTAGCTGAGGAAAAGGGGACTGCTCATTTCCCTAAACCCACCCCTGGTTGACACACAAGGTCTGTTAAGGGGCAAAAAGATTCTGCCATGTTGGATTTGCCTCAGAATAGTGCACTGATAGCTGGCAAACACGATGTGCGGCAAAAGTGGGAAGGGATGCCCCAGGGATTTTTTTTCCCATTGGATGGTGTGTCGAGGAGTCAGCCCCACCCACTGCTAGTGACAACAATGAAACTGGCACTTTACCCACACATCAGGAAAACACTCGTTGGGTCTGTGAAAACAGAAAAGCTCTGGATCTGATGCTTGAGACCTATGTTGAGATTTCATGGACATAGACTCCAAGGGTCACTTGGCTGACCTCTTGTGTTGCTAGAGGGACACACCCAGCTGCAAGAGGCCTTTCTCCTTAAGTGTCCAGCCGACCAATAGCAATTGCAAGGGTACTGGGCCCCGAAAGTGGCTTTGTTGGAGTGCGTTCTGGCGGCTAAGTGCTGTCCTTGAGGTCCTGAAAGCCTTAGAAATGCCCAAGAGGAACTAAAGCAGAAACTTTAAAAATGTGGGACTTGGATCATTTCTGTACTTACAAGACCTCCGGAGCATCTGACCTCAAGCAACAGTGGATGACTTTGATAGGACTTCTCCAGGCACAGATTTCAGCTTGCCCCATTGGAGGATTTTAACTTCATTAATAATACTGAGGCATTATTATGACTATGGTGGTCCATCAGACCCCAGTAGCCATGGTGGCCACCAACGCACCGGCGGTCAGACCGCCCCATTACAACTTGGGCAGTCGGTTCACATTGGCACCACTGCAACCACCAGGGATCAGTCTTGAGGTCGCAATATGCTTCGGCCCCACTAAGTATATTACGGGTTTCCTCCCTGTCACGGTTTTCATGCCGGTGAGCCTGCCATGAAAAGTGTGGTGGAGAGGAAACAGAGGGGGCCTCTGCAACAGAGGTGCATGCAAGGGGGCATATGGTGTGCCCCCTTGTCTACATGCACCCCCAGCTTCTACAGAGCATGGACTTGACAGTCCATGCCCTGCAGGAACCTGAAATGGTGTAAGCCAGCCGCTGCAGGACCGCCAGACCTGGAATCCAGTCAGAATCCGGTGGGCGGTCTAATTATGGCTTTGGCGGTGTGGGAACGGGGTGCTGGCATGGCGGCCCGCTCCTGCACTGCCAAAGTCAGTGAAAAAATCTTGACTGGACAAAGGCAAAAACTGATGTGAGGACATCGGTGCCACACTATTTGAATTTCTCCTGCTCAGAGGTTTTCCCACTAAAACTAACAATGTCTGTGGGACCTCAATGAGGGGCTTTCAGGCTTCAAGAGGACTTTGGTATATACAGCCTGAAACCTTGCTCCATTGGAAAATTTGGACACAAGGTAAAATCTTAGACCTGGATTAACTTGCTTGACTTGCACTTCATCGCAGTCAAGTTAATATTGCACCTTGGGCCTGGTCACCCATGAACAGTAACTATTGATTGTCACTTTAATTTTTCTTGATGCCTTTTCCCTTAAATCATTAAAAACTCCTATCTAATGTTCAAAAAGGTTCCCTCATTTTGGTGGCATTTTATTCATTACATTTTCCTCTATTTTCCTAACTGGTTGTGGGATTATTATTGTATTGTGTTTTGACTTTTTAACTGTTTTTTTACTGCTAAATACATTGCACATTTTCCTTTTTGCTCTGTGCAATAGCAGCCAGGGTATTAAGCCCAGGTTTAAATATTGACACTGTGTTTTACCCTAATACGTTTGTAACCTTATTCCATGTGGTGGACTCCAATTCACCCCAATTAATAAATCACTGTCTTACATGGAGCAGGTTTAGAAACCACTCTTGAGGGTTGTCTACCACCTCATTTCAGAGATTTCCAAGATGTGTTCAGCAAAAAAACAGAGTTTTTACCGCTCAACAGACCTTCAACCAGGAACCATCTTAACATGCATTTGAGTATATATCTTAACAGAGAAATAAAATAAACATTTGCAAGAATATTTCAAAGAGCTCTGCCAAATGGGTCTATCTGGCACTGCACATCTCTGGTGTCTTCACCGCAATTGTTTGTACTGAACAAGAATGGAGAACACCAGATCTGTATACATTAGTTAGCTCTTAGCAAAGTCACCATAAAGGACAGTTTGCAATTACCCTTGCCATCAGAACTCCTGGACCAGAAATTACCAGCACCCATTCATACAAAACTGGACCTTCTTGGGGCATACTATCTTGTCAGAGTCTGAGAGGGAGATTAAAGGAAGACTTTCTGGATGAACGTACTGTCGTCTAGACTGAGAATGTAGTTTAATACAGAAGCTGAACACCTGAAAGAGGCGCAGGCTGTCCTTCAACGTCTAATTGAGCTCTGTCTTTTCGCTAAACTGGAAGAATGTATTTTCTATATTACAAAAGTTGAATGTCTAGGCATCTTTATTGCCCTGGCAGGGATACAAATCCACCAAACATAGATTGAATTGATTCGTCCTCTTGTGTCAAGGACATTCAAAGTTTCATAGAATCTGCAACATTCTACATACGGTTTACTGCTAACTTCTCTAGTATTGATGCTCCTATGATCCATTGCCTGTGGAAAGAAGTTTTTTTTTTCTTGGACACCAGAAGCCACCTTCAAAAAGTTAAAAGAGGTTTTGCCTCAGTACTTGTCCTCAAACAACCAGGTCCTGTACTTCCATATGTGAAGGTGGTTGAGGCTTCTCAATTTGCGATTAGTGGAGTACTGTCTCAATGGGAACCCAACAGGCCATCATGAACCTCCCCCTCTACTTTAACAGCTTAAGCGGGTTTGAGGACGCAAGATAGTTGTGCTTAACATATATTGTTAATTAATGATTGTTTATTTTTTCCTTTTGCTATAAGTGGAGATGCTGTTCTCCAAACAGATGCTCAAAAATGCCAATAATGGAGCTGTGAAGCAAGAGGATACAAATGGTACATAAGAGCACACAAAATGTAAGAAGGGAGGGAAGGAGGGCTAAGGAGAAAAATGGAGCCATCATTGGAAAAAAAGACGTGTGGATGGAGATAAGTTAGGATGCACGGATGGAGAAAAAAATAGATGAATGAAGAGAAGGATGAAGAGAAGGATTGGTGAATTGATGGACAGATGGGGAAAAGAAAGAAGGACGCAGAAATTGAAAGATGGATGGATGAAAAAAGAAGAATGAACTTTTTCTTGTGCATTAGTGCCCCTTCATAACTGCCTCTCAAATATATGGCTTTTTTAGCTAATTTGTTAGAATTATTTTCATTAAAATGAAAAATGTGTCCTAATTTTGTTTCAAAACGTTCTTTAGTAGTGAAGAGGAACCCCAGTAGGCAGATCTTGATAAATGTGATTATTTTATTAGTGTCCATCCACAAGTACCGAGAAAAAGTCTACCTTTTGGCGAAATTCTTTAAGAATTGAAGTGTAAAATGCACCTTTTGGTCAAAATATTTTCCACATTCGCTTGGATGAGAGAAACCATCTTGTATGAGTGTGCAGCCTCCCTTTCTCGCTCAGTTCCAATTTGGATATAATTCAAAGTGAGGGGTATTTTAATCTTCTGGCAACCTCACTGGACAACTTCATCCTGAGGTGTTTTTCTCTAAAAAGCTGAAAAGGAGCTATTAGTCATGATTAAGGCAGCCTTTCAAGAATGGAAGCATTATCTCTTAGGGACCACTCATACTGTGACCACTTATTCAGACAACAAGAACCTGCTATTTCTGCTCTCAGTATGAGCATTGTCCCTCAAACAAGTGATATATTTGGTATTGTATTTGCTTTTTGTATCTACTTATTACCCCAGACAAGTTATTTTTTAATTTATTTTTATTTTTGGGGGAGATTTATATAGCTCGAACTAGACCCAATGGTGTCAGAGCGCTTTACATGAGCACCAGTTGTGTTACAGATGGACACATTCATTTTTTTCTTGTTAGGCACGTGGTTTTTAATGAGTAGCATACTACTCTGGAATCTAAGGTTAGTGGTTAAATCAGTGGTTATTGCTTACGTCTGATTATGCTCCCAAGGAAACCATTCCATGCATTCACTCTAGGCTTTGAAGGTAGATTAAATTGACAGGAGGTGGGCGTGACCACTAGTGGGTAGATACAAGAGGTCATGCAGATGGTTAGTGGGGTAAAATTATAGCATAAATTAAATGTTGTTTCTTTGTAGGGATATGGTTTCAAAGAAGGATGCGCTGCAATGCAGGAAATACAGAATAATAGTGAATATGGCGGACAGTCATTCGACGTATGATAAACTATACGAAGTGAGAGAAGGCATGCAGTGGATGGAAAGTAAGAACGTTAATCAAAAGAAAGAAAGAAAAGGAAAACAATTAATAGTTTTCATGCATTGGTTTTAGGCATAGAGTGGGAGATTCTTTTTTGCCATAACAATATTTGTATTACAGGCAGTGTATTTAGTGTAGCATTTGAACTACAACCAGGAGTAAAAGCTGTAAAAGGAAATAACATTATTTGCGTGGTAAGTAGTATATTGTAGCATTTGTACTACCGATATGTGGGGTGCTGAAATGCTTAGCCAGATGCATAGCATTCTACACCATGTGTGTGCGTAGTTTGAAATGTGTTCGATTTTCTTTGAAACTATGGGCCTGATTACGATGTCGGTCGGAAACCAAACAGCCCGACTCCTTGTCGGATTTGGTTCTGACTCACTCGCGGTCTGCGGTCCTGCACAACCGATTATGATGCTTCCGAACACCGTTCAGATGGACTCCCATTGACTTCAAGGGTAGCCTGTGTTCCGACCGACAACACAGGCTCCCATGGGGAAAATTGGTGTCTGTGGAAAACCTTGCACCCTGTCGCGGGCACCCCATGGTGCCTGCCACACTGTGTATGGTTTTACGGGGGTCACTTGAGTACCCACTTGACCCCAAACCAGGGGAATCAGGATGAGGAAAAGAAGTGAGTGGTAATTTGGAGAGACTGGATTACAGTTCTCCTTTATATTATTGTAATCAGCATTGTGTGGCATAATTCTTTAGCCTTTGCAGATGGGTTTTGTTAGAACTTAGTAGTTATTTGGGATGGGATAGCCTCTGTCTGTGCCCTCCAGTTGTCAAAAAGGTTCCTGTCAGAACCCATTACAGAGGGCCATGGGTCACGCAGGGACTACTGGGCCCAACTGTGGTGGTTAAGGCCTTTTCTCCTGATGTCTCAGGGCCCGACCTACTATGGATCCTGCTCAGCTGGGCCAATTCCCCTTCTGCACTTGACTCTCAGTGGTAGCTGTGGTCGAACAGTCAAGACTCCCTGGGGGGGTGAGTAGATACAAGTCACTGGAACATGACTCATAACTCAAAGTGCAACAAGTACCAACAATAGATCAATGTTCAGCCAAATGCTTGGTTTTCTAGGAAAAAGTAGTATTTTTAGTATTTTATTTCTATCACTATACATGCAAGGAACATGACATTCAGAGGCAACAACACAATCCCCTTGAAGTTGGAGCTCTAATAGTTGTCAGGCAACTCCCTGTCCCACCATCCTTAGTGTAACATGTTCAGGGTTATTTCCTATTTATTTACTGGTTGCTCCATCAGGCAATGAAACCTATTTGGCTGTTCTCAAGAATTCTCTTTTGACTCTTCAGGATTCCAGTCAAAAGTGTCAATGGTGCTACAGCACCGTTAGCAGCGAATCCCCGAAGGCCCCAAAGGCCCGGTTTCAGTCACTGTCACTCCTGCACTGTGACAGTGGTCAGTGGTCCAGAGAGTGCCCTCTCCTCGAGCACTCCTAAGTGTGGATCCTGTATGATGAAGCCAGGACGCTCGAGATGGACGTGACAGCACCAAGTGGTACAGGCTCTTTCTGTCGAGCAGCGTTGCCCGTCAGTTTCCAGTGATCAGAGTAGCTCCTGCCCTGCCAACACAAAAGGTAAGTAGCACTTCCCCTAACAAAAGGGGGGGGGAGTTTCTCCGGCTCCCAACTGAAGCTCCAGCAAGGGTGGGACTAACTCAGCGGCATCTTTCGATACTCAAGGAAAGAGCCAGATTCAGCTGACAGGCTAGACTCCCTGGTCACTGCAGTAATCCTCTTGTCCAGGCCATGACCCAAACAGTTGGCTATTGCAACAGCAGCCATTTCTAGCATACGAGGCTGGTGTGTTGCTGCAGACTCTTATATGGACAAAAGTCTCACTCTCCAGATCAATTAGGTTCACTGGTGGCCCCTTCTGGCCTATGGGGTCACTGAGGCTTTGCGGCCCTCATCTTTCCCACACAGCGCACTTCACATGGCTGCAAACACTATGTGGTCCTCTCCTGGCAGAAGGAAGTCATCGAACGGTTCCTGTACAAGGTCAACAAATCGATCGGTACGGACCCGCTCTCCTCACATCTTGCACAGGGATCCCTCTCGGCAGGTCTCCTCAGTGGTCCTTACTCCCTCCAATGCTCTCCTCTTCCTCACAGGACACACTAGCCTTGGCAAGCAGGCATGTTATGGTGCTCCAGGATCCAGGGCAGGTGATCTTGGTTTACCTTGGTGATGTCCCGTCACCCTTCAGGGAGACTAGTTTGTCTTGCCCCCAGTCCAGGTTACAGGCATAAGTCTTGCAGAGTTTCCCCTCCTCACACAGCCCGTCTGACTGCTTGGCAGATGACAACTTTTTGGAGATTCAACCTCCCATTCTTATAGTCCTTTTGCAGACACCAAATGTGATATTGGGTCTTGGCCTTTGAAGTTTTATGTTGTATGTTGGTGTTCTCCTTCTTTTGAAATGGACACTTCTCATTTTCATTGTCCGTCATGAAAGAGGTCTGTCACAGCAGGCACGACTCTACAGCTGTTTGTCCACAGCACAATTCATGGGAGTGGCCAGAGTATACACCAGGATGACAGCCACAGTAATTTTTGAATCAAAAGGTTAATCCTAGAAGCCCCAGCCCTACTCTTTGATTCTCTTATCAGTCCAATCTCCCTTCCTAAGATATGTCCAGGCCTCTTCCTCCAGATCTCTGACTGAATCAAAGAGCAGTCTTTTGAAATGTAAGGGGAGTCTCATCTTTTTCCCTCCAGTGTGTCCTCACCCAGCTCACAGGAATGCAGCAGCCCACAAATCTGTCTGGGGGATTTCTCTCCTCCTCATGCCTTTACCAGGCAGGCCTGGGCTTCCCAAAATGAATCCCAGGGTCCTCCATACATTTGCCATTGCAGGCACATTTTACTCACTGTACACTCTCAGCACACTAACTGTACATCACTAATATATCTATGCCTTGTACATTTAGCTGCACACATGTGTTTAGTATACCCACTCAATTGGTGCGCACTGTTCAGTACTGAATATTCAATCAGGTTGTGTTTATTTTAAAACACATGCATTACCAGCACACAAACTCGCTATGTGCACGCTGCACAGCTCTACACAAGTTATGTTATGCATAGGAGTGTAGGTGAGGGTCTGATTATCTCTGTCATAGTTTTTACCTCACTCTGCTGGAATTTAAACAGAGCATGGAATCTTTAAAAAAACTCCTAAAAACGTGGGGGCATATTAACAAGGGCTTTATCTCCGCTTTTTTGGCTTAAAAAGCCAAAAAAGCGGAGATAAAACTATCGCCCTATTTACAAGAGGGTGCTAACATGCATAATCGCATGTTAGCACCCTTTTTCCCGACGCCTCCCTTTGCATCTCTAATGAGATGCAAAGTGGGCGTCACTGGGCGTACCCCGGATGGACTACCTTGTAAAACATCGCTGATGTTCACATTGCGATATTTACAAGGCAGCCCACAGGATTTTAGCACACGTTAGATTTTGGCGAAAACTGCGGTTTTCGCCAAAAACTAACGTCTGCTAAAATCCTGACTTACCTATGCTTAACATAGGGGGTGGATTATGCTGATACGACCACAGGGTCGTATCAGCAAGGTTATCGCCGTTTTGCAGGGAACATCGCTGGAAAATCAGCGATGTTCCCTGCAAAACGGCGATTTCCCCGCTATCTCTGGAATTTTCATCGCCATGGAGAAACGCGTTGTTAATAATGCGCTACCAGGGCGATAAATTCCAGAGATAGACAGCGATAAATAACAAAGCGCTAAGCGCGCTTTGCGTTATTTATCCCCGTCCGTTGTTAATATGCCCCGTGATTTTTATTCTTAGTTTAGCTTACCTTATACTTCAACTAAGTGCCAAAATATTCCTCCGCTTATGACTCGCTGCACTATACCAAGTGTTCCTAACATAACATAACTTCAAGCAAGATCACATATACCCATCACATGAGGTTCCAGCACACACCCTGCTCATCACTACATCTCTCATGTAATGTATTCCTCTCAGACATATATACACCTTGCAATTGTACTAACAACATAGGTAATACACAATACTGTGCTGTCCTGTACTTTACCCTTCGAAGACACAGACACATCCAATGCATTGTCACCACTCCTGAGCTATGCAGCACTCCACATCTACCTTATGTAGGCCAAGAGTGAGTTCAACACACAGCAGTGAAACTTTTAAAAAGTTGAGTGAGATTTTAAGTCTCAATCCAGTGGCATATAGTACAAAGGCCCTGTATGCTGACACAGTATGCTGCCACCACTGCGCTTGAGCTGCTTAACTCCCGGTGAAGGCGGTAACCTTCCACCACTATAAGGATAGAGGTTTGGGTGCCCCTCTGCCCCTCATGGTCGAACAAGACCCCAATCCATGAGACAGCACTATGTTATGGTGCACATGCATTGTCAGTGTTCACCTATGACAAAAGATCAGTAGTAGGGGTTCAGACAATAGTACAGTTGGGCACTCATGGCAGGGGTACACATATTTTACCATGCAAAGGACCTTTCCATCCCAACAGTTCCATAGGATGCTTCATAAATTAAATGCCTGTTGTTAGACCTGCCAGCCTTAGGGTGGTCCTCCCCCAAACTGTTTGGCTTCTCCCCTCCTGTTTAGCTGAATTCATTTTTTGCCAGCATTAGGGCTCTGTGCACTTTACCAATGCTAGTCGTTTTTGACTACTGCAAGGTTCCCTTTCCCATAGGATAACATTAGGTTACCTTAATAAATTTAATAAGTGAAAACTTCCAATTGGTAACAGATAGGAATGTCATGTCTGGTGTCTGACAATTAGTAATTAAAAATCCTCTTTAATGGTAAAGTCAGATTTTAAGTTACAATTCTGAAAATGCCACTTTCAGAAAGTTGGCATTTTCCTGCACAAACTATTTGGTGCCTGCAGCCTGTTCCTGGTTCACATGACTGGGTGTAGTTGGAAATTGGGCTTTATTTATTCGTCCCAGACAAGAACACAATTGAGGTATTAGATGTGCCAGGATGGGCATTTCACTGGTAGGATTAGGAGTCGGAGATGGGCACAGCCCACTTGCAACTGAATAGGCTGTCCTCCGCCTTCACACAAAGGACTTGTCACCACTGCATTGTTCATGCAGCCAGCGCAGGGGAGGCAGGAAAATTCAAGGACTTCAAAGTGAATTCGATACTTCAAAGTTGCCACCAGGTATAAATATTGGACCCTCTGACCCAACTCTTCACTACACTTCTGGACCTGTGGATACTACAGAAGAAGGACTGCTGTGCTGCTTTGCTACCAGAAGGTCTGCCACTCTGCTGTCCTGCTACTCTGCTGCTTTGCTGCCCTGCTTGCTGAGAAGGAAGACTAGACCTGCAGTCTCCATCCCAGGCTAAATTGACTCTAAGGGTCAGCTGACTGACCTCCTGTTTTGAGCTGCTGGGACAAAACAAGCTCCAGAGGCTTCCTGCAACTACCCAGCTGACCTGCTTCCTGGACCTGCAACTGAACCTGTCTGAGCCCTGCTGGCCTGCTGTAATGAGTTCCTGACCCCCAACAGATGGCCTTTCAGGCCTGGACCCTGGTGTGGCATCAGTTGAGCTCCTCTCCAAAGAAAAGGAGAAATCCTAAAGTTTTGGGCTCCTCACAAATGCGAATGAACCTGTTGCCTCCAAGATCTTGCCATCCGCAGTGCCCGTCAATGTAAAGTTGCAGTGAACCTGACTCTTTTGCCACAGCGACTGCCAGCGATGCCCAGCAGTGAAGATCTGCACTTCGTGCTACAGCATGGATAACAAGCACACAGTGACCGAGAACGCAATGCTCCAGAAATGACGATCCACAACGTCTGACAGGATCTTCGTGATAATTCAACGACCATCCAAGCTGCACTCCCTGCACCTCATGGCCCCTTCCACCGTGAACGGAACTCTTCGCACTGGACTTTGAAGGTACCTCTTTCACAGGACTAACTTGTTTCCCGTATCCAGCCGGTGCTCCATCGCAGTCGGCTTGAACTTGTGACTTTCACCCGGTCTCGCATGACTAGAAGACCACAAGTAGCGCTTTGTGCTGTTAGGCGTTTTACTTACCTGAAATCTTCAAAATTGTATATCTCCATTTCTACTGATTGGATTTTTCTTGTTTTGATGTCAAATAATTTAATAAAGTGTACTCTATTTTTCTAAATTGATGTGAGATTTTTCTTGTGTTGTGTTTTTACTTTTTTACTGCTTGAGGTGCTGCATAGATACTTTATGCACAGCCTGACTGCTTTTGTGCCCAGCTACCAGAGAGTTAAGCACAGGTTAATTTGGGGTTTTCTTGTGTTTCCCACTAACAGAAATTGTGGTTGCTACTTGAGTAGGGTTTCACCCTCCCCTCAACCAGTAACCCAATTTCCAACAGGATTTTTATAAAATCACACTCCAGTATTTTAGGTAGGGTTTAGAATAAGAGATCTTGAATATGCTGATCAAACTCAAGAGTCAAGACAGGTTTCTCTTGTCTTGGATTAGAAAGACAATTGAGAAACAGATCATTAATTTGAGGTGCAGGAAGGAACAGCAGCCTGCTTTTTCAGGCGGGGCTGAACAACTACAGCTTTGAAGTATTCTGAGTAAATACTGCAGAAAAAATTGGGGCCATGTGATATCTAAAGGGTGTGGCACCCAGGGGCCATGGGCTATACTCACTCACCCACACCACACAAAACTCTATCCTGCATCAATCTCATCCTGCTCCCAGGGACTAACTCCCTTTTAATGCGGTCAGCCAACATTCACCTAAGAAGCTTTTCTGACCACTCCACTATCTCCCTTCTGCTTGGCCCTCTGACTTCCAGTCCTAAAAACATTTGGCACCTCAATGCATGGCACTTCATGGATTCTCAATGTGAGGAGTATCGAGCCAATGAGATCGCAGCCTACTTCCAGACTAACCAGTGCTCAGTGAAATCCACCATTACTCCGGCAGGCAGGCAAGACCACCATTAGTGGCATGACCAAACCATACTTTAGAAGACAAGAAAAGAATGAACAGCAAATCCTCACTACCTTCGAATACCAAATCACCCAACTGGAGCAGCAGTCATGGAGAGGACGACTCAGACAACTTCACACGGCGGTTAATAATCACTTGGCCTGCCTCAGACAGGTAGCCCTAGACAAGGCCCACTAGTTCTGGCAGGCATCGACTAGACAGATCTAGGAATGTGAGGACAGGAATGGGACACTACTCTACTCGCTGGCTTCCGGGGACCTAGCATCTAGAGTGGTCCAGGCATTGCGGGAGCATTCAAGGCAAGTTGTCCAAACATCATCAGCGATTGCAGCAACATTTCCAGATTATTATCAGGAGGTTCACAACCACCGCCCTCTTTCATTTAATGAACAGACTAAGCAACTTATGTCAGACATTCCTCTCCCTTCTTTTTCCACCACCTAGAGAGAGGACTTAGATGAAGCCCTGACCATTGAAGAAATTGCTGAAGCTATCCTGACTATAAACCGGGCCTAGATAGCTTCCCCCCAGAATTATTTTGCAACTGCTGCTCCATCCTTACCCGTCCCCCTACATTCTCTCTACCAAGAGGCCTATGAGGTGGGGACTTTTCCCTGGAGCTAGTCTGGGTGACCATAGTGGTCATTCCTAAGATGAATGACCTGGAGCCCTATTGCAAGGACCATTGTCCCAGCTCCCTGATAAATTTGAAGCTTAAAATCCCAATACGCTGTGATGCTCAGGTATCCGGATGAAACTGGGGAGATGGGCTAGGAAACAAAATTGCACTCTACACAGATGATGTCCTAGTATTCCTCACAAATGCCCACCTCTATGGCTCCAGGTGCCTCTGGATGCTAAGCTTCTGCAAGGAGGCCTCAGGCCTCTGCTTCAAGCAGAGCAAATCCCTCCTAGTACTTATCCACAGCAACTCCAAGTCAACCTTTTGGTGAGGGTCAATACCAATCTGATGCCTGAGGTTTAAATATTTATGAGTCATCTAAGCCCTTGAACCAAAACTTACAATATACCTGAATCTCACACCTCTCCTTAAATGAAAAAGACCTCTCACGCTGGCTTAACCTGCCACTTAAAATCCTCTTAAGGGATTCCTTTTTTTAAATAAAGATCTTCCCCCATTTCCTATATATGTTACAACATTTCCAACTGCCAATCCTGAACACCTGGTTCGCAAGTGTGTACTCCAATGTTCTCTCCTTCCTCTGGGCTGGAATGACCCCTGCATCGCCATGACCAAATGCCGTCTCTCAACGTATGGGGATGGCCAATTCACAGCTATACTTTCGCGCCACCCAGGTGCAGGTGGAAAATGAATGGTTTTAGAGGAGGGTGACACGACCCGGTCTACTGAGTGAAACTCTCTCTCCTAAGGCTGGACAAGCTGATGGGCCTCTTAAATGGAGATTCGGTCCCGAGGCACCTCTCTGAAGTTACCAACGTGGTATTTTTGTCCTGGAAGGCTTGCTGCAGGCCCTGGGGATGGAAGGTAGACTAACGCAACTGACCCCCCACTTTGGAATGGCTGTTACCTTCGTCACACTGCACACTTTATATTTAAAGGGTTCACCAGATGGGACAAGATCGGGATTTCCATTCTCAAGACTTAATTCCATTAATACCTTCAACTCCGGCATGCTCTAGCACTGTACAAACCAAAACTGGTGAACCTTCCTGAATTCAACTCTCTCGAGGCTAAACTCTTTATGGGGATCATTGGAAAAGGTGAAATATTTAAAATTTACTGCATGCCGGCACTTAGTACACCTGAGACACTGGAACACCGCAAACAGAAATGGGACCCTTGATGACACAGATTGGCGTGTATGGCACACTGGGAGTTAGCTATATCCTTCTGCCTTCGGCAAATCCAGCTCCACTACCTCCACGCCACATATCTTACACCCTGAAGCATGTGGTGCGCAGGGGCGCAACAAGTGTCCAACTTGCACACAATGGGCCTGATTCACAGAACTAACTTACGTCAAAAACGTAAAGTTAGTACTTTTTGGTATTCACAGAATACACTTACTCATTTTGGTATTCACAGAATGAACTTACTCATTTCGGTATTCACAGAAGTTAGTAGCCCTAACTTTAGGACTCCTAAATGCCTTCTGTGAATACCGAAAGTCTTAAAGTTAGGATTTTTCTCAGTTTAGGAGTAGTAAAGTTAGGACTCCTAACTTTAGGATTCCTAAATGCCTTCTGTGAATACCGAAAGTCTTAAAGTTAGGATTTTTCTCAGTTTAGGAGTAGTAAAGTTAGGGAGTCCTAGTCCTAACTTTACTACTCCTAAACTGAGAAAAATCCTAACTTTAAGACTTTCGGTATTCACAGAAGGCATTTAGGAGTCCTAAAGTTAGGAGTCCTAACTTTACTACTCCTAAACTGAGAAAATCCTAACTTTAAGACTTTCGGTATTCACAGAAGGCATTTAGGAGTCCTAAAGTTAGGAGTCCTAACTTTACTACTCCTAAACTGGGAAAAATCCTAACTTTAAGACTTTCGGTATTCACAGAAGGCATTTAGGAGTCCTAAAGTTAAGACTACTAACTTCTGTGAATACCGAAATGCGTAAGTTCATTCTGTGAATACCAAAATGAGTAAGTGTATTCTGTGAATACCAAAAAGTACTAACTTTACGTTTTTGACGTAAGTTAGTTCTGTGAATCAGGCCCAATGTGACTAACCTGTTGTTGATTTCTTCCATATAGTTTCGCAATGTTTTTTGATAGTGCACTTCGGGGCTGAGTCAGGGATATCCTCTCTCGAGTCCTGGTGCACACAATTAATCTGACACCTAAGTCTGCTTTGCTGGAAATCGTGGAAGACATAGGGGACACACAAGGTTAGAGGAGACAGGTAGTAAGGTCCACCTTGGTGGCAAAAAGAGATAGAGCTCGCACTTGGAGTAGCACACAACGCCACACCCTGACAGTTCTGGAGAAGAGGAGTGAACTGGTGCATACAACAGGGAAAGTCAATTTATGAAGCCTGGGGCTGCCCGCAAAAATACTTTAAAATAAGGGGGAAGTGAGGAGAATAATTTGGGTCAGGGTTTCCATTACCAAATGATTGAGGATGTGATATGAATTTACTTGCTAACAATCCAATCCATTATTACATGTCTTGGGCTTGCGGGTGGCTCAATGAGTTGTATTATGTCTGTGTTACTTGTGAAAACCCAATAAAATCAGTTATCAAAAACAAAATGTACTGCAGAGGAGTGAATGGGTGAAAAGTAAGGTGAGGCACAGTGTATTGACCAATAACAGAACTAGTGGTTAGTTGACTGGGAAGAAACAGTCAGAGGGAGCACTGAAGTAGTTTGCTGTGACGATATAAGTGTTTAGGTTTGCAGACGAATTTAGAGTGAAGAAGCCAGTTTAGGCAGCATGAGTGATGGAACAAGGAGGGAACTTGGAGATTTGGAGGGCTCTAGTAAGGTAACTGAATGCTTTCTAATGGTCAAGATTTCAGAAGAAAAGCAGGAAGCAAAGCCTTTTTGGGTGATGCTCTATTGGCAAGTACAAGGAAAAGGGGCAAGTTTACTGCACAGGATAACTTCTGGGACACAGTTAAAAGCAATAGAGTTAGACAGCACATTAATTTAGCTACGAAAAGGGCTGATTACAGTGACTTGAGGCTTATCCTTTACCTATGTTCTCCTATGTGCACAATTTCTTTCAACACATTGAATGACTGAACAATTTTTGTCCGAGTACATTGCCAACTGGCATTATAAATCGCTATGGATAACTGCGAGAAAATTGAATTTGCGAATGGATTCCTGGAGTTGAAGAATGACATTAGTGTATTATTAAATTTGATAAAATGCATATTGTCTAAATATGGGGGACACTATGCAATTAAATGGTTCAAGGAATTAGAAATTAAGCCAGGAAGAATTTTAGGTCAGACGTAAGGCCAACCAATATAACAGCTTCTCATTTTTGTCCCCCCAACCATGTATCTTGGCTGTTGTGGCCCTTCACAGATGTTTGGCAGCATCAAGGGAATGATGATGGATCTCCTAATAAAGGAGATGCAGCTGTTGGAAGATGTTCTCCTTGGGAGCAGACGCTAGGTATCGTTCCAAGAGAAGGAAGCGTGCCTCTAGTTGGGTAACATGAGAAAAGCGAGCACACTCCTGGGTGCTAATATGCCCCTTAGAAAAGCCCTGTATAGTCGCCTTACAGGTAGCCCACAGGGTGGCAACCCTCACTAGGGATCCCTCTTTAGTAAGGAAGCAGGCTTGGAGTTCAGCACTAAGTGTGTGAATGAAGGCCTTATCCTGGAGATACCACGGATTAAGCCACCACATGGTCACTGGTCGTACCTGGGGGGACCAAGATGAAGGAGTATAGAGGAATGGTCCGAACTTCCATGAGGTAATATTTGGATTTGTGAGAGCGCTCAACAGTCAGAAACGGGTAAAAAGACTAAGTCTATCCGGGAGTGAATGTGGTATCTGCGGAGGTATGCGTAAATTGACGATGTCTCAGATGCCTCATCCTCCAAGCATCGCAGAGGCCTAAAGTGGTGGTCCAGTCCACAAGACGAAGCACCCCGGCACATCTAGAGCTGGTGGAAGCCTCAGTTGTATCAAGCTCTGAGTCAGGCACCTCATTGAAGTTGGCTCCTATTTACAATGAAACAAGCTTTGACAATGGACCCTACAGGGACCTAGCACATTACCCGCTATCCCTAATTAGTATACATATGGTGGGAGTCCCCCACAAATTATGTGTGCACACTGTTGATGCACCCACTGTCACGGTGCAATCCAATACAGGATTTTAACAATTTCAAAAAGTAGCAAAGGTGCACCACTTAACAAGAAAACAAAACAGACACATAACAAATTATCAGGTCCGTGTCCATAACATTTTTCTTCAAATATCTTCTTTTATTCGAGATGTATTAAAAACCAGTCATAATTGAAAAGAACAGCCCACGCGTTTCATCCAGACAGATGGACTTCTTCAGGGCTGTGAATTTAACAAATATATATACATGTATAAATATAAAACACTACTCAAATATTCAGACATAAACTTTACACAATTAAAATGATGCTGTACAATACAAACATTAAGACAGGACTACTATGTACATAAATTATATCACATTGAATAGCCACCTAACCAATAAATCACCAAGACATGACATCTAACAAACAAATTTTTATCAAAACTGTACACAGACTTACATTTATGACTAAAAACACCGTTATATAACATTGTAAGTAAATAAGTATAGATGAAAAATGTGTAGCAGAGAGAAAGAAACGTAGATAAGAGAAAGTTATAAAGACTAAGTCAAGACAGAAACAAGTAGAATATAAAAGACTAAATATCTCCATGCTCAGAAAGCATGACTATAGGAAGAGGGATAAGAAGAATGAAATTGCAAATATTTATCACGCAGAGGAGAAAAAATACACACATAGCCAGAATGTCTATACCCGGAAATAGAAAACCAAAAATGGTCGATTCCAAAGAGAAGGAGGGGAGAAAGCTGTGACTAATAATGCACCCGGAGAGGGACATAAATGTATAATCAATGTACCCACCATAGAAGCAAGTAAGGGCACTCCTGGGAAATATCAACATCAGAGTGTCCGTGGCAGGTAGAGACTTCGAACAGGATGGCAAGAGTTCGTTTCAACATTAACTACACAGGGACAAAGGAATATGATATGACTACGTGACCCCACTAACAAGTCTGACTAGCTGTGCGTCAAGATCTTATATTGATGGCACTATTTTAAATACTCACTTATTGAAACAACGATATGTGCTTCACTTAGGAGCAAGGAAAGCCAGGGATACGATAACACCGGTATATGTTAATCCAACAGTCTCACCACAATCAGGTGGGCCGGAAATGCAAAGGAAAATCACCAGATCCAACCTGTGATGAAAGAACCGTAATAGGTATATGTCAAGTAACTCGCTTTCAGCAAGTCTGCAAGTGTAGTGATGAAGGAATATTTAAATCCCACATATCTTAATTCAGAGAGCTGCTCCAAAGAGCCCCACGTAGTTAGACACCAATGCCTCTAAGCCACATACTTCCTAATGCCCCAATAGCCGAGAGGAGAGCTGTAAGCGTCATTATAGGGTGCATAGGGCAAAGTTTAACGCATGGCTCATAAATTACATGTAGAGATATAGCGCCGCCAAACAGGAGGTCAAACACAGCCCGGTGAGAGGATTCAAAAAATATATATCCCCATACAGTAGCACGCATTTAAAATTGACACCCCATCAGAGGAACGAAATAGACCCCATCTTATGGGTACATGCTATCTTAATAACAACAGCGAGAAACGTAAACCTTAGGAAGCGATGAAGAGGAGTGATTCCATCCGCCCCGTTTGGAAAAACAGCGACCTCAGTGCATGATATAATAAGATAGCCTTGCCCCATAAGACATAGGATTTAAGTGATTAAGAAGCAAAGTTGTCCTATAGAATACAAGTCATAATGGAGGAACGCGGTATACCTCCTTACCTTAATAGGGCTGAGATCCGACCTAGGGACACCCCCTGCAAAGTAATGACGGTAGAGAAATGCGTCCATTCTAAACCTCATTTAAATAGCCCGCGAGGATATCGTAACAAGGCGCAGCTGAGATCGGCGTGTCCGGGAAACAGGAAATTATGTCAGAGACCAGGGAAGATTTAAAATTGGCCGCCATCTTAGAATAGTAACTGATGATTACATCGGCTATACAAATCTAATCACCAGCTGTGATATAGTGCGAGCAAAACTACGAAAAACCCGCACGCACATTCTAGTACATACAGGCATAAAAATAGAATTACGCTGCCTGATAAACAAGACGCACGTTGGACAGGACGGAAGGGTCCTGTAAGAAAAAAATACGGAGTACTAACCAGTGTATCTAAGGGGCGGCCATCTTAGAGTGGTGCATAATTAAAACTATATTAGCGGATCTTAAAACAACTCAAAATTCACAGTTCCAGTCCAGAATACAAAGTACTAACCGGAGTATCTAAAGGGGCGGCCATCTTAGAAGGTGCATAATTGAAGTTATATCAAGGGGTCTAATACAAATCTAGAGTCACAGTTCCAGAGGTAATGATTATTTATATAAGTTTTTACAAGGGGGTTTACTCGAATTCAGAATACAATTGAGATATTAAGGTAAACCTATTTGTCGAAGTTTGTCAAAGTCTATACACATATGTAATATATAGAGCCAAACACATAGCCAATTTGCACAGCTAGAACATCCGGAATAAGCTAATATATTGGACAAAAAATGCGAAACATATAATGTCAATTTAGACATAATCGTATCCATGTGATTACTATGTATTCACATAATATCTTCCTATGTGCTAATAAAGCATATAACAGTAAAAATAACAAAAAGTGAGTAAGAATGGTATTAAAAAAAAAATACCAAAAAAGTGAGTAAGCATGATTAGGGACAACGAGGAGTTACACACGTGGTCCATTGGATGACACTGAATTAAGGATAAGGTATTCTCAGTGATAAAAATCCCAATATCCAGGAATCTTGCTACGATGTCAAAGGCAGCAGCAGAACATAACTTGAAAACACATTTTTTTCCAAAAAGAATAGAAGAGAGACCACGCACAATGAGGAAAAGTGAAGGAGGACAAAACGGAGAAGAACAGATACAAAGAAAGGGCATACATTTTATATATAAAGAACACTTTTCAGTTTGCGAACAATTGTCAGATTACGAACAGTTGTAGCTAAGACTGATCCATAAGTAACCACATTGACAGATGTATCACCATGCATACCTACTAGAACCATATTGGTAACATACAGGCTATTTCAGGTAGGAAACATGACCATACAAACTGAGCCCAGGCATCATTTCCAGTTTGAAAACAGTATTGGAAATGTGAGAGTAAAATTGGTACCCCCACATTTAAAGGAAATAATGCATTTCTTCATCACTGTTGTGACCCAGTTCTACACTGCGGAGTTTGCAGATCCAACCTGCTTCGTTCTTCCTTAGGGATGGTTCCCTATCCCCCCCTCTCGGGTTGGACGGTATATGGTCAATACCCATAAACCATAATTCATTGTCAAAAGGATGGTTTTCTTGCATGTGAAACGTCATGGGATATTTATGATCACCATTGCGTATCGAACGCAAGTGTTCCTGAACTCTCATTTTCAGAGGTCTTATGGTGCTGCCCACGTAGATCATATTACATGGGCAGCCCAGGATATAAGTGACATATTTCGTGTTGCAATTAATTAAATGGTTAATGTTGTAGACTCGTATTGAAATTGAAAGATTTGGATTTATCTTTCCCTAATTTACAGATGTTACAATTTTTGCTGGTATAAAAACCCTTGGTTGTATGAGACAACCAGGTAACCGTCCTTGGTGTAGTAATGTAGCTGGGGCACAGCAGATTTCTCAGATTCCTACCCCTCCTATATGTCACTCTAGGTCTAGGGGCTAAAGTCTCCTTTAGGCTTGGTACCTCAGTGAGTAGGTGCCAATGTTTCCGCAGTACATTGTACACCCTATCACTATGATTATTAAATTGCGTATTGAAAGAGACTGGGTCCTTCTTGGTTTTAAATGGGCCCTTGGGTTTCAGGGTGGTATCTCTAGACATTTTGGAGATCTTCCTTTCTGCCTCTTCCAGTTTACCTGGGAGGTATCCTCGTGTTAAGAACCGTTGTTTGGTCTGTTTCATATTCTTGGCAAAGTTCTCTTCTGTGCTACAATTCCTCCTCATATGTACCATCTCCCCATATGGGATGTTGTTGATTACATGTCGGGGATGTGCACTACGAGAGTGTAAGGTGCTGTTACACGCTGTGCTCTTACGATGAGTGGAACTCTGTATGCAATTGTTTTGGATAAAAAAAGTAATATACAAAAAGTCAATTTGTTCACCACTAAAATTAATGGTGAACCATACATTGAAGGGGTTATCATTAAGGAAGGTATGGTATTACAGCAGATCCGAGGCAGGTCCATCCCAAAGCATAATAACATTGTCGATGTACCTGACCCAGAATATAATGTGTTCTGTCCAATTCGCAGCCCGGCGGCCACAGGCATGCTCCCGCTCATACCAACCCATGAAGAGTCCGGCATAAGCGGGAGCAAACTTAGAGCCCATCGCCGTGCCCTGTATTTGATGATACCATTGGGCATCATGCAAAAAAAAGTTTTTAGACAGGATGATATCTGTCATTTCCAGTAAAACTTCATTGTGCATGTAGTGGTCCACAGTTCTTTGTCCCAGGAAGAATTCCAGAGCTTTCACCCCAAATTCCTTCCTGATACAAGTGTACAGACTAGTTACATCCATAGTGACAAAGAGGAGGTTCTCAGACCATACAAGACCTTCAAATTTATTTAGGATGTCCTTGCTGTCTTTGATGTAAACTGGCAAGTTACGGACTAGGGGTTGTAGGAATTGATCTACGTATTAAGACAATTTCTCAGTAGGGGAATTAACCCCAGAGATAATTGGGCATCCAGGTGGGAATGGGCCCCCTTGTGTATTTTAGGGAGCACATATATGCAGGGAAAGGAGGGTTCCCTAACCATCAGATAGTTGCACTCCTCATCACTTAATAGGCCGATCTCCCGCCACTCCACTAGTCTCATATTGATGTGGGTACTAAGTGTTTTGGTTGGATTCCCTAGGACCTTCGTGTAGCAAGTTGTATCCACCAACTGGCGGTCAATTTCCTTCATGTAACTCTCCCTGTCCATTATCACCACGTTCCCCCCCCTTGTCTGCTTCTTGAATAACAATAGAGGGGTCAGATCTTAAATCCTTCAAGGCCTGGTTTTCTGCCACTGAAAGGTTGAAATTAATTCTGTTTTGAGGAATCGGATGTTCCAAAAGTTTGTGGAAGCCCTCGGTGACTCTTTCCCTAAAAAGATCAATGTTGGGATGTGCCCCTACCGGGATGAATTTAGAACGAGACTGCAGACCACTATCAATTTGCATATGAGATGTCCAGTTCAGCTCTCAACATATCAACCTCAACCGGTATTTCATCCTGTAGTGACATCATCAGCTGTAAAACATGTAAATCTTAGACAGTATGAGTCGGCGGTATATATTCCCCCGTACTCTTAGTAGACACAAAAGGATTGCGAATAAAGTGATCTTTCAACTTTAATAATCTTGTGAATTTATACAGATCAACAAAGATGTCTATATCATTTCCAAATTGGGTGGGACAGAAACCCAAACCTCTACTCAGAACAGATACATAAATTTCAGACAGCATTCTACTTGAGAGGTTAACAATCATAAGTTCCTGTGTAGAACCCCCACCACCTCCTCTGCTGTCGTATCTCCTAAGTTTTTTTGGACCTGGTGGACATAGCAATAGTGTCGTTCCGCACTCTCTTGTTTCTGCCTGTATTTCTGCCATCTCCTCCCCCCCTTCTTGTTTTTGGTCTTTTCTCGTGGTTTTGACTCCCAGTCTGAGCCGCTCCATTTCTACTAAAAAAGTAGACCGGTTTTCTGTGTCAGATGTGCCAGGTGTCTCCTCAGTGGTAAATGAGCTGGCTACTGAGGATAGGGAGCTAATGCTGCCAGTTGATACTAATTCATATGTTTCCTCTTGTTGTCTTTTTCCTTCCTATTCACATAAGACCCAGTGGGAGGCCCGCAAGGAGTTTGGAGAGGTCTCAGAGGCAGGCGCTAAGAGAAGCAGGTGGAGCGTGCACACATACTAAAGTAATCACCCGGCTCTCAAATGTTCCTGATGAAGGCAATGAAGTGGCCCTAGAGGTCGTGTGTTTCATGAGAAACAGTAAAAGAGAAGGAGCGCCTCAGCAGGATTGCAGCCTCCCAGGACCCACTGGTGTAACCAGCATGAAAGATTCTATCATACCCCTTATGTGCCATGAAAGGGCAGAGATTCCCCATAATGTGAGTTTCTTGAAGTAGGAGTACCTCGGTGAGATGACGGTGGGCAAAGATGAGAACCAATGCCTGTTTCACACAGTCCAGGAGACCATTAACATTCCAAGACAGTACTTGGAAGGTCATCTCTACGGGGGACGAGCATGATCACGCGCAACAGGAATGGTGTGAAAAGGATCAATTGTGACCCAGCTGCAGCACAGGAAGTATGTCAAGAAAGCACTACAAGGATCCGTAGTTAAAAAAAAGTCCCTAGTGTACCTAGTTCATAGGTGTACATCAAAACCTAAGGAGTAAAACACAAAAAGAACATACATGCAATAAAACATTGTCAACATGTGACTAAATTTCCGCACGCCCACATCCCCGCTCCCCTCACATCTACCCCAGAAGCATCTGTTGCCCTGAAAAAAAAAGACAAGAAGGAAAACAATGTACCCGACAATGTAGTAGCATCAAAGGGGAAACCCCCAAAGGTTGTGTTGGTAAATGCCATACTATGTGATGGAGCCGTCAGCGAAGAGGACATAAAGACAACTGGTAAAGTAATCTTAGAGCACGTCAGATGAACAAACAACACAAGTCTCATGTTTTGAGACCTGACACTCGCTGGAGAGTCAATACAACTTGAATTGTGGGGCTGTGAGAGATGTCCATATCTCAATGGGGAGCAGCCAGTGGTGATGGTGGAGAAGCTGGAAGTTTGTTCTGGTCTAGTTCCCACCTCTCCCCATCAGAGGCAGGGTTGGACTGGAGGTAAAGACGGTGAAAGCAGCCACACTGGGGGGGGGACCAGGAAAGTGAATGGAATTGAACAGTTCTCCGTCTCCTTTGGGAATAAGTGCACCAACTGCATTGTTTAGGTAGCAGCTACGGTCCCTGCAAGTCAGTAGCATTCGGCCAGGGTGATGTGAAGGGGGCGTGGCCGCGGAGTAGATGACCCTAAGTAAGCCATTGCCAAGCAGACTTCGATTGTCAAAAAAATTTGGTTTGTTAGCATGAATGACTCGTAGGCAAGCTAGAAACAGTATGTGGTACTGGAGCCCCTTGGGCCTGAGTTTTTGCTTGACCTCTGTGTAAGAGCAGCGAGTGTAGTCGGGGAAAAAAGAAGGACCTTAGAGCCGTCACACTGGAGTTTGGAATGTGTCCGAGCCTCTCTAAGGATTGCATCCCTATCCTTGCAGTTAAGGATGCAGGCAATTATCGGTCTAGGGGAGGCACCGGTGGGGGACCTTGGAGTCAACGCACGATGGGCCCTTTCATTTGCGAACCGGGTAAACAAATGTTAAGCGGCCATCCAGGATTTGATCCAGTGCTCCAAAAAATATGAAACTCGTTGAGGGTCAGTGCCCTCCGTACCTTCAGGGATGCCAATTATACACACATTATTGAGCCTGGAGCAGTTTTCAGCATCTTTGGCATGTTGATGTAGCTAAAGTAGAATCCTGAGATTTAAGGGGGGAAAAGTCATCTTCCACAGTGGAGATTTGAGACTCGGCTTCTGTAATGCACCATTCCAGGGATCTTGGTAAAGTAGCGTTACATCCATTTTTACTTCCTCGATTTTTGTTTCCACTGCTGCCTGTGATGTCGCTCGATGTAGAGACGGACTTTTCTCCCTCAGAAGGTAGATCCAGTAGTGTATTGACCTATGCAAGTTTGCAAAGTGGCGGAGCGGCTGGGCCTATCTTTACCGATCTTGGCAGGATATCAATTCATCCAGGTCTCACAGCAGAGGGGAGTCAGCCAGCTTGCATTGAGATTAAGAATGGGTGGCAAACTGCTCTGCCGGTGAAGTTCCTGGTGTTTTAGTCACTCTGCACTCCGCTTGAAACACGGAGTTCGGTGAAAAACTCTGCCTACCACCGGCGGAGCGGAGTTTACAGGTGTGCTTGCAGTACACCCATAGGTATTACTTGCCCCCGCTTTTTATTGCTTCTCTGGGAGACTGGGGGATCAGTTCACATCACCACTTTTCCTCTCCAGGAGCCCATTTGGACTGAGCAGTGCAGATGCATTTAATAATTGCAGGTATGCAGCGCTTTATTGAGTGACTGTGCGGCACTATATCTGAGTGAGTGTACAGTGCACGATCCTGCCTCAGATGTGGCACCAGGGGTTGTTTGGGGCAGGGGACAGAATGCTCTTCTTGGAGGCGCTACCTTGGTAGGCCGGGCACAACGCGCTTGGCTGGGGGGGTGGGGTTCTTTGGGGTATATATATTACACCTTTGCAGCAACGGGGGGCAGATGGCATTGCACATCTTACAGTAGTCTCCTCTCTGTGGTCACCCATCCTGCAATGTTCAAGATTTCCGCTGCTTTATCCCTACCTTAGATGGAGCTGTGTAATGCATGGTTTCCGCACCCTGTTTCGACATCACCTCATGCCCGTGTGCTGAGTGGTCAAATCAGTGTGAGTGAAAGCGCTCCGTCCTTGAGCCGAATGAAGTAGGATGCCGCTAGCGGCAAATCAGCCTCAGCTGATCAGCGCCAGCCAAAAGGATGTGAGTTCTACCTGGGCAGCTGAGAGTGCCACCAGGCATTGATTCCAGGCTGTCAGGCAAACATGGGTGACAGGAGGTCCCACGTAGGAGCTCGTCCTCCACCTCCATGTCCCAGAAGCAATTCCCCGCCTCTCCTTGTGGATTCTGCAGGAGGTGGGGAAGGAAGCAGTTGACAATACGTTGACAGCATCGCCTGCAGCGCAAAGAACATTCTGCAAGCAACCACACCCTCCCGTGAACGTTGCACTGAGCAGCACTCATTGCAGCCAGCGGTACCCAAACATCAAGGACTGCTGCGAGGGGATGAGGCGGGGTCATAGGCACTGCTAATTAGGGGTGGCCACACTAGCTGTGCACTACTCAGTGGAATTCCTCTGAGTTTTCTGGGAACTATGCAGAATTCCATGGAGTAAAAACTGCATGAGCTCTGCCCAGGCCTGATTGAGATCGTAGCAGCACGAGCAGCTGGCTCCAGGGATGTGGCAGTTGCCCTCTGCTGTGGATGTGGGGTGTAGGCAGCAAAAGCAGGTTATCAGCTGGTTATTCTTGCAGTACACATTGCGTAGGTGTTGGGGGTCTACACTGTGAAGCAGAGCACGGGAAAGTGAAACTCAGGAAGCGCCTTCCGAGGGGGATCAGCCGCAAGATGGAATCATGGTCAGGCCAGAGGCAAATCGGCCCAGTCAGGCTGGTTTCTCACCACAGAGGTTGCGGAGATGGTTGTGAAAGGTCTAAGCCTGGGCGGAGTTTTGCGGAGTTCTTGGAGTTCTGCTATGTGGAACACCGTGAAGTGACAAAAAAAATCCGCCACGCTACAAAGTACGTTAAGGTCATGCTGTTCGTGGTGATTTTCAGCACCGATAGTTTGCCCCACACTGGAAAATCATCGCGAACGGCACCATGTGCAGCGCAAGAAGGCACTGCATTCTTTCTGCTGCTCGGGTAGAATTTCTACCCAAGTGGCAGCTTTCTCAACACGAACGGAAGGTTTTTAAATGCGAGCGGTAACGAGCAAACGCGGCCACTCGCATTGAGATATCCGACCGCCCGCGTTGAGAAATTTCACCAGGAGGCTGATTTTCCTCACCCGCGCTCACTAAGTAGACATTGACGAGCGCCAGTGAGGAAAAATCTCGCCGGGAGGTGTATTTTCCTCGCTCGCCAACTTCACGCTGACGAGCGCTAGCGAGGAAAAAAACTCCGCTCTGCTTTCTGAAGCAGAGTTTTTCTCGACTCCGCGAGCTCCGTGGAAAGCGGAGTGCACAAAACTCCGCAAACTCCACGAGTGGAGCGGAGTTCACTGCCCAGGCTTAGAAAGGACATCCAAAGCACTCCCACCTCATGAGGCAAGAACTCAGGGCATCATACTGGGGAGGGGATAATGAGATGAAGAACCTCCTTAGAGCAGGTAAGTCAGGTCTGAGGACAACTACATGGATTTCAGAGATCCTCATGCACTAGGAGTATGCTACCAGGCAGAGCCTATCCCCCGCATCGCCCCCAGGCATCGTTCCTGCCTGGTTCAGGGACAGGCGAGCAGCCCCCAGGGAAGTGCTGCAACAGTGACAGGGTCAGCCTCAGGCCTCGATGCGGCCCAAAGGGATCAGTTCATGGGGTGGCTCCACCAGGTGAAGGGCATGCACAGTCAGGGTGGCTCCCCCAATGGGCCCACATGCAGCACCAGGAGATGAACGGGTCTGGAGCAGACAAACTGGGTGCCACAGCTCAGCACCAGCCTTGGCACAAGGTGTTGCCATCAAGGGGGGGCAACAAGGACCCAGGAGCAATGGGAGGCAGCAGACATGGATCGCCACCCTGGGGGAGGAGGAGCCCTGCAATCGGCCCCTGGGGGGAGCTACAACATGCCATGGAACCAGCAGGGTGCCACACTTAGGCCCAGGCAGCATCACCAGCTCAGGAGAGGAGCAAGGCATAGTCTTTCATGGTGCAAGGCCCTCACACCACCATGGGTCATGCTGCAACATTGAAGGGAGGAGCGGGTGAGTAGGCATCCCAGGGCCCCAAGTAGAGACCCTGAGTCTTGCACTGCTCTACCCCGTTCAGGGTCACTCCTGCAGTAGGCAAAGAGGGTGGGCCAGGCTTCAAGAAACAAGCAGCTCCAGGCCCAGAGGGTACCAGCAGCCACAGGTTCGATGATGAAGCTGCGGCCCCCCGGCAGCAGCCAGCACCATAGGCCCTGTGGGATCCAGACAGTATCACCAGTCCATGGGAGGGGAGCAGTCTTACCTCTCATGGTGCAGGGCCCCCGCCACACCACTGGCCGCACCATAGCATCAGAGGAAGAGCAGGTGGGTGTGCCTCCTCAGGCCCTGAGCCAATGCCCAGCCACCGCTGGGCCCAGGGCAACAACAGAGCTGATCCCAGCTCCCCCGCTCAGGAGCAGACTTCCAGAAATCACAGGGGAGGCCACAACTCTGATGTTCAGGCAGCGCTGAAGGGTCCAGGGGGTTCGCAGCTACAAGGTCAGTGTGAATGCTGCGGCCTCCCCTCCACTGCTGCTTTTTCAGGTCCCACTTCTCTAGCAGGTGTCTGGTACATTTTCAGGGGACTCCCGAGGGCAGGAATGTTCCTACCTAGTTGCGCAAGCAAGGGAGTCACCCTTAGAGTGGTCAATGGTAGTTAGACAGTGGGATTTCCAGCGGATTAGTGGGGTTAGTTCAGAGCCAAGCTAAAAAGCAGCTCCTGTGATGGCCGTCCAAGCCAAGCCCCACATTATTCCATTTTATGTGCAGTTTATATCATGGTATCCTTGCTCATTACTTGTACCAGTCCTAAAAATTGTTGGGGCCAATTCAGAAAAGCACAAATGAGAATGGGAAAGAGTAATATAGCAATACTCTTTTATGTACGGTTACATGAGTTTGTGTATCACCATCGAAATGCCCAACTTTCTATTGTGCATGAATATTTAATGAATGTTCCCACTTTATATTTTGGGGCCAATTCACAAAGATGTGTACAATTACTTAAAAGACTACCATAGGAGAATTACTCTATGTACTCCATAACTCCAAAATGCCTTTGTGAATAGGCCCCAAAATCAGGGAGAAGACACATTATGTGCACTCCACTCCAAAAACAGATTTATTAGTCTGCTTACTGACTTTTGGAGTTAATTGTGTGATGGGGATAATATACAAAATATCTTTATATTAATGTAAACAGCGTATTACAGCAAAATCTTGTCAGAGTCAGCCAACCAGTATCATGACATATAGTTTTCCTTAAAGCTCTTTAAAAAAGGGTAGACTTGTTAAAAATTGACTGAATGAGTGAGGCCACTGTTGTGTACAAGGTACTTAAAAAGTGAATGGGCCCGACTCACAAAGGCAATCTGAGACTAAAGTCTTAATTGGCAACTTTTGGTATTCACAGAGGTCATTTACGAGTCATATCTTTACGTCCGCAGTCGGGCTGGAATATCCGTGTCAAGCCGTACTCTCTGGCTCAAGCCTTACTCTCCACACCTGGGGCGGAATCTCCGGGTTGGGGCGGATGAAGTCTAATCAATGGGCCGGAATACAATTTTTAGAAAAAGGAGCACTAGGAACATGAGATAAATGGTAAAGGAGGTCATGAAAATCAGTTTAGGCAGGGAGTAGTGTGTGGCCAGACATTACACCACATCCCAGGAAAGTTTGCTCCTTTGCATCATGGAACATGCAGTCCACAATTTGCGTTTCCCTCAGTGTTGACTGTAATGTTTCTCCAAAGTTTGGTGTAACACTACAGTCAACACTGAGTGTGGTATAACACTACAGTCAACACTGAGGGGAACGCAAATTGTGGACTACATGTACCATGATGCAAAAAAGCAAACTTTTCTGGGATGTGATGCAGTATCTGGCCACACCCTTTTCCCTGTCCAAATTGATTTTAATAACCTCCTCTACCATTTATCTCACATTCCTATTGTTCCTTTTTGTAAAAATTGTGTTCTGGCCCATTGATTACACTTCATGCGGTCCGAGCTGGAGATTCCGCCCCGGGTGTGGAGATTTCTCCTCGAGCCGGAGAGTACGGCTTGAGCCAGAGTGTACGCATTGAGCCAGAGATACCGGCCCGACTGCGGACGTAAAGAAATGACTCGTAAATGACCTCTGTGAATACCAAAAGTCGTAAAGTTAGACTTTTGTCTCAGATTGCCTTTGTGAATCAGGCCCAGTATATGTAGGGTGTACTGGGAACCAAAAGCACCCCTTGCAAAAATGTTCTAATCGACCCTTGTCTCTTCCTTCCCGCTCTCATCTCTATCTTCTCTCGCTCTCCTCAATCTCATTCCTGGAACACTACCACCGTGCTTGCTATAATTTCCTGGGGAAGCTGCAGAAAGTTACAGAGGGAGCAAAAACAGTTTGTGACACACGCTCAGCACTCTTCACCACCCCTACCATAAGTGTGGCAACACATGTGCAGGTTGTACCACTGGAAGCAATTTTGCATGCCCGACAGGGGTTTTTTCTTTTGCTAAATTCTGTCTGGGATCACTTTGAGGGTGTTAAGTGAAGTGACTCTGTACTAGCTTTCGCTCTGATCCTCTGATTAGCCTAGTAGCAAATTAGTGTTTTTGGCTATGTCGCTCCTAGGGGCTACTATGCCAATGTTGGTCTAGTCTTTAAATGTAGAGAGCTCTGACAGCAAAGCATTTGAAGAAAGGTATCATTAATTGATGGCAACAACTCATCAGGAGTGCAGTGTGGGTATAAGTCTTTTGTGTGACTTTTTGTTCAGTCCTAGAGAATGTTTTACAACATGGATTTTGGCATGGTAGCATTAGTCTAATTTTAATGGATTGTGAGCAATGCACAATGCACAGATGAGCACATGATCTCTACAAGTTGGAGTGTAATGTTTCAAAAGAAAGTGAGATTGTGTGGGTGGCAACTAGTGGCACATACATTGTATGACTTCATTATCTAACTGGCAGATGGGCTGGAAGCTCGTCACAGGGGAGGGCCAGGCTGGTCCTGCACAACTGTGAGGTTTGGCAGCTCATATCCAAAGTCTAAATGAGGCCCTGAATCCTTTTTAACATGAGCATACACTTTATTAAATCTTCAGTCATTTAATTACGGAGACTACTGAAACAGATGATGTCAAGATTTACCAACTGGATAATGGAAAAAATATATAAGGAAACAATCCCTCCAACTGTGTGCATGCTGGAGTTACAGTCTGTGTTTTCCTTCTCACATACCACCAGCAAGCTACACCTTCCAAGTCATATGCTACAAATCCCTCCTATGCTGTTCACCTTTAACTTTTGTGTCCCATTATCTGTCAGCATCTGTCAGCATAGTTACTGCTTTAAATTGAGGGTAGAGCAGTTCTGTTCTGATACTTTTACCTTTCACTTAAGCAGATTGCTCTAAAAAAAGAGGAGACTCACAATTCTAGCATGCTAAGGGTCGAATATCTGGTACTGTTTCATGCTCCTCAAGGCTTCCTCAGATGTATTTACAAGAGTCATCATACAAACATTTTCGCATAAAAGAAAGAAAGCAGTTTATTCTGGTTGCTGAGTTCTAAACACATCAGATACCTCTCTTAAACTCTTATGTGCCTCAAGTAAACATCTTGCTTGTTGAGTCTTCCCGTGTTAGATTTGCGTTTGAGGGTGGAGTAGCTTACCTTTTCCTCCTGAGGTCCTCTATATTCCTCCCAACATTAGAGGGCTTGGCTACGTGCGCGATGGAGTAGGACGCTCCCTTGCACTTCTCCGGCTCGGACCATGGTGAATGGCATTAATCCTGAGTCAGAGCCCAAAAATATTGGATGCAGCTGGACTGTGACAAACCAGAGAGCCCTGCTGAGGAGATTTCATGTGACACCCGTATATTTGTCAGTTCTCAGTGAGGTTAATGGTCTGGGCCCCAGGCCTCCGCACTTGCAGTGGGGCAAGATGGTAACTGACATGCTTTTACAAAGGATGGAGCCCATGACTGTGGAATGGTACAATGTATATTTACTGGAGCACGCAGTAATCTTGCTGAGTCCCCAACCTAAGTAAGATAATGGTAACCATGCTCTCCGCCTCTCTCAGTGAATTTATTTTACTGTGCCCATTTAGTGGCAAATGCAAAATGATGGCCCTCATCAGAAAGTGACAAAGGACCCGTCGTCTTCCATATCGCTCTGACATTTATTGGTCTTGGGCTCAATGGGGGCCGCTGAATGGTTGGGCCCCCCTTATGCTGCAGGGGCCTGTCCAGGAAAGCAGAGAGGCTTTCCCGAGCATTTAACTATTTCTTATTCCATACCACTGTATACATTTTGCAAGGCATGCAATGGCATGGCTTAGAGGGTGAGGGGGCCTTTTCAAAACAAGAAATCCTGGGGCCCTTACACGCCGTGGGGGCTTCCATTATGCCCTTGGCCCACCGTGTCATCTCTGGTGAGGGACGATGTCCTCTGTAGTCACACATAAATTAGTGTGTGATCCGCAGACTGGATGGCGGGTATCTCCTTAGTGAGGGTAAGATTTGGGACCAATCAAGCTGTTGTGTATGTTTGTTTGTTAGTTTTACACATGTGTTCATGTGTGTTCTGTGTTTTGCAGTGTCTTTTCATGTATGACCCACATATGAGGTCATTTACCTCTGCATGTAACATGTGCCTCTATTTGACAATACCAGGCTGATAAAAAAAATCCCAGTTTTTATGTATGTATTGTTCTAAGTGTACTAGCAGCAAGGCCAGGTATGATTCACTCTGGTCCTCCTAGAGCTTGGTTTTAACTTTTTACTATTGACTATTTGTTAGTCTAGGTCTTTAGGGATCTTTAGCCCTGTCAAATAACCTCGATCGATATAGGCGACTTAGAATAGGGCAGAAACATGTTGGCGATAAGATGATTGTCTGAGCTGTTGTGCTCTCATTCCATCATGTAGTTAGTTTTAGATACACCAGAGGTCACCACTAATAAAGGTAAAAACCTGCTTACCTCTAGGTACTTTTAACTTTATCTGGATCCCCCTGTTTTGTCCAGGAAATTATCTTATTTAAGAACTCACTCCATCAGATTTACTAGGAAGTTGAGTCCGCCCTAGTGGTATTGTTCTACCACGGTGGGGAGAGGTTGCCTATGATGAATTATACCACCTTATGTGAGTGAGGCTTTCTCTTTTAATAAGGTTGGTTGTTCTTCTACTCTTGGGATTACACCTAGCCATGCCAGAATCTGGGTAATTTAGGTATCAGTGATTTGTACCATAATACTGATAAAATGTCGTAGAAGCCACCATACCTTTATGAGTTTTGGGTTTTTACTTTGGGGAGACGTGTAGTGGCATGTACTCCCCCTCTCCTTTTGTGTTTTGGCTTGCCTTGCTTATTGCATTTTTTTCAAATTATAGCTATGATATTGGAACATGCCTTTTTGATGGAAATGAACAGTATGTTCTCTGATTTGGTGCATGGAGTAAGAGGAAAATACTTTCAATAGATAAAATGATGTTTCCAGTGCAGATGTGGGGTGCCCAATTTAAAGACATATTGTCTGGAGGCACAATTGATTTGGCCGATGTGGTGGTTAAATAACTTGACTTAACAAGATGCTAAGCAAATGGAATCAGGGAAATGGAGGATGCCAGAATCTATTGTGTTATTGGGGCCTGATAAAAAAAGAAGAGGACATCCAGGGGCACTCAGGGTGATTGGCCATTTTTGGCAAAGTTATGCCCATACAATGGGAATTAAAAATGTTTATGCCCCTGAGATTCCATTATGGGGTCTTCCGAAATTCAATATTATGACAGGAGACCCTAGAGTGAGGCTGGATTGTGTTTGGTGTGTGATCTATTTGTTAGAGGGGCATTTCCTGGCTTATGCTGCTTTGGTAGTGGCAGTAAGGGTGACATGGGATAATGGGGGACAGGAACTTGAAAATTCCAGTGTTACCTTATATCCTTATGGTGGGGAACTCTAAACATGCAATCACAATTCTGAATGATGCTTTATCGCCCGCCTTCTCCAAGGACACCAAGAGGGCCAAAAGCATATGGGAAGCCTCCTTGGGCACAGAACTGATGGATAAAGCATGGGACAAACAAAGCATGCCTCCCTTGTTCCATGAGTCACCCAGGATGATCACACTGTTCTTGGCATGATGCCTGAATGGTCATTAACAAAAGTGCTAGTGGAAGAGACATTACTCACCCTTTGCCAAGCAGTGACATTACAGAGTCCACACACCTAAGCACCTCAACATGTTTCATCTTGATGATTAGAGGCCAGGGGCTGGGAATACATAGAAGATGTTTAAACTAAATAGGCTTCCTGGATCCCGGGCTACTCTCAGTTTCTGCTGCTGCCTTCATGCCACAATATAGAGTTAATATCAATCCGCACATATATTGACTCCATGATATGACTGAGCATTACCGGGCTCAGCATCATACAAACTCACAAAGAGACTCTGGCTATGTTAGAGTACATCAAGGGGGTTTCGAGAAACCCTCATTTCCGATTTACTCGGGTAAATTATGTTCATCAAACTTTTTTTGTTACCATATAGCATTGTAAAAATGTACATTGGTGCTGCTGATACTTGTCCTAGATGCCTGCAGGCTGGGGCAAATTTCCATCATATGGTGTAGGAATGTGTATATATCCAAGCTTATTGGAAAGAGGTATTGCAAATGATTAGGGAGTTTTCTGATATAGGGAATCCCTGGGACCCTCTGGAATACTTTATATTAAGAGAATGAGGGCCAGCAGATAGAGGTGTAGGTTTTTAGATTTAGCCCTCGTTGTGCATAAAGAACTTGGCAATGGCGTGGAAGGCGCCCCTTGCTCCAGACAAAAGTCTTTATATGATGTGATTAAATGTGTGAAGGCTGAATTGACCTCATTAGCATTCCTTCAAGGCAGGAATTGTAACATTCACCCCACAGATGATTGGAATATGGTCTTATTCTCAAAAGAAGCCAAAACTGACATTCACCCACAATGAAGCCACTTCAGTTTCAACATAAGAAGAAATTGTTGCATCGATATTGAGAATGTACTACTTGGTTAAACACAACTGTAAAATATAACACATGCAACGGTTGCAATGCTTGGCTAAACCAGAGAAGAGGGGGTTATTTGGGAGCTGTGGTTTTTGTTTAATTGTGTTGTTGTCAGCATATTCACAAGCAGGTAACAATTATATAATGTACTTTACAGTGTCTGTGAAGCTATAACAATAATTCCATTTGTTGTTTCTTTGAAGTAAAATGAATAAAGTCTAAATTAAGAAAACATTACTGAGCTTATCACCATGAATCCCGCATGCAGGTTGATGGATCCTTGGTGGCGACAGAGATGTGAGGAGCTAAAGTCAATCATTATCAATTATCATTACTTTTAGTTCAGTCTATAAAGACAGTTAAGTGTGAGTTAAATGGTTCTATTTTCAAATCTTTCAGTTATTCAGTCTTTTATTAAGTATTATTTTTTAAAGTCTCATCATTAGAGGTTAACATAATCAATTAATCAATGTTTAGTAGTAAGTAATTAAATTTAGCAAATCCAATAAAGCATCAATAGAATGAAATGTAATAGACGGATTCCATAAAGAATCTTTCCTTTTCTAAACTAAGTCAAGTTCATTGCAAGAAGGATTAAAGGTGACAATTCAGATACCCGTGAAGTGTCCTGATGACAGAATCAAGCATAAGCCTGAAGTTTCAGCAGAATAATCTGGAAAGTATTTTCAGGCAAATGAAAGAAGATCAAGAAATAAACTAAGAATTCTCATGAAGAGATGTCCAAGAAAACTCAGTAAAGAGTCTACTCTCAGATATTCTGTGACAGGGGACATACACGAACTGCTGCTCTAGTCTAAGAACACAAACTAATATAAAAACACATTTTCTATGTTGCAACATTAATATTCTTTCTTCATTATGTTGACCAATAAGATTTCAGCATGCTCATGGGAACAGGTCTACTCCCCATCTTCTCGCCAGTTGTCTTTTAACCATGTGTCCTTGAATGTTGTGGCACATCCTGTCTTGTTTTCCAAAATGCTTCCCATGTCTCGCCTTCCCTGTCATCTACATCTTTTCCAGTGAGCACCTTACTATCAGTCATTTAATACAAAGCATGTCTATTCATTAACTAATAAACAGTAGCTTCCAAAATTGCAATGTCTGCAGCAAAGAGAAGAAAAACATCTTGCACAACCGCCATTTGATCTGGAAAACAAGCATTTCAGTATTAATATGTCAAGTTAAGAATCTATGTTTCATTTCTATGTTACAGGCCTACAGTTTTTAAGTATGGTTGCCTGCTACAATATTTTTTCATTTGACACACTTCACTTTTAAGCGTAAATGCTGCATATTATATTTTTAATAAAGCATTTTGCAAATAATTTCATTTGCGTTAGTAATTCCATATGTTGTTTGCTCAAAGTAAAATGAAAAAACTAGTTTCAGAAAACATTATTGAGTTTATTCTGTGGAAGAGATAATGGAAAATTGTAAAGGAAAATTGGCCTTAATTATTATGCCGTCATCTTTTGTCAGGTATATGTGGTTTAAACCTGTGCCCTGTAACATCATTGTGCACTTTCACATCAGGGAACCAACTGTTCATGCAAGCAGGCATTGAGTGCCTCCCTGCAGAACTGCAGATTATTAGACTATCATAACCTATGTGTAAATCTCAGTGGCATTTCTCCTTCTTTCTGACCACTATATGCCAAAAATAGATAACCCTAGTGGAAGAGATCAGGACTCAATTTACATCAGCTATGCCCTGAGGTATAAGATCCATCAACTCCTAACGTACATTGGTGGTAATGAGTTTGTGTTCTGGCAGATTTCAATTCCCATCAGAAGGATACACCATTATAACCACTGTCCCTCGTGGAATGTCTGTTAAAATATCTCTAGGCAGAAAGCGTGAATACTGCCTTTCAGGATCCAAAATTCCATTGCAGACTGAGGGGCATATTCTCAAGGACCTATCTCCGATTTATCTGCACTTTAGCACCGCAAAAGTGGCGATTGATTTATCGCCCTATTCTCAAGCTGGTGCAAACTGCTGATATCGCCAGTTCGCCAGCGATAGCTGCCGCAAAAAACATCGACACGGATGAGTGCGACAACTAACGCTAATGATATGCAGAGTAGGCGTTCCCGTGCAAAAACACACGAAATCACCTCTTCGCGATATCCTCAGCGACCAGCCAGATCTGCGATGCGAACCAAGAACAGGCGATAAGGTGCGTTAGCAGCAGGGATTTAACACCTGCCTTTTGCTGGTGTTAAGCAGGACGACTACCTGCAGTATGAAAGGGAGCCCTGCCCAGAGCCACATCTGAAGACCAACAGATGCCATGGAGCCAATGATCATGCAGCTCAGAGAACCAAGAGGGCCACAACACCCACCGCCACATCTCCCAGGCCCCCCCCCTCCGGACCACCACCCCGGATTACCACCTAGGCAGTGCAGGACAGCGGATGACCCTAACAGGCACCAGCCCCAGAGACTCAACGCCAGAGGAAGCCATTGGCCAACACAGGCTCAAAAGGACAACAATCCACCGCATCCTGACCCACATTGCCCACAGGCTGACGGTACCAACACAGCGGACAACCTACATCCCCCCGCAGACAAAGCTGCTGGCTGTGCTGCACCTGTTGGCCCCTGGTACCTTCCAACCAACAACTGCCGGAGTCGGAGGAGTCTCGCAGCCAGCCCCATCAAACTCCCTCACATATGTCATGGATGCATGTCCACAAAAGCAACGGCGGGCCCCTGTATCCACACCACACAATAGTTCCGATTCGTAGTGTACCTGCGCAACCAACTCCAACGCCAGCCGTGCTAGACGCCTCCATGCCCCAGACCCAAGATCGTAGTAACCGAAATGTGGGTGCGCCAGGTCATGAAGTCCAGTAGTCAACAGTAGTGTAAAAACAGAACTTTATTACAAATACACAAACAAACAAAACGAAAAGCTCAGCCAACGCGTTCCATTCCCAACGGGGAACTTCAACAGGGCAACGTGTCTTCAGATACCTGTGGGAGAAATGGCGACAATGGTCAAACTTCCGTATAGTCACATGCCTAATCTGGTACATTGTACTGCACTTGGACAAACCGGTATGCTCACAGGCATGACAAACCATGCATGAGAAGACCGTAACAGAAGTTCGTGTGGTCGTAACCGTCGTAGGAATGAAGAGGAAGGTAACGACCACAAGAACTGCTGTTACGGTCACATCATGCAGGACTCATAATACCTGAAAGCATCACGGTGTGTGTCAGCTTGATACCCCTGCCCCTCACTCCCCCCACACTGTGCAGGAACATCTTGAGACCACGCAAGGGAACTATGCCATAGCTGGCATCACGCACATGTTGGGGGCAATTCACAGCACACGTGTATGACTTGTGCCCCCTGCCGACACTGCACACAATCACCACAACAGCAACCAAATGCATGCCATCACTGTGCATACAAAAATGGACCACCGTGGCCTGTCCACTAATGTTGTCGCAAACTCCCCAGGCAGTGTGCATGATTCCCACATGTCCGCAAGTCCGCCACCAACCATCGCTTTGAGGATGGCCCCCATGGAAATGCACTGCCCATCAGAAAGTACCAACTGAACACACCACACACCTCAACTCTACAATCCCCCAACTCACAAGTGTGGGAATGCACAAGTCACAAATCCACCACCAAAGTGACTACTGCGGGTGTCTCAGTCTCCGCCACAACCTGTCCATAGGCCTACACACACGTGGCCGGCCACCTTCAACGGGCACATTCACACTGGAGACGAGGTGGCTACGTCCCAAACCAACCAGCACACATCACGATCATCGCATGCAGGGTCGTGTCAGCAAGGGCGGTGCCCCCCACCCAGCCACGAGTCCGCCGCCGTGACCGGTGGTGCCTGTGCGATCCTGTGCGCCTGCTGCACCCCAGCCCTGGTCCCCAGACGGGTCTGCCGCCCAGCGATGACTGGCCGCCCCTGCGCACCCAGGCCTCAATGTTCACCTGCCGCCACCAGCGTGTCTCCAAGAGGGCCCTCCACGTGCCGGTGCAACCTCCTCAGCCGGTCGCTGGTTTACGCACCACAGCCCCCCGGCGCACCCTGCAGCACCGCACCGCGGAGTCATGTTTGTGCTGACTGCTGCCTGCACATACACTGCGGTCCAGCAGGGCACACTGTTCAATTTGAGTCTTGATTCCCTGGACGCCGCATCGAGGCCAACGCATCATCGCAGGCTGCACACCCGCTCAGCTCTTCAGGTGCCACTAACCCTGTGCAACGCAAGTCATCGTCACGTGGTGGTAGGACCCTGCCAGCCGCAGTGCAGCGGGTGCCACTAACCCTGTGCAACGCAAGTCATCGCCACGTGGCAGTAGGCCCGTGCTGGCCGCAGTGCATCGGGTGCCACTAACCCAGTGCGCCACAAGTCATGGACCCTTTATGATTGGGTCTCGTGGTGCAGACACCATCATGTCATCTCCGGCAGTGGGGAATGTGATGTGCTAGGCCTCTTTAATTGGCAGGGTCACATCTCCTGTGACGCCTGTGCTGGATGGGTGTGGTGTGGGTGTTAACCAGCCCTCAGGGAGTGGCTGTGGCATGCTGACAACTAGACCAGTGATCAGCAGATCACTACAGGGAAGACCTGGGACATGTAGCTTTGTTGTCCCCCCCTCTGAGCGTAAGCAGAGTGGACTGGCATGGCGTATGGTAGGCCAGCGTAGGGGTGGGAACAATGAGCCCGGGGCTCTGGGCGTGCTTCAGTTCTGGGCTGGACAAGGAAGTAACTGATGCTTGTGTCTCTGTTGTAGTGTCTACGCCACCTGGACTGCAATTGGCAATGTTGCACCCTGTGACTCAAGTCCCACGACATGAGCAACATGGACGTAAGGGGGAATCACTGACCCTACATTCATCCATACTCTCATACTTGAATGATCAAAGACATGAAACATCTGTGCGATTCTGAATGTTTAATTCACATCCAGTGGAGTGTTGCAGCTGGAGCAGTACAGGGCCATGCAAACCCCACTTCACATTATTGGCCCGTGGAGGGCCAGCCAGAGTCCTCCAAGGAATGACAAGTACATCGGAAGAGGAAGAGTTCAGTCCGCAGTCTGATCGCTGTGTCATTGGTAACCAACAGTAAATGGCAGTCCATGTCGAGGTCCAAGGTGAGTGTCGTAGAGTGTATCGGGGGACAGTGGAAGGTGATGATGCAAAGGGCAGAACCAAGCAGAAATAGGCCATATGGCGGAGATGAATGCTACTGCCTCCTCCTTACCAGTAAGGTTGATTCACCCGCATCTTCACCTCTGATGTCACATGTGCCTCACACGTGGATGGTGGTGGAATGTCGGCAGCACTGTGTGCCACTAACACATCGAGGGCCGGAGGTGGATTGCCTGCCGCACTGTGTGCCACTGACACAACAGGGGCCGGAGTTGGATTGCCTGCCGCACTGTGAGGCACTGACACATCAGGGGGCTGAGATGTGGATGTAGAAGCAGCAGCAGCATTCATCTGCGCAAGGCCTTGAGGCAGCAATGCCATGACGATGTGCTGCAGGGCATGGTAGGTCCCAGCCACATCTCGCTGGTGTGCAGCCGTGGCAGCCATTCTTTCCGCCGTCATCCGCTCCATGTTCTCCATGAGCCCCCGCATGTGTCCCAACTCCCGGCTGACATCGCTGGAGCCACTCTGACTGGACAGTTGTTCTTGTCTCAGTATCATGACTCCAGCGATGTCCGCCATGGATCGTTGGAGAGCATGGAGCGGACTGTGGGTGTCCGTTAGGGACTGTAAGTGGTCCCTGATGGGAATCAGACACCCATGTATGGCATCAAGTTTGGCTGCCATGAGGTCGAACCCCACCCTCACCTGATCAGCCATCTTCTCCTCGACCTCTAACACATGGCGTTGGAAGGCCATGTGTTGTTCGTGGCGGTCCTTGGAGACAGCCGGGGTGGTAGGTGCTTCCTGATGTGTGGTATGTGCAGGAAGTGGGGTCTCCTCGATGCAGATGGGCTGCCCTGCTCCTGGAGGTGGGGTGCCGAAGCTGTCAGTGAGGATTTGGAGGGCTTCAGTGTCGATGTTGGGGATGTCCTCATCGTCATCAGTGAAGAGTTGTTGGGGCTGCTCTGCAGGAGGTGTTGATGCTCCCCCTGCAATGTGAAGGGGAGATGCAGTGTTACATTGTGTTCACATGTATGTTGACGCTTTGTACAAGCTCACATGCAGACTGCATGACAATGTACATTGTGACTGTTTAGGAGGAGCTGCCTATTTGATGCGGGACAGTGGACATTTCGTCAACATCACGGATATGTGTTTCTACTTGTACATTGACATCTCACATTTCCCTGCTATGCCAAATGTGCTTGGCCTGTTTCTACACACAAGCAGCACCTGTTGTGTCCTCTGTCCTGTTGTAAACGTGTTGCAGTTTGTACCACATTGTTGTCGATGCTGATGTGCTCTGAATGTCATGTGTGTATGCTGCATTTTGGGGGAGTCGCCCCTGCAGCTCTGATTTTGCTGCCCCTTGTCCCTTTCAGGCAGTGTGTCTTTGACTTCTGTGCCCATACAGTACTGAGATGTTGCAGACTTGGGTGATTTTGGGTCTTGGTGGTCGTTGGGACTCTGGGGCATGGTTTGTCCGCAGATGTGTTGTTGACGTCAGGGGTTGTTTGTGCAGGTGGATGTGTCAGAGTGTGACCTGCACCTTTACGGATGTGGTCCACACTCAGCCACCTCAATGTGGTGGCGTGCACGATGTCATGATGATCGGACTGCAGCCATGCTAATCGTCATGCAGTGTCACTTGCATTGTCAGTGTGGCTCACAGACACGCCGCTTTGCAGGGTTCGGCACATGTGCATGGGTTGTGTGTGAGATTGGTGATGTGTGGGAAGGGCCCCCTCTGGGCACATAGTGGACGGGGGCCTACTTGCTGTTTCTAGGTGTGCTGCAGTGTGACAAGGGGATCAGGGACATGATCCAGAATCATTGTGGGTGTGCACTGTGCTGTACTTAATTGTGCATGTGTGCCATTGTGCCCATCTCCCCCCGTCCCCCCAGTCCCTGGTTGTTACTCACCCTGTTGCTGTTGTGTCAGGTCATGTTGAGCAGTGTCCGGTCCCCCAACTCCTGCCACCGTCTCCCCACTGATGACTGTGGATACCATTTCCCTCCATCTCATCCAGCTCCTCCTGTGGCGCTGGACTCCCACCTCCAGTCTGCATTGCTGCCTTCTGGTTGTTGGCGAGTTTCTGCTTGGTCTTGCGCTTCACATCATTCCAGCGCCTCTTGAGCTCTTCCATTGTCCTCCTCAGCACTCCGACTGCTTTCACCTTGTCCAGGATGGACTGCTATGTTGCATTTTTTGTTGCCAATGACACAGTGGAGGTGACGAACAGTTGTTGATGGTGTTCTATCACCTCCGTGATCAGTATCCTGTTTTCCTGCGGACTGTACCGCGTCTTCCTCTTCTTCTTGTCCTTGCCATTCCCTGTCCCCGAGGTCCCAGGCTGGTCCTCCGGGGGGCTTGTGGGGTTCTGGCCATCCTCTGTACCTGCTCCGGCTGCCTCCATTGTGCTTCGCTGTAGTTTGGTTTTTGTTTGTGGTTTTTTTTCTGCTTTTGTAGTGATTTTTCACGCCTGACGTGTGTGATTTGCAGGCCTGGCGCTGCTTTTCGCTGATTGTCTTATCGCGGTTGGGCCCATCGCAACTTTTTTCGCGTTCGAATTTGGATTTTCATCGCTATCCCGGTAATGTTATCGCGGACATTTGATGCGTTATCGGGAGACTATCTCATGTTACCGCTGTGGTGAAAATACGACTTTAACACAGAGTTATTTTCCCGCGATAGACGGCGATATGAAAACTTGCGTTAACCTATTTTGGCGATGTTAATCGCACGTTCTTGAGAATATCCCCCTGAGTGTTATAGGTTCCACGCTGAAGTCTCATTTAAGATAAAATGAACCAGTATGTGCTGGAGTCACATCATATATTGAAGCACAGGAAGAGTTAGAACCAGTGTCAGTACAGCCACAAGGAATTTGTTTCCGAAAAAGGGTACTTAGCCAACAGGGATTTTGTGAACCAACCCATTCATGGTAGATGGGTCAACCAAGTGATTTATTATAGTGTTGGACTTTGCCCTCTACAGGGTCACACCAAACCTTTTGCATTCACCCCTCCTATTTCTGGTGAATTAATTTTTGTTGATCCTAGGACTCTGTGCATTTTACCACTGCTAACCAGTGCTAAGATGCTTGTGCTCACTCCCTAAAACATGGTAACATTTGTTTACACCTTATTGGTATATTAAATTAGATTATAAGTGCATTTCCACATACCCAGGGACTGCAAATTGATGCTACTGTGGGCCTGCAGCACTGATTGTGCACCCACGTACGTAGCCCCTAAAACATGTGCCAGGTCTGCCATTGCAGCCTGAAGGTAGTTTTAAGCTGCAAACTCAACTTAGCATTATATCCCCCTTGCCAAGCCGGAAACTCCCCTTTTAGTGTATAATCTTCATCCCTAATGCAGGCTCTAGATAGCCCATAGGGCAAGGTGTATTGTAAATAAAAGGTTGGAGATGTACTTTTAAGTTTTATATGTTCTGGTATTGAAAGACTCCTAAATCCGTTTTTCGTCACTGTGAGGCCTTCCTCTCCAATAGGATAATACTGGGCTGCCTTATTAATTTATAAGTGCTAACTTTTGATGGTGAACAGATAAACATTTCATGTTTGGTGTCTGTGGGATTAGAGGGATTAGGTGTGCATGGATAGGAGATTTGGGTATGCATTTTGAACCTAATGGATGTGAGAAGGCAAAAGCATTATTCCATGATCTTGAAGCCCTACTTTTATGCCAAATTATAAAAACACCCACTCACAACCAGGGACACCATTTAGACCCTGTTTTCACTAACTTGAGTAACCTTATACTCTCTCCCTATTCTGAGGTCTGATCATCATTTAGTCCTCTTCTACCTCGAAATATCAGAGAAAACTGCCAACCCCCCATTTACAAAAACCTAGACGAGCATGGTCCAAGCTTAATATATGTGAGTGGAACAATGCCCTTGATGAATCTGCTCCTGTCCTAAATGGCGACACTTCGGAGAGATACAAAACCTTTGACAAATGGCTCACTAACTCGCTAGAGCCCAGAGTCTCCTTTAAATCTTTGAAATCGAACCAGTCTAAGGGCAAGGCACCTTGTACACACCAAACTTAGTCAATTAAAAAGAGAAGCTAGAAAGAAGTAGAGAGAGTGGAGGAAGGCGTAGAGTGATGACAGCGAAAGAGGCTATAGAACAGCCATAAAAAATTATAAGCAAGGGATAAGCAATGCCAAAATCACTTATCTTCAAGAGAAAATAGAGACCACCACAAATACATCTAGGGAATTATTTTCGATAGTCAACAAGTTCATGACACTTCTCTTTTGCTCTATAGGACCCCCAACCTCTGCAGGGCATTGTAGCAAGTTTGCCAACCACTTCATTTCACAAAATCAATAAAATTCTGAATCTCCTTCCATCAGCTACCATTCCTAACATGTATGACCAATCAAAGCAACATGTCTGCCTTTCCTGTATTGAAAAGTGAAACGTTGAAATCCACCCTTGAATCCATCAAATCAGGCTCCCTCAGGTCCCGGCCCCTTCAGATATTCTAGGCCAAGGTGGCATTCCCATATTAGACACCCTCAGGAATATCCTGAGCCACTCACTCGAAACAGGACATATTCCTAATGCATGGAAACAAGCATTAGTAAAGCCACTGTTCAAGAAACCAACTGTAAATCCCGATCTAGCATACATCTATCAACCTATTTCCCTGCTCTTGGTAGGGAGCAAAATACTGGAAAAACATGTTAATAAACACCTGTCCAGCTTTCTGGAATTGCATGGCATTTACCACCCCACTCAGACGGGCTTTAGGTCTGGCGACTTTACTGCTGGTTGCCACAGTGGAACTCTGTTCCATTTTAGATCAAGGTGGCTCAGCGGCAATGATCATGCTGGACTTGAGTGCAGCCTTCAAAATGATGTCACACACCATCCTCTTTCAGAGGATGCTGGATGATAGCATCACAGGGATCGCCATTAAATGTCTGGAAGCCTTTCTAGCTGACAGGAGGTTCCAAGTATCCGAAGATTCCTTTGCCTTTTCTATCCATCCTCTATTGTGTGGGGTCCTACAAGGCTCTGCACTTAGCTCCACATTGTTTAACTTGTATGTACGCCCCCTGGCTGAAATTTTTCATGCACATGTGCTTGCCCTAGTGTTATATGAAGATGACACTCAGGTTATCCTGGCCCTTACAACCAACACTAACCAATTTACCTCCCAACTAAATTCTTGCCTCAGGAAGTCACTGATTGGATGTCCAGCAGCAGGCTAAAGTTTAACGGTGACAAAACGGAGGTCCTGGTGGTACGCAATAACAGTTCTAGGTGTCAGGATCTCTTAAGGCATGAATATCTGGGTGATCGCCCTAAGCCAGCACAAGCAGTGAAAAGCCTAGACGCATGGACAGACAATAAGTTTACGATGGAGACACAAGCCAAACAATTGGCAGGCTCATGCTTTGACATTTTAAGATCCCTTAAGAAATTCCTGCAAATGATACCTTTCCCTACAAGAACGGTAGTGGTACAGAGTCTTATAAACTCTCCCATTTTTTACGGTAACTCCCTGTATCTTGGGAGTCCGAAATATGTGATCAAGAGGCTCCAAGTGGTGCAGAATGCTGCTGCTAGAATTCTTATAAAAACACCAAAGCATCAATCTGCCAGACCATCCCTTAGCCCTGCACTGGCTTCCAATTAAAAAAGGTACTCTGTATCACACACTGTGCCATTCTTGGAAACGGCCCATTTATCATTAGGTCCCTGCTCTCTATGCTCCAGCAAGGACTCTTCGCTCAAGCAATCTGGTATTTCTGATGGTGCCCAAGATCAAAAGAGCAAGAAGTGGAGGCCGCTCTTTTGCAATCCTCACCCCCAGGCTCTGGAACTATCTTCCAGCTTCCCTTAGAAGTCAGCAGCCGGAAGCCTGTTTCAGATAATTACCCCAAAAAATTGGAGGGCGCGGGCGACTCAAGATGGCTGCCTAGCTACAGAGCTCCGAGCCGCATCAGGGGCCGCCGATGTGATTTCGGCAGTTCCAGTGCCGTTTTCGGCTCTTTGCAGGTGTTTTCATGCTTCGGAACACCTGCTCTTCAGAAGGATGACTTCAGTGTGCTACTTGTTCCTTGGTGGACCCTAATTATCTCAAGTGACTCTGCAAGCTATCTAGCGGCCACCATTTTGTATTCCAGCCTGCACTCTTTCTCCTCAGAAAGCACCTGGCTTTATTCTGGAATGTTGTTTTTTACAATTTTTATGTACTTTCTCCTCATTTTTTACTATTGAATGGTATTTTTCTACTGGGAGGAGCATTTGCTTGAAGGGATTCTGCTACCTGCGAAGTGCTTTACGCTAATTACTGTACTTCGTCACATAAATCCTTTTTGAAAGTTTGCTGTACTGGTCCATGGGCAGGAGCAAAAAATTACTACGCTCTATCAAGGGACATTCTTCCAACAAACCAGTCTCTTGCTCTACCCACAATATTTCCTTAATTAATTCCTCACAGCCGTCTGAGGAAATGGCGCAGTCGGTGTCCTCTTGTAGTACAACTTCACCTACCACTGCGTCTAAGGCACAATTATCTTCATCTACCAACAAAAGAATTAAGCAGGATCCCCCTTCTCTACCTAAATCTATGTCCCCCGTTTCCTTGGACACTGTTTTGGAGGAGATATGTGCGCTAAGACCATTTATTGAGGATACAAATACCCGTCTACCGACTCTGGATAACAAATGGTCGTCTATGGATTCTCGTTTATCTTTGGTGGAGCAACAGATCAGTGATGTACAGGATTCATCAGCCAGAATTACATGCTTTGAGAAAGCGGAGTTGCAACAAAAAAAATGCTCTGATGAACTTGAAAATAGGAATCAACGCAATAACCTCCACTTATATGGCCTTCCTGAAGGCCTCGAAGGTGATGACCCTGTTACTCACTTCACCACCTTCCTTCCACAGCTTCTAGACCTTCCCACCACGACCAAATTAAACATTCAACATGCACATAGACTAGGTCCGCGCCTATCTTCCTCTTCTGCTCCGTCCAAACCTCGCAGAGTAATTCTTTTCTTTCTGGAATTCACTGACCTATTAAAAGTCCTGAATGCAGCTAAACTTAAGAAACAGCTTTTTTGGTCTGGTGCAAGGCTGTTTATTTCTCAGGATGTTTCATCTGCCACTGATAAACGAAGAAAGGAACTCTTGGACCGTCACCCTGCTCTTCGTTCTCTTGGTGCTCGCTGTGGCTTATTCCAAGTTTGCTTGTTTAAGGTCACCTTCTTGAACAAGACTTCTTCATTTGAGGACCCTGAAGATCTCAGGAAATTCATTCATTCCCACTCTACATCCTTGATGGAGATTGCTGGTCCTTCCTCTCACACTTGACTTTGATAGTTCTTCTGTTATGTTTGATCTTTGTTGCTTGTGTTGAAGCATGTTTCTTTGACTTGTCGCCTTTTTACTCATTCTGCCTCCCTATTGTTGTTATTACAGGTTCCGTGGATTTCATTGTGTACCCGCCTCATGTTCCTGCTCCTATCTATGTTAATATGTCGTCCCGGTGTGGTGCGTTGCACCTTGTTGGGTGTGCTGTCTTCGTATGTCTGTTGCCACTCCTCATTTTACCTTCTGTTCCTCTGTAAAGGTATGTATTACAGTCGTCAGGTTTCTGACAAGTACTGTCTCTTCTTGTTCCTTCTTATCTTCCCCTTCTCCTTCTTCCTTTCCAGTGATGTTTTCCATTTCCTTTTCTTGACGTTTCTGCAATTTTTTCTTATTCTACTTTTCTCTTTCCCTATATATGCCTCTTCCTTCTTCATCATGTTTCTTTTTGCTCTACATGTATTCTTGGTATTCTTCAGTCCGTCATTCCTTTCCCTTTTAATGACACCATTGCAGTATTTATCTTTCTCTTTTTCTCCTTTTCCTATTTACTCCTATCATTACTACAGTGTTGAACGTGTTGTTCTTTATATACCCTTGCTATTTTGCATTCAGAGTTGTTTTCATGGAATGTGAAAAGTTTTATTAACCCAATCAAAAGACAGAGAATTTTATCTCATCTTGCTTCTTATTACCTAGATTTGGTTTTCTTACAAGAAACACATCTCACGGAAGCAGAAGCATTAAAATTGAAAAAGGTTTGGGTTGGTTCTGTTTTAGTCTCCCCCACTCCCACCAAAAGAAAAGGAGTAATTATTTTGTGTCATAAAAAATTGAAAATGTAAGTTTTATCCCAAGAAACTGACACGGAGGGGAGATGGTTGTTAGCTAAATTACTCATTAATAATGTTTCTTTGACGGTATTTAATGTTTACGGTCCAACTCAACCGGACTATTTATTTTGGCCTACTGTTACACAAAAATTTATTCAATTTAGAGATTATATTTTTATTTTAGGAGGCGATTGCAATCAGATTGTTGATCCCTTTATTGACCGCCAATCCCAGGTACACTTCATTCCTCAAAAATCCCATAAACAATTTCTCAATTCCATCTCTCAATCTCACCTCGTAGATGCATGGAGGTTATCTCACCCAGATGCTATTGACTCCCCACCTCATAACTTTCTCTCGATTAGACTATATCTTTCTTTCCCAAACCTTAACTCAAAATCTTATCTCTGCCTCAATTGAACCTATTGTCATTTCTGATCATGCTCCGGTTGTTGCAGATTTTGACTTGTTCCCTCCGCATCCCAGGCCTTCTCGATGGCGCTTTAATAATTGTCTTTTACAGGACCCATTTTTCTCTTCTTTATTCACATCTTTTGATGAAGAATTTTTTGTATTAAATAATGATCCCATTCTTCCTTGTCATATATTATGGGATTCTTTTAAAGCCACAGATCGTAGTTTTATCATAGATTTTGTCTAAAAAAAGAAACGATTTCTTCAACAACATAAATTGACACTAGCAAATATTAACGCTCTGGAACACAAATTTTATACCTCACAGTCGGATTCTATTATGCAAGAGCTTGTCCGTGCAAAACTGAATTTTAATAAAGTATCTACTGATAACCCATCATCTATACTACTCCGTAGCAGTGCTCGCTACTATGGTGGTCGTTATGTTATGTTATGTTATGTTATCGTAATTTCTAAAGCGCACGAATACCCGAAGGTGTCTTGGCGCTGTCGTAATAAGGTTGGTAAGCTTCTTGCTAATTACCTCAAATTTCGGAAAGATCGAACTTTAATTGATTCCATATACTCTTCAGAGGGAAAGCTTATTCATAAAGATCAAGACATCCTGGATAAATTCATGATATTCTACAAAGATTTATATACTTCAGATTCCCCGCCCACTATCTCCCTTATTCAATCTTATCTCAATAACATTCCTGCCCCTTCTAATGGTCATCTCAACTTTTCTGCCCTTGAAGCTGACCTTTCACTTGAAAAAATATCCAGTGCCTTAAAAGTTCTAAAAAAAGGTAAAACCCCTGGCCCAGATGGTTTTACGGTTGAATTCTATTTACATTTTTCTAATACAATACTTCCTAAACTTCTACATCTCTTTCAATCTTACTTTCTCTTGGGCAAAACTGATGGTACTTTTCAGGAAGCTACGATCTGTTTGATTCATAAAGAGGGTCGTGACCCTATGTTTTGTAAAAATTATCACCCCTATATCCCTGGTTGATGTGGATTATAAAGTATTTGCTAAGCTGCTTGCTTTAAGGTTGGAACCCCTCATGTCTCACTTAATTGGTAAAGAACAATGTGGCTTTGTTAAGGGTAGATTAACCTTGGATAATCTCGATTTTTCCTTAATGTTCTAAACAAGATCCCTTCTTTTTCTTCCTCCTTAGCTGCAATCTCCATTGATGCAGAAAAAGCATTTGAGAGGGTTGACTGGTCCTTTTTATTTAAGACCCTTAATTGGCATGGCTTTGGTCCCAAAATATTTTCTCTTATTTCCCTGCTATATTCTGCACCTAGGGCGTCTGTGTTAGTCGATGGCCATACATCTACCTATTTTCCTTTACAGCGTGGAGTTCGCCAAGGATGCCCTCTTTCTCCTCTTCTTTTCATTTTAGCTCTTGAACCCTTTTATCTTCTATTCATTCTGTATTCCTCTATGGTGATCATCATTTGAAACTCTTTATTTCCAACCCTGAAACATCTATTCCTCCCTTAATGCAAGAAATTTCTTAATTCTCTCTTGTTTCAGGTTATAAGATTAACTCGGATAAAACAGAAATCCTTCATCTCACTAAATTTTCTGTTCAGCATTCCGTCTCTTCTACTGTTTTTTTGTGGAGCAGAACTAAAATTAAATATTTAGGAATATGGTTCACTAATTCCATAGCAGCTTCAGTCAAATTAAATATGGTAGAAGTTATATCTCGTTTTGACAAACTCCTTTCCTCTTGGAATCCTCTATTTCTCTTGTGGTGGGGATGTCTTGATTCCATTAAAATGATGATTTCTCCTATTATATTATACAATTTTTCCATGCTTCCTATTCTTATCCTGTCTTTCTATTTTAAGAAAATAGACGCTCTTCTCTCCAAATTTCTTTGGAGAATAAAAAAAATCTAGATTATCCCTATCACATCTCCGGAAGCCAAAATCTCATGGGGGTGTTATTTTCCTGATTTCCGAATTTACCATAAATCCTTTTGCCTCCATCAAGCTTCTAAATGGCTACTTTCAGAATCCTCCCCCTTTACCCCTCTATGGCTTACTATTGAACCCTCCTTGATTGTGCCCTTTTGTACAAATGAGGTACTGGCCTTTTCATCTAAAACTGTTCAAACTACTCTCCCCTTGTTCAAACACACGTGCTCCTTGTTGAAACCGCTAACCCAATCTAAGATTAATTCAAGAGAATCCTTTTTACGTTCACCGATATGGCATAATTGCCTCATTACCATTAATATTAGACCTCTTTTTTGGAAATCCTGGAGACTGCGGGGAATAATTTGGGTCCATGACCTATTTGATGGTACAGCCCCTTGTTCTTTCCCTCAATTTCAAACTATTTTTAAATGCCCCCGTTCTTTCTGGCATAAATTATCCAAGTTAATGGCAATCATTCTAGACATTTTTTACTCACTCCCTTTAATTCCTTCCTCCTCTGAAGAAAATTCTCTTCTTAAAATTCTTACAACTCTTCCTAAAGCTTCCCTAATATATAAACACGCCTTATTTCCTGACCATGCACGTGCTAAGAGTAAGGTGGAACTTGCCTGGGATACGGACTTGGGCTGTGTATGGAGCATTGGTTTCTGGGCCAAGTTTTGGAGCCGATCACTCAAACTTTCTAGATCTGCCTGTTACTCAATCTATGTTCTTTCTATATCATAGATTATATTTCACACCTAAGTCCATAGCTATCTTTTCTCACACACTTGATATGAACTGTTGGACCTGCGGTTCCTTCCCAGCTGATTTGATGCAGCTTCTTTTTCTCTGCCCTAATGTTACCTCTTTTTGGGGGAGGGTTTGGTCCTACATTTCTTCTATATTTAATACACACACTCCCCTTTCTAATGTGAGTCTTTTCACAGGGAGTTTATTAGAAACTCTGGATCTCCCTACACATAATCATGGTTTATTTGACCTTATGCTGGCTCTAGCCTTCTAACAAATTGCATTTAATTAGAAAGACTCAACAAAACTTTCTGTTTAGTACTGGTGGAATAATTTGTGTCATTACCATCGATTAGATATTGCATTTGCCTCCTCCTGTAAACCATTTGCTAATAGAGATTTATTCTGGCTGCCACTAACATTATATTTAGATAAGATTACAAAAACAGAGGGGCGTGGCTAAGCCCCGGAGCACGATGGCCGCAAGTTAGCAGAGCTCCGGCACCCGTGAATCCCTTCCGATGATCCGTCTTACTGATCCGGCTCCCAAGCAACGGTAATAGCGTGGGAACACTTACTTCCACTGCTGAGTTGCAAAACGGCTATCCGAGCCCCAGCACCAGTGGAGTGGTACCCGCACAGAACGCCGAGGCCTCCCCCGGCATCCCAGGCCGGAGGCTGTGGTGCGGCGCATTGGGCGTGGTGACGTGCAACATCGGGCCGCCTGCGACGCAAGACCGCGGCTGAGGCCTGAGATCAGACTGCAACGCAGCGTGACCCGAATTGGTTCCTGGCACACAGCGGTTACCCCACAGGCCGGGGTTGAGGTGCTGGGGTGGCGCTAGAACTACCCTGACAGCGATCGTGGCGGAGAGGGGGAGAGCGCGAGTCTGCATGGCCACCGAATACCCTGGATGATCGAGCCCACGGTGAGCATTTGAGATCGGTGCTGTGGGCGGGCGCGACCGGAATAGGCCCCGGCCCCTCCGGGCCTCGGTGAGAGCTGAAGGCCGGATTTCCTCTCCTGGCGGCGACCCAAATCACCTACTGAGGACGCGGCCACGTGGGCCTCCACCCCTGGAAGACTTGGCCCCTTCCCGGCCCAGGGTCGCCACATATAGCAGCACGTAGTTATCGGCGAGTGGAGTGGCCGAGACTCCGACGGAGCCGATACCCACGGGGCCGGGCATAGAAGGTGGCTGGCGGCCTAGTCCCCCGGAGTGATCGCCCATCGCCTCATTGGCTATACCGGTAGAGTGCTGCCTGAAACCCACGGTCCTGGTAGCTGAGATCTCACCGACTAGGACGCACAACATAGATCCGGTAGGCCACCAGAGCACATTACCTACTGCCTACCGAAGAATCCTTGTGCCCCGCTATCGACTTCACATAAGTCGGGACGCTCCCCAGCTGGGTTACTACTGGGCGACTGGACCTCTTGTAGCTTCCGAAAACTCCTCCGCATCACTGGAACTGTTGCAGTCAAGCCTACGGACCACTGGTGCCGTTGGTCTCTTTGGAGGATTTGGGGCGGCGGCCTCAAGGCGAACATGTCGGGAACTAGAGGCCAAAAAGCAGTGAAAAATAACAAACTGGACAGGTATACACTCTCGAAGTCGGCACTCCCGGATCCCCACCGGGCGCTTGACACCTCGAAGGGCTTGGAGGGGGCCGCTGCAGAACCTACGCTCCAGGATGTCCTAGATGCCGTTTCTGGGGTTCAGACATCTCTTGAGCAGAGGATGGATGCCATCATGATAGAAGTGAACCTGATTAGGGCAGATCTCACAAAAATTGGAGAAAAAGTCAAACAAATGGAACTTATCACATCTAGCCTGGTCGACGACATGTCCCAGCTACAACGTGACATCAGTGATTTACAAGCGTTCAGGAAACAGGCGGAAGACAAGCTGGATGATTAAGAACGGCGCACCCGCCGCAATAACGTGCGCATTATTGGGGTCCCTGAAAGGGCGGAAGGGCAGGCGACAGACCTCTTTGTGGAAGATCTCATACTTACCCACCTCCAGCCCAAGGGATATGTAAGAAACATTCTATTTGCTGATGTAATACACTGAGGTAATTTAGAATGTGATACTCTGGCAGTTGATGAAGCCTAGAGCTGCTGGAGGTTGCTGTTCTTGGAAATAGAATAAAAGAAGCTTAATTTACACTTGTGTGGTGTAAATTACTACATATTTTGGCGATGAGTGACTGCGCAGGGGGCAGATTAGACATTGGTAACCTTCACCCCTGGAGAGCTAACTTGAAGCTCCATGAAAACGTACAGAAACGCTGAGAACTGTAAGTAATGACCTCGCTCTTTTGAGAAGGCTGCCACTTACGTGTTGACTTTGTGAAGATGTTCCGGCATATTCTTAATTGGTAAAGGTTGTGTTCTGGCTTTTATAAACCTTACAAGCCAATTTTGAATGCTTGAGGACTCATAGTGACTTGTTTGTATGAGTCAAGCGGCGTTTTATGCCAAGAAACTGCACTGGAGAAATTGACACTGATTTGTTTATTTCATTGGTAATCAAATAGCCAATAATTAAGCTTTTAACGTGCGCATTGAATCCGCGCTCAAGCGCTCGAGCGCATTTCCTCGAGAACAGATCCTGCTGTGTTCTAATTGAGTAGCGTGCGCATTCAATCGCCCGCGCGTTAAAGCTTCGGCATAATTCTGCTGTTCTTGCTGCCTGAAGCACATACTGCTCGCACTGTCGCGCTGCCGATTTTTAGCTTGTGGCTCCTGCTGTGTTCATCACTGCAAGACAACGCTTACCTGATCAAGCGTTTCCTCCCGTTGTGTGCTGTTCGAGTGAAGTGTATTAACGAGGCTCCATGCATACGCTTGCCTCACGGAAGGAAAGGAAATAAAAAGAGGACTACGTGAAACAAAACAAAAACTGGAAACAAAAACTGGGCTACATAACTAAAGAAATATATGAAATAAGGAAGTCATAGAAGTCATAGTGCTTGTGAAGAATTTGGAGAGCAAGCATTATTATTATTATTTTAGATTGTTATTTTAATTAGTTATATTAATTTATTGTTTTAATTAATTATATCAGCTAATTGTTTTAGTTTATTTTATTGAGTTTCCTTTTCAGGATCACTGAACAAAGTATGATGGCACCTCCTACATTTCTACCTGTACCTGGGGAACCAACAATTCCGTGGAAAAGGTGGAACAATATGTTTTTTACTTATTTGGTTGCGTCAGGAGGAGACAAATATGGACCAGTTAGGAGACAAGCGATTCTCCTACATCATTTAGGAACTGAGGGCAGGAGAATATATGATGATTTGCCTGAAGCATCGTTGGGTGTGGGGGATGGTCAAGCTGAAAATGTTTTTGATATGTCCTTAATGATGCTTGACAAACGTTTTGTACCCAAGATAAATATTGTATTTGAAAGAAATAAGTTCTTTTCGAGAGTGCAGAGAGATGATGAAGATTTATTAACTTATGTGGCAGGTTTGAGGGGATTGGCTGTTACGTGCCAATTTCATGATTTAACAGAAAGTTTGATTAGAGATCAAATTGTGCGTTGTACAAACAACAAGCGTTTCAAGGAAAAATTGTTGGCGAAAGATTCTAATTTGGAGGAGACTATTCAAATTGCTAGAAGCATGGAAAATGCAGCCTTGTGGCTTAAGGGGATGGAGTCTGGAAGCGAAAGAGTAAAGGAAGTCAATGAGAAAAATGTGGTTGAAGTGAAAGGAATAGAAAAGAAAAAGGAAATAAAAACTGATGGTATAAATGTGAAGACTGACAATGGTGCAAGTACCAGTGCTAAAACAGGAGTGTATGGAGGAAAGATGTTGGTAAATGATTCGAGAGATGTGAGAAATATAATTTGTTATAGATGTGGATGTCCTGGACACATTGGTTCAAGTACTAGGTGTGCAGCTAGGAATATGATTTGCAGGAGTTGTGGTAGGAGAGGTCACCTGGCTAAAGTTTGTAGAACAAAGAATAGACCACAGGTGCAAAGAGTTAAAATGATAGAGGATGTGTGTGAAAACATTAAGGAGATGATGTTGTCTATTGAGCAGATTGTTGAGCCTGTGAGTGACGTGGATACATGAGTGCATGAAGGAGGTGATACTAAAGTGAAAATGGAAAGCAGCTGTAAATTAGAAAAACCTCATTGTGAAGTACATCTTGATGGAGTGAATGTTCGGATTTTGGTTGATTCAGGAAGTTTGCTTACTCTTGTAGGTAAAAGTACCTACTTGGAATGTTTCAAAGGAAGGATGAAAGACTTACAAACGTCTGATATGAAAGCTGTAGGATATGGTGGCAAGAGGATAGAAATCCTGGGTATGAGATGGATGGATATAGGGTTCAGGAATAACATGGTGAGATGAAGAGTATATATCACAAGTGATGGTTCAAATCTTCTTGGATGGAGACATCAGAAAGATTTAAACATTATTCTGAATCCGAATGCTCATGAACCTGTCATGGTGTTTGAAACTAGTGTGCAAGAGATTACAGAATTGGTGTTACGTAGGGATGTCCTCAGGATCGGTTTGATGCTCAGAATGGTCCACCTCCTGACCTACCCAAGCCTAATAGCCGTTATGGCACAGGTCAGTGGGAGGATCAAGTGGGGGAAGGAAAGGAAGGGAACAGCAAGGAGGGAGACCTGAAACGAAAACCACAATCAGATATACATTATAACCATAGTCATGGAATACAAACGAGTAACTGACTGCATATGAACTAGCGCCCCCTTCTATACCTGTAACATAAAAGAACGACACCTGGAGAAGAAGATGCTTCAACAAATGATGTGTCTTCGGTGTGGTAACACCGCTTGAAGTGTTAGGGCTGTAAATAAATAGGAAAAACATAGAGGAAAACACACATAGAGTATGAGTCACTTTCTGATAATGTAAATCCTAAAGGTAACTATAATACTGCATCATTGCTATAGAGGAGGAACATACCCTTTTCTGAGCTCCAGCTTACATCACAGGGATAGAGCGTAGTCCCATACCACTCCTAATACCCCTGTTAAACAGAGCCAGAATAACACTTGATTACGGACTTTGTTCGTACACAAACATCCACGTAAATAATAACAATACTAGGTTGTATTCCGTATATGGTTTCTTCACCAAATGTTAAGGATCCAAACGATTTGCACATGAAAACAATAGGGTGTAATAATACTCTGTGTCGTGACCTTGCAGAGAAGTAACCACTCTATCACACGCAATGCAGTTCACTTCCAAGTTCTGTCTGCTAGTAAAAGATGCCTCCTAGAGCAACCTAGAACGGTAACTGTACCAGCTCCAGCCGTATCGGCCTGGACTCCCACAAGGACTTAAACCCGTCCTCCGCACGAGCAGAAAGCTCATCCAACGGAGGACGTGATACACAGCACAGCGCCGGGCGGAATGCAATGGACGCTATCCTTCCTCTGCATGAGCGGTTGCTCACTAACGGGGAAGGGAGAGCCTCCAAAATTGGACAGAGAGCGAGAGTTGGTGCTGAGCACCCTTACCAGACCTCTCCCCCTCCTGGAATCAAGGAACACTGCTGTCTCGGCGGTGAGAATTTCCGACACTAAGCCGAGGTCCGCTACCTCCTTATGGGCCATCTCCTGCCACGTCGGACGTGAAGCGCTAGACCTCATGGGAGTTGTAGTTCTCAGCGTTAGCGGCACTACGCTGGGAACGAAGGATCGCACCACCTGCGTATTACAGCGCGCCTGTTGCTAGCGTCTGTAACAAGTGGAGAACATATTACAGAAATGTTCTCGTGTCTTTTCAGATAAATTAGGATTGTTAAAAGGATTTACCCATAAAATAATTTTGAAGGAAAAAGCTATAGCGGTTGTACACAAAGTAAGATCTATACCACACTTGATGAGAGAACCGTTACAAAAAGAACTGGATAAGCTACTTGCAGAAGGAATTATAGAGCCAATCGAATCTTCAGAGTGGTTATCTCCAGTGGTTGTGGCTCCCAAGGATGGTGGAAAAATCAGTTTATGCATAGACTTGAGGGAGCTCAATCGCAATATATGGGTGGACAGACAACCGTTACCCAACATTTATGAGATGCTAACTATGATGGGAGGTGGTAAATGGTTCAGTGTTCTCGATATGTCATCGGCCTATCATCAAGTGAACTTGCATGAACAGTCTAGACCACTAACTTCATTCATCACTCTGCTAGGGGCTTTTCGTTATCGGAGGATGCCATTCGGACTTGCCTCAGCTTCGGCTGTTTTTCAAAAGGATGAGGGAAGGAATTTTTAGTGGGATGCAAAAGGTTCTTTGCTTTCAAGATGACATATTGGTGGTTGGTGGATCTGAAATAGAACATGATGAGATGTTGGATGAGGTATTATCAAGAATTGAGAAACATGGTCTGACCATAAAAAAGGAAAAGTGTCAGATAAAAAAAAATGTGGTTGACTATTTGGGACATGAAATTTCCGCTACAGGTATTAAGCCTAAGAAAAGCATTGTAAAAGCTATATCTGAAGTACCTAGGCCTCAAAATAAGGAGCAGTTAAAATCCTTTTTAGGGCTTGTAGAGTATTGCTCTAAGTTTATAAGTAATTTTACTGAAAAAGTTGAACCTTTGAGATTATTGTTGAAAAATGCAACTACGTACGATTGAGGGGAGCAATGTGAATTTGCTTTTACTGCTATTAAGGCTTCTATCAGCATGTCACCAGCATTGCATCATTTCAATGTGAACAACAAAACAATTGTGACTACTGATGCAAGCAATGTAGGATTGGGGGCAGTGTTGTCCCAGAAAGTGGATGGTCAAGAAAAAATAGTAGGATTTGCTTCCAGGAGATTGCAAGGGGCTGAGCAGTCCTATTCTACTATAGAAAAGGAAGCTTTAGCGTGCTGTTGGGGGATAAATCATTTCAAATATTATTTGTGGGGTTTACCCTGTACAGTTCGAACTGATCATAAACCTTTGTTGTTTATATTCAAGTGTGCTAAAGGACTTGAAGGTGGGGTGACACCAAGAATATCAAGGTGGTTGTTGTCAGTAATGGATTTTAACTTTGTAGTGGAATATGTTAAAGGAAAGAGAAATGTGGTTGCGGATTGTTTATCCCGTATGCCTGTTGAAGATGATTCAGAGGACAAGGATGAAAAAGATATTGTTCATTTGGATATTTGTGAACTTACTGGATTTGCTTTAACTGAGGATGATTGGCGTAGAGCTGCTGTGGAAGATGATGAATATAGTAAGTTGAAAAATTTGATTGCTGGTGATTGGCATCAGGAAGGTGAGGATAGTCAAATAGTGAAACAATATGGTATGGTCAAGGATGAATTAAGTGTTTGTGGATTCAAGGTGTTACGTGCTGGGCGTGTAGTTTCTCCAAGCAGTCTAAGAGCTAAATTAATTGATATGGGACACGAAGGACATTTGGGCAGAAGTCTGACCAAAAGAAGGTTGAGACAGTTTTTTTGGTGGCCAGGAATGGATAGAGAGGTGGAGGAAAAGGTGAGAGACTGTGTAGCGTGTTCCAACAGTGATAAGAGCAAGGTAGTGAGAGAACCACCTCTGTGTTGTATGGAGATTCCTGAGAAACCATGGGAACATTTAGCAATGTACTTTATTGGACCAGTGGAGTAGTTGGGAAGACTCTCAATTTTTACTGGTCATTGTTGATTACCATAGTAAATGGTTTATTGTTAGGACTATGGAATACATAACAACAGAGAATGTGATGAGAGTTTTACAAGATGTTTTATGGAAGAAGGAATTCCAAGAGTCATTACAACTGATAATGGAGTGCAATTTGTGTCATCTGGAATGGTAAGGTTCTTGGATCGCCTGGGGATTAAACATGAGAAAGTGGCATTGTTTAGGCCTCAGGCGAATGGTTTGGTTGAAAGAATAAATCATATCATAATAAAAATCTTCTACTTTCCCTGGCCAATGGATTGTCTTGGAGAGAGGAATTAAACAAGATGATATGGGCCCACAGAGTGACCCCACACTCCACTACAGGTGTTTCACCTTTTATTGCTCTAAAGAGTAGACAACCTGCTACGAAGGAATCACATATGTGGTTGCGAGATAAGAAGAGAGTTTGGGTGGATCGAGAAGCTATGAGATCTAGAGTGAGGGAAAGACAGTGTGTGAACAAACAGATGTATGATCACAAAAAGGGAGTGAAATCCACTCGCTGGAGGTGTGGAGACTGGGTAGTAACAAGGAGTGGAGGCATTGTAAAAAAAGAAGAGAGTAATTTTTCTCAACCTAGTAGAGTGGCTGATGTAAAAAAAAATGTGGTTGTGTTGGAGGGTGGAAGGGAATGGAGTTTTGGTAATCTGAGCAGAGCTACTGGTCCTAATTATTCTTAATGTTCACTGTATATTTATTATATTTGAAATGTATTGCATATTGTTGTGTTTCTTTAAAAGGGGAAAGATATGTAAGAAACATTCTATTTGCTGATGTAATACACTGAGGTAATTTAGAATGTGATACTCTGGCAGTTGATGAAGCCTAGAGCTGCTGGAGGTTGCTGTTCTTGGAAATAGAATAAAAGAAGCTTAATTTACACTTGTGTGGTGTAAATTACTACAGGACTGTCAAAAACCTTTGTTGTGGAAAGGGCATATAGAGTCCCTGGCGGAAAACGAAAGCCTGGAGCGCCGCCCCGACCGATCTTGGCTAGACTACTGAATTTCCGAGACTGAGATGTAATCCTCCAGCATGCCAGGATCGGCCCACCTCTACGATATGAAAACTCAGAAATCTCCTTTTTTCCGGATTTTACCCTCGCAGTGCAGAAGCAGAGACGATCCTTTCTTGCGGTAAAGAAAAAACTGCGGCAAAAAGCTATCAAATATGCTATGTTATTCCCGGCCCGTCTCCGGGTGGAGGTGGATGGTAGAGCCAGGTTCTTTGAACACCCCGAAGATGCCGCCGATTGGCTCGAGGGCTGGAGAAGTGCTGCAGAACATAACGCTCGCTGATGACTGACTGTATCCAGCCCCTGGACTCTAGACTATTCTGAACTGTAAGATGGGTTTACTGTGATTCCTGTCCAGTGGTCGGGCCTCGGGTGGAAGGGGTTGGGCTTGTGGGACTCGGGTGGAGACATGCAATCTGCAGAAGAGAACAATATTGTTGTTTAACCTAATAATCGCTTACGGTCCTAGCGCTGGGAGTCTTAACAATTTCCCATATTTGGGAGGGGTCACGCGGAACCAGCCTCTTGCCCCCAAGTTCAACAACTGTGAGTTACCAGTTTGGGCGACAGGCACTCTGCATAGTTTTGGATGGGCAGTTTAAGGCCCAGAGTGCAGGGGAGCAGGGTGGGGGTTGTTGGGTGGAAACAGGGGAATTTCTTTATTTCTCGTTATGTCGACTGATCTATACTTTGAGCAGACACGAATTATGCATAATCTTTCTTTGTCAAGTTGGGTGCACACCGAGACAGACACTTTAGACTCCTGAGTTGGAATGTCAATGGTCTGGGGGACAAACTGAAGCGCTGCATAGTCCTACAACATATTAAACGACATTCCCCGGAAGTGGTGCTCCTTCAGGAGACACACCTTGAGGATAACACCTGCAAAGCATTAGATAGATGGGGCTATTGACTGGTAGCGCATTCTGGCTTCACCACTGGCTCTAGGGGTGTGGGTATCATGATCAAAAACTCCTTCCCACTTTCCATACAACGCACGTGGGTTGATGACATGGGCAGATATGCAGTGATCTCGGGGCAATGGGAGGGTTCAATCCTTAACCTCGTTACGATATATGTTCCGCCGGGACTTCAGAGTCTAACGTTCAAAGATTTGGGCACTTTATTCTTGTTGCTCCCGGAGGGCCGACTGGTGGCGGGGGAGATTTCAATTGAGTGGTCTCTGGACTCATTGACCGCCAACCCCCGCGGAATATCGGGCCCACTCAGGGGTGGCTCCCTGACTTCTTAGATGCAATGGGATTAGTTGATGTGTGGCGAGCGTTCCACCCAGACTCCATTCAACACACTTTTTACTCTAGCGCTCATAATAGCCTCTCCCGGCTAGACTACCTACTGGTCCCGGCAGCCCAGATCACCGAGATTCAAGACACTAGACATATGGCTAGGGGCATATCGGACCACTCTCCTGTCTGGGCTCACCTGGTCCTGGGGGGAGGCAAGTTGGAAGAGTTGCACCCATCAACCCATGGTACCTCCGTAAACCTGCAGCCAGGAAGTCGCTTCTCCAATCTGTTGATAACTATTTCCCTGAAAATGTGGGCTCGGTCCAATCCCCCCAGGTCATATGGGAAGCGTTTAAGACAGTGATCAGAGGACAGGCATTATCCTCGATTGCCGGGACGCAAAAAGAAAAACTGAAAGACCTGACACAGGTAGAGAATGAGATTCTTCGCCTCGAAGAAACTGATAAGGGAGAGCTCACGCAAGAGGCCCTTCATACCCTGAAACTCAAAAGAGACGAATATAGAAATATAGCCACCGATGTGGCTAAAACAATGGGGAGGGACAAAGCTGTCAGACTCTATGACTTAGGGCACAAGGCCGGAAAATTGCTTGCCTGGCTGGACGAAAAGGAATTGGCAAGCCGGCTAGTCCCGGAACTAATGGACGATGAGGGACAAAAGGTGACTGACCCGCAAGCTATTGCATGCAAATTTGCGGGCTACTATAGCTCAATATACCGATCAAATTCTAATCACTCAGTGGCAGACTCTGCGGAACTTCTTAGAGACATACAGATGCCGACCCTGTCCGTAGAGGAAAGAGAAACACTAGATAGCGACCTCACTGATGAGTAACTGGCACAGGTAATCCGGGGCATACGTTCTGGCAAGGCCATGGGCCCTAATGGCCTACCGATTGAGTTGTACAAACTGAAACCTGACACTATTGCTCCGCACCTACGTGCCATGTTCAATGAAAGTCGGAAGAAGGGACTTTTACCACAGGACCAACGATTAGCTACACTGGTTACTATACACAAGGAGGGAAAACCCGGTAATCAATGCTCCTCATATAGACCTATCTCCCTGCTGAACGCAGAACCCAAAATCTTGGCTAAAGTATTGGCGAATCGCCTCATCCAAGTGATTTGTAAATTAATACACCCTGACCAATCAGGCTTTATACCCCACCGCAATACGGCATTGAACTTGCGCCGCCTCCACGGAGTGATGGGGAGACTAAACACAATTCAGGAAGCAGCGGTGGTGGTCTCCTTAGATGCCACAATGGCATTCGATACGATAGAGTGGTCTTACCTCTTTGCTGTTCTCACAAAACTGGGATTTGGACCTGGCTTCATTGGATGTGTCAAATTCCTCTACTCGGAGCCACTAGCACAAGTCGTGGTCAATAATAAGAAGTCTGGGGTCTTAGGGTTGGGTCGGGGAACTCGCCAGGGCTGTCCGCTGTCACCCCTCCTCTTCGCCCTCTCCCTAGAACCCTTAGCGGCGTGGATCCGATGGCACCCCTCCATCAGAGGACTTAAATGGACAGAGGGATGGGAGGACCGCATTTCACTTTATGTGGACGATATCCTGCTATACCTGGCCTCCCCTAAACCTTCCCTCCACATGGTCCTTAACATCTTTACGACCTTTGGGAGATACCACGGATACAAGATTAACTGGAGCAAGTCCTTAATGTATGTTCTCAAAGGTAAGTCTCCCTCTCTACCTCGCAACTGTCCTATGCAAACAGTGAGGGAGGGTTTCCGTTACTTGGGTATCTTCGTCACGGCTGACCCCAAACTCAGATATGAACGTAACCTACTTCCCCCACTGCAGAGTCTCAGGTGAGATGTCGCTACCTGGAAGACGCTCCCACTCTCGTTATTAGGGAGAGCGGCATTATTCAAAATGATGTCACTGCCGCGTTTCCTCTACGCATTGCAAAACTCCCCTGATCTAGTTTCAACCAGCTAGTTTGGTGAGGTGGAGAACCTACAGCGAGCCTTGTTGTGGGATGGTAGACCCCGTATTGCCCTACAGAAACTGGTCTTGGGTTGGTATGATGGGGGCATGGGTATGCCTGACATCAAACGATACTATTGGGCTGCTCATCTGGCGGCGATTAACCATTGTATATATCGCCACGAGGACGACCCGGCATATAGGCTAGACAAATGGCTGTTACCAGGAGGTACATATTACAGAGCTCTCTACGCTAAACCTCAGAGGTTACCCCTTACAGGCCCAACCAAACATTAAGTGATGATTTGGCATATGGCCAATAAAAGCCTCGGGAGGGATACGAAACTCACGCTGGCCACCCCTCTGTGGGACTCGGAAAGATTGGGTACCCTGGGTAACACAAAAGGTTTTGACAAGTGGGACCTGATAGGTATTTCGAAAATTGGGGACCTATGGGACAAGGGTAAGGTGGTCGCATTCCCCACTCTACAGCAGAGCTATGAACTTGCAGACAAGGAATACTTCCGGTATGTACAAATCAGACACGCACTACTATCTCATGTACCCAAGGGTACCTCCCTCCCAGACGCTTCGCCACTACAGGACAGATTACTAGATGGCTACCTGCCAGATAAAGCGATCTCCTTGACCTATAAAAAGCTGATAAATAACATTCTGGATCCTTTGACACTTTTGAGACAACGTTGGGAAGGGGATGGGCTCAAACTGGATGACGAAGAGTGGCAGGAGGCACTAGAGTCCCCAAAAGAGGTGGCAATCTCTTCTACACTGCGCCTAGTCCAGTTGAAGATCCTCCATAGAACGTATGTTTCAGGACCAACGCTCGTCAAAATGAGGGGAGTGGACGAGGGAAACTGTAGGCGGAGATGTGGTGTGTTGGGGTCCTTTATGCACATAATATGGGAATGTACGCTAATTCAGTCCTACTGGTCGCGGATACACGACTGTATGAGTGCGGTGCTGGGGGTTGTATTGCGGCCAAAAGCTAAGAGGTGCCTATTCAATATATGGGAACCCACTGATCTCAATAACAAAGACAAAATCTGGGTTACACTGGGCCAGATGGTGGCCAAACGTAATATTGCGCCGCTGTGGGGAGCCGGGGAGCTGCCCAAGGTGGAATCTTGGAAGACAGACATGGATTGGTGCATGTTCAGGGAAAAAACGGTATATGTCTCCCGTGGGTGCCCCAAAAAGTGGCTCTCCATATGGAATAAATGGAATGCTTATCGCAGAAATATCTGTACTCCCCCCCCCCCCTGTTCCCCGGCATGATGTCCCTCTTACACCATAGCCATTGTGATCTACTGTGCAATCTTTGTAACTGTACACATTATAGCTTCTGACTCAAAGTATGTACTCTCTTTCTTGTACCTGTAAAGTCGACTTTTTAAGGTTTAATAAAAAGAATTACAAAAAAAAAGATTACAAAAACAAAAAGTTCCCGTATTTGTTCTGAAAATTTTAAACCTCCGTGAATGTTTACATTTCTCTGTTCTTTTCTTCTCTATCTTCTTATCGGTAAGCTGTTTTTTCCAATTGTTATGAGATTGTTTTTCAAGTTTTTAAGGTTATACATTATAACTTGTTCTTCAGCTGTAAGAGTATTCCCTCCCCCTTTCTTCCCTTACCCCTTGTTGCTATCTTAAAACGTAAATAGCTTTTTTTTTCTTTGCTTCATATTGCTAGCTTTTCTATGTATCTTTTTGCTGACTTTATTTACTCTGTTACTGCTGTTTTTTTGTGGCATTTCTTATTATTTAATAAAGCTTATTAAACACAAAAGGAAATTACCAAAAATCCACCTGTTCTAACGTGGCTTGAGGAAATGGCTCAACACAATTTCATGGAGAGGTTGTTTAGCAACTAGCGCTGGGAGGCCTGTTTGGGTAGCCATGCACCATACAAATACAATTGAATTGAATTAAATTGAGGAATAGTAATTAAAACTCCTCTTTAATTGGAAGGTCTGAGTATAAGTTACAATTTTGAAAATGGCACTTTTAAGAAAGTTAGCATTTTCCTGTCCTCACTATTTTCTGCCTGCAGCCTGTTCCAGGGTCACATGCCTGAGTGTAGGTGGCAGTTGGACTTGGTTTATTCTTCCCAGAAAGCCACACAATAGAGGGATTTGGTGTGCATGGATAGGCCATCAAGTGACAGTATGGGAGGCAGAACTGGGCAAAGCCCCACTTGCAACTGAATAGGCTGTGCTCTGCCTTCACACAAGGGACATGTCACCCTGCATTATTCATACAGACAAGCAGGATCCAGGGCAGGGGAAGCAGGAAACTTCAAGTACTTCAAAGGGAATTCTCTGGAACTTCTCCTACTTCCAAGAAGGCATCAAGTATACAAACAGGACCTTCAGACCCATTCTTCAGTTCACTTTCTGGACCTGCAGAAGTACTCCCAGAGGACTGCCTGCTGCTGTGGCCTGCTGCGTACTCCACAAGACTGCTTTGCTCTACACCTGGAAGGACTGCTTTGCTGCCTGGAGCTTGCCTTGAACCCTCAGAGGCTTGCTCTGCTGTTTGAGCCCTGTTCCACTGCTTGCACTCAGAACTACCAGAGTGTCTCCAAGGGCTAGTTGGCTGGCCTCCTGATCAGAACCTCAGGGATAGAAAAGGCTCCAACCATCTTGAACCTGGCCCCAGCCTGAGTGACTCCTAACCCCCCCAAGATGTACCTCTTCAGTCCTAGCCCCTTGGTAATGGTGCTAACGGTGCTTTGATAGCCAAAAATGAAAACTTGGGTCTTAGAAAAGTTTTGGGTATTGAATGCTCTGACAACCGAGGGAAGACCGTGACCAACCTGCTTGTCTATTCCTCCAAGATGCATTGTCGGTCAGCCTGACTTCGCAGAAGCCCCCACTATGTTCTTTTCTGCAGGACCAAATGATATTCAGCAGACCTTTGTATCGGGACTCCTGGATCTCTCATAGGCAACAGCCTCCAGCTTCGTCCCGCTGGAGATTTTCCACTTCCAAAAAAGAGACTAAGTCCGAATGAAGGATCTTCAATGCAACTTTGTCCAGTGGCTCTCGATGATGACATCTCCTCCTCGGACACCACCTGAAGCCTTTCCCCACTGAACTTTACCTTCTCAGAACACTTTTTCCTGAAATTTCTTCTATATGCGAAGGTAAGCACCGACCGGCTCAATCCACTTATTGTATCCAACTCGCGCTCCATCTCAGTTGACCATATTTTTTGACTTTGACCCGGTCTCGTGTGTCATGCCTCCGGTTCTACCAATTGTATTTTTGTCATTTTGATGTCAAATTATTTATTAAAATTAATTTTATTTTTCTAAATTTGTGTGATATTTTTCCTTTCATTGTTTGTGTGCGGCATAGATACTTTACACATTGCCTCTAAGTTAAGCCTGTCTGCTTTTGTGCCAAGCTACCAGAGGGATAAGCACAGGTTAACTTAATTACTTTTGTGGTTCACCCTGACAGGGATTATGGCTGATGCTTGAGCAGAGTTAACAGCCCAACGACCCAGTTTCTCACTTATATTTACTGTGGTCCCTGTCTCTGCAACACCAGTCTCCAAGCAAGTTAAACAGGTAGGTCTACCTTCAGCACTGATGGAGCACGATTTTTGTAAATAAAATCTGCTCGATGTAATATACCCTAGTGCATGCTTTTATGATAATGTGTGGAATTTGTATCATACAGTAACAAAATATACAACACGTGAAATGTGCGTAAGGCACCATAGTACGATTTTCTTAGCTAATATAATGTTGTTGCTAAATTGGATGTTATTCTATCTTCCTAACTGCAGTAAACAAACGACAAAAGAAAAAGCTTTATTCTACGTGAAAGTATAACGTAGGCTTTTTTAGAAATATTTCTCTTTTTTGCTAAAATAATGTAGGCCTCAGAACTGTTAGGGGATGTGCTTCACGTGCTCCTGTTCTTTGGATGTTTCAAAATGCTTTCTTAGAGCTCCTGTTCTTCAAATGTTACAAATGCTTCCTTAGACTACAGATATTTTGCCTATTTCTGAATAAACCTTTAGAGTTCTTTCCTGTCTAAGCGAGGGATAGATGTAACTAATTATATGCTTAAATACAATTGTAGCTAGGGTTTCTTCCTTTTCCTCTCTTGGAAGTTATACAATATTTAGACAAAGAGTGATTAGAAAACAGTAGTAAAGTCACTGCCAGTAGACTGTCACACCATCGTGAGTAACCAATAAAGAGGCTTGCTGAAGAGAGAGAAATGCAACATATTAACGGAAGAAAGGAAGTACGGTACTATAAAGATTCCTGTGGGAAAGTGTTCCTCGGCTCGTTCACAAGATTAGTGACCTGTTCCTGCGTTCGTGGTAGCTGAATGCCGTGCTGATTCCAAATTCTCTGGCTGGCGATACCTGCTACTCCTGAGAGACTTTACTTGAGACTTTGCACATCATCGGCTGGTGATGGTGCTCTTTCTATTCTCTAACGTCTGTGGGGTTAGCTTTTCAGACTAATTGCACGCTGTGCATTAGTATTACCATTGCATGAGTGAACTGTGTTTTGCTGATGTTTTCTCTCTCTCTCTCACTCTTCTATATCTGATAATCTGACGATTTTGTGATGAACTGTAGATGTGTATTGTGAATCTAATCTGTAACATTGAGAACCAGAGAAATGACTTTCTAATTTGTACTTGTGTTTGACCATTCATATTATGAAATAACAAGAAAAACCTAATGGAAAAAATTTTGTTTGTCTTTATTCCTGAGTTTCCAGTTATCTGGACATGTTTGTAAATGACTAATGTTTAGCGTATTTCTTCATTGTAGGTCCTCGTGGAGAAATAGAATCCCGTCTTTCATTATTTAGTCCCTTTTAGCTCTACCGAAGATCTATCGGAGGACCTTTGATATTGCCAACTGTGTGATAATGACTTATGGGTCGGTCATTAGAGTTACGTTTCCAATAGTTATTTAGTGGTTGGTGTGGATAGGTGAGATAACAAAAATCCCCCGGCGCTTCCGCTGCATCAGTTTTTGGTAGTTGCATCGGAAGGTTAGTTTCGACTAAAATACTAGGTAATGAAGAGGCGGAGTTTTAAGACAAGACAGATTTAAACAGTTTTATGATATATGTTGAGTTCGTACCTTTATGTCACCCTGAGGTTTGTTGAATCTCAATGGAATTAGCGAGTCCGTCGTAGGCCTGAGATCCCAGGATTAGCCTAAGGACTGTCTTAGTGTGGCATACACTAAGCTTTATGTGCGTTGTCTGCTGTTGATGTTGTACTAGGCGGTCGTTGAACTGAAAGTTACTGCACAGGGAACTTTGTTGAATGAGGTAGTGAAGGTTTATTAGGGTAACTTTAGAGGCGCAACTGGGGAAGTCCCGAGAATTTTCACTTGAAAGAGGGCAAAATCATGCTGGTCGAGTTTTTGCTGGAGTGTAGAAAATTTCCTAAAGTAAATGAAAATACTTTTGTATTTCTTTTAGTGGAGCAGACAAGCTGTGTTTATGTAGTTCGTTATTGTTTGTTAAAGACTTGAAAAGACATTGACGCTGATTTTGTAAAGGGAGGGACAGTAGAAGGAGTAATACTGATGTAACAAAAAGCCGCGCTGGTATTGGTCAGTGGTGAGTATAAGTCACCAAAAGTGCTGTGCTGCTATAGGTTAGTTAATGCGAGTCGCGCTGAGATTGGATAGCGTAAATAACATTGATTGGGAGCAGAAAAATAATAATACGGAAGGGAGTTTGTAGACAAGTTATTTACTAATACGAACTTTACAGATTTAAAAGAAAAATGAAGATAATTAAATTGTTAAAAACTTTGTTTAGCAAAGATGAGCCAATAGCAATTAGAGAAGGATTTTCAACGGCTCCTGAAGGGACGCCTGCATCATTTATGGCGATAGAAAGGGGATACCATACTTGCACCTGGTTAGAAAATTGGATGAAATATACAGAACAAGATGGTAATATGGCATTTCCAGAAAATGGTACCTTTAATGCTAAGATTCTAAAAAATTTGAGGAGACGAATGAATAATTTGAGTCCAAATCCGAGACCTATGCAGTACAAAGCTCTTGAAGAGTGGGATTACGAAGCATATAAAAGAGAAAGAGACAGACAACGGAATAGATATAAAAATATAGTGAGTAGGTATTCTGAAGCAAAATGGGATGCTCGAAAAAAATTATGGAGAAGAGATACTGTTGAAGGAACTAGGATGTATCCAGTTAGAGAGGCTGAAACAACTGAAGGGGAAAAAATAAGGAGAAAAAGAAAAATATCGAACATGAGAAGAATACTGACATAAATAATAGTCCAGATGAGTTTGATGAAGATTTTCTGAATGAATTGCTGATGAATAGGCCTCCACCATATCAAGAGGAACAGACTAATACAAATACAAATACGAGTGTCTCGAGTGTTTCACCAAATGCTCCTTTAATTCAAATTGTAGAGCCCATAGATAGATCACCAGAAGTTGTAAGTCAGATTCAAAATGTAAACAGAGAAGAGGTAGTAAGAATGAAACTGATAATGAACCCAGATGTTTTATCAGTTCCAGTGACAATTGGTCCAATATTTCCAGTGTATAATGATGGGCAAGGACTTACTCGAGTACATGCCTTAACTGTTCCAGGGAGGAGTAATGAATATCATACAGACTATAGAGAGATAATAAGAACAAATTAAAATAGCGGTACGAATGTGAGTGTAATAACGGGACAAGTGGAACAATTAGTTGATGTTTCAGAAAGGAATAAAACTCCAAAAAGAGTTATAAATCTTGATCCTTAGAGATTGATGCAAGTTGAAAGGAGAATGAATACACAGACACCTAATAGATCAAGAAGTGAAACGATTGAAAATGTACAGAGATCATTAGGTCCATCGCCAGAAGAATCAGATGATTGGATTAGAGAAATAGCTCCTGGTTGTGGTAGTCAAAATAAAGATGCATACATTGATGTGAATACATTGGAATGAGATTTGGAAGAGATGATTGCAGGTACAATTAGTCCAGAAAGACTGAGTAATTGTCAGGAAGATGAGCTGTTATTTTTGTGTAAAAATATTACGAGAATAGCAAGAAGCTTGCATGAAACCTTTGCTGAAGTTGCACAAATGTATGGAGTTGATATTGAAAAGACTAAAGCTTTACAAAAACATACAGGTTGGATTTCACAGACAAGGATTTGGAGAATCTGAATGTATCAGGGAGACGATTGCAGATTAAAGAATTGATTAGCACATTGAGACGTTGGGGAGAGTTGGATAGATGGAAAGGAAGATGGGCTAAAAAGAAAAATTAAGTGAATACGACAGCGAAAGCTGCATTACCATTGTACTGTAAGAGAAGCAGGAAAAGAGCCAGTACCAGATGATGCAGTTACAGCATACCCAAAGAGAGAGGTATCAAGAGGTGGTTTTGTGCACATTCCATGGTCAAGACAGGATATATTGTCGTTTACAAATGATTTTCCCAGACTGAGAGAAAAGCCTGTTGAATGGTACAGACAAGTAGAAAGGTTTGTGAAAGTTTCGAAAGTTTTGTGGAGTGATTTGGAAGGCCTGTTTGATATTGTAGTCCCACCGGATTTGTGGGTTGAGTGTAAAATCACTGTAGATTGGCCAAAAAAGTAAATATCCAAGGGATCCAAAAACGGGAGAACCTTCAGAAGAAGTTATGAAAAAATATAATCAGGTCATTACGTATTTGAAGGGGAAGATTTCTCCGAAAGAAACAGATTGGGTGAAAATTGACAGTACTACTCAAGAATTGAAAGAACCAGTGCATGCATATTTTGAAAGGCTCCTTCAAGTATTTAAACAGTATAGTGGTATAGAAAATATCACAGAAAAGGATATGGAACATTGTGTGTATAGGTTTGTGTATGGATTGAGACCTGAAAGTGCTATGATTCAGCAACATTTGATTTGTTGGCAGAGCAAGTCGATTGACGAAATACTTCGTTATGCGAAGTACTGTGGAGATGACATAGAGATGAGATAGAAAATTGAAAGAGAAATTAATGTTGGCTCAGATGAAAACAGCAAAGAAAGGGGGTTATTTGAGTACTGATTTGTCAGATGATTATCAAGGCAATGGATAAAAGGTGTAGTTTCAAATGGTAACACTGTGACACAAATGATCCCGATTGGTCAGGGAAGAGGTAGAGGTAATTTCAAAGATAAAGAAGAATTGAAAAAGAAGTATCCTTGTCATGTTTGCGGTAAATTTGGACATTGGTGTCGCAAGTGTAAGAGTCTGTTAAATAATGCAGGAAAGGCAGGAAATTATGATCAATTGCGAGTGCAGAATCAGGGTTAGCAAGCACAAATGAATAAGACACAAATGAATCAAGGGCAAATGAATCAGATGCAAAATCAAAAGTCACAAATACAATTATCGAATAGTAGAGGACAGGGTTTGCAGATACCACAAGCTCCTATGCTAAACAAGAATGTGAATGGTCAAATGCAGAGATACAGTATGAATGCTGGTTTCCATGCGAATGGTCAAGTAAATTTGAATGTGCAGGTGGCTTTACAATATTTGATGCAGTCAGAAGAAAATGATTCAGATACATCACAATGACGGTGCCTGAGGGGGGAGGAAGAGTGCGTTCTTGGTGCACCTCTAGAGGTAGCTCAGTCAGGTCCTTATGTGGATGGCAAGGTTGATGGTAATGCCATTACATTTCTCGTAGATAATGGTGCTACCCATTTTAGTGTGAGATCTGTGGAAATCCCAAACATATCCCTCTCTGGAGGAAGTATCCAAGTTGTAGGAGTTTCAAACAAACTGATTAAAACACCAGTGACAAAGCCAATGAAAGTTCAAATTGGAAATTTTCAAGAATTACACAAATTTGTTGTGTGCGACACTAGTCCAGTTAATCTGTTAGGAAGGGACTTATTGTGTAAAATAAACTGTTCCATTTATTGTACCCCAGATGGAATAGCATTTCACACAAAGGACGAGGATGTGATGTTCAAAATGTTAGGACAGGGAACAGAAGTGTATGAACTGTAGCCCTTGCTTACAGCAAATGATTTGCCTGTTGAGTTGAGAGACACAGTGTTGTCTGATGTGTGGGATTTTACAAGGAAAGCGAAAAACAAAGGAGAGAGCGAGGATTTTGGGGTACGTCCTGATCCCCTGGGTAAAGTTGCAAAAAAACAATGTGGACGGACCCTGTTATAGTGTGAATCTATCAATCACTAAGTGTGGTAAGTCCAAGGACCCATTAGGTATATTTAAAAGACCCCTCACACACCAACCTGGTTGGTGTCATGCTTCATCATTGGGGTCCCAACCGGGTGGCCTAATGCCGCCCGGTTGTGCTACAACGCCTGATTACAGCGGAGCAGGTGTGGTGTGAATGTGTGATGTGAGTGTTAAAAATACCTCTGAGAATCCTTGCCAAGTAAATTTATTAGTGGTGGCTTAAAAGCTATGTGATGCAACTAACAAGAAATAATAATCTGTAGTTGTTTAGGTGATGTGGCCTACATGTTTCAGCCCGTTAAAAAATTCAGATGGGCTTTCTTCAGGACCGAGAGTAAAAACGTGAGTGGCAAAGTGAAGGCCACATGAAAGGTGAAGTACCAACACACGCGCTAAGGTGTGTGGACTAGGTGTCGGTATACTTACTGACACCGTTCAAAAACTTTGAAGAGGAAATATGGGCAGCTACTCAGGGCATAGGAGGGGTCCCTTCCGGTAAACCAATTTGGTTCCGTGAGGATTCCCGTTATACAACCTACTGCGGTCTCCCAATGTCCCGGCTCCCGATGTCCCAGCCGTACTTTTTCTTTCGTACCTTTTCTACAACATTTGTATGTCATTATTACTAACATCACTACCATTATTATCATAACTAATGGTATTATTATCTGACCTAGAAAACTTTTCCCAAAATCAACAAACCATTTCCCTATTGATGTTATACTTTTTGTTAGTCTTCCCCACACACTGTCAACCTCCAGTTGGGTCAAATCTTTATGCATTCCAGTAATGTTTTCCATATATCCTTTAATTTCTCTGCTCTTGTCCGGAATATAAGTGCAGTAATGTTGAACTTTCAACATGCCACAGACTCCACCTTCTTTTGCAAACAATATATCAAGAGCAAGACGGTTCTGTAAAACCATAGATCTAATTGCAACCATTTCTGTGTTAATCATTAGAAATCCTCCTGCAGTATATGTAGAAAGACGATCAACTATGGTTGATAACTTACAAATGTTCTGTGAATTTAGAATGACTCCAACTGAGGGTATCAGTGCACTAAAAATATCTCCTACAATTTCAGAAAAACTAGCTCTTCTTTTACGTGTTAGTCCATTAGAATTTCCATTGGTTCCACTGATTTTATCTACATGATACATTTTTGGAAAAACTATTCCAAAATAACAGCTTCCGTACCATTTTGCAGGTAACCTATAATAGGCATTGCTCCCACAAACATAATACACTCCTGGAAACACAGGATCAGTTCCCCCTTTTAGTCCCCATCCTCCTAATATTAAAAAGTTATGTTCACATTCACTGGAACCGATGTAAATATTGTTATAATCTGTCTTTAATCTATGGAGGCAGAATTTTCCCCTTTTCACAAAGTCCAGGGACATCGCAGCATGAGCCTTGCCACTTGCATAGATTCCCTCCTTCCCAACCCATGGAGGTACATGGGTTTTCTGTGTAATTGCTTTCTTCAATAAATCCTGTCTCCTTTCTTCTACTAAACTCAAAAAATCTTTTTGTTCTTTTCTTAATGTACATGTTAAATTATCTTTACGTGCCTGAAACTCATTGTTAAGAAAAATTCACCCATAAACTGTGCGTTTTTACTACTAGCTACTGGATTCATATTCTTTCTAATAGGTAATTCAGAAAATACTACATCTAAATTAGAATAAAAATACTGAAGTCTCCCTGTAGCGTAAAATAAACTTGATAAAATACTACATGACACACCATAAGTTAAAGGTATATGGTGATACGTAATACCTTCTGATACTGATGAGGGTAACTTCATACATACGTAACAATTGTTAATTTCCATAGTGCTAACATACTGAAATAACAATTTAGAGGACGTATTATAGTCTGATTCATTATGATAGTTTGATTCATCTTCTACCCCTATTTCTAATTTAGTTTCTCTTATTCTATCTACCTTAACATTAGTATCTGTATTATTCTTGTCACTTGTTTTCATTATTAAAGGTACTCCTACTGTTAGGAATAACCATCCTAATGCTGCTAATAAAATACTACAAAAACAAAATCTAAAACACTTTCTTTTTAATCCACATTTTGGTTTTCCGATAACTTCAATGTCTGCCATTTTATTCCTGAGAAAATTTCTTTTCTCTTATCTTTTTCTTTTTCAGTCTTAGCCTTTCTTTTTGTTCTTAAGGAGGTTTCAATTTGCTTTCATCAATTTGTGCAATATGGACCTCTACTGTCTCATCAGACAGATCCAGGGACTCAAATTCCTCGAGAATAACGTATGTCCACTCTGGAGCCTTGTATCTCCTATTTAAGTTTCTCAATCTTGGACTTCTTCGAGTTATTTTTGCTAAGGTTTGTTTAGGTCTTGTTTGACTTGTGATTTCGTTCACTTGCTCTGGTTTCTTTTCAGATTTTCTCAGATGATATTTTAGTTTCTTTACTCCAGTTGGCCAATTGTCTCCCTTTCTGACTCTTTTGATTTGTTCTGCGTTTTCACCTTCTTTATCTCTTTGTGAAGTTCTTTTTATTTCATTTATTCTGTGCACAATCTGTTCTGTTTCTCTGTTTTCTGTGCTTGTACCTTCTTTTGCTTCCTTCTGCTCAGGTTCTACTGTATTTTGTTCTACTTCTTCCTGAGCTTGTTCTTCTAATTCTATCGGACCCTGTTCAGATCTTAGTTCAAACCTTTCTTCTTCTGCCTAAACTTGTTCTTCTAACTCTATCTGGTCCTGTTCAGGTCTTAATTCAGACTTTTCTTCTTCCACCTGAACGTGTTCTTCTATTTTTCCCTCCTCAGGTTTGTTTGTGTCTCTTTCTATTTTCACCTGAGTGTGTTCTTCTTCTCCCTGTCTCTTCCTGACTACTTTCCTGTCTGTTCAGTTCTGTTCTTCTTCTGGTTTCAATAACATCATCAATTATTTTAATCACTGGGATCCATTCTTCCTGACTTATCTCGAGCTGTTCGTCATATGGTTGTCTTTCAGAATCTATCACTCTAGATTCTTCAGTTTCACAGTTTACAACTCCTGACGCTTCAGCTTGCTCAGTCAGTGGTGGCTCGTGTTGAACTGATGGGCTCGGAACTCTTCTGGTATGGCCGGCATGATTCCAATTGGGCAGACCTGCACAGTTCACTGCTGTGGTAGTGACTAGTATGACTTGACGTGGTCCGTCCCACCTTGGTGCTAGGCACGACTTTCTTGCGTGTTTCTTTAACAGGTCCCAATCTCCAGGATTCAAATCATGTGCTTGGTCTGGCTGTCTTTCAACTGCGTCTTCTCCAACCTGGTGAGAGATAGAACGCATCATTTCAGCCAATCCTTTGCAATAGTCCAATACCAGATCATCAGATATACTGATTAGTTTATTTCCAGGAATAAATGCCTGTCTCATGGCTCTTCACATGAGAACCTCATGTGGGCTCATTCCTGTTTTTCTGTCTGGGATGCTTCTGAGACCCATCAATACAAGAGGTAATGCATCTGGCCATTTCAGTTTTGTGGATGCACACACGTTTCCCAATCTTGACTTTATTCTGCCATTCATTTGTTCAACAACTCCAGAAGCCTCTTGACGATATGCACAGTGCAGTTTTTGTTCAATGTTAAACGCAGCACAGATTAATCAAATTATCTCATTATTAAAATGAGGGCCTCTATCTGATTCCAAATAGACCGGAAAACCAAATCTCGGCACTAACTCCCTCCACAACAATTTTGCAACTGTAAGACTGTAATTTCTTCAAGTTGGATAGGCTTCCACCCATCTTGAGAAAAGGCATACTATGACAAGTACGTATTTCAGTCCATTGCATGGGGGTAATTCAATAAAATCTAACTGTAATCTGGTGAAGGGTCCTTCTGCCTTTCCGATCTTTCCCCAGCTTACCACTGTCTTTCTACCTGGTTTCTGCTGTTGACAGGTTAAGCATCTTTGGCAAAGGCTCTCTGTGACTACCCTGAACTTCGGATTATACCAACTCTGTCTGAATAGCCTGATCATTGAATCTCTCCCTATGTGTGTTGCTCCATGGTACACCCTCGCCATTTTTGAAAGCAAACAATCTGGCATGAGTGGTCTTCCATCTAAATACAACCATACCTCATCATGTGGTCTCTTTGCACAGGCTGCCTTTATCCAGATTTCTTTTTCCTTTTCCTCAACTTCTTCCTGCAATTGTCTAATCTCATCCCATGTTTCTGGTACTGAGAAGTACATAAGTTGGCATCTGGTTTCACCCGTTTCAATTTTTCTGTTTATGACTACTGCATTTTTAGCACGGTATTTCGCCACTTGGTCAGCATAATTATTGCCAGCAGTCACATAGTCATTTCCTGACTGATGTGCAGCGCATTTTACAACTGCTATCTCTTTTGGCAATTGTAATGCTTCCAATAAATCTTTCACATTTTTGCTGTTTCTGATATGAGATCCTGAGGAAGTCAGAAATCCCCTTTGCATCCAAAGCTGGCCAAAGTCATGCACAATCCCGAACCCATGTTGGCTATCCGTAAATATGGTTAATCTCCAATTTTTCCCCTTTTTACATGCCATTGTTAACCTTTTCCGTGCTCATGACGGCTCCCGGCCGTCATGAGTCATGGTAGGCGTATGCTCATGACGGCCGTGAGCCGTCAGAACGTTGACGCTCCGCCCATGCGCTGTTAATTCCCCGCCTGTGCGGGAGAATTAATCAGTGGGCGGAGTTCTGACGGCTCCCGGCCGTCATGAGCACACGCCCACCGTGATTTATGACGGCCAGGAGCCGTCATGAGTACCGCAGAGCCACGCCCAACCCCGCCCCCCCTCACACCGTGGCGGAATTCGCGCCGCGGCGAAGGCGTTAAGGCAACCAATTCAGCTACTTGTGCAGGCTTGACCCCAGGTAAACAGGATGCTTCAATTACCCCAGAAATTTTACAAACAGCATATGCAGTGTAGGAGAGTAGGATCTGCTTCACATGGGTACCCCCACTTTTTGCTGATGCTTCACTGTTTTTCGACCTTAGTCTGGCTGGGGCCCTGCTAATCAGAACCCCAGCCTAGCTGCTTCCTCTCTAAAATGGTTTCCATGTGCCTTAGGGGTTGTTTGGACTGGTGCAAGGTGCCCACTATAATTAGTGGACAGCATATGCCAGGCCAACTTCTCACATGCAGCACTTAAACCTCCTTCTTGTGTCCTAAGGCAGGAACCGTCTACAAATAACTCATGATCCGCCTCTTTCAAAGGTGTCTCTCTTATGTCTGGGTGGGGCTTCGTGCATAACTCAGTCACGTCCAAGCAATCATGATCACTATCATCTTTCACTTCCTCATCGTAGGGATCTGGCAATAGAGTGGCTGGGTTCAGAATCGTACATCTTATTACAGTCACATTCTCAGCTCCCAAAATCACTCTTTCGTACTTTGTCAAACGACTAGGGTTGAGGTGCTGTGTTCTTGTCAAAAGGATCTCAACTGAGTGTGGAACAAAGAGTATTACCGGATGTCCCATCACTATTGACTCACTTTGCTCCAGAATCATACAAGTAGCAGCTACTGCTTTTAAGCAGCCAGGCAATGCTGAAGCTACTGGGTCCAATGTGGCTGATAAATATGTCACTGGACGTCGACTCAATCCATGTCTCTGTGTTAGGACTGAAAGTGCACAATTTTCTCTTTCACAACAGAACAAAGCTAAATCTTTTGAATAATCAGGCATGCTCAAAGCAGGAGCCTCACACAAACAATTTCTTAGTCTCACAAATGCCTCTAGGCAGTCATCATTCCAATCAATTGGATCTTTTGCTCATTTCCGGATCATCTGTATTAATGGTTTTGCTAACATAGAAAAACCATTAATCCATTGCCTACAATATCCAACCACTCCCAGAAACATTCTCATTTCTCTCTGAGTCTGTGGCAATTGCATTTCTTTGATTATTTTTATTCTTTCCGGTGTCACTTTTCTAACTCCTCTTTCTATTTTATGCCCTAAATATCTTACTTCTTGTCGACAGAACTGTAACGTTTCTGGAGACACCTTGTGTCCTCCTTCAGCCAAATGGTTCAGTAATGCAATTGTATCTGTGACACAATCTTCTCGTGTTTTTGATGCCACCAATAGGTCATCAATGTACTGAACCAGAACAGAATTTCCAGGCATGATCAACGATTCCAACCACTTTTTCAGAATCTGATTAAAAATTGAAGGACTCTCTGTGTACCCTTGAGGAACATGACACCATGCGTAAATACGATCTTCAAACTTAAACGTAAAAAGATACTGGCTGTCTGGGTGCAAAGGAATAGAAAAGAACGCTTGATATAAATCAATTACTGTAAACCATCCTGCATTCCACGGTATCTGATAAAGGATCACTGCTGGATTTGGCACAATTGGACAACAGGGAATTACAATTTTATTTATTTTCCGTAGGTCTTGCACTATTCTGTACTTTCCGCTAGGCTTTTTCAGTCCCATTATTGGCGAATTACAGGGACTACCCATCACCTCTTTTAAAATACCTTGTTTAACCATTCATTCAATTTCTGGAATAATTCCTGCTTTTACTTCTGGACTCATTTTGTACTGTCGGGTATTTGGATACACTGCACCTTCTTTCACTGTCACTTTAACTGGGTCTATATTTGTCATTAGCCCAATGTCTATTCCTGTAAAATCCCACACTTCTGGATTAACTGTCGTTCTTAACTCTTCTGGCAATTCATTCTCGGTTATTAATGAAAACATTTCATCTACTTCTGTTCCCTGTTTGGCCAGCATCATCTTATTGACAAAATCCTCATTGGGGGTTTGGAAAGCAACACCATCCGGTGTACAATAGATCGTGCAATTCATCTTGCACAAAAGATCTCTTCCCAACAGATTTACAGGACTGGAATCGCATACTACAAATCGATGCATTTCTTTGAAGTTTCCAATGTGCACCTCCATTGGCTTTGTGATAGGGGTTCTAATCTGTTGGTTAGATACGCCTACAACTTGGATTGTCTCTCCCGAGAGGGGTAGGTTTGGGATGTCTGATGTTCTCACAGTAGACCTGGTAGCACCAGTATCCAATAGGAAAGTAATGTCTTTACCTTCTACTCTCCCATCAATGAATGGACCTGACTGATCTACAGGCAAGGATGCGCCAAGCACGCACTCCTCTTCCTCCCCCCTCAGGCACCATCATTGTGCGGTATCTGAATGTTCTTCATCATTCTGTAAAAAATATTGTGCAATTGTTCTATTATTCTTACCACTTTCTCCTTGAAATCCGGTGTTCGCAATGAAACTTTGATGGTTCACAAAATTTGGTATAGGAGCTGGTGGCACCTGATATTGTGGAGTAACTACCTGTTGCTGCTGATTCATAAGTACTTCATTCTGCATCTGTGGGATTAAAGTTTGATTTGGCCCATTATTATTCTTATTATTCTGAATACTCTTACACTTGTTCTTCCAATGTCCAAGCTTTCCGCACGCATGACAAGGAAACAACTTTTTCGCTTCTTCTCCGTCCATTCGCCCCTTAAATTTATTACCATTCGCTCCTTGATTATTCTGACTCTGTTCTTTCACTTGATTATTATTTTGGTCATTTGCTTTTTCTTCTTGCTGCTCTGCCAATTTTACTTGTGCCCACATCATTTTCTCCTTTAGCTTCCTACGCCTGGCCTCAATGTCATCTCCGCAATATTTCGCGTACTTTAGAATCTGATCCACTGTCTTGCTTTGCCAACACAACATGTGCTGCTGTATCATCTGACTGATTTCTGGTTTCAAGCCATATACAAACCGATACACAAAATGTCCTATATCTTTGTCACCAATATTCTCAAAACCACTATACTGCTTAAACACCTGCAATAACCATTCATAGTACACATGTACAGATTCATTTGGTTCTTGAGTTGTTCTATCTATTTTTACCCAATCTGTTTCTTTAGGAGGGATTTTCCCTTTCAAATACGTAATCACTTGGTGATACTTTTTCATCACCTCTTCCGAAGGTGCTCCTGTTTTTGCATCTCTAGGATACTCCTCATTAGGCCAATCAATTGTGATCTTACATTCTGTCCATAAATCAGCAGGTACCACTATATCAAATAGACCATCTCAGTCTTTCAATAACACCTTTGAAACCTTCACAAACCTCTCTACCTGTTTGTACCACTCAACTGGTTTTTCTCTCAGTTTTGGAAAATCATTTGCAAATGACAAAATATTCAAAGATGGCGGCTCCTTGGGACGAAGATGTGGTTTGGAGAGCCGGCTCTCCTCTTTACTGTCCGGTGAGAGACTACAACCCTGCACCTCTCGAGCACTACAATATTTACTGCCTTGCTCTGCTGAAGGAAGGATCGCACCTGAGGAACGGGCGATCCCTGCTGCCTGACTCCAAGATGGCGGCTCCTCGGGACAGAGACCAGCAGTGCCCTCCGTCGATCCACAGCTTCATGCCCAATATCCAGCTACAGTCACTAGAGAATGCTACATTGACACCCCTCCAGCCGTCTCTTTGTGACCAGGGTTTCTCACAACTGTACTCTTTAACCAACTCTAGAACTGTTGGCAACTTGAACTAACCACTGTGCCATGGAGACAAATTGACTAGACGTACCTGACTCTAAGATGGCTGCCAAATCCACACTCCTCCTCCTACCTTGCCTTCCCTGCCAGCACCTACCACCCGTCTTTGCTTTCTTGTCTTTTGAGCCCCTCCTGATCCTCACTCTACTCTGGCGGTGCCCTAAACGCATGCATGGCCGTTTCCCGGTGGAGCTGCTCCGACAGCTATAGGGGAGATTGGCCCTGGCACACCACTATGGCCGTCACCTACCCAGCCGGATCTCGGACATTTGTCTCGTTTTCTTCCCCGCTGCTGTCTCCTTCCTGTGGATTACCAGCTTTCCCTGGTCTTTCCTTTCCTGAGTTTTGTATTGGCTAATTTACTCCTGTATTGTTTATTTATCCTCTATGTAACCATTGTAAAACTTTTGCTACTTGTAACTCGCTGTGTCCTTATGTAAAGCGCTCTGATACCTCTGGGTCTAGCCAGCGCTATATAAAACTCAAGTAAATAAATAAATAAAGGAACATGAATATATCCACCTCCTGGAACCTGTCTCATCGGACACAATTTTTCCACTTTGCTTAATTCTCTTACTGGAAATGCAGCTGCTGCTTCTCTCGCTTGCACTTCCTCTTTCTTTCTTATCCATCTAATTCTCCATTTATCAATGTCTCCCCATTTTCTCAAAATGTTCATCAATTCTTTTATCTGTAGCCTTTTTCCCGAAGCATTTACACTTTCTAAATCTTTATCAATAAAATCCACTCCATAGGGTTTTTGTAACAACTTTGATTTCCCTATGTCTATTCCAATTTCTGAAGCAACTTCAGTTAGTCTCTCATGAAATATTCTTGCTCTCCTAGTTATACTCTTACATAGAAACAATAATTCCTCATCATTGTAACTGTTTAATCTTTCTGTACCCACACATCCTGTCATCATCTCTTCCAATTCCACTTTCAATCTGCTGATATCTAAAATCTTTGGTGTTGGGTTCTGATTATCTCTTTCCTGAACCCACCTTTCTATTTCTTCAGAGGTGACCACTGTTGTGCCTGCAGTTCCAGCCGGAACCAAAGGTCTTCTTTCTCTCAAATTCATAGGCGTAACTCTCTTTGGGGTTTCCGTATGAGGTTCCACAATAGGGAGATCCATTAATGAAATAACTGACTCACTTTCGCTAACCTGATCATCTGTGATTACTATCTCTATTCTAGGACTACTTAATGGAACTGTCACAAGTTGTGGTTTCTGGCAAATCTTATTATCCCCATATAATGGGATTACTGGACCAATGGTTACTGGTACTGTTAAAGCTTCAGTATTTAAATTCAATTGACTTACCCTTTGAACTAGTTCTTCCCTAGTTTTATTCAAAGCTTCTTTTTCATTATCTTGCAACACTCTGTTGTATGATGTCTCATGGAAAATCTGTGGAGTTAATGGTATCCCCATTACTGGCGCACTTGGGACAACCTTACTGGCTGCTTCTTGATACGGTGGTGGATTTTTAATTAAAATATCCTCTAGTAACTCATCATCTGATTCACCATATCCTGCTGTATTCAAATGTTTTGTTTTCTCCTTACACTTTCCTCCAGATTGTTCCTCTGCCATCAATACTGGATATAACCCTTCTGATACCATAGCTCTCCTCCACTGTTTCATCTGCCCTTCTCGTGACTCATGCAAGTGTCTCGGAAAGAATCCTCTATATCTTCCACCTCTGCATTTTTCTCATTCATACGACTCAGTCTCCCATTCTTCCAAAGCTTCATATTGAGTTAACCTAGGTCTAGGTTCTAAACCATTCATTTTCAATCTTAAATTCTGAAGAATCCTCCCATTAAACGTACCATCCTTAGGAAATGCTAACACCCAATCATCCTTCGTGTACTCTATCCAGTTTTCCAACCACACGGATGTATGATATCCTCTCTCCATCATCATAAAAGATACTGGTGTCTTCGGTGGCGGAATAGGAATTCCCTCTCTAGTCAACACAGGCTTATCCTTTACAAAGAAAGTCTTTATTTTCTTAAAAAATGACATCTTTCTTTTCTCTCCATACATGCTTGAGGATCGGTGTAGGAAATTGTATTCCGCAAAGCCTTGAAATTTCCTTCCTGTACGTATTGCACTTACTGTCAAATCAAAATCCCGCATACAATCTTCTCTTCACCAATTCTAGCGCAGCTTCTAACTAGCTATCCAATCAAATCAGGCTCACACTCGTAATCCGCCCAATGCCAGCGCTGCCTTTTCCTGACGTCAGTTCTGCTCCTTACTACTGACCCCTCCTTTACAAGGCTGCTCATGTCACACACCCGCTGTGTCTACCAATCCCAGCGCGGCTCTCTGTGATGTCAGTCCAACTCCTGCGATTTCTCACCCCTCCTTTACAAAGCTCCTCCTGTCACACGCCCGCTGTATCTACCAATCCCAGCGCGGCTCTCCGTGACGTCAGTACCACTCCGGCAACTGACCCTCCCTTTACAACGTAATACGAAACTTTATTTCTCGAAATTCTCTTTAAATTTCTTTGTTAATAACGACGTAAAAACATTCGCTACTCTGTCTGTTCCACTAAATCAAAGGATAGTTTATTTCTTTTCACTGTGAGTAAAACCTTCCGCTTACTCTTCACCTAATCTCCAGAGAACCTGCTACTCCTCCGGTGTCACCCGTTAGGGAAATTTGAGACCGATGTGTCACTAGCGAACTCCTTTTGCTGTCAATCTAGCTTAGAAGAACCTACTACTCCTTCAGGGTTACCCTTACTAGGTGATATAACGCCTAAAGTTTCACTAGCGAACTCTTTGCTATCAATCACTCTCACTTTTACACAGAAAATAGTCCCTACTTTAACACTGCTAGCTTTTTCCTAGCTCCTCAGTGTTATTCCAACAGGCGAGTAACCTCACTGCAGTGTGGTTTCTATCGCCACCCGCTATTCATTCCCCGGGAATTTTCCAGACTACATAAAAACAGGACACTAACTCTTTTTGTTAAAACATAAATCAAAAATCAATAATCTATACTTATCACCAAACTAGTCACTAACAACCATAGCTCTGCTACCAGATAACTGATCCAGCGGCGTACTAGCAACAGATACTCCACTACCATATACTCACCTGGGCCCATATAACTTCTCTCTCGTCTCTCTCTCACTAAACAGCAAGTAGACCGCTGGAACTTTTTAGTTTTATAATTTTCATACCTCAAGATCTAGTTATTTCTTCTAACTAAACCTTTCACTGATCAAATAGTTCTTTCCTCTGGTCAATGGACCATTAGGTGGAACTAGTTGATGGTGATAATTAACATGATTTGATTAAACATTTCTTGATTAAAATAATCACAGACTCGATAAATTTAAAAAATCTTTATCTAAATTAATTGGTTGTGAACCATCTCAAAAACGTTTCAGTACAAACACCCTCATTCACAAGAGTGCCAATTCAATCAAGATTTCAATAGATATAATAATTCAGATTCACACAATAACTATGCTCAGAAAGAAGAGGATAGAGAGAGAAGAACATTTATCAAGACGATGAATTTATAATTACCAAGTATGGTGTGAAGACCAACCCCCTGGCCAAAGGGCTGGTAAGGGTCGCCAGGACAGATCAGGAGACAAAGGCTTCAGGACAGGAATCAGGACAGGATACTTCACCTCTCTAGATACCGACGACTGCGTTGCACCCCTCTCTGACACTCTCTTCCTCCTCGTGGTTCTTCCGCGATCTTCTTTCTAACCCACCCAAATTAAGTAGATTGTTCTGCATTCGATTTCTTCATCAGCATTTCAGAACATCAGCAGCACCCCCCAGCAACGACAGCATCCCAAACTTCGAATTGTTTCTGCTGCTTCCGCTCCCAACAAGCTTAGCTCATAAAAGCTCTCCACGCTCTGCTCCGCTCTCTTCTCCGCTCTCTAATCTAACTAACTAAGTAAACTACCTCAAATATACCTTTCTATTACCATGTACCACCCATTAATGTTTCAATCTTACAGAATACTAACTTCTGATTGGACAGGCGAGGGGGAGATGATCATCACACCATGCTTATATTTCATTTATTTCTTTAATCCATTGTTTCAAAACTCCTCTCCTCAAACTTTTATTCCGCCCTTCCTTTCCCATACATCTTTAAACTTTATTAATACAAATGTAGCGATTTCTTTGAATATAGTTTCTTCATATGAACTCTTCACCCTCATGTTCCCAGGGCACATCTTCGCCGACCTTGGACGCGTGACAAGTTCTTAGTCATCTTTTCAAACTTCCACACCAGGGCGCATGCGTCGCGCAACGTCAGTCTGCTCGTCTCAGACAAATATGACAGGCCCAAATACGCACTAATAATAAAGTCAAAAGGAAGAATGTTATTCTTAAAAATAAATGATTTCACTGTATACCACCAACCTCTACTCTAGCCCATACCATTTATTATTTCCCTTTCTGCATTTGCGTTAGTATAAAACTTATTTTCTAATTTCTGCAATCAGGTGCCATGCATGTGAGTTTTCAAGCGGCCATTTTACAGTTCTTTGCGCAAGCGCCAGAATTTTCCTCCAAGCTTTAGTACGTCATACTACGTAGATGTAGTAGACGCATGCGCAGTAAAGATCCCGTGTTAGAATGCATCTTAGTCCTACGTTCATGTTATTGCAGTTAGTAAACACATAGGCAAGCTTCATTTTCTCCCGTGTGTAAAGGAAATGCGTATTATTAATCACAAAACACGTTGTTAGTAATTCGTTAGTGAGTTAAACGAGAGGATTACTTCCGAGCAAGTCTCATGTACGAGTCCTTGCTCCATCAGGTGGGCATAAGGTATCAACGGCAAAATTGCAATTCTGTAAGAAAGAATTTCTTTATCTAGGCCATATCATTGATAAAAGGAATTCAGAAAGTCTCTCAAGATCAGGTCAATGCTATAATGCGAATGAATCCGCCAAAAACACAGAAAGAAGTTCAAATGTTTTTGGGAATGGTTGGATGTTGCAAGCAATGGTTGGATGTTATGAATTTTACACTGATCACCAAGCCATTACAGAGATTGACACACAAAGATGTGACAGACCTGATACACCTTGATGTGGAAGGCATGAAAACATTTTTAGAGTTGCGAGACAGCTTATGTCGAGCACCAGCATTAGGAATGCCAGATTTTGACAAAAGAATTTGAGTTGTTTTGTAATGAACGTGATGGTTGCGCATTGTACTCAAACTCACCGAACAGCACGAAGACCAGTGGCATATTTTTCTGCCACATTGGATCCAGTTGCTGCAGCCTTACCGGGATGTTTAAAAGCAGTTGCTGCTACTTATGTGAGTCTTGAACAGAGCGAATCGATTGTAATGGGGCATGCTTTGAAAGTGTATGTGCCACATTTGGTTGAGATTTTGTTAACACGAACTCGCACATAGCATCTTACGAGTAGTCGGTTAACAAAATATGAACAAGTGATATTGGGAGCTGAGAATGTAACAATAGCAAGATGTACGACTTTGAATCCAGCCACATTGTTACCAACACCAGGTTGTGAAGTGGTTTTGGATGAAGCTGATCATGATTGCCTGGATGTGACTGAGCTGTGTACCAAACCAAGGCCCGATATCAAAGACACTGCAATGACTGAGTCTGATGTTGTTTTGTTTGTGGATGGATCGTGTCTGAGCGATTCAGAAGGATGCTTGTGAGCTGCATACACAATTTGCACAGTGGCAAATGTGATTGAAGCATCATGGTTCAAGGGAGTGAGTTCGGCACAAGTGGCTGAGCTGGTGGCTCTTACCAGAGCATGTTGTTTAGCAAGACAAATTTAAGTAACCATATACACAGATAGCCAGTATGGCTTTGGGGTTGTCCAAGGTTTTGGGCAGTTGTGGTCTCAACGTGGATATTTGACCTCTTCGGGTTCACCAATACGAAACGGTGAGTGTGTAAAAGATCTACTGATGGCACTACAATTGCCGGCACAAATTGGGGTGGTAAAATGTTCAGCACATAGGTCCGGTTGTGAGTATATCACACTGGGTAACAGATATGCTGATGAAATTGCATGATTTTGTGCTTTGAATACATATTCAATTAATATGGAACTAACCCTGGGCAAAGCACTACGCTACGCTCGCGTAGTTTGCGAAGTTTGCGCTACTTCGCACAACGCGAATTGCACGTAGCACAGTGCAAACACGCATAGCGTAGTGCAGCGGTCATTTTTTGCTTGCTCGCGGTCCTCAACGTCAAGTTGGCGACCGCGAGCAAGCAAAATGACATCCCGGCGAGACTTTTTCCTCGTTCGCGATCAGCAACATCAAGTTGCCGATCGCGAGCGTGGAAAATAAACCTCCGGCGAGATTCTCAACGCGGGAGGTCAGGTTTCTCATTGCGAGTGGTCGCGTATGCTCGCGACCGCTCGCGATGAGAAACTACCAGTCCGCGTTGAGAAGCTGCCGCTCGAGTAAAAATCACTCGAGCGGCAGTAAAAGACAGCTCGCACTGTGCAAGATGCCGTTTTCAATGATTGCACAGTGCGGACAAGCATCCGGCACTGTGCAATCATTACGAACAGTGCACTACGCAGTTCGCGTAGTGCTACGCGTAGCTCGCGTAGTGCGAACTGCACTTTGCGTAGCTTCGCGTAGCGCTACTTCGCGAACTACGCCCAGGCTTATATGGAACAACAAAATGAACAAATTGGTCAAACAGAATGCAGATTGATGTTCTCATCTGTTGAAACTTGGGATGAAGTGAGAGAACTGCAGGAAGAAGCAAGTGATTCAGAGAAAATGGGTGAATTAAATCAGGTTGCAATCGCAGATCAGACGATGAAGTATGAACCTACACAGATGGGAGACCAGTATTGCCAGACAGTCTGTTATCACAGATGGCAAGGGTCTACCCCGGTCCAATACACATAGGTAGAGATGCAATGATCAGGATGTTTCGTCAAACATGGTTTAAGCCTAAATTCAGGGTTATTGCAGAAAATCTCTGTCAAAGATGTATTACCTGCCAACAACAGAATGCAGGAAGAAAAACAGTAGTTGGTATGGGACGAACTGGCAAAGCTGCAGGCCCATTTACAAGGATGCAACTAGATTTCATTGAAATGCCTCCTTGCCAGGGACTAAAATACGTCCTTGTGGTTGTTTTTCTGTTTTTTCGTTGGGTTGAGGCATATCCAACAAGACCTAATGACGGTTTAACAGTTGCTAAATTGCTTCTTAGAGAGATAATACCTAGATTCAGTTTCCCAGTCGCTTTGGAATCGGATAGGGGAACACACTTCAATAATGAAATTATTTGGATGATTTGTGCAGCATTACAAATTAAGCAGAAGTTGTACTGTGCCTACCGACCTGAGGCTTCAGGTGTGGTTGAGCAGATGAACGGTACAATAAAATCTAAATTGGCTAAGGTTTGTGCATCCACAACACTGAAATGGCCTGACGCACTGCCATTGGTGTTAATGAGCTTGAGAAGTATCCCAGACAAAAGAACAGGACTGTCCCCAAATGAGATTGTGATGGGCAGGGCTATGAGACTGCTGACAGTCCCAGCAAATCAACAAATGCACATTACTGATGATTTGGTGTTGGATTATTGCAAAGGATTGGCTGACGTGGTACGTTCTGTGTCTCACCAGGTTAAATAAGTTGCAACAACAACACAGCAAGAACAGGGACATGATCTATGTCCTGGGGACTGGGTGCTTGTGAAGAAGCACGTAAGGAAGTCTTGCCTAGAGCCACGATGGCATGGTCCCTATCAAGTAATACCGGCGACGACGACTGCTGTTAAGTGTGGAGGTTTGCCAAATTGGATACAAGCAAGCCATACCAGAAGGGTCCCAAGTCCACTTGAAAGTGAAGAACATGCTGAAGAAGAGCGACGTGAATGAAGAGATGTTCCAAGGAGAGTTGAAAATCAAGTAGAGTGGGCACAAGATACTGGGACTAACAAAATTGATGCTGTGATTGTCAATGCTGAAAATAAAGTGATCCCTATAAGCAACAACAAAGTAAAAAGGAAAAGAGATTCGTCAAAAGAAAGCACTGAATCAATTACAAGTGACATTGACAATGAAAATGGAAAAAGAACAAAAAAGGGAGACAAGTGGCCGAAGGGAGTAAAAAGAGTAAAATACACTGTAAATAAAAAGGTTCCAGAAACAGTGATTGAAATATCGAGCCAATCTGATTAAAGTGAAGTGGAAGAAGAAGAAGAGCAAGTGCGAAGAACAAAGAGAATTAAAGTATCAAATAAAAAATACACAGCACCTGTATGGACATTTGTGGTGACTGCTTCAACGAATGATTGCGAGAAAGAATTTCTTGAATTCTGTTCAAAAAGCAGTTGCTCACACAAGCCACCCTAAATCAACTGTTTTTCTGAAAAGGGTGCAGAAAAGAGAGAGGAGATTTATGAAAATAAATGAATTCTGAAAGTTCTGAAGCAGAAGAAGAGCTGAAGGCTCTAAAAGGTGTGGGGTGCACAACCTAAAACTAGTCTAGCAAAATTTAGTTTAGTAATTTTTGATTACATTTTTGAATTTTTAACTAATTGTTTTATTTTTTTCTGAATGGATAGAACTAAAACTGATACTGGTAAATGGAATCAGAGAATATTTAGGCAAAGATGTCTTAATGTTTGTCTTGAATGTGTTACACTAACAATGTTTGTATGGTTGGTATTAACATTTGTAATACCACACTTTATGTTTAATAATGTCATCAATATTACTAATAATAAAGAGCATGTAACAATTAATGCTAAAAGAAATTTGAAAGAAGATCCATAGACTAATATTAAGGAATTAACCGGTGATGTTTTACACTCGGATAAATCGATTAACGATTTCTTACTGAATGTCTTTACTAAACTCCTCTATGAGTATGTACATACTATGGATGCGAGAGATTGTTATGTGTGCATGCAGTTACCTACGTCTGTATCTGAGGGGGTGACTTACCATCACCTTCCCCTAATATATGGTATTTCATGTAGGGTCTTAACAAGTTTATTCTATGGCAAAGAGGTTTTTCAGTATTATTACTCTAATTTTGATCTAATATTTTCAGAAGACCCTAATATAAAGAATATGAATATAGTGTATAGTGCCAGAAATGCTGAGTACATGGGAGAATTCTTCCATTCTACTAAAACAATAGATCCCGTATATGCATATCAAAATAATCAGACTTGTAAATTACACAGTGTAGAAATAGAATTCATTAATACCGTAGAAGATAGACGTAGAGATTTTAAGCAAAGAGCTGCAGACCAGAAAAGTAAAGAACCACCATGGGCACATAAATACGGTAATTACAAACAGGGTGAGACTTATGCTGCAATGACTCTGGATTGGCCTCATAGAGGAAAGCTTTGCTTACTTAGGCAGAATACTGAATATAATAATAATTTAGTTGGTTTCAGTGGTTGCGAACATACTTTCCTAATAACAGGGGGTTGGGGATTAAGAGGTGGTACTGATCCTGTATTCCCTGGAGTCTATTACGTGTGTGGGAAAAATGCCTACTATAGGTTGCCACCACATTGGTATGGGTGTTGTTATATGGATATAGTCTTTCCTAAGATATACCATGTTGGTGATAAATATGAAACCAAGGAAAGAAAACTAACACGAAGTAAAAGGGGTTTGAGTGCTGCGGAAATTGTGGGAGATATTTTTGGAGCATTGATACCTTCAGTTGGGGTGATTCTAAATTCACAAAAGATTAGAAAATTGTCTACAGTGGTTGATCGTTTATCAACGGATACTGCTGGTGGATTTTTAATGATTGATACAGAAATGGTTGCTATGAGAACAATGGTTTTACAAAATAGACTTGCCCTAGATGTATTATTGGCGAAAGAGGGAGGAGTCTGTAGCATGTTGAAAATTCAACAATGTTGCACATATATTCCTGATAAAAATAGAGATCTAGAGGGATATATCAGCAACATTACTCATTTACATGATGATTTAGCAAAACTGAAGGTTGATGGTGCTTGGGAAAATCTTGGTAAGGGTTTCTCCTCCATAGGTAATTGGTTTTCAACTTTTGCTAATAGCTTATTAGGGAGGATACTAACACCAATAGTTGCTGTTGCTGCTGGCATACTAATGGTATTATTGCTCTATAAATGTTGCAGAAATAAAACAAAAGGTGTAAAGCAAAGAGCAAAAAAAAGGAAGAGAGAAGAAATAGAAATGGAGGATTGAAAGGGCGTTTACTACAGTGTCATGAAAGATTTAGAGGGTGTTAGGTTAAAACAGATGCAAACAATAGACTCTGCATTCTAAGAATTATGTTATCAGATAGTAATGAGATAAGGGTTATTGTAATGGTTTGGGATACCATCAGATGGGGGATTGATGGGCACGATTTTTGTAAATAAAATCTACTCGATGTAATCTACCCTAGTGCTTGCTTTTATAATAATGTGTGGAATTTCTAACATACGATATCAGAATGTATAACACGTGAAATGTGCATGAGGCTCGATAGTATGATTTTCTTAGCTAATATAATGATGTTGCTAAATTGGAGGTTATTCTGTCTTCCTAACTGCAGAAAATAAACGACAAAAGAAAAAGCTTTATTCTTCATGATAGTATAACGTAGGCTTTTTTAGAAATAATTCTCTCTTTTGCTAAAATAATGTAGGCCTTAGAACTGTTAGGGGATGTGCTTCACGTGCTCCTGTTCTTCGGATGTTTCAAAATGCTTTCTTAGAGCTCCTGTACATCAAATGTTACAAATGCTTCCTTAGACTACAGATATTTTGCCTATTTCTGAATAAACCTTTAGAGTTCTTTCCTGTCTAGGCGAGGGATAGATGTAACTAATTCTATGCTTAAATACAATTGTAGCTAGGGTTTCTTTCTTTTCCTCTCTTGGAAGTTATACAATATTTAGACAAAGAATGTTTAGAAAACAGTAGTAAAGTCACTGTCAGTAGACTGTCACACCATCGTGAATAACCTATAGAGAGGTGTTAGACTTGGTACCATTGGCGTGGGTCTCCCCTGCATTTTTTCCTTTGCCTCCTGTGTTTTTGCTGTGTGTTGGACTCCGTTTTGCTGGTGTAGATGCTTTGTTTCCCCAAAAAGAGGGAAGGTAAAACAACAACAGCGCTGGTTCAACCCACCGGGGGAACGCCAGACACGTCAGCAACACTATCAGTGGTAGACAGAGACACAGAATCATCTACTGAGTGTAACAGCTCGGTGCTACCTATTTTCAATTTATCCACACATCAACTATCTGACCCTGAGCAATCCTTACTGAGTAAGGGGCTCTCATTTGTGCCGACCATTCGCCCTAACTTTCTAGAGCTACAGACTGAACTGCTGAGGTTTTTTAGGAAGATAAGACTACACAGTTACTTCCTGTTGAATCCCAAACCCAACAATAGTCCTAATACTCCTCTTAGACCTCCCTCTACCTTCTCACCCTCTGCCAACATGATTCCAGGTGAAATACTCACTTTTGAAAAACTAGTTCTCAAAGACGTTACCCAATTGGAAACGTCACGTCGATTCATTCCTTACAACATCCCTATGGAAGAGAAAAAGGCACTCATTAATTTGAAAACCAACCCCACCCTTGTTATAAAACCCGCAGACAAGGGGGGAGGGATAGTTCTCCAAGAGCGAGATCAATATAAGAATGAAATCCTAAGGCAGCTGGCCAACACAGATCACTATTGCAGACTGCCTACTAACCCAACCAGGGAATTACAGAAACTTATCCACCAAACCACAAATGAAGGTTTAGAACATGGGTTTCTCAGCAAGAATGAACACAAATTTCTGAACACCATGTCACCACATACCCAGTGATTTACACTCTTCCCAAAATTCACAAGAGCCAGGACAAGCCACCCGGCCGACCCATAGTATCGGGTTGCGGCTCTATTCTGGAACCGCTAGGTCAATATGTTGATTTTTTCATTAAGGATTTTGTGCCTGAGACTGAATGTTATATACATGACAGTATGGCCACGATCAACCTGGTTGACGAACATCCATTCGACCCCACATCCGACACCATCTGCACGTTGGATGTGGAGTCGCTTTACACAAATATTCCTCAAATTGACTCCCTCCTTGTCATTGAACGAGTCCTCAACAAACGACCTAGGCCCCATGCTGTACCTACGATCTTTATACTCCAACTCTTGGAAATTTGTCTCACCAGGAATTTCTTCCTTTTTGATGAACAATACTATCAGCAGGTGAAGGGTACGTCCATGGGGCCAGTTTTTGCCCCAAACCTAGCCATACTATACATGGATGACCTGGAAACCAACTGTATACTATAACCTATGAACCCATTTCGCACCGGGATCTCGGTGAGGAAAAGATACATAGATGACGTTTTTATGATCTGGCAGGACTCCCCTATGACACAATTTCTCCACTGGCTCAACAACAATTGTGACGGACTCAACTTCACCTTGACACATAGCAAGTCCACAATCCCCTTTCTTGATTTGAATAATCAGCATAAAGACGGGATACTAATTACTAGTCTATTTAGAAAGCCCACAGAGAGGAACACCCTCCTCAGATATGACAGTCACCATCACCGTGCCCTGAGGGACTCATTACCTTACTCGCAGTTCCTCAGCATCAGGAGGAATTGCTCACTAAAGGATGATTACTTTCGTGAGGCAAAAGTTCTCAGCAACAAACTGACATCAAGGGGATACCCACACAGGCTAGTGCGTAACTCCCTCAAAAGAGCCTGGTACTGTCCCAGGGATACACTTCTGGAACCCAAAGAGAAATAACCTCAGAACCGTATGGTTTGTGTGACCACTTTTTCACCAGTATCACACACCGTCAGGAAGAGCGTCATTAAACACTGGGAGGTTCTGAATGCAGGTACACTTAATTTAGAGCACCCCTTGTTCGCATTCCGCAAAGCAGAAAAGATAAAAGATCACATAGTACGGGCGGCACTACCGTCTACCAAAAGTACAGGAACCCTCAATGAGCTCTGGGGCTTACCGCCCCTAACAGGACATGCCAAATGTGGAGATTGTATTGTTTGCCAGTTCACAATTGAAGGTAAAGAATTTGTTTTTGATAAAATCAGGATTGAATTAAAAATCTTTTCAAACTGTAACACCAACAACATGATTTATGCAATTCTGTGTCCTTGCAATAAAGTCTACATTGGACAGACCACGCAAAAGGCTCGGATACGGATTTGCCAGCACCGCAGCAGAATACGCTGCAATACCCCAAATGCACCTCTTGTGGAACACTTTCAGGCAGCGGGTCACACTGAAGATGACATACGGTGGACAATCATTAGCGTGATAAAGCCACCACCAAGGGGTGTGGACATTGCACAGCTCCTTAACAAGGAAGAACTGAAATGGATCCTGAGGACTGGAAGTATTCATACAGGCCTCAACCTTCTGGAGGATTGGACTTGATTAATCTGAGTACGATTCCCTTTGAGTAGTTCTGCAAATTTTTGTCCTCAACACAGACATTTACCATTTTAACTGCCCTGCTCTGTTCCATTTTTTAATGTCTTATGTGTCTCTCCCCATTTATGTTGTCTAATTTTATCACCGATTTTGCCTCTGTCATAATGTATTGAGTTTCATTTTGCTCCATGAGATTCTACGGTGGCCAGATTTGCCACTCCTGTTCACTCTTTATCCTGTCTTTATTCTGTTCTTTCTATCATGCACATGAACGTCTTCATATTCCAAGATGGCCACGTTTTTGGCAACTAAAAGTCTCTCTTTCATCTTTACTATCCCTGGTCACCTGACCCACTTCTCCCAATAGGAGGGCTCCTTAAATACTGCCTCCTCCCGGTTCACTCAGTGCTGTGACCGGTAACACACATGGTGTGACAGACCAAGGACCACTTACAGTAAGCGCGTATGCCCTGCACGCTGTTTTTTCCCTCATCGCAAATTACGCTGTCATAATTATAATCATCCCCTTACTCCCTTTTTCAGCATTTGGCACTGAACCCGGCCCAAGACCGCCAAAGTGGCTTGTTACGCATCCAATATTTTCACACTGGAACTTCCAGATTCGGTAAGCGCACACGCCTCGCACGCTGTTTTCCCCTCTTATAAATGACACTGTCATATCTATAATCACCCCCTTGCTCCTCTTTTCAGCATTGACACTGAACTTGTGTCAAAAAGCGGCTTGCTCTACACCCTATACTATCATACTGGAGCTTCCATATCCGGTAAGCGCGCACGCCCTGCACGCTGCGTTCACCTTCCTTCCTTCTGCCCTCTCCATTTACATCCTCCCTTTCCACCAACTGCAGGCTTCCGGTTCCAGATGCGCACTCCCTCGCACCAATACCTGAACCATCCTTTTTAACGCTTCACGCCGCAGGTCCTGTCTCTTGATTTCAGGACAGTCTGTCACTTGTCCTTGGGTAAGCCCACTCCATGAGCGATACCTGTCCCGCCACCGTCCTGGGCCCCTGCAACGTGTTGCGCTTCCACATATACAAATAACAGTGCATTCTCCACTTCTGCTATTTCTGTCTTTTTCCTGTGTTTACCACAAACAACACAGCTACTAGTAGAGGTAAATTCACTCCTACAACACCTTCGCCAGATCTCGCTTTTATCTTGATCGTCGGCATTTTCTTCAACTATCTATCGTTTCCCACAACCCAGTTTAGAAATTTATAGTGCACGTTAATTTCACGTGCTTGCTTTCATGTTCAGGAGCTCACCGCTCCCACTTGGAGACGACACCAGAGGCAATCTCACGAGCACTTTGAATGATCGCCGACATTCCCTTGTTTGTAAATTGATATCAATTTCCTTCTTTTCCTTCCTTTTTCCACGGTTCTAGCAATTTAAGCCATATGTAAACAGGCATGTCATTTATAATGTCCTGACGATGATCCAAGCATTCTCTTAAGGGATCGAAATGCCGTCGACACCTTGTACACCTTATACGCTTTGTGAAAATGCTTAAAACTTTTGCGTAATGGTGTCCCCTATATATTTTGTTTGTTCTATAAGAAATGTGTTTGAAACAAACAACTTCCCTTGCCTGAACCCCTTACTTTATGTTGTACGTTTCTCTTGCCAAGTTGGATGCAGGCTTGTGTCCCACTGAAACTGTTTTGTGTTCATTGTTTGTAAATATTGTTTTTGACTGCATATTATATATCTGCCCGGCTGGACAGATACCCACAATATAGCACTGATTGGGTTTATATTCATTGATCAAAACTTATTTTCTGTCTGGGGACCACTGTCTTTAGAAAGAGTTCAATTACCCAAAGGTCCCTGACTGACTGTATTTGGGTCTCCTTGTCTTTTCATAAGGTGTAGATGCTTTGGGCACTTTGCCACTGCTGTTCAATGCCAAAGTGCAAGTGCTCCCTTTATAAATTGTTGTTACAGTTTAGTGATTCCATGATTGGCATATTTGATTTACTTGTCAGACCCTAGTATAGTGCACTGTGTGTGCCTAGGGCCTGTACATCAAATGTTGCTAGTGGGCTGCAGCACTGATTGTGCAACTCACAGAAGCAGCCTGTAAAATGTAACTCTGACCTGCCATTGCAGAGCCTGTGTGCAGTCTTGACTGCCATGTCGACTTGGCAAGTGCACACTCTTGCCAGTCCCTAAACCTTTCCTTTTCTACATATTAGTCACCCCTAAGGTAGGCCCAAGGTACCCCTGTGGGCAGCGTGCATTGTATGTGAAAGGTAGGACATGCCCTGATGTGTGTGGCATGTCCTGATAGTGAAATACTGCCAATTTCGTTTTTCACTATTGCAAGGCTACCTGTTCCTATAGGACAGAATGGGGAGTTTGTTTATAACATCTTATAAACATAACTGGCCCTGGGAACAAGGTCAAAAAATAAAGTTTAGTATGCCTGAACTCAGAATGCTAAAATGCATCTTTTAGTGAGGGTGATTTTTACATTCTGTGTTTGAAAATACCACTTTTAGAAAGTAGGTATTTTCTTGCCTAACCATCCAGTGTGCCTCTGCTAGGTTTGTGTATTGCATGTCTGGCTTTTGGATGACAGGGGCTGGAGAGGGGCAGTGGCTCCAGAAGTCTGATGAGTCAGGGCTGGGCTGAATAGGCCTGGTCTGCATTTGGAGTGGTGGGAGGAGTAGCACCTGCACCTGAATAGGGCTGTGCCTGCCTTCCACAATGATGGCTCCGCCCCCTGTGGTGTGTCTGGAGCCAGGGCTCACACTGACAATGGAGGTTGTTGTGCACTTGCAAAGTGCCCCACAGAACTGGTTTTGGCTGGGTACAGACACTCTCTGCCTTCAGAGAACAAAGGTTTTTTGGGTATAAAAAGAGGGGCCCAGACCCCAGACTTTTAGATCACTTCTGGGAAATCAAGAGGAACCTTTGCCAAGGAGAAGAGCCGGAGAAGCTGAGGAGGAATACTGCCCCTGTGCTGTTTGCTGTCTGGGGTTGGCCTGCAGTGGCTACTTGCTACCAAGGAAAGGAGAAAAGGACTTTGCTGCTTGCTTTGTCCCCCTGCTTGAAGAAAAGATTTCCAAGGGCTTGAACTGAGCTTTCCCCCTGTTCTAGAGGGCTCAGGAACAGCAAAGACCTCAAAGTGTCTGTGGGCACCGTCTCTGATCGTCTCCGCAGAAGAAAAAGGGCAACCGACCCTGTCATCGAGTCCGTCACAGGATTCCATGTCCTGAAAGCACCGCCGAGAGCAACGCCTCATTTCGCAACGCAACCCTGGTCTCACCGACTCCGTCAACGAGCCGCTGCTTGCACCACTTCCTGTGGGCACCGCACTCTGCAACGATTCAGTACACGCTGCAAGGATGTCACCGACTCTGTCACTGCCCGACCCGAACATTCACCGACTCCGTTGCTGCACCGTGACCTGCCAACACCGCAGCAAGCACCGTCTCACACTTCAACGTAAGCCTTGGTCTCACCGACTCCGTCAACGAGCCGCTGCCTGCACCGCATCATAAGGACACCGCCTGCCGCAACGCTCCGCTTCACCACACGCGACCGCGGCATTTGCCCTGACCGACTCGCACTGACGTGTTGGTCGCAACAAGAAAGGTACTGTGTCCGAGTCTGTCGACGCTTTAGCTGGCCCATATAGACACGGTCGGCTGAAATTGTTAGACTCTGTCATATTCAGTATCGCGATAGCCCCAGGGGGAGCTACCGAGTCGGAAGAACTGTGTTTTATTGATTTTCCTGCAATTTAAAGGTTATTTTGCACAAGTACTATTTTTCAAGAGTATTGTACGTTGGATTTTTTATCGTATTTGGTCTTGTTGGTTTAGATAAAGATTTACTATTTTTCTAAACTGGTGTGGTGTCCATTTGTAGTGTTTTCACTGTATTACTGTAGTGTTCACAAATGCTTTACACCCTGCCTCTGAGATAAGCCTGTTTGCTCGTGCCAAGCTACCAAGGGGTTGAGGAGGGGTTATTTTAGGAGTGTATCCCCCTTGCCCTGACTAGAAGCAAGGGTCCCTATTTGGACAAAGGTACCTACCTCTGCCAACTAGAGACCCCCATTTTTAACAAGAGGCTTGCTGAAGAGAGAGAAATGCAACATACTAACGGAAGAATGGAAGTATCGTACTATAAAGATTCCTGTGGAAAAGTGTTCCTCGGCCTGTTCACAAGATTGGTGACCTGTCCCTGCGTTCGTGGTATGCTGAATGCCGTGCTGATTCCTAATTCTCTGGCTGGCGATACCTGCTACTCCTGAAAGACTTTACTCGAGACTTTGCACATCATCGGCTGGTGATGCTGCTCTTGCTATTCCCTAACGGCCGTGGGGTTTGCTTTTCAGAATAATTGCACGCTGTGCATTAGTATTACCATTGCGGAAGTGAACTTTGTTTCGCTGATGTTTTCTCTCTCTCATATCTGATGTTCTGATGATTTTGTGATGAACTGTAGATGTGTATTGTGAATCTAATCTGTAATATTGAGAACCAGAGAAATGACATTCTAATTTGTACTTGTGTTTGACCATTCATATTATGAAATAACAAAAAAAACTTATAGAAAAAATAGTGTTTGTCTTTATTCCTGAGTTTCAAGGTATTTGGACATGTTTATAAATGACTAATGTTTAGCGTATTTCTTCATTGTAGGTCCTCGTGGAGAAATAGCATTTCTTCTTTCATTATTTAGTCCCTTTTAGCTCTACCAAAGATCTATCGGAGGACCTTTGATATTGGTAACTGTGTGATAATGACTTATGGGCCCGTCATTAGAGTTACGTTTCCAATAGTTATTTAGTGGTTGGTGTGGATGGGTGAGATAACAAAAATCCCCCAACGCTTCCGCTGCATCAGCACCCAGCCCACACATCAAACCTTGCTGAAAGTTCATCTAATTCATATAATGTTTTGCCCTAATTCATCACTCTGTCACTTTTTTGACGTTACGGTGGCGCAATGTGCCCCGGCATCTTTACAAAGCCACACAAAGCCGCTTTATGTGGCTTTTCATGGTCTGGTAAATAATGTGCCCCTTTCACGCAAAAACCTGCATGAAAGGGGCGTTCCATGGGTGTTGCTGTGGGTGTTCCCAGGCAACACCCATGGAATCTGACTCATTCCCAAATTTACAAGATATGTTTCCATTTCTCCTTGTTTTTTTCCTTTTTCTATGTGTGTTACATTCTCTAGCATACCTAGAAAGAGGAAATCACCTAAATTGATTGATTTTTTTCAGGAAGGTGTCCCTTCCTGCACAAAATCAATAAGCCCCGCAACGCAGGCACCCTTGCACCATGGTGCAAGGGTGCCTGCGTTGACAATGGCAACCCACTGTGCGCCGGCACTGGGGAAAAGGACAAGAATGCACTGTATCTCATAGACACGGCACATTCCTGCCTTTGTTTTGATGTAGGGCAGCTCAGCAAGATTCCTTGCGGAGCTGCCTGACATCAAGACCTCATAAATGAGTCCCCTAATGTTTTGCCCTCTTCTGCTCTGTTTTGCGTTTCTGCTCGTTTTTCTGCTCTCTGTTTTGACTTTTTCTGCTTGTTTTTCTACCTATTGATTGGCCTTTTCTGCTCGTTTTTCTGTCCTGTATGTGCCCTCTTATACTCTGTTTTGCCTTTTCTGCTTATTTTTCTGCCCTTGGTTTTGCATTTTATGCTTCCTTTTCTGCCCTCTGTTTTGCCTTTCTGCTCATTTTTCTGACCTGTTTTGCTCTCTTCTGCTCTTCACTTTTCTGCCATTTTTCCACTCTCTGTATTGCCTTTTCTGCTCTTTTTCTGCCCTCTGAGTTTGCCTTTTTATGCTTGTTTCTTCCCTCTTCTAATCGCTTCCTCAAGACCTTGCTTTTCGACGAAAATCTCGCACCCCAGTGCCCAGATACCCCCAGCGGTGACAGTGCCATGCTCTACAAATGCTGATTGGTTGATTGATTAAAGTAGGTGTTTACATCACCGAGGCCACTCCAAAGTCACACATGCATTAGAACCTTGCAGCAGAAAAACAACAAAGCCAAATGTATTCAAAGCAATTAAAAAAAAAACTACAAGCAGAATATAGGCAGCCTCTGTTCATTGCACATGCTTTAAAAGGAAAAAAAAATCAATTTTTTAGCATCTTCCATTTTGTATTTTCACACAATTTATTATATTCTCTTAACACTACTCTCACACTCTTTGAATTATTTCGCCTCCTTATATTTCTCTTTTTACTTTAACCCATTTCGTCCCATCACCAGTCCGCCCTTCCTCTTCCTTTTAACCCCGTTGTCTGCTCTCTAAATTCATATTCCCCGTATTATTGGTCATGTGTCACGTTTTTTCTCCTAAGTATTACTTCCCACCAGTTCCACTGATATCCAGCTCCTCGGTTACATATGTTCCTTTCTTCTTTTCAGTCTCACCAGCCTGTAGCGGACATTTATTCAACCACTCTACTCCAAAGATATCTCCGTGATGCCACCGTCTCGTCAAAAATAAAGCATTGCTGCCACACTCTTTCTATATAATATCCATTTAGCAAAAGATTATAGTGTGACTTTTCCCTTGTTTCTTGTTAATGACAAGTTTGTACTAAGAGTCTGAGAAACTGCTGTTTCTTTGACCTCCCAGAGGTCATTTGTTGTTGCGTCGTTTCTATGAGTTATGAGCCTTTGCTACTCATGGAATAACTTTGATCTTCTGACAAGTAATGAGTCAAATATGTATAAGCTTTATCCCTCGGAAACTGTAATGCCCCAAGTGAATCCTTGACATTTTGCAACAGTTAGCAATTGCCGCCGGCACAAGCAGAAACTTCGAAAGCTGCTAGAATATATGACGTTAGTAATATCAGCGCCACTGCAATGCAGGATGCATATAACCTGCAGTTCCAACATCACCTTAGTTTTGATTAAATACAAGGGGGCTTATTTACAAGCCCCTTGCGCCACTTTTGCGTCACTTTTAACATGGGAAAAGTGACACAAAAGTGGCGCAAGGGGCTTATAAATCTGCCCCAAAGGATTTTCGTGCTGTAATTTTTCTCTTTTTCTATAGGGCACCTCAACATTCTTCACCTTCATGCTTAGAGGCTAGGGGCTGGGAATACATGGAAGATGCTCAAACCAAACTGGCTTCCTAAATCCCTGGCTCAGTAGCGGCTCGTGGAGGGAGTGCCGCGGGGTGGTGGGGCGGGGCGGGGGAGGAGCAGGGAGGGGGTAGTAAACTACGGCATACGGCCGACCAGAGGTAAGTAAACAAATAAATAAATAAAACGAATTTCGTTGCGTGGGCTGCATCGCATTTGGCAATGCAGCGCGCGCAATGAAATTTGTTTTATTTATTTATTTGTTTACTTACCTCTGTTCGGCCGTATGCCGTAGTTTACTACACCCCACCCTGCTCCTCCCCCGCCCCGCGGCACTCCCTCCACGAGCCGCTACTGCCCTGGCTATTTCCAGCTTCTGCTGCTCTTTCGTGTCGTGTATAGAGTACATTATTATCAATCTGCTCACATATTGACCCCACAATATGCCTACGCATTACTGAGCTCAGCATCATACAGACTCACAAAGGGTCTCTGGTTAAGGCAGAAAATTCTATCAGAAATACTTATTACCAATATTAGACTTTTCAAGCAGTCATTTGGTTTCGTAATGCAAAAAGGGCAAAACAAGGGTAATTTCAAATGTTTTACAAATTCAGATGGGCAGTTATGTTTTTTTATTTTCTCACAGTCAATATCTGGAAAAATTCAGATTTTTAAATAAAGTAAACATTCATTCACTCTCATGCATTTTGGGGGGAGTAATAGTTTTCAAAAATATTATCAGTCTAGGAATTGTAAAGAAAGTATAGGCCCCTATTCACAAAGGGAAATCTATGAATGGAGATATAGGCACACGTAGATTTCCACATTTAAGTGATTTGAAATCATACCCATTCACAAATCACCAAATCCAGGCAAAAATTTCCAACCATTAATTGGAGTACCTAAAAGGTTGGGGGCATAATGCTACTGCTAGTAACTTAATAGGTATATTTTGGGAATATACCTATAAACTTATTTCTACAGATTGTCCTTAGAAATCTCTGCCAAAGCTGCATAGAACTATGGATTGAAAAAAGCAAGGAAAACCTTCAGCTGAGGAGAATCACTCATATCTGACAAACATTACCATTGGGAGCACATAAATATAGAGCACACCAAAAAGCCCATGCTCTGAGGTCTGCCATCCTTCTCTTGTACTATGTGATGTTATGAATGGCAGAAACTAGCTACAGCCTCTAGGATAAAGCCCACCACACTCAAGAGAAAAATCAACTTCAGGAAAGGGGGAACAGAAATTCTAGACTACATGTTCTGTCTGCACATACACACACATGCACAGCTAATCACCCAATAGGGTATCCAGGTGCTTGAAGGTCCCGGAGGCTCATTCAACAGCCAGGTCTTGAGGGCCATTGAGAATTCCGGAAGTGATGTGATTGTCCGGAGTTGTGTGGGGAGGCTATTCCAGGTCTCTGCTATGATGTGGGAGAAGGAGCGTCCTCTACTTCTGCTCCCATTAATGCCGGGAGTCTGGTCAAGTGAGAGGGAGGTGGAGCGTAGTCTTCTAGATGGTTGGTGGAAGTTCAGGCGATGGTTAATGTAGGTGGGTCCTTGGCTGCGTAGAGCCTTGTGTGCGTGGATCAGCAGCTTGAACTGGCATCTCTTCTGTACGGGGAGCCAGTGGAGTTGCCTGAGGTGAGGTATGATGAGGGTTCATCAGGAAAGGCGAAGGATATGTCTCGCTGTGGCATTCTGTGTGGTCTGAAGTCTCTGTAGGAGGCTCGCAGTGAATCCCATGTCAAGGGCATTGCCGTAGTGCAGTCAGCAGGAGATGAGGGCTTGTGGCACAGTGCGTCTCATGCGTAGAGGTAGAAATGTGAAGCTCTTTAGTAGCATGCACAGAGTGAGGAAGCAGAAGGAGGAGACTGGGTCGATCTGTGATTTCATGGTGAGCTTGTTGTCAATGATGATTCTGTGGTTTCTGGTGTGGTCGGAGGAGTGGGTGTGGGTCCTAGGTCAGATGGCCACCAGGAGTCGTTCCATGTGTTGCTGCTGTTGACAAAGATCAGTACTTCTGTCGTGTCTGTGTTTAGCTGCAGACAATTGTTCTTCAGTCAGTACACAATGCTTGTCATGCATCTATGGAAGTTGGTTCTGGTGGTGTTGGTGGGGTCATCAGTGAGTGAGAGGATGAATTGGGTGTAGTCTGCAACGGTTGAGTCAGTCTTGACCCTGCTCCCCAAGAGAACAGTCTAAACCCGAACTGCCAGGCCAGGTCCTACCTGGACCTGAAACAAGCATTTTGGGACCGGAATCAGGGTATCACCACTCATCAGCCAGGCTAGCTTGAATCCAGTGGCACAGTGAGCATGGGACCCACGTCTGGGCATGCCCTTCCCAGTTAGGGTGACAAAAGCAAAAAGTACAGATGATGGACAGAATGCTGAACAAACCAAACATTCTCCCCAAGTCACAGATCTGGGTTTAATCCATCATGTTTTTGCTCCCCACGCCATCCCAGTTTGGACCTAGTCATATGCAAATCAGTCTTGACCCTGCTCCCCATGGGAACAGTCCAGATCGAACCGCCAGGCCAGATCCACAATACTATGAATTTAGGCCCAGATCACTCTACTGGGGGATGAGTGTTTGACATTGGTCAGCCTTCCGTCCATCATTTGTTCTTTTGCATTTGTCATGCAAAGTTGAATGGGTATGCCTAGACATGGGTCCTATGCTCACCATGCCACTGGAGTCAAGATATCCTGGCTGATGAGGGGTGATACCCCAAAACCAGTCCTACGATGCTTGTTTCTGGTCCTGGCAGGACCTGGCAGGGCAGTTCGGGTTGGACTGTTCCCATGAGTAGCAGGGTCAAGACTAATTTGCATATAGATGGGTCCAAACCGGAATGGCATGGTGAGAAAAAAGACAAAGGATTTAGGCCTAGATCTTTGTACTGGTGGAGCATGTTTGACATTGTTCAGCATTCTGTCCATCATTTGTTCTTTTGCATTTGTTGATTTAAGTGGGACGGGTATGCTCAGAAGGTGGTTCCTGTGTTAACCATGACACTGGAGTCAAGCTATCCTGGCTGATGAGGGGTGATACCTCGAAACCGGTCCTAGGATGTTTGTTTACAATCCAGGGAGGCCCTGGCCTGGCAGTTCGGGCTATGCTGTTTCAAGGTGGGGGGGGGGGCCAGAGTCAATACTGATTTGCATATGGCTGGGTCCAAACTGGAATGGTGCAGTGAGCAAAAAAACAATGAATTTAGGTCCAGATCTCTGTACTAGGGGTGAGTGTTTGACATTGTTCAGCATTCCGTCCATCATTTGTTATTTCACTAATGTTAACGTCACATCCACACTCTTATAAAGTGTACATTTTTCATTATCGTAGCTCCTCAGTGTGATAAATACCTTCTCTCCATAGACAGAGTCAACGTTTTCATTCTATAGTTATATTGTAAGTGACTAGGGTCCAAATATGATCTTCTATATCATGTAATGTTTTTATTTGCACATCAGGTGTTGTCAGCCCTTTATCCACATGCAACACCTGTTTCCTACTGCTGTGCCTATGACCACATTCAATATTGAAGGAACCCTGACTGTAAGGGTTGACAAATGTTTCGTTGGCATGTGTGCTCCCTGATGAAGGGCTGATCCCCAGTATGCATTGAGGCATCATATTGTGATCTGATCACAGTAAAATTGTTTATTGAATGATTCAATATTAATTCTGGTGGAATTAAATTACTTTGAAATACAGAATTATGTGATTTTAGTGTGCATTAGAAAGAACATATAGATTTGATGCACTGCCTGCACCAACAGGTGGAAATGTTACAGATAGCCGGGCGATGTAAAGCCTTATAAATTTGCATGCATGTCAATTGATAATAGTCTCTGCACATCTCCCTCTGGTGCCACATTAGATGACACCTCAAACACCACCTAGCTATTGACTAGCAGTGTACTTTCAATGGTAGTCTTGCTGATTGCAAGTTCCCAGGCACATCTAAAAAGCCACAGATTCTAGTCTTGGCTCTGCAGAGCTCATATAGAATTACCCTTAAAACTGCAGGTACCTTTATTGTCGCCCCTGTTTCATCCTCCCACTGAGGTGTAACTCCGGTCTTCTCTCCATCTTCTCACATAAAGTAAACTCCAGGTGAAATTGAATTCTCTCCCACTGAGCATTCTCCATGCCACAGGGATGGGGGTTTGTTAAAAGGGGCCCATAAGCAGCAACTTCACCCACCTGGAAGTCCTGCCAGGCTAGGTGAAGAAAGCGATACCAAAGGGGATGATGGATGGAGCGTTAGAGCACATCAAACACTCACCCTCAGTCAACTGATCTGGGTTTAATTCATCATCTTTCTTTAGCTCACTCCACCACCCCAGTTCAGACATGGCCATATGCAAATCAGTCTGACCCTGTGCCTCATGGGGACAGTCCAGCCCGAACTGCCAAGCCATGTCTTCCCTGGACCGGAAACAAGCATCCTGGGACCGGTTTCGGGTTCATAACCCTCATCAGCCAGGCTATCTTGAATCCAGTGGCAAAGTGAGCAAGGGACCCACGTCTGGGCATACCCTGCCAACTTAGGGCGAACAAAGTGATACCAAAGGGGATGATGGACGGAGCGTTAGAGCAAATCAAACACTCACCCCCAGTCAACTGATCTGGGTTTAATCCATCATCATTCTTTAGCTCACTCCACCACCCCAGTTCAGACATGGCCATATGCAAATCAGTCTGACCCTGTGCCTCATGGGAACAGTCCAGCCCGAACTGCCAAGCCATGTCTTCCCTGGACCGGAAACAAGCATCCTAGGACCGGTTTCGGGTTCATAACCCTCATCAGCCAGGCTATCTTGAATCCAGTGGCAAAGTGAGCAAGGGACCCACGTCTGGGCATACCCTGCCAACTTAGGGCGAACAAAGCGATACCAAAGGGGATGATGGATGGAGCGTTAGAGCAAATCAAACACTCACCCCCAGTCAACTGATCTGGGTTTAATCCATCATCATTCTTTAGCTCACTCCACCACCCCAGCTCAGACATGGCCATATGCAAATCAGTCTGACCCTGTGCCTCATGGGAACAGTCCAGCCCGAACTGCCAAGCCATGTCTTCCCTGGACCGGAAACAAGCATGCTGGGACCGGTTTCGGGTTTATAACCCTCATCAGCCAGGCTATCTTGAATCCAGTGGCAAAGTGAGCAAGGGACCCACGTCTGGGCATACCCTGCCAACTTAGGGCGAACAAAGCGATACCAAAGGGGATGATAGACGGAGCGTTAGAGCAAATCAAACACTCACCCCCAGTCAACTGATCTGGGTTTAATCCATCATCATTCTTTAGCTCACTCCACCACCCCAGTTCAGACATGGCCATATGCAAATCAGTCTGACCCTGTGCCTCATGGGAACAGTCCAGCCCGAACTGCCAAGCCATGTCTTCCCTGACCGGAAACAAGCATCCTGGGACCGGTTTCGGGTTCATAACCCTCATCAGCCAGGCTATCTTGAATCCAGTGGCAAGGTGAGCAAGGGACCCACGTCTGGGCATACCCTGCCAACTTAGGGCGAACAAAGTGATACCAAAGGGGATGATGGACGGAGCGTTAGAGCAAATCAAACACTCACCCCCAGTCAACTGATCTGGGTTTAATCCATCATCATTCTTTGATTTGCATATGGCCATGTCTGAACTGGGGTGGTGGAGTGAGCTAAAGAATGATGATGGATTAAACCCAGATCAGTTGACTGGGGGTGAGTGTTTGATTTGCTCTAATGCTCCATCCTTAATCCCCTTTGGTATCGCTTTGTTCACCCTAAGTTGGCAGGGTATGCCCAGACGTGGGTCCCTTGCTCACTTTGCCACTGGATTCAAGATAGCCTGGCTGATGAGGGTTATGAACCTGAAACCGGTCCCAGGATGCTTGTTTCCGGTCCAGGGAAGACATGGCTTGGCAGTTCGGGCTGGACTGTTCCCATGAGGCACAGGGTCAGACTGATTTGCATATGGCCATGTCTGAACTGGGGTGGTGGAGTGAGCTAAAGAATGATGATGGGTTAAACCCAGATCAGTTGACTGGGGGTGAGTGTTTGATTTGCTCTAACGCTCCGCCCACCACTCTCAGAGTTGCCAGCAGCCATTGCCATAGCTGCAAATGTAGTGGTATTTTATGGGCTCCTCTGTAGTGCTCATGATACAAGTGGGCAATATGTCCTTTCTGCTCAAATAGCATCGTCATCACTGGCGACCTTTCATGTCAGGATGCATATAACTGTGCAGCAATAGTAATAATTAATGCTGGCCCATCATGCATAATACATACACACATTTCAGCATCAGCACCTAAACACATTGCAGATAGTGAAGCCTGGAAGAGAAATGACATGGCATCCATCAGAGAGGCGATGCAGTTTGCTGCCAAGAAGCAAAAGAATAGTGTGAATCTACAGAGTCGGAGAGAACTCTTTTGTCATGGACCCTCAACACAGTCAAATACTTCATGATGGGCTGTTTGTTATCAATGGAGAAGAGAGAGAACTGTCTATTTTAACAGGTGTAAAGTAGGATCCCTTTACACCATTTTTCCAAAGCAGAGTTCTCTGGGTTGGTAAGAAATTGTAGTCTGAAAAAGAGATCATAATGCAGGGCTTTTCACATTTGCTCATTCACGCCCAATGAGTTAACATACTTTCAATTGGCTATGTAATATAAACTGTGTTGTAAGTAGTAAGCTAAAACCTAATCTGATTATACTTCAATTTTTTGACTTCGTCTCTCGCTGTCTTTTTGTTGGCCTTAAGGAACCACTCCACTAAAAGACCTTTCCCCGTATTGAATCTAGCAGAGTCATGATTGTATTATTTAGGAGACGCAGTCGATGAATCACTTTACTAACATGAGGCGGTGAATCAGAAAAAAAATACTTCTTTACGTTGAAGATTTTTGCGTGAAATAGGCACTTCAAATTTACTATATGCACCACAAATTAATATAAATTATTTCATGCTGCACAATTAAAAAAATGTCTGTAAATAATGGCTTCACCTTTAAAGAGTTCCTGTACATTTTCATTATGCAGAATTTAAACTTTCAAGTCTACAGGGCAGTAAGGCTAAAGAAGAGGTTTTCCAATTAAATGTTTATCTAAGTCAATTAGGATTGAGTTACAGTTGTCCAACAAGGGAATTGTGCATATGCCCGAGCGCAGGCTTCTCTGCATCACAGGCAGAGAGACAGGGGATCAAGGGAACACCATCATGTGTTAAAAAGATCAATGGAGCATTGATCTGGAAATATCAACACTAGGCCAGACACCAGTCGATAACGAAGAGTTGTGAACATTTAGTACATACGTTCAGCAGGCAAGGGAGAAGGGGAGGAAGTCTTATTATGTTAGCAACCAGTCTTTAACAAAACACCATCTAGTTACATATTTGACCTATTCTTGATATCAGCGAGTGCTCATTTATGCAGTTTTGTATTTAACATATTGCAATGTATGTTGTTCCCTTGTGACTTTTCATGATTTTTATTTCGCTGAATTTCGGTAATATATCTATAATTACTTCATCAAGTGAGTAATAGTGATTTATAGGCACCCGAGCCAGATCAATCCTTATCGTCGACCTGCTTCAACACCCTCTGCATGCTCCGAAAGACTTTCAGATGGATCCCAACCGAATCTAGAAAAGCTGTCACACACACACTCATCAGCAGCAGATTGGACTACGGCAATGCTCTCTATGCCGGAATCAATAAGAAGCTACTTTGCAAACCATCCAGAATGCTGCAGCCAGACTGATCCTCAACATCGCCCGTCGCAGTCACATCACCCAACACCTGCGCGATCTCTACTGGCTTTCAGTCAAAATAAGAATAACCTTCAAACACCTCACCCATGCATACAAGGCCCTTCACAACACTGGACCCACATACCTGAGCAGTTGACTCTCCTTCCACGCACCCAAAAGACACCTGCGATCACCCCAGCTCACTCTGGCCACTGTCCCTCGTATCAACAATACGAGAATGGGAGGAAAGTCCTTCGCCTACCTTTCAGCCAAAGCCTGGAGCATCCTACCCATCCACCTTGGGCAATCTCCCACATTGCCCAAGTTCAGGAAGGACCGCAAGACCTGGCTCTTTGGGTGACCTCTGCACACTACGGAGCCGCCCCCTCCCCCCCAGCGCCTTGAGACCCTCACAGGTGAGTAGTTGCACTTTACCAACCCCAGATTTATTGATTGATTGCATCTGTTTCCTTGTCTTTAAATATGAAGACATAAGTATAAAAATAAAGAAATGAGAAAAAACGCACTGAGCTCTTATGAGCCAAGTCATGAACCAGAATTTTAGACTAACAGGACTTCAAGAAGATGAACTTTGTCATGTGTATAAAACAAATCTGTGAGAAAGCGGATTATTAGTTGTGGTTGTTGTGAGACCTCACCAAATAATAATGTGACTAATCTGTATCAGGTCCATTTAGGTAATTTTAATTTAAACACTATTTCAGTCCTGGTTAGCTATGGCACAAAGCAGGAAAGCTTCACTCAAGTCAACAGGTGTAGAGCATTTAACAGTACCAAGCAAGATAATAAGTCATTTCATTCATTCATAAATTCAGATAAAAAAGATATCCATAATAGAATCACAAGAATAAAACAGAATTAAAATACGGTAAAATGCACTTAAATTCCAATTCACAGTATATCAGAACAGGTTTTAAAAGAATTTAGCAGGTGAAATAGTATTAAACTGTACATAGGTCTCTTAAAAGTTGCCTCATTAAAATTGATTTCGCATGCCTCTTAAAAGTGACTAGAGTGTCTCACGACATTACAGTATATTATCAAAGCCCAACCTCATATTTTAGTGCTTCCAGATATGAAAGGTGTTTTCTTCTGGAGTTCGCAGTTATGATAAAAGTGGAGACAGAATAGCATAAATCCACATTATCTAATGTACAGATGTAGTTAAAGGATTCCTGATGGTAAATATAGTTTCCAGTGACAAAGGTCGTAAAATTTGCTTTCTTAAGTCCTTATAAAATTTACAAAACAGAATGAAATGCATAGTAGATGGATTAGATTTACCATTGCATAGTACTGCATGGTACCTTAAAGCGGGAAGGGCATTCTCCCCTTTTCTCATTTCGTACTCGGGCAGTCAGGCGGGCATACAATTGTGACAGGAATGTAATGAACACAATTGCAGCACCCATCTTTACCAGGGTCTTCCACAGCTTGACCTGATTCACTAAATCAAATACACTACTTAATTTTGTAAAGCATAAGTGGATATGTCCCTGTTTTGCTATGGTATATTTGCTAGTGAGGAGATGTAAGTTAACACATTGTTCCATCGTTCCAACATCCTTCCTAAAACCATATTGTGAGTCCGCAAGAATATGATTTTCGGACACCCATGTTGCCAACCTTTCCAAAAGAATTCTGCCCATTAATGTGGCAGTAGAATCCAGAAGGGATATTGGGCAGGTTTTTCCAAAGCAGTAGTTACCTCTTCTAGAGGGGAAAGATGTACAGACCCTATTGAGTATACAACAACAGAGGATAATTCTATGACAAGGTCATCTGGGTTAAATATCACTCCATAATATTTTAACCAATGCTCCTGTTGGCGCCTCAACCCTGGGGGCAGCTGAATCTTTGAAAAATGGCTGGTTATTAATTTTACAAAAGAAAGTGTTATAATTGGTATCAGCAGCCTGTTCTTAGCCGAGGCACTATCTTGAGTCTCTTTTCTCCTCTTTACCAGGGCTTGTTTATAAGTGGCTCTCAGGGTAGTGATTTTATCCTTGTCCCTCAGTATATCGTGCCGAGCTTTCCTCAGATTCCTATTTACGCAGGACCAATTATGATCGAACCAGCCATGAGTCTTTTTATCAGTACTCTTGTTCATGAGTCTCAATTTTCCAGCTACTTCTGTCATACGTTTACAAAGGCAGCTATAATTAAACATGGAGAAGTGCTCCAATCGGTACAAGTATTAAAGTCTCTACTGTTTTCTTTTATTGCATTTTCTAAAAGGGCGATGTAATTCACACTCGACCATCTAAGGCTAATACCGTTATTACCATGGGTTTCTATATTATTGGCCATTCGTGCGGGAGGTTTTGATATTAAAAACCACCAACAGGTGGTAATGGTCACTAAAGGGAATCAGAATGACCTCAAAATATTCCACCAAACACATCCCATTTTCAGAAACTAAAATATGGTCAATGATGGAGTAGTAGCCATTCCCTTGGAAGGTAGGTATTGGTACTCCCCTAACTCATAGGGGTGTTCTAGCAACTCTAGATTATATTTAATGATGATTTCATTAATTGCTTTCCCATGTGTATTGGGGGAGAAATGAGGCAGTTCATCCCCATTTTCTTTTAAGTAGCCACACTTTTTGGCCATTGAGATATCGCGTTTACTAATATTAAAGTCCCCTACCCAAACAAGGATGCAATCATCTTTAATGTGACTCATAAAAGATTACAGCTCCCTTCCAAAGTCAACAATGACCCTGAATCTAGTATTGTCAAAAATGTTATTATATAGGTTAGCTAGAAAAATTTTCAAGTGTTCATCGGTCTGCAAATGAAAAAACTGAAAATAGGGTGAACTGGAATAAGACCTTTTTAGTTTAAGGAGGGTAGTAGTGCATATTAATAAGGCTAGACCCCCCTTGGCCCATCTAGCATCTGAGAGAATGGCTGGGGGAATGATAAAGGAATACCCTTCTATGTGAAATCCCTCCAGTGTTGTGTAGTTCTTAGGAGTCCCCCAGGACCTCCGCGTTTTGGATGACCTAAACTGAGGGCTTCGTGTCCCAACCGCTTTCGGACACCTCCACAGGATATGTCAGCCATTAGACCAGCTAGCTCTACAGTGCCACTACCACCCGCCTGTATTCTACAGTGGAGTAGGTAGTTTCTGGCAACCACTGAACATGACAACCCTGATTCCTCAGGGATCGTGGAAAACAGTACAGTACTTTTTGCTCAGAAACTCGTGCTTGTTTTCGCTCAGAAAATACACAGGATGGCGATTCGGACATTTCAATAAGTATTTATTGGTCCAGCGACAGCCTTGTGTAAAACATATGTGCTGCGACAATCAGGAGACAGAAGCATACGAAAGAGATTGCTAGTACCAATATAGTAAATAGTAGATACATTTCTACCATAATGCGAATAAGATGAACATAAGCAGTTCAGATAAAAACAGTAGCACTTGCATATTCCTAAAATGCGCCCTAAGTAATTTGCCTTAGTGCACCTAGCCTAGATCTGCGGGTGTAGCATGCATATGCGTGTAGCTATGTGTAACTGTAGCCAAGAAACCACTAGGGAAGAACCAGCCCCTCACCTGATGGTTTAGAAAGAAGGACCCCGTCTCTGCATCGAGGATAACACCCCGCAAGGGATGTCAAACTGCTGCATGTCGAAGATTCAGCATGCAGGACCCCGTCTCAGCTTAAAAGGAATTCCCCTCTGATTTGTAGGGCGGAGTGAGGGTCTTTTATACTAAAGTGGTCACTCCAGGGTTTTTTCTAGAATCAATATGTTTTTAAAACAATCATGGATGTTTTGAAAACAATCATAAATGTTTTGAAAACAATCACTGATGCTTTTCTAAACAAGTGTGATCATGCACAGCTGGCTGTTGCCCAAGTATGAAAAAAGTGGTGACCCTTATACAGAATAATTCTGCTGTGCCTGGGGACATGTTTATGTACGTCAGGTACAGGGATTATGATAGAATACTTAGAGCCTGGTGTCGAAGAGACAGGAGCAAGCTACTAGGTAAAAGGTCACCTGTTTAGAAACGTTATTGTCGTGTGGATAGGACAAATGTATGTAATAGGGGTATACATGACAGGACTAGCCTAAAGGACATGACACCACCGCCCATGTTTCCTGTAGGCAAACTAGAGGAGATGTCTTAATAATATCCAGCCATTCTATATTCCCTAGTTTGTTCTTGACACCAACGATGTTCCAAGACTTGATAACTAAGTAAGCACTTTTGCTATTAGTGTTAGATAGCATAAGGCTTTCCATTATGGAGTGATTCAACTGGATATTCATTGATTCAGGTTCAACAGGCCCCTGGAGTCAATCCTGTTAATCACATTAGGAAAGGGGTGCAAACGTGTTGCAAGTTAGAATGGGTATACACAAACTAGGTTTAGGCATTGAGGCAGGTACATGTGGGTGGAGGTAGCAACTGGACAGGCCTGTGTGAATGTTATGAAACAAGTCGGGTTTATAAAAGAAACCAGAGGTTCAGCTATAATTTCCCCACTTATATTACCTTAAATATGGCACCTACGATCAAGTCCAAAAAGAAGAGATTTGACTGCCTTAGGGGAACGAAATTTCACAACAATACAGTCGCCCTGTCCAAATTTTCTAGAGGGCCTGCCAATTCAACCCTTATCCCCATTATCACTTCTTGGAATTGGAAATTTGAGTAACAAATCTGTTTGGCCATCCAGTGTATCACCTTATTTTTCAAATCGCTCCATGACTCAGATGAGTGTGATTGTAGTTTGGCAACATTTCTTAATACAATAACATACGGGGTTGCCTATGGTGGAAGGTGCAAAGTATCATATACATAAGCTGCAGTATCCAGAGCTGAAGCTATCTCAGGCGGTGCAAGAGTTGTTTGCTGGGAAGTAGGACAAGGAGTGGAAGGCATATGAGGGTTAGGTGAAGTGGAAGGTACCATTATCTTAGAAATTGCGTGGGTTTGATCTGTCATCTTTAGCAAGGCTATGGTTGTGCTTACAGGTTTCTCCAATATAGAGATCCTTTCCTTTATCCCTTTCATTTCCTTCAAGAAATTTTCCTCCAAGTTCTCCATCTTGGTATATAGCTTCTTAAATGTTGTTTCTGAAGATTTTGGAGGTATCGAATCCTTATCCTTTTTAGTCCCCTTAGAATTGCTGTCACTCCCACTGGCCCTGATAGTTGATCTCCCCTTCTTTAGAATGGGAGCCAACGGAGTCTGTTTCTGGCGGCATTTCTTAACTGGGGTGGAGGGGGTTGGCTCGCTATTATGAAATTCCTCAGAAATCAGGAGAAGGTTATGGGAAATGCAAAGAGTCTGAGCACGCTTGGGTTTGTTTTTTGTTATGCTATTGAATGAAGGGCCCTGGTCTGGGTGAAACAGTCTCACTGCCGGCAGCCTCCATAGTACGGCATAAGGCGGACTTTGTTGCAGTCAGCTTTTCCTCAGCATTAACAATTTCACTATTCAACTGGCTCACGGCATTAGTGAAATAGTTTCCAATACCATTGTTGGGTTCTGTTGGCTTGGTGCCTGTCCCTCCAAGAGCTTGCACTAATTTCAGTATGCCCATATTGATGCCTTTTTAGCTAATCCGAACTAAGGCATAGATATATCGAATATCATTGCAAATAAATCTTCTTAGCAGGTCTCAGTTCCAGGGCCAAGATCTCAAGCTTGAAAGAGGGTGGACTTAGCCCACCCTCAGTTGGCTGCGGATGGGCACAGACAGGCCCACCCTTGGCCTGCGGGAGTCCCATGGTGCTTTAGAAGCATCAACAACAGGCTTCTCTTCGAAAGGCACAGTGAATGCTGGGGGACCAAGTCCCATTCCAGCAGGTCCATTACAGCAACCAGAATGCAGGTGAACGTTGCGGGCCTCGGATGACCCATTGGAAGTTTCCCACACTGCAGGAGTCCCTTGGCGCTTTTGAAGCATCAATGACAGGCCCCTCCTGCAATAGCAGGGTGAATGCTGGGGGCCCGAATCCCACCCCAGTAGGGCTGTTACAGCAAATGGAATGCAGGTGTGCGATGCAGGCCTCAGATGACCGGTTGGAAGTGTCCCGTGCAGCGGGAATTCCTTGGCGCTTTTGAAGCGTCAATGACAGGCTCCTCCTGTAATGGCAGGATTAATGCTGGGGGACTGAGTCCCACCCCAGCAGGGCCGTTACAGCAACCGGAATGCAGGTGAGCGTTGCGGGCCTTGGACGGCCCGTTGGAAGTGTCCTGCACTGCAGTAGTCCCTTGGCGCTTTTGAAGCATCAACGACAGGCCAAGCCTGTAATGGCAGGGTGAATGCTGTGAGACCAAGGCCAACCCCAGGAGGGCCATTACAGCAACCGGAATGCAGGTGAGCGTAGCGGGCCTTGGACGGCCCTTTGGAAGTGTTAATAAGTCGAAAAAACCACACCCTAAACATATCACTCCAATTTATGTAAATAGTATATTTTTTATCTTTAATTAGAAAAACAACAACAAAATCTGATGAAGGGAACCAGAGATATGATTTTTAGCAGTTTTTTGTAGTTTTCTAGTGTCAACAAGAAAAGTGCTAACTGCTGGTATCTGGTCATGCTAGACCGGGTCAAACTCAAAAGTTAAGTCTGGCTGCGGTGGCGCATGGGTTGGCTGCAGGGACCATGGTTTTCCTGTGAAAAGTTTACTTTTGAACTTGTTCTTTTTACCAAAGGAATTTTCTCGTTGACATGGTGGGTTGCCAGCTTGATCTGACAGAGGACTTGTGGAGGGCAGGGTGCTGCTCAGAGTTGCCCCGTTGAAATCCTCCACATTAGGAATTAGAAACTTTTCTGGAACTAGAACTGCTTTCAGCGGGGTAAACCAGCAAGTTGAATCCAACTGGTGATGGGACGACGGCGCTGAGGTTCGGTAGTGTTCCCATGGTAGCATTTGAATTTTTATGAAAAAGTTCAGAAAAAGTGTGCACTCTCACACCTGCCATGGGTCTAGGACCTTTTTTGGCACCACTTGGTGAGTTAGGAATAAATCTCCCAGAAGCCAGTAGTAGGATCCAGGGCAAATCCAGCTGGATCTGGTCAGGTGGGCTCTTCTTTGTTGCAGGCTTCTTGAAGATTTTGTGTTCCTGAAGGTTTGCAGGAGGCTCACCAACTAGCCATTGGAGTCCACTCTTCTGTCCTGGGTTCAAGTGGGGGCAGATCCAGTACTTGAGGTCTCTCTCCACATGCAAAATCAAAGGGTCAATCCTTCTTTGGAGCTACAGTCATTTGGTTAAGCAGGTGCAGTCCATCTTCTGTTTTCCACAGGCCCAGCAGTGCTCTGAGGAAAGTAGATGGGGAGTGACTTTTATGCCAGGCACTACCTTCTGTGTGAGGGAGACTCCCTGACCAATAGGAGTAAAATTCCCACAGGCAACCATACCCACTCTTACATCACTTTCTGGGGGTTTGACACTAATCATATCACAGTGCATTTCTCTACCCAAATCCAAGATATCAGAATCTTCCTTTCCTGGGTCAGAGCAATGGGCACATCCCTGAGGTGCGTCTAAGGAAATGAGGAACTACCCCTTCAAAACCAGTTCTGTGACAGGGTTTACTTCCACTATCATTACTGCTACTCTGGCTATTTAGATAATGGAAGGGGAAGGCCTAGGTGTTAATTACATCTGCCTGTGAGAGGGGCTGCCCCTTTGAAGCTTCTACAGTTAGTGGTCACATCCCCCCAGGCCAACAAGTCAGAGGGAGATCACACCTCCTCCAAACCAAGTCCCTTTTGTTCCCTTTCCTGAGAACAATTCACACCTCTCTGCAGGCTGCCAGGTGACAGTTGGGATTTATCTCTGAAACGGCTGCAAGAGGCTTTATACAGAAAAATGCCAACTTTTAAAAGTGGCATTTTCAAAATAGTAATTTAAAATCCAACTTCACCATCAGTTTGGATTTTAAATTGCTAATAAGTATGTCCTTGAACCATACTCCAGCTATTTCCAAACTGAAGTTATACATTATAAAGAGTTATAATGTAACTCAGTGCTTTCTATGGGAGAGCCAGGTTTGCCACAGTGCAAAACGACTTTGGAGATTTTCTACTGTCCGGACATGTAAAACTTAAATTCAAGTGCCCTAATTTTTAAATACCAGGCACCCTGCCCTATGGGTACTCTGGCTTATCCTAGTGGTGATTTATAGGTCATTAAATATAGGCCTGGATGGTGAACTCTGCTCCTTTCGCGGAGTTGTCAGTTTTCCACACTCCATGCTCCGCGGAACACGCTGAGTTTCTGAAAAACTCCGCTTCAGGAACCGTAGCGAAGTGTTTTCCTTGCTCTCGCTCGCCAGCGTTAAGTTGGCAAGCGAGGAAAATCCAACGCTGGACTATTTCTCAACGCGGGGGGTCCTGGATGGTCCCGGCTGCTTGTATTGAGAAATCATCCGTTCGCATTGAGAAAGCCGCCGCTCGATTTTTTGGTCCACCCAGGCCTATTAAAAAGGAGGGTTTAGGCATGGCAAAAGGTTTATTTTGCCAGGTCGAATTTGCAGTTTTAAAACTAGGCTCCAGTGTCAGGCCTAGAGTCATCTTTTCACTTTGGCACTTTAGTAGTGGCACAATCACTGCTGCAGTCCACTAGTGAAATTTAACTTACAAGGTCTGTGTACATAGAGTACCATTTTCTAGGTCCATAGTGATAAGTTAAATATGACAATCAGGTATCAGCCATTTTCACATATACTTCTGGGATCTGAGCCAATACACTGGTGTGGTATGCTGCAACGTCTCCTCTCTATGATGAAACGTTCTGGCAGTATGCTCCTATTCCTGTATGCTCTTGCCTAGGTCATTTAGTAGAATGTTGTTATGTCATAGTGCTATCTGTGTATAGAGTTGTTTATACTTGAGGCTGAGCGTCAGTTGATGCTGTGGCCTTTGCTGTTGGATGGGATCTTCTATCAATAATAAACCTGCATTTATCAACTCATCTGCATCCAGCGTTTTACTTCTGAAATGCGACACTGGCGTAGTCGGCAGGATTGAGAAGATCTCAACACAGGGACAAGGCTCATTTAATGAAATCCGGTGAGAGATAACCTTTTATTGACTTTGAACTCACAATACATCAAGAGTCTATTTACTACTATTGACTTTAACGCGCATGAGTTTAAGCGCTAATTTTTTTTTTCTTCTGCTGAGCGGAGGTACCTCTTGCTTGTTAAAACGTTACTAGTCTTGAATGCTCAGCAAACAATCCTTCGTAACGTTCTGCCAAAGCTCTTGGTTATTGTGATACCTCTTCTACTAATTTTGAGCCGTACAACCACTCCTGGTTTCTCAAATTCATTCCTAATTTTGAGCCGTTGTATGGTCTCGACAGACAGCTTCTACAACTCGCAGCGAGCCCGTCTCGAGCGTTCCAACTGCCTTCTGATCACTCGAGCGCATCCTTTTCCATGTGCGACTCCACTTGAAACAACAATTACTTCATTTATAACAACAATTACTTCATTTCGCCCCTTTCTCACTACCGAGGCTGCCAAGAATTTCGTACCTGCTGCACGCTTTTTGCGTTTCAACTCCTCTACACAGGTACCTTGATCTTCGTGCAGCCGCGTGTTCCTGATTTGAAGCATTCTTCCGAACAGCTTTCCTCCTGCTGGCACTTCCTGGTTTTCTCTCGGCTGACTATTGGCTACTCTCTGAAGGAGGCGGGTCCGTGGGCTGGGTTTGGATCTTCACCATTGTTTAACCCTTCCTGCATTTACCGCCTAACAAATTACGCGAGTTATGCCTTTCCCTTCTGTGAATCACTGCTAGTGTTTCGGGCAGAGCAGCCATTGAAACTAGAGACAGAAGAGGGCCGGGCAGCAAAAGAGGCAACATTTGCAACAGCATCACGACAATGATCAGCCATTCCTGTTGCTGAAGTATTCTCATTCCGGATTTTGAATTTTTGCACAATGACACGCACATTGTTCTAGTGAGAAGGATTTCCTTGCTTTGCGTGTCAATTCAATGATACGCACATTTACGTCTTCTTGTGGGGATTTAAGCTGTGCTGACTTTTCTAGCTACAGTTTTGTGCTCAATTTATTGTTTTAAATTTAGTCTATTGCGTACCTTTTGACTTTCAGTCTGCAATTGCGCAAGCACATAGTGTGTCATACATTTGAGTGTCTTACATTCATTTTCTGTTTCCCTTGCATTGTCTATTTTTCATTACGCAAAATGTTACTGCAGCTCCTTTTTTCCTCGCCAATCCTGGTGTTCTGCCTATAAAATGGCAGAAATGGAAAAAAGTCTTCGAAAGGTACGCCAGGGTTTGTGGGACTTCCCTCAGTGCGGAAAGAAAGTCATCATTGCTTCTTCATTGTTTGGGCTCTGAAGGGCAAGATGTTTTCGATCATTTACCTGACTTATCTACTGCAGAAGCAGGTGAGTTGAACGAATATGAGATCTGCATCAAGAAATTAGACAAGCATTATTTGCCCAAAGTTAGTACGATCTTAGAAAGGTACCATTTTGCAAAAAGAACGCAAAGGGATGATGAGACCGTAGAGAGCTATGTGACTGATCTATGAAAACTTGCTTCATCATGCAAGTTTGAAAACTTAACGGATGAACGCATCCGTGATCAATTTATGTTTGGGTGCAATATGGAGAAAGTAAGAGAAGAACTTTGGCTGCGTGATGAACCAAAATTAGATGAAGTCCTTACTGTTGCCAAAAGAATTGAGCATTCTTTGAAATGTGTTGCTGTTATTAAAAAGGAAAATGAGAAGGATTCCAAAATACAAGTTGTTAAGGTCAAAAACCAAAGATGGAGTGAAAGGGACAGAGATAAGTTTCACCTTAACAAAGAAGGGTCTAAAGAAAGAATGGTAGATCTAAAATGCTATAGGTTTGGTAAGGCTGGTCATCTTGCCAATGACAAGAAGTGCCCAGCGTTAGGTCATACTTGCACTAAGTGCAAAAGAAAAGGGCATTTCTCTATAGTATGTAAAAATATATCTAATATTAGAGTTAAGAAGATTGAAGTTTATGAAGGAGACAACTCTGTAGTAAGTTCTGACGTCTTTGAATGTGGGCAAATTGTAATTCAAGTTCAAAATGTTGCTGGTAAGAAGTCTTGTCCCTTCGACATTATCACTGTTGAAGGGGAATCCACACGTGTTCTGTTCGATTCAGGTGCCAAGATTACTATTGTATCCAATGAATTTTATCTCACAAAATTGAAAAACAAAGTTAATCTCCTGAAATCTGACATCACGCCCCTGGCTTACGGGGGGGAACCCATCAAATTACATGGGTATTTCATTGGCCTTATTGAGTACAAAGACAGATATGTATCTGGGAAAATGTATGGGTCCAAGAAAGGAGACAGTATCATCAGCTGGCTCCACCAGGGTGATTTGGGTGTGTTTCTGGATCCCAATTCAGACCCTCCCATTCTTATTAAGGGCAAGGTTTCTACTCCCATTCTTGTTAAGGACAAGGTTTGTACAGTAGAGAAATCTGTAGAGAATGAATTTCTATATATTCTTAAAAAAGAGTTTCCAAGTGTTTTTAAACATGAATTAGGATGTTTGAGAGGGTACCAACATAAAATTAAGTTAAAGAGTGACGCTATACCTGTATGTTGTAAAGTTAGAAATGTACCGCTTTCTGTGAGAGATGATATGGAAAAAGAAATATCCAAACTCAAAAGTGGTGGGATAATAGAAGAAGTAGAAGGAACAGAATGGTTAGCTCCAGTAGTCGCTGCCAGGAAGCCCAATGGAGATTTACGCCTTTGTATTGACTTGCGGCAACTAAACAAGAATGTAATTGTGGATAGATATCCTCTCCCAAATATTACTGAGTTACTTATATTGCTAGGTGGTGCAAAAGTGTTTAGCACAATTGATCTTACCTCCGCGTACCATCAAATTGAACTGGAGAAATCCTGCAGAGACTTTACGGCATTCATTGCACCCTTTGGCACATTTAGGTTCATCAGGATGCCTTTTGGCTTAGTTTCAGCCTCATCCATGTTTCAACATGCTATGGAGAATGTCCTAAAAGAACTTGCAGGGGTGTGCATATATCAGGATGATATTCTCATATTTGGTGATAATGTGGAAGAACATGATGCACATCTGAGATCAGTTCTGGGGAGGTTGTGTGCATGCAATCTTACCATAAAAATGGAAAGTGTAAATTTAGATCTGATTCCATAAACTATCTTGGGCACAACATAACCGGTGATGGGGTTAAGCCGAAGAATGACCTAGTAACAACTATCCAGAATATGAGCTCCCCGACCAATAAAGAAGAATTAATGAAGTTCTTGGGCGTGGTAGAGTACTATGCTAATTTCGTCAAGAATTTTGCAGAGCTTACCACAAGCATGAGATGCCTGTTACGTAAGGGTGTGAATTTTGAGTGGTCGGAGCTATGTGAGAGGGAATTTGCTTGTATCAAGAAAAGTTTGAGTGCTGCCCCTTCCCTTCAGAGTTTTGAGCCTAGGGTCAAACCCATTCTTACTACTGATGCTAGTGAAAAAGGCTAGGGTGCAGTCCTACAGCAACATGGTCCCTCTGGTATGCGAACGGTCATGTTTCTGTCCCGTAGCTTGAGGGATGCTGAGACTCGCTATTCTGTTGTGGAAAGGGAATCCCTTGCAGTTTTCTGGGCCACCAAGAAACTGAAGAAATTCCTGTGGGGTGTTGATTTTGAAGTTCGAACAGATCATAAACCCTTGGTGGAGATTTTCAATAAGAAAGGTTTGGATTTGATCTCCAGTCGGATCACTAAATGGGTTATTGGTCTACAAGAGTATAGCTTTTCGCTTAAATACATTCCAGGCATTAAAAATGGAGTTGCTGATGAGTTATCGGGTCTTGTCCCCAAGGAGTGTCCTGAGGATCATGACGTGGATGCTGGTAATGAGTGGGTGTGTGTGTTAGACCATAGCTTCATCTCAGAAGAGAGATGGCATGAAGAAATAGCTGTAGATTCCACTCTCATAGAGGTGATGTCATTCGTGCAGAAAGGTTGGTCTAGAGTCAAGGCGGGTTCTGATCTGATTAGACCCTTTTGGTATTTACAGCACGAACTGTCAGTTTGAGAATGGTCTGTTGTTTCGTGGGACTAGATTAATTCCACCTAATAGTCTCAGAAAAGAATTGGTAGACTTAGCCCATGTTACCCATGCAGGTCTCACAAAAACTAAAGAAAGGCTGCGTATGTCCTACTGGTGGCCCGGCATGGACAAGCTTGTAGAGCATGTGGTACGTGTCTGTCTCCCTTGCACCATGAGTGACAAGTCAAAATGTCCTATGGTTCTCAGAAAGCGCCCTTCGCGTCCTTGGCAAGACATCGCCTTGGACATCATGGGACCTATTCACAGTGGTGGCCTACAAGTGTTCCTCTTAGTTGTTGTTGACATGTACTCTCGTTGGCCTGAAGTTTTCTTCATATCAGTAATCGATTCTGCCCATGTCATTAAGTGTCTGAAGGAGTTATTTTCTAGGGAAGGTGTGCCAGAATCTATTCTTTCTGATAACAGGGTGCAACTGATATCAAAGGAGATGGAGGAATTTCTGTCCTCGAGAGGAATAATCCACAAAACTTGTTCCCTTTATCATCCCGAGGCCAACGGAATAGTCGAGACATTTAATAGGGTTCTTAAAGAGACCATTGCCATGGCAAGATCTTCGTCCCTGGAATGGAAGGGTGAAGTTCTTAAGAAAATTGAGGAATATAGAATGACTCCTCATGGCACTACTGGGAAAACTCCTTTTCTACTATTCCGTAGCAGAGGGCCTAATACTTGTCTTGAACCTTCGTGGGTCAATAGATATGAGTTATCCAAGGGTAAGGAAAGTGTTTGTAATGGTAAGGATGTGGAAGAGAGGGAAGAATGGAAGGCTGTTGAAAGGAAAAGATATTTTGATGCTAAAAGAGCTGTAAAAAAAATAAAGGTGAATGTAGGAGATTGGGTCATAATCAAACGTCCTGGCCTCTTAGGTGGTTCTCCTACTAAGTTCTTTAAACCCATAATGGGTATCAAAGTCTTCAAAAATGCTGTTAAAACTCAAGATCATCGCATTTGGAATCTTAACAGAGTTGTGGTTGTAAAGGGCAAATTCAATGGGAGGTGTGGCGTAACCTCCCGCAATGACACCACACCTTTTGGTCATCTCACCCCGAATACTGACGATATGGAAAATATCCGACGTTCGTCCAGGGTGATTAAATGTCCTGGTTATCTCAATGATTATGCTTAACTCGTATGTGCAAGTTTTCCATGCATAGTATGTATATAGTTGGTTAAGGCAGGGAAGTGTGTGGTATGCTGCAACGTCTCCTCTCTATGATGAAACGCTCTGGCAGTATGCGCCTATTCTTGTATGCTCTTGCCTAGGTCATTTAGTAGAATGTGGTTATGTCATAGTGCTATCTGTGTATAGAGTTGTTTATACTTGAGGCTGAGCGACAGTTGATGCTGTGGCCTTTGCTGTTGGATGGGATCTTCTATCAAGAATAAACCTGCATTTATCAACTCATCTGCATCCAGCGTTTTACTTCTGAAATGCGACAACTGCCCCTGAGTGTATCAAGCATGTGCATGGTAGGCAAAGATTGCTGCCAAACAAATTAACATCTCATGGCAGGGTTGACCAGTAATTCTCCAGGGAGAGCATATGAACATTCCTACACAGGGCAGGGTTGTGTTGGAGTCTGCGGCTCCTCCAGGCTGAAAAGTTCCTGTAATCTGCAGTGAGTAGTGGGTGAAGCCATGTCTTTAGACTGGGGGGCCGGTTCCTCAGGCCAGGGTTCCAGGCATAAGGAAGAGCCACCTAGCCTGCCCAGAGCAGGGTGACTCTAGAAGAGGAGGAATCTGGGCCTCCTATGGGCTGGATAATTCCAATAATCCGGAGAGGTGGCTGAAACCATAGCTTTTGCCTGAGAGGCCAGGTCTTTGCTGGCCAGGTCTTCAGTCACCAGTCAGGCCACTAGCCTGCCTGGTCATGGTTGGTGTAGGACTGGGAAGGAGTCAGGGTCTTCTCCACACTGAACAATTCCAGTAAACCCCAGTAAAAAGTGAATGAAAACTTGGCTTTTGCCTGGGAAGCCTTGGCCCCGCAGACTGCTCCAGTCACTGGGCAGAGCTGCAAAGCCTGCCTGAGACAGGGTGATGTTAGGCCAAGAAGGAATTCTGGGGCACCACTGGGCTAAACAATTTCTGTAAACTCCAGTGAGACGTCAGTGAAGTCATTGCTTTTGCTTGAGAGGCATGGTTCCCTCAGGCCAGGAAGGCAGGCTTGGGGCATGGCCCCCAGTTTGGCCAGAGCAGAGTGGTGTCAGACAAGGAGGAGTCTGGGGCTCCTTTGAACTGAATAGTTTAAGTAATCCCCACTGAGAGGTGAGTGAAGCCATGGCTTTTGCCTGGCAGGCCAGGTCCCCACAGCAAAGGGTACAGGCAAACAGGAAGAGCCACCTTGCCTGCCTGAGGCAGGGTGGCATTGCACTGAGGAGGGGTTTGGGGCTCGGCCGGGTTGGACACTTCCAGTAAACCCTAAATCTGCAGGTTCCCCCATGGTTCATCACTCAACCAAACAACATTCAACATTTACATATCACCACTCACCGACATCAGAGCACACAACATCTCCTTCATTTTCTATGCTCATGACACCCAACTCATCTTGTCAATGTCTGACAAGTCCACAACCACCAGAGCCAACTTCACCAAATGCATGATCAACGTAGCACAGTGAATGAAAATGAACTGCCTGAAACTTAACTCTGACAAGACAGAAGTGTTGATCTTTGGGAACAGGAACTCCCCCTGGGACTCCACCTGGTGGCCTTCAGAGCTTGGTCCCACACCAACCAACCACGCAAGAAGTCTGATTATCATCTTAGATGACAAATTCAACATGGCAGCACAGATAAACGCGGTCAGCGCCTCCTGCTTCCATATACTCTGCATGCTTTGAAAAACCTTCAAATAGATTCACAGTAACTCCAGACGTACCGTCACTCAAGCCCTCATCACAAGCAGACTAGACTACAGCAAAGTGCTATATGCCTGAATTTCTAGCCACCTCCTCCATCGACTTCAGACCTTCCAAAATGTTGCACCAAGATTCATTCTAGACCTCTGGCAGTGCACCCACAACAGCCCACACCTTAGAGAGCTCCACTGGCTGCCTATACACAAATGCTGCCAATTCAAACTCCTCATGCACACGGACAGGGCACTACACAACGTAGGACCAGCATACCTTATTAGCCGCCTTCACTCTCACCAAACCACCAGACACTTACGGTCAGCCTCACTTTCACTCTTACACACGCCCGCATATGCAAAAGCACAATGGGAGGTCCAGATTTCTCACACATTAGACCCAAAGCCTGGAATGACTTCTGTCTACACATTAGAGCCTCCTCCTCACAACTTGAATTTCACAAGAAGCAAAAGATATGGTTCTTCAACTAATTACGCATGACTGACTTACTCACCACTCCAGCAGACCCACACCGATACACCTGCTCCATAACATAACATAACATAACATGGCATAGCATAACATAAAATAACATACCTGGTGCCAGCTTTTAAAGTGGGGGACTTCCCTATACTACCCCTACCTCTGGTTCCGGAAAGTACTTCCCTTTCCCTGTCCAGGATACAAGTAGTCTGGTGTGATAAAAGACTAGTGTCAGGTTCCTTTGTGTGTGCTGGAAGCAAGCCCCTTTGAAGTGCAGGCAGAGCAGGGATCAACTCCCTAACAGCAGAACCATTCACATGTGACACAGGACACTGGCAGAAGGCACAAATGGTTAGGACAAGAAAATGCCAACTTTCTATAAGTGGCATATTCAAAATTGGGACTTAAAATCCGACTTTACGATTAAAGAGGACTTTAAATAATAATTAATTTGAGTTTGAACATGACATTTCTACCTACTCCCAATCAAAGGTTAGCACGTATTACATATAGTAAGGTAACCCAATGATATCCAATGGGAAAGATATGCCTTTCAGTAGTGAAAACAAACTTAGAGGTTTTTCGCCATCAGGACAAGTAAAACTTAAACCCACTTGTCCTACTTTTTACATACAACACACCCTGCCCTGTGTGCCTTTAGGGCCTTCCTTAAGGGTGACTTATATGTATTAAAAAGGAAGGTTTGGGCCTGGCAACAGATTTATTTTACCAGTCTGAAATGGCAGTTTAAAACCGTACATAGGCTGCAGTGGCAGGCCGGAGATACAATGTAAAGTGCTACTTAACTGGATGGCACAATGAATGCTGAAGGCCCACTAGTACCATTTAATTTACAGGCCCTGGATACCATGGAGTACCATATACTAGGTCATTATAGTAAAATTAAATGTGCCAATCAGGTGTAGGCCAATTTTCCCATGTTTTAGGGAGAGTGCGTAAGCACTTTAGCACTGGTTAGCAGTGATAAACTGCAGAGAGTCCTAATGTGAACAAAAACAAATTCAGAGAAGCAGAAGGAGTAAAGGCAAACAGTTGGGGAAACCCTGAAAGAGAGCCAGGTCCAACAAGGTGCTATTTTTCGCACCTGATAAATAACAATATGCCAGCTTGTGTTATTTATCTGGTGTGGTAACTAGCGCATAAGCTGAATTTTTGGGAGAATGACTGCACATTTTAGTTCTTCACAGACAAAAATCCACAAGATATGTAAATACCATACATGTTTCCCTTGTTAATATCCAGCAGGTTCTACCTGGCAAAATTTAATAAAGGCTGAAATATTTAGCACACCTGGTAAATAATTACTGGGTGTGTTAAATACCACCAAACTAGGAACTCTGACTCCTGCACAAAAAGGGGTTTGTACAGAGTCGAAAATTGGTGACCCACTCACAATCAGGGCCCTAGTGTCTGAAATCTGCCTTTTGTGTGAGAAGGTAGATTTAAACGTTTGACAAAACCATACACCTCCAAAGTATCAGGTAGTGTCTGTGCAGCTTTATCCTGGTCATCATGATAGATTTAAATCCCTTCAAACTAATAACTTGAAGTTAAAGTGCATAGTGGTCTGAACTTGAGCCCACTTTCAAACTCCACATAAAATTATTTTGGACAATATTTCTGGGGTAAAGTACCTCTTGTCATATATTATAAGGATATTTTAGGTCATAGAGGAGTTCTGTGACCATATAAAGAAGAAGGCCAAAAGTGAGTTATTATGATCATGGAACTTCAAGGTGACTTGAAACATCTTTTTAAAGTACGACAGAGGGTATTTGTTTTCCAAATGACACATTGCCACATCATCACTTTTCCCCTCAAATCATTTAAACACTTGGGGGCAGATTTATCAATGAGTTGCATCACCCTTGCGCCATGCAAAAGGGTGCAATGGTGGAGCAATTAATAGTGGGCCGATTACGATTCCGTAGGAAATGGCTCTGATCCTCGGTCGGAGCCGTTTCTACGGCATTGTAATCTCCTGTTTGGATTCATTTCTGACCGACCCATTTTGATGGAGTCAGTTGGAAATGAATCCAAACAGGATTTTCCAATGGCTTAAAATGGGGTCAGAGAGCCCGTCTGCCATTCGGAAAGCCTTCTGTAATCCCAAAGGTGGCTCTATCCGCCCAAGGGATTACAATGTCGGATTCCGACAGCCTTTCTGTGTTGGCCTTTCCGACACACAAAGGCTGTGGGATGTCGACTTTGGGGGACCCCAGCAGGGCCCCCAAGGGTACAAGGACTCCGGATGGCGGCCGAGGGGGGACCTATGGTGCACCATGTTGATCCCTGCACCAGGTGGCAGGCACCTTGAGGAGCCTGCCATGGGGTGCAGGGATGAACTGCACCTCAGCTCTTTAAAATGAGAGCATGCATTCAGGTCGGAATGCATGCTCCCATTGTAAAGAATAGGAGTGCAACCGAACAGTGGGGCATATGTACAAGCCCCTATCTCCACGGGAACGTCACTTTTAACCGACGTTCCTGTGACAAAAGGGGTTTTGCCTTATTTACAAGGCAGCGTTAAGCCACTTAACGTGGCTTAACGCTGCCTTGTAAATATGGCCCCCTTTCACGCTATGCTTAGCGTGAAAGGGGTGGGCAGTGGGTGTTGCGGTGGCCATTCCACCGCAACACCCATTGATTTTGACGCTGCCCCCTATTTACATGGGTGGCGTAAATAGGAGGCAGCGCCAAAAATAAGACCAGGGAAAACCTGGTCTTAACTCAGCGAAACGAGGAGAAGTGCTTTATTTCTCCTCATTTTTGCTTTTTCTATGTGTGCTGCCTTGTGCAAGCTATGGTGCAAGGGTGTCTGCATTGGCGCTAGGCAGCTAAGTGTAGCGCCAGCGCAGGGGGAAAAGCAAGGCTGCACCATATTCTTGGAAATATGGTGCAGCCTTGCGTTTCTGAAGTGGCGGAGTGAGTCCTTAAGCCATGACGGCTAATGCCACACTCCGCCACTTCTTAGTACATATACCCCAGTTTTCGGTCGCATCCTAATTACTAATTTAGGACCGCCAACAGGAGGTCATCCGGTCCCAGTTCCAGATCGAAATCGGCCCCTAAGTCAAATTTATCAAGCCACACAAGGCCACCTTGCGTGGTCCTGTGTGGCTCAAGGAATCTAAAGTAATTCAACGTAGCGAGAATCGCTGTGTTGCGTTGCTCTGCCCCAGGGAGGCATTCCATGGGTGAAGTGGGTGTTACCACGGATCCACCCATGGATTTTGGCACAATCCCAGATTTACGATTACTTGTAGGCCTGGTAATGTGTCAAATTGCTACGTCTCCCCAGGTGAGGCGCAACGAGGAAAAATATTGTTATTTCTCCCAGTTTTTTCCACTTTCTATGTGTGCTGCCTTCTGCAGGAAGGTGCCCCTTCATGCACAAAAGCAATCCTGCCTGCAACGCATGCACTCTTACACCATGGCGCAAGGGTGCCTGCTTTGGCGCTAGGCAGCACATTGCTTGCCAGCGCAAGGAAATGACAGGAATGAGCTGCATGTTTTTAAATTTGGAGCATTATTTCCCTTTCATAGTACGCAGTTCAGCAAGGTAACTTGCGGAGTTATATATTGATAAATCTGCCCTGGTGTCATGCTCTTTTATGTGAAAGAGGTAGTATCGTTGCAGATATGAAGGAAAAAAACTGAATTAGTAGTGCAAAATTAAACACACCAAAAAGCAGTTGGTAATTTTTTAAGAAAAGATATGTGAATCATATTAATGTGAGATTTTAAGAAAGGCTGTACTTCAGAATGCTTAGGTATAGAAAGACATTTCGGGCCATATGTATCAAAGTTTGTGTTTGCGATTCTCAAATAGCGAATTTTTGAGAATCGCTATTTGAGAATCGCAAACGAGATGTATGTAGGATTCGCAAGAAAATGTGCGAATCCTACATATTCTTAATTGCGATTCGCAAATTGCGAATCGCAGTTAAGGAAACCCTCCCATTCATTCCTATGGGCCTAGAGGCCCATAGGAATGAATGGGAGGACATTCTCAATTTGCGATTAGCAATTAGAGAATCGCAAATTGAGAATGCAATTTCAAGGTTGCAAGGGTGTCCAAAGGACACCCTGTTGCACCCTGAAATGAGCATGGGTGCACATGTGGCGCACATACATGCCCTAAGGGCATGTATGTGCACCATATGCCACTTTGAAAAATGCAAAAAATGCATTTCTCAAAGAAATCGCAAGTTACCACCAACCTGTAGTTGGTGGTAATTTGCAATTCCTTAAGCCATAATCGCACAACTTAGGTGTTTCATACATTTCATTTAAGGAATCGCAATTTGCTATTCCTTAAATGCATTCGTAAAATAGAGAATCGCAATTTTGCGATTCTCTATTTTGCGAATGCCTTTTGGGATAATACATCCCAAAAGGCTTGTTCCCGTTCGCAAACGGGCCGATTCTGAGAATCGGCCCGTTTGCGAACGGGAAATGGGCTTGATACATATGGCCCTTCGTCTTTGCTCTAATGACGCTGTTCATTTTAAAACGTAAGATAAGAATGAAAGTCTGTTATTATTTACTGTGTTTAAATTGCAGTTGTAACAATTATCCATGACCTGTCTTTAACTTTGGCTGCTGGCCTTTTGTTGTCACAACTCAACTGTAATAAGTTATTGTATTTGAGCAGCTGCACCATTTTGTTATTACAGGGGACTAGAGGCATCACAACATGACTGTAATACGGAAATTAGAGCCAGCCTTTTTTCAACAGGGATTGCAGGCTCCTATACATAACATAGCAGTACCACAGTCACTTTTCAATTTCTGAGAAATCATATCGAACAATCAAGTGTTGAAAAGTGACATTTATTTTAGACTGTCATAATAGAAATTTAAACTCTTTATTATAGATAACTGAATTCACATTCACCTTGTCTGGTGGGTCCACCGATCATAAAATTAGAATGGGTATCAGGAAATGTGAACAGTAGATCTGTTTTCAAAACATCACCTTGCGAGGCTTTGGTTACCATTACTACATCTGTTTGATAATTCAGGATGGTATAATATGTTTCTGTCCTGCTGGTGGGCATAGATTTAATCAAAACACAATTAAATTGTTCAGTCTTCTCCTTTGATTTAGGCAGGCTGATGTACAGATTACCAACTGCTAAGGTAAAAAGAATCTTGAGCTCATTCCATGTGTAATTTATAAGTAAGTTGAATCTATAATACAAACAAACACATGTTGATAACCAGATTCGGAATAGATTGATATGCAGAGGTAAAGGGGATTTTGAGTAGGGAATGGGATTCTATCAGCAAACAAGGCTGACATTAAGATGTGGACTTTTATACCCACACACATGCACGCACACTGGGTCCTTTAGGATTATTAGAAATTAATCCTTGGCTGACAATGCAATCACAATCAGATATATTCACTGGTAGAAGTTTCTTTTTAGACAGCTCTTGCCCATGTCTTGGGACAATAGTTGACTTTCAGAAGCTGTTTAGTCACTGAGCAGTTAAGTAAAATGTTCATTTAGCAGTCAAAAACTATGCATTGGACTCGAAAATGTGCTTAAATGTGGTTTCGTCCACTTTTGCCCTAAAGATATAGTTAGCATTTCCTATAATACCACTGTGTTGCATTTGGGTTCCGTCCATTCAGTATGCCCGGATTATTTGCTTTTTGGACTAAACAGTTTTGGACATTTTACTGTGGGTGAGTTTCACTACCTATATCTCACCCATGGTAATCACATGGCAATTGGACTGTGCGTGCTTACCACCAGTGTCCACCTTTTAAGATAAGGCCGCTGTGGTGCAGCAAGGGAAAGGGTCACTTGGCCGGTTACACGTCAACACGTGTACACACGCATGTGCACACATGTGTGGGCTGCCCATGGGAGACTATGTTGAGTGCAGCCCGGTCACTGCAAACCGGTAGCTAGGTATGGTGGGGACTCTGCAGGATTGGATAATATCCTGGGGTAGGCCTTATAATGTGACCTTATAATGTTAGTGTACACTAAAAGGGAAAGTCATTGTGATTTACTCTTTTGTCTGTAATGACACATAGGGAGAAAACGGCCCTAGAGTGCAGTTTGTCACCCTGTTCTGCCCAGTTAATTACATTTCTCTCCAGCAGCAGGAACAAAGACCTCCCCACAAAAAGGAAGCAGTAAACAGTGCTTCACTCAGTTCCTTACGAGGTAAGGGGTGGGGCAAAATGATCTGCATCAATCAATCAGCTGTCACACTGTTCCAGGGATGGGCCTGCCCAAGCCCACTGAACAAAGAAGGGAGCCCATACCTCTAGAGCCAACACAGGAGTGAACTCCCCTTTGAAATTCTAGTGAGGAAGGCATTGGCAATGATGCCAGTGAGTGGTGGAGCTGAAGCATCCAGAGAAGATATGACTAGTGACTCATGGATGACGCCATTTTGAATTGTCCCAGCATGCTATGCAAGAGGGTTGGGCCAGGGGTGGAGAGGTGACGTAGTACCCTAGGATTGGGCAGGGATGCCTAGGATCTGGAACCTTTCACTCCCCTTTAAAAACTGAAGGAGGAGACTATTTCTTGCCTGGGGATTTTTCTGTGCTTCATTGCTGGACTCTAGGGCCACCATGGATTACTGGAGGGAAGAACTCCTGATGCCCACAAGGGACTAAGGACTCTGGACAGTTGACCCCAGGATCAATGGGTTTCCTCAAGGGCCAGTGAGGCCGGCCCCTTTACTCTCCGTGAGGACCAGTTGGGGAAAGTCCTATATTTTATAAACCCAGAGACCATGACCAGGAGGAAGGCTGATGAAGGGAGCTGGGAGAACTAGCTCCCTGAGGACTGCACCACTTTGGAGATGAGGAGGTCTGCCACAACTGCCCTGGCCGCTAGAACTCACCACCAGGAGCAAAATGAGCCAAAGACCTTCAAAATCAGCCCAGTGGGGCCAGAGGTATGGCATTTGAATATTTGGAAACATTTGACCTTTCAGTTTACTTGCTGCGCATGTGGGGCTCCTCTGCTATTTCCTATTTTACTTCTGAGGTTGGCCAGGGCCCAGGGGTTGGCACAGGATTTGAATATTCCCTTGTGTGGAGCCCCCTCCCTGTTTTTACCTTTGCCCCCGGGGGCCCCCATCTGCGGTAAGCCCACACCCCTCTCTCCTTGGCCAACAAAGAGCAACACCCTGCCTACACGGAGTGGGCAGGGCAGAACAGAGGTGCTGGCTCCAGTGGCAACAGGAAGAGAGTCTGCCACGCGGGAGCCTGGTGAGTCAGCCGGGGGTGGGTTCCCTGGACAGTCCCCAACTTTTGGAAGCACATGGGGGCCCGGTTTTGCCTAAAAAAGAAAAGAAAATAGAAAGGAGGCGCGTGCACAAGGTCACACATGAAGGAAAATAAAAGCGGGATTGTTAGACTTGGCATCCTTGGCGTGGTTTCCCCTGACGTTTGGCCTCTACCTCCTGTATTTTTGATGCTGTGCTGAATTTAGTTTTTGCTGGCTTAGATGCTTTGGGCACTCTGTCATTGCTGGTCAGTGTCAAAGTGCAAGTGCTCCCTATGGAAACTGTTGTTATGATTTGTTCACCCTGATTGGCATATTTGGTTTACTGGTAAGCCCCTAGTAATGTGCACTACGTGTGCCAGGGCCTGTAAGTCAAATGCTACTAGTGGGCCTGCAGCACTGATTGTGCCACCCACATGGGTAGCCCTAAAAAGGTATCTCTGGCCTGCCACTGCAGTGTCTGCGTGCAGTTTTAAACTGCCATGTCGACCTGGCAAGTGCACGCACTTGCCAGGCCCTAACCTTCCCCTTTCTTACATGTTAGTCACCCCTAGGGTATGCCCAAGGTACCCCTGTGGGCAGGGTGCAGTGTATGTGAAAGGTAGGACATGCCCTGGTGTGTGTGGCCTGTCCTGATAGTGAAATACTGTCAATTTCGTTTTTCACTATTGCAAGGCTATCTGTTCTTATAGGATAGAATGGGCAGTTTGCTTATAACATCTTGTTAGCATAACTAGCCCTGGGAACAAGGTAGGAAACAGGGGCTGGGGATGTGCGGTGGCTCCAGAGAGTCTGGATGAGTCAGGGCTGGGCTGAAATTACATGGGCTGCACTTTGAGCAGATGGTGGAGATTTCCTTTCACCTGAATGAGCCTGGTCTGTCTTCCACAATGCTGGCTCCACCTTCTGCCAGGATGCTGCACCAGAGAGGACAGAACTGGTTTTGACTGGGCACAGGGCTCCTATATCACCAGAGAACAAAGGATTTTGCTGTATAAGTATTGGGGCCCAGACCCCAGAACTTTAGATCATCCCTGGAATTCAAGAGGACCCTTTGCCAAGGAGAAGAGCTGGAGAGACTGAGGAGAAGTACTGCCCCTTTGCTGTGTGCTGTGTGGGGTTGGTCTGCAGTTGCTGTTTCTGCTAAGGAAAGGAGAAGGACTTTGCTGTGTGCTGTGTATTGACCTCCTGTTCTGAAGTCTCAGGGACACAAAGACTTCACCCCCAGCTCCCCTGAACTCTGCTGCTGGGGGTTCTGACCTGACAAGAGGTGCCTGTGCCAGTTTTGGACCTCCAGAGGTTGTTGCTGCTGTTTGGGAGCTGGAAGAAAGAACAAACTTGAAGAACTGCAGAAATCGACCCATTGCTCTTTTTGCGGCTGTTTTTCTGACGCATCTCCATGGCGCGAGAAGAATTTCCACGCATCGCTGTGCCGCTGTGAAAACCGACGCAGCGCCTGTCACCGCTGCAAGAGTCGGCACATCAAGGGATCGGGCTGAAGAAAATTCGATGCAGCGCTGCGCGACACCGCCACATCAATCACAAACGCATCCTGGATTTCCACGCATTGCACCTGTGCAGCAAGTTTTCCCGACACATCACCTGCGGACCGGAACTGCCACGAACAATCGATGCATCACTCCCCATACAGACTGGATTCGATGGAACCCTTCCTCTGCGTGCAGTGGGACTGTCGCATCACCTCCCCAAGGTCTCAGAAGTTGATGCATCTCTTTGTTTCGGACTCTGCGGCTGTTTGGCCTTGTGAATTTTGACTCAACTACAGGTACTTTGCGCAAAAGTCACACATCCATAGTTTTCTATGGTACAAGTTCTTGAAACCTTTTGAAAGTCATATTCTTAACTGTGTATGTTGGATTTTTGTCGTTTTTGGTCTTGTTGAGTTTAGATAAAGATATTTTATTTTTTTAAACGGGTGTGGTGTCCTTTTGTAGTGTTTTCACTGTGTTACTGTGTGTGTTGGTACTAATACTTTACACATTGCCTTTGGGATAAGCCTGTCTTCTCGTGCCAAGCTACCAAGGGGGTGAGCAGATGTTATCTAAAGTGTGTATCCCCCTTACCCGGACTAGAAGCAAGGGTCCCTATTTGGACAAAGGTACCTACCTCTGCCAACTAGAGACCCCCATTTCTAACAGGGATCTCCCGACACAGTGGGAGAGCCGCTCATAAGATATTCACTGCCCCTGACTGACATAATGCACTTTGGGACTCCTAATTTTACTTGTGTTTTTTCACTTGTGGTGGTACCCAAAATGGGCATGGGGCGCCACCAACGTTAAGAAGAAGGATTGGGGGCTGCAGGAGTGCAGCATCTTCCCCAAAGATTTTTGTATTAAAGTAATAACCCTATGTTTATGGGGTCATCGAATCCAGGACCCCTCCAGGATTTTCTCAAAGTTTTCAAGCACTCTCAAGGCTGGAGAGCTTGCTGTATAGCTGGGAGGGCAGCACCATCCAGGGGCTGATTGTTTGGTTACAATTATTTTGGCCCAAAAGTGCATATTGAAGGTACATGTATTGAAGCGCCCTTTAGAGGCTGAGTCTATGGTTGCAGGTCTATGTAGTCAAAATGTGATGCTCTCTAGGGGTTGCTTTTATGATTGCATTTTCATAGTTGGGAATGGTTATAAAGAATACACAGACACATGGTTTGCTCATTTTAAATGTTTTATTGAGGTAACAATGTTTTTAAAAAAAAAAGGTTTTATTGCAACAGAAAACATACATGGCAGTAAATCTAAGGACATATCAAAGAAATAAACAATAAATAGTAAAATTCCATACCAAAGGCTTAAGAAATACATCCCAATCTGCTGCTACTAAGAGGCAGTAGAATTTTGGAATTCTCTTTCTTATCAATGGCATGTGGCAAAGACCCAATAAACCAAGTAACGCGTTCTGCTAGATCTGAACTTTCAATTCATCTTCCAAAAACCCGAATACAAAATTATTTAGTTTATAACAGTGCCAGATCATGTGATATTAATTACCATTGTCTTTTACATCGCATCTGAAGCATTTGTTCGGGCAATCTTTACAAATTCTGTTTAAGAATTGAGGGGCCCGGTAAATAAGCCATTTAAAAAATAAATAGCATTTTGCGATAGTTGGCACCCCTCAGAGTTTTATCATTTAATCCATTAGCTTCCTGCCAGATATCTTGTGACACTGTTAACCTTTCCTGCTTGAGCCATTTAGCAGAGATATGTCCGAAAAAATCTTTCTTATCAGAAAGTAGCAAATATCTATGCCAATCACCAACATATATAGACTGCAATTCACCATAAATAACTCCATACAACCATTGGAGCTAGCTTTTATTGCTGGTAATGGAGACTTTGACTCCCTGCCAAGATTGTCACAGACCAGGAAATCATCTAATGTTAAAAACCCATTCATTTTCCATCTTTAGGAAATGACTTTGTCCATTACTCTCCCATTCCCCCATTCGATGTCCCCGGTGAATGGAATACTATATTGGTTTTAAATTGCACTTTTCTTCTAAAAAGCCATTGGAGAGTCTTGTACATAACTCTTTTGTGAGATTTGGACAAGCGTGAGAGATTAACAATTAGGTTCTCAGCAGTCATTATATCCATCACTTCAATATGTAAATGATTAAGCGGCGAGCAAGGTTTTTTAAATCTAAAAGCAAACTATCCAAAGTGAGCAAAATAATAAGATCTCAAATTAGGAAGGACTAGCTCCTATTCCCCTCACACTCCTATATGCAATCTCCAAAAATATTCTCAAATTATTTCTCGTCCATAGAAATAATGAGATCATGGAATTCACTTTCTTCAAACATTGGGAGTACAGAATGCAGGGAGCAGCGGCAAACAAAAAAATTAAAAGGGAAGCACTGCCATCTTTATAAGAGCCACCCTACCCAATAGCATAAGAGATAAAAGCATCCACTTATCTGGCAATGCTTTCGCCTTATTCAAAAGGGGCTGCTAATTCATATTGTACAACCCACCTAAACCTCCCAAGTAGCGTTTTGGTTGAGTATGTTCACCAGCTCTAAACTCCGGCAGTATCTTCTCACTCAAGCAGCTGCAAAGAATAATCTCACTTTTAGATTTTTGATATTATGCCCCCCCTGCAGTATTAAAAGCTTTAGAGATCTCAAACACTCTATGTTGTACTGAACTCTTGGGTGCTAGTATTAACATTAGGTTATCTGCATGTAGTTTTATTTGGACATTTGAGACAAAGATGCCTGAATATCAGCATCTTAACTAATAGCCTGAGCTAGGGGCTCGATAAAATTGACACAAAGAGCAGGAGAAAGGGGGCAACCCTGTCTGGGGACTCAAATCAGTCTAAAAACACCACTTATGGATGCGTTTAAGATGAGGCTTGCTAAAGCATTAAAATACATTCTTTTTTTATAAATCCTGCGGTCTGAGGAGGAAAATGGAATCGCTCAGAAGAGTGTTTCCCAGACCACAAGGTCAAATGCCTTTTCATTGTCTGAAAGAAAAATAGCTGGTGTTATCTGCTTGGCAACACATATATCCATGGACTCAATTAAATAATTTGTGTTGGTGTAAAGCTGCCACACAGAAACACGCCCATTCTGATCTTCGTTTATCCAACTTCGGGGCCAGTTTATTCAGCCTATTGGCAAATAATTTCATTTCAGTCTTGTAGTCTGCTTTAAGCAGTGTAATAGAGCGATAAGAATTAGGATCTAGAGTGCCTTTGCCTTTTTATTAGAAATGCTATGCAAACAAATGATGGACGGAATGCTGACTAAATCAAACATTCACCCCCAGTCAAAAGATCTGGGTTATATCTAGGCCTGGGCTGTAAATTCCGTTCCGCTCGCGGAATTTGCGGAATTTGGGTAATTTCGCATTCCACGGAGAACGCGAAATTGCCAAAAATTCCGCGATCTGCGGCTTCGCGGAGTTTTTTGCTTGTTCGCGCTTTCAAAATGCGTGTTCGCGAGATATTTCTCCCCGAGCACGCAAACAGCGTTCGCGAACAGGAAAAAAGCATCGCGAACGGGCGGAACAAGCAATTCCGCATGTTCGCGGAACTTTTGCATGCTCGCGGAGATTTTTTACTGTTTCGCGGAGCTTTGCGTAGTGCGACTACGCAAATTTCGCCCACCCCTAGTTATATCTATTGTTTTCCTGCTCACCATGCCACCCCAGTTTAGACCCAGCTATATGCAAATCAGTCTTGACCCTGTTCCTCTTGCTCACTGTGCCACTGGATTCAAGCTAGCCTGGCTGATGAGTGGTAATACCCCAAAACCGGTCCTAGGATGCCTGTTTCCAGTCCAGGAAGGACCTGGCTTGGCAGTTCGGGCTGGACTGTTCCCATGGGGAACAGGGTCAAGACTGATTTGCATATGGATGGGTCTAAACTGGGGTGGCAAGGTGAGCAAAAGAACGATGGATTTAACCCAGATTTTTTGACTGGCGGTGAATGTATGATTAACTAAGCATTCCGTCCATCATTTGTTTGCATAGCACTTTTTATTAGAAAGCACACAACATTACCAGGTTGAAAAGGGGGGGAGGTGACCCACCCTTCAATATAAAGTTAGCCACCTCCAATAATAAAGGGTTTAAAAGATCCTCAAATGCCCCCAGACATGCTCTTAACTTCTTTTTCTAGGACTTGGAGAGTGAATAAATTATCCATAAAAACGTAGTCATCCTCAGATAAAAGTGGAATTGAAATATCCTCTAAAAACATCCAGCTCCCCCTGATCAGCATCACTAGAGAAGCTATATATATTTTTTAAATGCTCAAAAACAATCTTCCTAATTTCCCCCTCTGATGAAATCATGGCACATGTCGTATGACACTTTACCAAATTAATTATATTATTATTGCAGTGCTTCTGGGTTTTCCAAGCCAAGAATCACCCTGCATAATCACTTTCTTCATAAAGTTGCTGTAGATACGTAGAATCCTGCACATACTTTGTAGCATAATAATACTTCTGGAGTGCCAATTTGGCCACATCTAGAGACTTTCTATTATCCCTGGACCCCACCCTAAGAAATTTCTCATACTCCTTGTTAATTTTATCTTCCAAACAGGCTTTTACTGGTTTTAATGATTTCAGACAAACTATGTCCTTGGAGATCAAGGAAGACCACAGAGAGTCTTTTATGGCATCCTATACCATGGTGAAGGGAGCGGTGCCAATTTTGAGCTCTAAACAGTTATCAATTTTCACTCTGCAGGAGCCCAATAAGCTATCCTCCTCCAGGTAAATCATATTAAAAACCCACCCCTGTGATTTGGATTTTGGCTCCCCACCCTATAGTTCCAGTTGTAGTGCTAAATGATCTGAAAATCCATTTGGCAGCATGTTCAGCCTTTTGAACTTGACTGCACCATAGACCAAGAAAAAATCAATGTGTGACACATTGTTATATCAGTTTGAAAAGCAAGTGAACTCTTTTTTATAGGAAAATCCATTCGCTATGGGTCTGATAATTTAAACATGCTGGAATTAGTTTTAAGGATCCTTGTGGTTTGAGGTTTGTGCTGTCTCTTATTTCTAGTTGAAAAGTCAAGACCTGGATTTTGAAGGAATTTCAAGTCCTTCGCTAAAATAATCTCACCTTCTATCGACCCAAAAGAATTAAAGAGTTTGCTTAATGGATCAGGATCCTCTTCCACAGGTGCATACAGACAAATCAATGTTAATAAAAAAGAAACTATCAAGCAATTAACCTAGCACCATCAACCCTCAGAGTCGGCCTGCCATAGATGGATTTTAGTTCTTGCCCTCTTATTGATACATATCACAACCCCCCTATGGGCACCACTAGGAGAGGTAAAGCAGTTAAAGTGGGCCCAACCCTTAAATATATTAAACGTATTCAGCTAATTTGAGAGAATGTGTGTCTCCTGCATGAAAACAACTGTTGGATTATGCCTTTGAACCCAGGCTTCTACAGCTTGCTTTTTTTGCCTGTTGTTCAGCGTATTTACAGTAAAAGAAAAAGCCTTAAGCCTGGTATAGGTCAGTTAATTCTGAACCATAATTCAAAAGTGCTAAAGTGCTGATGCTAATAAAAAGTCCAGAACAAAGAGCATGGTAACAAGCAGCAACACAATATGAAACAGCAAATTAGGGAATTGTCCTTTCCAAGGTGCGTCCATAAAGTGCATACATAGGGCTATAAAGTGCATTTTATATAATCCATGACAGCCATAAAAGGTGCTATAAGTGCGATAAGAAATATACATTCTTAAAAGTAAGCTAGTCCAAAATATCCAACACAGTAAAACAGTCCCTCTCAAAAAAGAGTGTTATACGTACTATAAAGGCTAACCACAGTTTGTCTTGGAAGACATTCCTATCTGCGCCCTCTCTACACCATCTGGCTGTAACCCAGATTCCATGTCTTCTCTGAAGCAGAATGCAACACACATGGAAAGAGGAAAAAACTAGGTGAAATATAACATTTCTACTCATCATTCCTGCTCTAGGGTGGCGGAAGGTTTTGATTTTTGCCCCAGGTTTGCGAGATATTGTAAATCTAAGGCAGCATCAAATTCTTTGGGTGTTTGTGTAAGAACACGCATAGCAACACCCATGGAATGCCTCTTTAATGCAGAGTAAGGCAAGGCAGCATCTTGCACTGCTTTGCCTTACTCCATCTGTGCAAGTCATGAAAAGCCACACAGGGTGCCTTTACATGGCCTTGTACATATGACTAAGCCCTGTGCACCACCGGGACATCACAAAAAGTGACGTTCCAGCAGTGCACAGGGCTTGTAAATAGGCCTCTAAGCCTCACAGTTTTTAGTGCATTGTAGTGCGTTTCTGAAATTAGGGCCATATGTACAAAACTGAGGATTTGCGATTTACGAATAGCGAGTCTGTAGAAAATTACTATTAGAGAATTGCAAAATGACATGTACATAACTTCGAATTCCACTAACAGGGATTCCTATGGATTTGCATTTGCAATTAGTGAATCGCAATTTAGGAAATCGCAAATTTACGATTTCCTTTTAGGCCATCGCAAATTAGGAAAAGTTGCATTCTGGATGCAGAATGATGTTGTAGGAGCAGGAAGTTTACAAATGCAGGGTGTGGCCATGATCCAGCGGGTTACTAGCAACAAGCATTCATACACAAAATACTCACCTGGGCCCATTCATTCATGCTAACTAATAATCCCCGCTGGTGGGAATCAGTTGTACTCTTTATCAAAATCCCTGCTACCAATTACCTTTCCTGATTGAAGAGTAATGACTTACCAATGGACCTTTGATAATTGGGGATAAAATGAGAACATACAAATACAATTTCATAAAACACCTGAAATAACCACTGACTCAGGAAATTTTAAAATGTTTATCTAAATTCTTTAGCAGAGTAAATTACAAACCACATAATACTTAATCGCATATCAAGGAGGAAGCATACAAATAATCATCTATGTAATCAAATGACAGTCCCTCAGAAAGGAGAAGATAGAGACAGCAGTACAACCAAAATTTACGCATTTATAGTTACCTAAAGGTGTGAAAACCAAACCCCTTGGCCAAGGATTTGGAAAGATGGGTCCCAAGAAAAATGGAGATCAAGACCTCCGGACCAGGTTCAGGACAGGATAGGTGATCTCTCTACCAACGACGCCTGCGTCGTTCCCCTCTCTGACACTTCGTTCCTCCTCGATTCTTCCGTGTCTTCTTTCTAATGGAATCCGCCGCCCCCACCTCAGGACCTCTTTGGACAGCGGTTCAGTCTGCAATCGATCAGCTCGTTCCGTGTTTCTCAGAGCTGACACCCTCAACGCTCTGCACCCTAATGCTAACTAATTAGCTAATTCTATATCTATTATACCCTTCTATACCCAGGTACCTCCCCTTAATGTTTCAAAATTATGGGCCCACTACTTCTGATTGGACAGGGACAGTGGGTTTATCCTCACAACATGACAATTTAGTTCAATTTCTTAAAGCCCATTGTTTTAAAATACCGCCCCTCACAATTAATACATTTGCTTTATTTCCCACCTGTCTCACGACAATTTTAATATAAAGTGTATACAAAATGTTTCAATTGGTAGGACATTTCAGATGTACAGTGAAGGTGATCAGCGGTTCATGTCCTTGGACATCTTCCAAGTTGACTTCATCGCTTTGTCTTGTTAGTTTTCAGAGCGCATGCGCAGGTTCCATGGCTCTTGAACTGTTGTTCAGTTAACCCAGGCCCAATTTACGAACTAATAGAAATCAAAGGAGAAATATTTTAAAATCAAAAATAAATGTTTTCACTGTATACACCCTACTTCTACTCTATTCCCATTTAATTATAAAATCTATCCCGCATTAATAGCGTTAGAATGACACATTATTAATTTCAGCAATGCGAAAGCTTTAGCATGTGAGAACATTAAGCAGCCATTTTCGCACACACTGCGCAGAAGCAAAGATTCCCTCCAAGCAAGAAAGACGTCATACCACGTGATATGGTTGACACATGCGCAGTTGAGTTCCCGCGCTTTAGCGGCCATTTTGGATTAGACAAGGATTACTTATTAGTTTTAAACACATAGGCAAGCGTCTCTCGGATAAGATGTAGTGTTTGCACATTGTTAATAATGACATTACAAAGTTTAATACAATTAATTAATACTGTGAGAAGATTGCTTACGAGCAAGTCTCATTGTGAGTCCTTGCTCCATCAATCCCCTCTCTGATGGCGTTTCTGAGCCATCAAAATTACCCACAACCAGATGCCAACTTCTAGAATATTTCTGTCACAGTCTCATTTTTACATTTTCTATTTTTATTTTCTCCTTTCAGTTTCTTGTATATTTCACTTTTCAGGTCTTCTAATTCAATTTTGTCAAATTTCCGTTTCATGCCATTTCCTTTCACTCTATATGTTTCATTCTTTTTACAACATTTGCACCATATCATTATTGACAGTACTATTATTGCTATCCCTACTAAGGGTACTAATATTTGACCTATAAGTCCTTTTCCTACATTAGTAAACCAGGTACCAATTGACGCAATGCTATTTGTCAATCTTTCCCATACACTATCAACTTCCAGTGGTTTCAGTTCATTCTCAAGTTTTGTTATATTCTTTATATATGTTCCGATATCTGCACTTTTGTCAGGAATATACATGCAACAATGTTTTGTTTTCAACAATTTACAGACTCCGCCCTCTTTTGCTAAAATTACATCAAGAGCAAGTCGATTTTGCATAACCATAGATCTAATCGCAACCATCTCCGCATTAATCATTAGAAATCCTCCAGTAGTGTCCGTTGACAAACGATCAACCACTGTAGATAATTTACATATTTTCCTTGAGTTCAGAATTATTCCCACTGAAGGTATCAATGCACCAAATATATCACCTACAATTTCAGAAATACTAGTTCTTTTACTACGTGTTAATTCACTATTATTTCCTTTGCTCCCAGTGTTTCTTTTTATGTGGTATATTTTTGGAAAAACTATTCCAAAATAACAACTTCCATACCACCGTGCAGGAAGCCTAAAGTAAGCCTTATTCCCTCACACATAATAAATTCCAGGAATAACTGAATCTGTTCCTCCTTTTAGTCCCCAACCTCCAAGAATTAAGAAATTATGTTCACATCCACTGGTACCGATGAAAATATTGTTATAATCAATCTTTAACCTATGAAGACAAATTTTCCCTGTCTTTACAAAATCCAGAGCCATAGCAGCTTGAGCTTTGCCAGGTGTGTAAATACCCTCTTTCTCAGCCCAAAGTGGAAGATGAGCTTTATGCTCAGACGCTTTCCTTTGGAAATTTTGTCTTCTATTCTCAACTAAGTTCAAAAATATATTTTCTTCTTCATGTAATGAACATGTTAGATTGCTTCTATGTGGATGTGTTATGTCTATCGACTTCATTGTTAAGAAAAATTCTCCCATAAATTTTGCATCTTGACTACTAAGCACTGGGTTCAGATTCTATCGAATAGGAACCTCTGAAAATATCACATCTATGTTTGAATAATAATACTGAAGTTTCCCTGTTCTATAAAATAAACTTGTTAATACACTACATGATATGCCATAAGTTAAAGGCAAATGATGATATGTTAACCCTTCTGCTACTGATTCAGGTAACTTCATACAGACATAACAGTCACTAACTTCCATTGTATCTACGTACTGAAACAATAATTTAGTGAAAACATTTAAACTAGTATCATTATCTGTTACCACGTGATGAAACTCTGCTTCTATTTCTACTCTGTGACTTTTCAGGTTATCTATCCTTTCCTTAGTAGCGTTATTATTCTTTTTATCCATTAGCATAAGGTAAGGAATTGCTACAATCAAAACTAACCACACTACAAGTACCACTACCAGACTACATATGCATATAGCACATCATCTTTTACAACATTTCCGTTTCAGTCTCCCAGAAACTCTGTCGTCAGCCATTTTGACAAAAGAAGATTTTTCCTTCCTTTTCTTTTTCTTTCAAGACTTTAATTTATCAAGGTGGCTTCACTTCTTTTTCATAAGTCAGTTCTGCACTTGTTCTTTCGTCACCACTTTCACTTGACTCTGAACTCTCGTAGTCTTCAAGGATTATATAAGTCCAATCGGGACCCTTAAACTTATTGTTCACAAGTTTCAATCTTTTGCTTTTTCGTTTTTCAGTCCCACTTGTTTGTCCAGATAAGCTTGTTACTTCATTTACTTGTTCTGGATCTCTACTTCGCGTTTCTATATGGTATTCTACTCTTTTAATGACACTAGGCCAATGATCACCTTTTCTGACTTTCTTTGTTTGCACTGTATCTTCACCTTTCGAGTCTTTTCCAAAAACTCTTTTATTTTCAAGGTGTGGCACAAATGGTTTGTCCTCGATTTCAGTTTCCCCTTCTATCTGTTCTTGTTCAGTTCTTGTTCTTGTTGTTTCTTCAGTTGCCTGATGGTGACTTTCTACTAACTGACCCTGTTCAGGATTGACGTTTTCATGCTTGATGCTTTCTTGCTCGATGTTTTCTTGGTTTTCTTCTTCCTGAACGTGTTTTTCTTGTTCTAACTGGTTCTGATCAGGGCTTATTGCACTTTGTACTTCTGCAGCCTGACCGCGTTCCCCTGATCCTGTCTGTCCCTGCTCAAATTTTGTTGTTTCGTTGTCAATTTGAGCCCAATTTTCTTTCCCTATCTGGGCCTGCTCAGGTTCTCTTATGGTTTCAATTTCCCTATCCTGAGCTGCTTCTTCTTCACCTGTTTGGTCCTCACTAATTTCCTCTAATCTAGCTCTACTTCTTGTTTTGTTGTAAACTTCTGGTATATCAACCACTGATATCCAGTCCTGACTTGTGCTCGATTGTTCTTCTTCAGCTTCTCCCGAATTTTCCACTTGGGATACTTCAGCTGGCCAACCTTCAGCTTCCTCAGCTATTGATGCTGACTGAGGATCTTTTCCTTCAGGAGCTGGCACCCTTTTGGTGTGGCTTACATGAATCCAATTAGCCAATCCTGCACATTTCACTGTTGTGTTTGTAACCAATATAACCTGACAAGGTTCTCCCCACCTGGGTGATAAACACGTTTCTCTGGTGTGATGCTTCACTACCACCCAGTCTCCGGGGTTCAGATCATGCTATTGTTCTGGCTGCCTGGAAACTGCGTCTTCTCCAACCTGGTGAGAGACAGAACGCACTAGGTCAGCCAATGCATTGCAATAATCTAGAACCATATCATCAGTTATGTTCAGCAGTTTATTTCCAGGTACATGTGCTTGTCTCATTGCTCTTCCCATGATGATTTCATGTGGACTCAATCCTGTATTTCTATCAGGAATACTTCTGAGTCCCATTAAGACAAGAGGCAATGCATCTGGCCAATCTAACGATGTGGATGCACACATCTTTGACAATCTTGATTTTATTGTGCCATTCATTTGTTCAACCACTCCAGAAGCCTCTGGGCGGTACGCACAGTGCAAGTTTTGTTCAATTTTAAATGCTTCACAGATTATTCGAATTACATCGTTATTGAAGTGACTTCCTCTATCTGATTCCAAAGTTACTGGGAAACCGAACCTAGGAATGAGTTCTCGTAACAACAGTTTTGTGACTGTAATTCTGTCATTCCTTCTGGTAGGGTAAGCCTCCACCCACCTTGAAAACAGACACACTATGACAAGTACATATTTCAGTCCTTTACATGGTGGTAACTGAATGAAATCTAACTGCAATCTCACAAAGGGACCCTCAGCCTTCCCATTTTTTCCCAAACCAATTACTGTTCTCCTTCCTGGATTATTCATTTGGCAAGTTAAACACCTCTGGCAAAGACTCTCTGCTGCAGCCCTAAACCTTGGATTGTACCAACTTTGTCTGAAAAGTCTAATCATGGCATCTCTCCCTACATGTGTGTCTCCATGATACATTCTGGCCATTTGTGAAATCAAGCAGTCGGGCATGGCTGGTCTGCCATCTGAATATACCCATACATCATCATCTGTTCTTCGGGTACACCCTATTTTTATCCAAACATCTCTTTCACTCTCCTCAGCATCATCTTGCAATCTTTTCACATCATTCCATGTTTCAGGTGTGGAACATAGCATTAGTTGGCAGCTGATTCCCATCCTTTCAACATTTCTGTTTACTGCCAGTCTGTTTATTATTATTATTATTAATTAGCATTTATAGAGCGCATGGCTACCCCAAGGCATCCCAGCGCTGGCGGCAATTAAGGCTAATAAGGGAAGGCTAGCAGGTACTCTTCTGGAATAGCCATGTTTTAAGACCCTTCCGGAAAGAGAGGTGGGCAGTTTCATGGTGGAGATTGAGAGGGAGGGAGTTCCACAGTCCAGCTATGTTATATGAAAAGGAGCGGCCTCCACTCCGCTGCCTGTTAATTTTAGGAGTACAGGCTAAATTTAAATTCTCCGAGCGAAGAGATTTCCTGGGGAGGTAGGCGGTGATCAAAGGCTGATTGATTCTGGGGCCTGTGCCCATAAGGGTCTTATGAGCAGTACATAAGGCTTTAAAGGAGATTCTTTCCTTTATTGGTAGCCAGTGAAGGGCTTTCAGACTGGGGCTAGCTGACTGCATGCTACTGCACCCTGTCAGAAGTCGTGCTGCGCAGTTCTGGGCCACCTGGAGTTTCCTTAGGGTGGACTTTGGGGCTCCCAGATACAGTGAATTACAGTAGTCCAGCCGCGAAAGAATCAGGGCCTGGACTACTATTTTCTTAGCTTCAGTGGGTAATAGGGGAAGGACCTTCCGTAGTTTCCTAAGGATGCCGTGACATGCCCCCGTCACTGCCACTGCCTGCTGTTCAAATTTAAGTGAGTCATCCAGCCACACACCGAGGCTCTTGATCTTGGACTTCGGAACTGGAGGGGTGCCCAAGCACTGAGGCCATGATAGTGTGGGAGTTAGCTTGGCAGTGTTGCCCACATACATGATTTCTGTTTTTTCTCCATTCAGTTTGATTCAGGAGTGTTGCATCCAGGTGGCTACTTTTCCTAGGCAGAGCTCCAGGTCTGCAGGGTCAGTCCGTGGATGATTAAGAGATATCACCAGCTGAGTATCATCCGCGTAGGTGACCACTTTGATCCCATATGGCTGGGTGACCTCCGCCAGTGGCCTCATATATACGTTAAATAACGTAGGACTTAGGGAAGATCCCTGGGGCACTCCATAATTCAGAGGGAGAGGGCTGGAAATGGATTCCTCCAAAAAGACCTGAAAAGTTCTGCCATTAAGGAATGATTGAATCCAGGAGATGGCACTTCCTGCTACCCCGACTCGCCTTACCCGTTCAATAAGAACATTGAGGTTGACCGTATCAAATGCCGCACTGAGGTCCAGGAGGACAATGGCCGCCACTCCTCCCTGATCCACTATCCTCCTAGCTTCCTCAACCACAGCCGTTAGTGCGGATTCCGTGCCATGTTGTGGGCGGAAACCCGTCTGAGATTGGTGAAGTAGTTCATGGGTTTCTAGGAAGGCTGATAGGGTAGAATTTATATGTTTTTCTAAGATCTTACTAAGCAAAGGAAGGAGGGATATGGGCCGGTAGTTGCTCAGTGCTTCTGGGTCCAGGCTAGGTTTTTTAAGTAGTGCTTTTACCATCGCATGCTTCCATATCGATGGCACGAGTCCATTGGTAATGGACATGTTAAGCACCTCCTGGATAGCTGGAAAAATCACACCTTTAGCCTTAGATAGGATATGTGGAGGGGCGGGGTCTAGAGGAGATCCAGATTTTATTTTAGCAAACATTTTAACAAGAGTCTCCATATCCAAGAGAGGAAATTTCTCCAAGGTGGGAGTAACTGCTACCACTACTCCCTGATCCTGTTGCCCAACTACTTCCATCAAGGGGATATCTAAATCACTAGGTAGTGGGGATACAGGGAGGGTCTTATAGATAGCTTGTATTTTTCCCTGAAAGTAACTCGCCAGTTCATTACACTGTCCCTTTCAGGCACAATGTTGAGCAACTAGGTCTGCGTATCTGTTACCGGCTACCACCCAGTCATCTCCTGACTGGTGTGCGACACATTTCACCACTGCCAGTTCTTTTGGTGATTGTATTGCCTCCAATAGTTCCTTTACAAACTGTCCATTTTTGATAGGGGATCCTGAAGAAGTCATGAAATCCCTCTGCATCCACAGTTGGCCAAAATCATGCACAACCCCGTACCCATATTGACTGTCCGTAAATATGGTTACTTTTAAATTTTTCCCAATTTTGGAGGCTTTGATCAAAGCAATTAATTCAGCTACTTGTGCAGATTTGACTCCTGGTAAATAGGATGCTTCGTCTATTCCAGAAAGTTCACATACAGCATAGGCTGCACTCAATTTGCCATCCTCACGTCTTAGGCATGAGCCGTCCACAAACAGCTCCCTGTCTGGGTCTTTTAGGGGCATTTCCTGTATGTCGGGACGCAGTTTTGTACACAATTCTGTGACCTGTAAACAGTCATGTTCTGGATCGTCCTTAACTTCTTCACAATATGGATCTGGCAATAATGTAGCAGGATTTACAACTGTGCACCTAGCTATGGTCACATTTTCAGCTCCTAGAATTATTCACTCATATCTTGTCATCCGACTAGGTGTGAGATGCTGAGTTCTAGTTCTTGTCAACAGGATCACAACTGCATGTGGGACAAACACTTTCACAGGATATCCCATTACTATTGACTTACTTTGCTCAATGCTCATACAGGTAGCAGCAACTGCTTTTAAACAGCCTGGCAATGCTGCAGCCACTGGGTCCAATGTAGCAGAAAAATATGCTATAGGACGCCTGTCTAGTCCATGTCTTTGGGTTAACACTGAAAGTGCACAATTTTCTCTTTCATAGCAAAACAGTGTGAATTCTTTTGTATAGTCAGGCATGCCCAAGGCAGGTGCCTCACACAAAGCATTTCTTAATTTTACAAATGCACCGGCACTTTCATCATCCCATTCAACTGGATCCTTTGCTTTTTTTTTTGTTAATTGAATTAAAGGCTTTGCTAGTAGTGAAAACCCTATAATCCATTGTCGACAGTATCCTACTATTCCAAGAAACATTCTCACTTCTCTTTGTGTTACTGGCATTTTCATTTGCTTGATTATTTTTATTCTATCAGACGTTATTCTTCTTTTTCCCCTTTCAATTTGGTGTCCCAAATATTTAACTGCCGTTGTACAGAACTGTAACTTCTCGGGTGACACTTTGTGTCCTTCCTCAGCCAAATGGTTGAGTAATGCAATTGAATCTGCGACACAATCGTCATGAGTTCTTGATGCTACCAATAAGTCGTCTATGTACTGCACCAGGACTGAGCGTCTGGGCAGTACTAATTTTTCTAGACACTTTTTCAGTATTTGATTAATAATGGAGGGACTTTCTGTGTACCCTTGAGGAACACGATTCCACACATAGACATGGTTTTCGAATTTAAACTAAAACAGATATTGGCTATCTGGATGCAATGGTATTGAGAAAAATGCTTGACACAGATCAATCACGGTAAACAATTCTGCATCCCAAGGTATCTGGTATAGGATCACTGCAGGATTTGGTACTATAGGACAACAAGGTACCACAATTTTATTAATTGTCCGCAAATCCTGAACGATCCTATATTTTCCACTAGGCTTTTTCAAACCCATGATTGGTGAACTACAAGGACTACTCAGAACTTCTTTTAATATGCCTTGTTTCACCATTCTGTCAATTTCTTCAGTAACTCCTGCTTTTACTTCTGCACTCATTTTGTACTGTCTGATATTTGGGAAAATTGCGCCTTCTTTTACAGTGATCTTCACTGGGTCTATTTTTGCCATAAGTCCTACTTCTTTCCCAGTAAAATCCCATACCTTAGAGCTTACTGTAGTTCTTAATTCTTCTGGTAATTCGTCTTTTGTTATTAAGGAGAACATCTCATCTACTTCCGTACCTTGCTTGGCTATCATGAACTTATAAACATGATCTTCATCCGGGGTCTGTATTGCAACACCATTGGGTGTGCAAAAAATTGTGCAATTCATTTTGCACAGTAAATCTCTGCCCAGTAAATTTACTGGACTGGAATCACACACCACAAATTGGTGCATTTCTCGGAAGTTTCCTATTCTTACTTCCATGAGCTCAGTAAGGGGTGTTCTGATCTTTTGATTTGCTACACCTAAGACTTGGATAGCTTCTCCAGAGAGAGGGAGGTCTGGGATGTCTGCTGTTCTTACAGTAGAATGGGTAGCACCAGTGTCCAAAAGAAAAGTGATATCATTACCTCTTATTTTCCCTTCAACATATGGACCTGACTGATCTACCGGTAAGGATGCGCCAAGTACGCACTCCTTCTCCCCCTCTCTCAGGCACCGTCATTGATAATTATATGGATTAAATTCATCCTGTAAAAGAAACTGTGAAGTTACATATTCATTCTTACCACTTCCTCCTTGATATCCGACGTCTGTACCGTGCTTTGCTCTGCTAACATTACCCTGTATAGGGGCAGGTGGCAACTGACTCTGAGGGTTTACACGCTGCTGTGAGTCATTCTGCGTCTGTGGATTTAAATTATGATTTGGGCCATTATTATTTTGAATCTTTTTACATTCGTTCTTCCAATGTCCCAACTTTCCGCACCCATCACAAGGAAATTTCTTTTTATCCTCTTCTCTACTTATTCGTCCTCTCACTTTTCCACTATTCCCTGTGTCACCATTCGTTCCAGATTCTTTTCCCTGACCTTCTGTAAGATTATCCAAATTAATTCCCTGTCGCTCAGCCATTTTTACTTGAGCCCACATCACTTTTTCTTGCAGTTTCTTGTGTCTATCCTCAATGTCGTCTCCACAATATTTAGCATACTTCAAAATTTTGTCAATGGGTTTCCTTTGCCAACATAAGATATGTTGCTTGATCATCTGACAAATCTCTGGTTTTAGACCATAAACAAATCGATAGACAAACTGACTCATATTTTTGTCTCCAATATCCTCAAAACCGATATACTGTTTGAACACCTGTAATAGACGTTCATAGTAGGCATGTACCGATTCATTTGCCTCTTGGGTAGTCCTGTCTATTTTTACCCAATCTGTTTCTTTTGGTGGTATTTTCCCTTTCAAATAAGTTATTACCTGGTGATACTTTTCCATCACGTCATTTGATGGGGCACCTGTCTTTGAATCTCTGGGATACTCTTCACTAGGCCAGTCGATTGTAATTTTCCAATCTGTCCATAAATCGGCAGGTACCACTATGTCAAACAAACCATCTAAATCCTTTAAGAATACCTTCGAAACTTTCACAAACCTCTCAACCTACTTGTACCATTCAATTGGTTTTTCTCTCAACTTTGGAAAATCATTTGTAAATGACAAAATATCTTGCCTGCTCCATGGGACATGAACATAACCTCCTCCTGGAACCTCCCGCATCGGGTACATCTGTTCTACTTTTCCTGTTTCCTTCAATAAATACTCAGAAGTCGTTCTTCTGTAACGTGCCTCTTCCTTTTTCTTTGTCCATCTAGTTTTCCATTTATCCAGTTCTCCCCATTTCTGTAATACTGACATTAATTCTTTCACTTGTAATTTCCTACCAGATGTATTCATATTTTCTAAATTCTTGTCAGTAAAATCTGCTCTACATGGTTTCTGTAGTACTTTTGACTTTCTTATTTCAATTCCCATTTCTGAGGCCAAATCCGTCAACTTTTCATGGAATATTTTTACATTTCTGGTTATGCTCCTACATACGAACAATAGTTCTTCTTCACTATAGGTATTCAAATGATCTACTCCTACATTGCCTGCTATAATTTCTTCTAACTCGACTTTTAATTTATAAATGTCCAAAATCTTTGGGGGTGATCTTTGTCTGTCTATTCCTTGTGCCCATCTTTCTAAATCTTCTGGGGTTACTACTGTTGCACTCTTAGTTCATGAAGATGTTATTATATTCACATCCTTTGAGCAACCAGGTGTGACTCTTCTGGGGGTGCTATTTATGGAGTCTCGAATAGGTAAATCCATTAGTGAAATCATAGATTCACAATCGCTGATATGGTCATCAATTATTACAGCTTCATGTTTAGGAATATCCACAGGTGTAGGCATAACTAGAGGTTTTGGACAATTTACTTTGTCACCATATAAAGGGACCACAGGACCAATGGTTATGGGTATGGTCAGGGAATCAGGATGTACATTCAACTGTGTTATTTTCTGTATTAATTCTGCTCTGTTTCTGTCTATAGCCTCCCTTTCCTTATCCTGAAGTACCCTATTAACTGGTGGATTATGTAGTACTTGAGGTACCAATGGTGTTCTCAAAATCGGTGCGCTTGGGGAACATCCACCTAGCCCTTCTTGGTATGGTGGAGGATTCTTTAGTATTTCTTCCATAAATTCATCTTCGGATTCTCCAAACCCTGTCATATGTTTATTCTTTTCTTTGCATTTATTCCCTAACAGCTCATCTGTCATGAATACTGGATACAAACCCTCGATAAGCATCGCTCGTCTCCACTGTTTCATCTGACTTTCTCGTGTCTCATTTTGGTGTCTAGGGAAAAATCCCCCATAACCCCTATTGCTTCTGGGTCTATCACGTTCAAATGCCTCGGTTTCCCATTCTTCTAGGGCTTCGTATTGCGTTAATCTTGGTCTGGGTTCTAATTCATTCATTCTTATTCTTAAATTTTGAAAAATTCTCCCATTGAAAGTACCATTCTCCGGGAAAGCTAATATTCCGTCATCTTTTGTATATTCTATCCAATTTTCTAACCATATTCAAGTATGATAACCCCTCTCCATCATCATGAATGAGGCGAGCGTTTTTGCTGGTGGAATGATAGTTCCTTCCCTAGTTTTGATTGGCTTATCCTTCTTAAAATAATTCTTAATCTTTTGTAAAAATGAAATTTTTCTCTTTTCTCCGTACATTTTGGACAAATATCTATGTATTGAATTATATTCTTCAAAACCTAAAAATCTCCTGTCTGGACGGGTTCCTGTCAAAGTCGGATCACGTTTCCACATATAACCTACACTGTCCACTAAGATTTCGACTTCTATGCTGACAACCAATCAAATTCCAGCTAACATTTGTCTCGGGCCCAATCCTAGCACGGCTTCCTTGTGACGTCTATCTGACGACCCCTCCTTTACAAACTGCGCTTTTCTGTCTCTTGCTGTTTCAACCAATCCCAGCACGGCACCTGTGACGTCAGTATTACTCCTGACTACTGACCCCTCCTTTACAAGCTCGCTCCACGCCCGCTGTGTCGACCAATGCCAGCGCGGCGTTTGTGACGTCAGCTTTTACTCCGACAGCTGACCCTCCCTTTACAAAATCGTACGCAAGACTTTATTTTCTCAACGCTTCTTATTTAAAATTCAGTAACAACATAAACATTCGCTATCGTGCCAGTTTCTCTAAATTGGAAAAGAAAGTTTTCTCTCACTTCTTAGTAAAACCCTTCCGTTTACTAAACATACACTACGAGTAAAACCCTTCCGTTTACTCTTCACATAAGCTTCAGAAATACCTGCTACTCCTTCAATGTTACCCTTTCTAGGTGATATAACATCAAATTTTCATCAGCGTATTCCTTTGCTGTCACTCACACGCACAGAGTCCCTAACAAGTACTGATAGCCCTGCTTAACTTTTCAGTACTATTTCTGCCTGACAGATAACCTCACTGCAGTATGGCTTCCACTTACCATCCGCTATTCAAATTTCCCCGGGGATTCTAGACAACATAAAACAAAACTTTTAAACAAGGGATGTTAGTTTAGAAAAATAAAATTCTCATTACCCAATTAACAAAGCAAAACCATCCTCTGATAGCCAGAAAACTGATCCAGCGGGTTACTAGCAACAAGCTTTCATACACAAAATACTCACCTGGGCCCATTCATTCACGCTAACTAATAATCCCCGCTGGTGGGAATCAGTTGTACTCTTTATCAAAATCCCTGCTACCAATTACCTCTCCTGATTGAAGAGTAATGACTTACCAATGGACCTTTGATAATTGGGGATAAAATGAGAACATACAAATACAATTTCATAAAACACCTGAAATAACCACTGACTCAGGAAATTTTAAAATGTTTATCTAAATTCTTTAGCAGAGTAAATTACAAACCACATAATACTTAATCGCATATCAAGGAGGAAGCATACAAATAATCATCTATGTAATCAAATGACAGTCCCTCAGAAAGGAGAAGATAGAGACAGCAGTACAACCAAAATTTACGCATTTATAGTTACCTAAAGGTGTGAAAACCAAACCCCTTGGCCAAGGAGTTGGAAAGATGGGTCCCAAGAAAAATGGAGATCAAGACCTCCGGACCAGGTTCAGGACAGGATAGGTGACCTCTCTACCAACGACGCCTGCGTCGTTCCCCTCTCTGACACTTCGTTCCTCCTCGATTCGTCTGTGTCTTCTTTCTAATGGAATCCGCCGCCCCCACCTCAGGACCTCTTTGGACAGCGGTTCAGTCTGCAATCGATCAGCTCATTCCGTGTTTCTCAGAGCTGACAGCCTCAACGCTCTGCACCCTAATGCTAACTAATTAGCTAATTCTATATCTATTATACCCTTCTATACCCAGGTACCTCCCATTAATGTTTCAAAATTATGGGCCCACTACTTCTGATTGGACAGGGACAGGGGGTTGATCCTCACACCATGACAATTTAGTTCAATTTTTTAAGCCCATTGTTTTAAAATACCGCCCCTCACAATTAATACATTTGCTTTATTTCCCACCCGTCTCACGACAATTTTAATATAAAGTGTATACAAAATGTTTCAATTGGTAGGACATTTCAGATGTACAGTGAAGGTGATCAGCGGGTCATGTCCTTGGACATCTTCCAGGTTGACTTCATCGCTTTGTCTTGTTAGTTTTCAGAGCGCATGCGCAGGTTACATGGCTCTTGAGCTGTTGTTCAGTTAACCCAGGCCCAATTTACAAACTAATAGAAATCAAAGAAGAAATATTTTAAAATCAAAAATAAATGTTTTTACTGTATACCCCCTACTTCTACTCTATTCCCATTTAATTGTAAAATCTATCCCGCATTAATAGCGTTAGAATACCACAGTATTAATTTCAGCAATGCGAAAGCTTTAGCATGTGAGAACATTAAGCAGCCATTTTCGCACACACTGCGCAAAAGCAAAGATTCCCTCCAAGCAAGAAAGACGTCATACCACGTGATATGGTTGACACATGCGCAGTTGAGTTCCCGCGCTTTTGCGGCCATTTTGGATTAGACAAGGATTACTTATTAGTTTTAAACACATAGGCAAGCGTCTCTCGGATAAGATGTAGTGTTTGCACATTGTTAATAATGACATTACAAAGTTTAATACAATTAATTAATACTGTGAGAAGATTGCTTACGAGCAAGTATCATTGTGAGTCCTTGCTCCATCAGCCACAACCCAGAGTCCTAGGAGGGTGCTGGAAGGGAGGAGTGCACATATCTGAGTACTGGCAAAGGAATATCTCTTATTGCACTGCACCATGTCCAAAGAAGATGTGCACAAGGAATCTGGGAGAAGGAAGAAGAAGGTGAAGTTCTCTAAAACAGAGCATTGTGTGCACTACATGGACCAGCCACTCAGAAAGGCCTCTCTCACTGTTCTAAAACCAAGATAGGGAACAGCATCTTGAAGAACACAAATTCCCTTGGTGTAACACAGAGGACCATCCAAGAGATCTGAAAATGGTGGTATGACCTGTGATCCTGAACAAAGAATAAGGTAACCAGCAGGATGGCTAAGGGTTTTGGCACAGGTGGTTGACCCTTAAAACACCTGGTCATGAGGGACAATCCCAAAGCAGGGACACAACAACCCTGGCAAGGAGAACTGTAAACATACAGACTGACATGGGGCACTGCTGTCAGGATTTTGCATGTGGGCTAGTTTAAGTGACCACAGCCTTAGAAAATGTACAGACCCACAACTTCTGTGTCCCCAACATTCTGCCCCCACCTTAGAGCAAAGAGAGCTCTAGCCTCAGTAGCACATCTATGCAGGAGGCATGCAGTACCAGGCATACATGCTGAAACACTTCTGGGTCTGACATGTCAACACTTATACAGGCCACTGTTGCTGACAAGGCACCAAGCCCCAGAGGCCGAAAGAAGTTAATCAACTGAACACTCAGAGTAACAAGTCTACAGATTATTTGTTTGTAATTACATACTTTTTGCCTAGTTGACACAATATAACATCTGAAATGGATACTGTTATTTTACGAGATCCATTTTTCTCCCAACCTGAATAAAAGGTGATCTTACAGTTATGTACCATGCACAACCATCATGTGTGATGTCCATTTCTTACATGTTGTACTCACTCTTACCTCAAAAATAGTTGTTGGTGATCTCGGTGCATCGTGCACAACCCTCTACTGCATGTGTTCCGTCCTGCTGCACCTGTAGTGGTGGTAATTCATCATCTGCGTCAGATCAGTCCTTAATGGTGATGTTCTGAAGACCCTTCCTCATTGCTATAATGAGCAGGATGGCACATGTGGCGATGATTTTACAACATGTCTTAGGTCTGTACAGTAGTGCTCCGCCGCTCTTGTGGAGGCAAGAGAACCTGGACTTCAGTATCCCATTGGTCCTCTCAATGAGGGAGCACATTGTGCTGTGTATCCTGTTGTACTGCCTTTCACTTCTTGTCCTTGGAGACAGGTGTGGTGTGAGTATCCAGGGACGCAAGGCATATGCACTGTCTCCTTATAAGCAAGAAAAGGAAAACCATTAGGTCACATTACACAAACAGTTCTGGGCACTGTATTAATTGTGTAATTCTCTTACCTAGTAGAAAACCATCCCCAAATTCACCCTCTGGCAGTCGGTTTTGTATTCCACTGTGGCAGAACATGAAGGAGTCATGGGTGCAGCCTGGGAATCCGGCCATAATATCTGTTATGATACATGAAGCATCACACACTACCTGCACATTGAGTGAGTTTGAGTTTTTCCTGTTTTTGTAGATGAATTCATTAGCTGAGGGGGCACTTACGGCAATATATGTGCCATCAACACAGTCAATGACATTGGGGAACTGTGCTACCCGGTAGAACATTAATTTGGTCTGTTGCAATGAATGGGGGCTATTTGGGAAATATAGGTATTGATTAAGCTTGCTAACAATGATGCCCAGGAACTTGTGAAAGAATCTGGAAAAGCCACTTTGTGACACACAACCTCCCCCCCCCGCCACTGCTACGACCCCCAGGTAACTGCAAGGAGCTAAGAAGTGTAAGCAACACAATACCTGTACATGTGTTGGGATTGCATTGCTTCTGAGTGTTGGAGTCTGAAGCTGGGGTTGCAATTCAGATATTAAGTCCAGGGTTAACTCACTACTGAGCCTGTACTTTTCAAAAAAACACCCCCTCAGTCTGTTCAAACAGGGTGCCCCTCACCCTAAATGTCCTCTCCTGTCACCTCCTCCTTCTCTGCCTACCAGTTAAAATCATCATCCTCCTTGCCAACATATACAAGGATGCCATTGTGAAAGAGCCAGATGCATTTTGGGTGCCTTTTTAAAGTCTGCACCTGGTTACCACCTGATCTGATTTGATTGTAATTGCATATCCTAAATGGGCGTTTTGCGAGTAGTGTCAATTAGGGAATCCTTTGTACATGCGGTTAACAATTCGCAATTTTGAAATCCCTATTTGCGATTTCCTATTTTGCAATTTCCAAAATGCGATTTCTGCTAGGTAGAAATCGCATTTGCACCACAGCAAATGCCTTTCGTACATCCCGAAATGGCATTTTGCATTTCTTAATGGCCCAAAATTGCAATTTGCACCGTTAGGACATTCAAAATGCCTTCGTATATATGGGCCTTAGTACCTTATGCAGGGGTATACTGGGTTATGTCAGTGATTAGGTTGTCGATTGTCCATAGCTCATACTCTACCATTCAACCCCAGTCTTGCTCCATGGTGGTTTTGCGGTTATGATACGATCTCAGCTGCTACTGCTGTCTCCTCACAGCGCTCAACACTCGCCGTTCATTGACTTACCTTGCCAAATCAAGCCGCCCTGCTCGTCAACTGGTCTCATCAAATTACACTTCCACTCAGATGCATCAAGTCTCTCCAAAAAGGCTCCGTGGCTTGGCAAGCCAATACCAATACTGCAGCCGAGCTGCAGACGCCCGCAGGGCTCGAGAGCCAAAACTTGCCTTCTGTTGTTCATGCAGGGAGACGACAAAGCCACCATAACAGGAGTCTCAGGCACTAACCTGTTGGAAAAATTCCCTCCTGTCATTCTCTGGTCAGTACACACAAGAAATAATAATGTTAACAATGATTATTGCTCACAGTGTTTGTTTTATTAGCAGTCATAAGTGCATTTACACCTGATTATTATTATTGATGATTGAATTTATGCGACAAAATCATGTCTTTAATATGTGGTTTGTGGATCTTGAACCTTTGACCAAGCCAGTAAGCTTACTCTATATGTTTGTGCAACCCTTTTAAGGGTCAAAGGTGATTATGTGATGTCATCTATGGTATTTTCCATCTGCCAATGTACATATTTGTAAATTACTATGTAGTAGTTAGTAGAGCGTGTGTAATAAATATATTTCTTCCTTTTCTAAAAGAAAAAGTACTGACTGGACAATCATGTATTGAGTGTTATTATTGGATACCTGTGAATGGTGATTACTAGTCCACACTACCTCCCCTAAGTAGGCCTTGGACTGCTCTGTTTCACTACCCCGAGAGAGTCAAGCACTACAATGGGGTGCTTGGTTCCCAGAAAGGAGAATTGTGGACCTAGTACTTGTGCACTCCACACAGCTAAAGCCTCAATTTACTACACACTGAATTACATTCTCTGACATATTATCACCAGCCTTTTACTTCTCTGTAGTGCTTAGAAATTACTCAGTAAAACATCCAGTCAAGCATTTAACTCAAGCTTTGGGATTTTCTTTGCTCACACTTACTAATCCTCGTGTAATCCATCGGTAATAACAGGATCAACAAGAACATATTTGGGCAGTACATCTGGACTTTTCTTATCTCTCAAAATAAGATGGGGCATCATTGCAATGGGCATTTTATGATGGATACATGTAGGAGTCTGAAATGGTTTTGCTGTGCTTTTTGAAAATTTAACAATTATTAAAATTAAAAAAATGCGCTGCAGGTTTCTATCACAAATTGAGAGACAACTATATACAAACAGAATCCAAGGAGATAACAGAAATATTATTGCTCGAAAGCACTGTGCAGTCAAATGGCCATGCGTTGCCTAATCTTTTAAGTCTGCTTGTTTTTATTGCATATTACTTGAAAATACATTCAGTCTCTAGAGAACTGCAACTGTGAATATTGATTTTATACAATTTCCTTCCACAACCTAATTGTGATATGCTGCAGCTAAATATATTTCTTTTCACTTACCAATTAAAGGATCCCGAATTCATGCTAAGAAATTATACTTTTTTCTCTGATCATAATGGCATTTTGATAGGCCGACTCTTCTAATCATTTGATGAAAATGAAATTGGCTTGTTGGCTCTTCCCCAGCTAAAAGGATACCAAGAGGTATGATTTACCAGCGACTGTTAGCATAGACAACATCAAGGAAAAACCTTGATGAGAAAGGTACTTAGCTCATTATAACCACAAGATGTGAACCTGATATCCAAGGTCAACTTTTATCTTCGTGGGCTTGGATGCTTGAGATTGTGAAAATAACTCTAATGCCACTACGCATAGATGGCTTTTAAGTTTTCATACATATCTGTGATCTTTCCAAGCACCAGTATTAGTATTATCATGATAAATCTTCTAGTTTCCATTCGCCATGATAGGTTAGTTTTGCAGCATGTTTGAAAATAATTACAAGAAGAAATAATGTGCAACAGTGCGTTCAAAATTAACCAAAATTAGAGCCTTATTTAGAGCCTGGAGGATGGGTTACTCCATCACAAACTGGTAGATATCCCATCCACCCTATTACAAGTGCATTATATCCTATGGCACATTTAATGAGGTGGCCAAGATATCCATTACGTTTCTGGCTGAGTAACCCTTCCACCAAACTCTAAATCACACCATTAGTTTTTTGTAACTAATTAAATCTGATGAAACATTTTATATGGATGTTAAATAAAAAAGCATGGATTCATGACACAGTCTATTGGTTTGATAGTTTTTAGGCAAGATGAATAAACAAGCATGGATTTATGACTCAATCTATCAAGGTAGAGAAAATATATATAATATTTAGGGCTATATTTACGAATATCTAATCACTAAAAACGGGTCGCAAAGTGTGACCAGTATTTTTGCGACCAGTAAATATTTCTAAGAACAGGCCTATATACTATGAAGTCAGCTCCTGAAAATCCGAGTTATAGCATGTCAAAACCTGCCCCACCTCAGGAATATTATTGAGGTAGGTCGTAAATAGTGACTCACTACGATTGGACGCGATCACAAGGATGGCAACCTACTTGGGCCAGTAGACCAGTATGTCTGTGATTGTCTTTCAATAACGTAAACTTTTTCTTTTAACTAGAGTCTATTTTCCGTATAGGAAACAGAACTGATTTTAAAAAGAGAAGTTTCTTTTTTTTGTTTGTTTCAGAGATGACGGTGGTCCCACGGACCAATACCTACTCTTCAACAAACTTTTTTTTTTACATTTGCAATTGGTAACTGGACCCTTTTTCAAATGCATTACCACCTCCTTTGAGGTGTTGGTAAAATATCAATGTTTTCCACCTGGATTTCAATTGCAAAACATCGATACATTAGATCCCGATTTGGCATTTGGAAGAGATGCCTACAGCACACCCCTTCTAGATATCAAATTAATATCCATTCACAATCCCATTCTAGAACTGGAAAACATTTTCTAACTCCTAAAAAGGAATTACTTCATAACAACATGCATTACAGTCACCAACTCCAAATTTGAAAACTTGTCACTGCTAAAATGCTGTATATCTGGCGCTTAGCTCTTTTCTCAAAGACTCTTCTTTGACTATTTTAGCAGGCTGTGTGCCTCCCCATCCCCCCCAATGAACAATTATACTAATTTTACTGTGTAAAGCTTATTGAGCCTCCCTAAATTCATACCCATTTCGTTCTTTCAACACAAAGCCAGATGAGTGTGAGAAAAAATATGGTACTCTACAAACTATTGACAGGTATATTTAAGCAGTTAACTCAATCTCTCCTGGTTGGCTAGCTAATATTTTGACACACTACACCTCTACAAAGGATCTTTATTCTGCCAATCTGAATCTTCTTGTGAATCCAAAATCTGTCTGAGGTACATCCATGTTCCGATTTTTCATCCTCCTCTATATTCTGCACTGTATCTCTCTCTCTACCCCCTGTCCTCGGGGCATATTCCTTAGTGAGTTTAAAAATGTCCTTATTCACCTGGTTCAATCTGAAAAGAGGAATAATGAATTTCATTATGAACTCCCGAAGAGCCGGAATAGTTTAATAGTATGTAAAGTAGCACTACAGTAGCACTATTTAATTACTATAAATTGCAATTCGAAAACCAACCTTCTCATGTCTATATTCTCTTATGGAGTTGTCTGTCACCATGGTGGCTCACCTCTTTGCACACGGAAGTATACATTTTTGTAGTAAATGTCGCAGGAACCAGAGAAGTGGTAGGAAAGATGAATAATTACTACAAAATGTGTTGGGTTAAAGGAAAAGTAAACAAGGGGGTGATTACGATGGCGTAACGTTCGCCACCGCAGGGCCGGCGGTGGTGACCGTTACGCCATCGTAACGTGATTTACCCACCCCCATATTACGATGGTGGTGAGTATCGCGGCGGACGGAAAGTCCGTCCGCCGCTTTTCCGCCGGTCGGCAATCATTACGATTGCCGGCCGGGCTGAGCTGGGGCACATTATGGTGGCGGTGCCTAGCAGGCACCGCCATCCATATTACAATGTGTGCTTTACACGGCCTTTCCATGGCGGCGATGCCGCCATGGAAAGGCTGGCGGGGATTTGCTTTGGGGGCCCGTTGCAGGCCCCCGGCGGGTTGGGTGGGTGCACTTGTGGGGTACCCATGGTACCCCCCTGCATGTCCATGCACAAGGTGGCAGGCACCACGCGGTGCCTGCCACGTTGTGCATGGACATGCACATCATGGCATTTTCCTATTGCGGCGGGTGCTGCAGCCAGCAGCAACCGCCGCAATGTTAAAATGCCAGATGCGACCGCTGCGGTGGCGGTCGCATCATAATTTGGGTGGCAGGACTGCCACATGGCAGGCGGGCGGTCCCTTTACCACTAGGATGGCGGGCGCCGCCGCCATCCTAATTAGCCCCTAAGTGTGTAGGAAGAGACAAGGGATTATGTTCTAGGTTAATTTAATTAGTTTAAATTAATTTACTTTTATATTTTTCACTACGTAAGTGTATTTATTTTTTAATAAACTTTAATAATTTTCCCTGGACTTTACTATAGGTTCACTGACAAATATCGAGGTAAAAAATATCGACCTACAAAATTATCGAGACATAAATATTGACTACAAAAATGTCGACAACCTGTACTTAAAAAGTTAGGGGCCCATTACGATACCCGGCGTAAAAGAATCCGCCAGGCATGGAAGCGGCAAAAATCCGCCCGCACACACCGTCTGAACACCGACCACGCCATTACGATTACACAAACCGAAAACCGACATCGGCGGAAAAATCACACAAAATACCGCCCGCCATCGTCCGAGTCGGAGTCAAACCGCCCGCCACGGACGGAAACACGCACGACAACACAAAACCGCCCGCCCTCACGGCCGACACACCGCACGTGAGATTACGATCGCACCGCCATGAGCGCGGGAAAACTACAAATATACCGCCCGCCTGCGCAAACAACGCCGATGAGAATCGACACGGCAGAAGCCATGGCGCCCACGTCCCTGCACAGAAACCATCCGCTGACAAAAACAATCGCACACAACATGGCCAACAAGTCCACACAGCAAGGCACGCACAAATACACAAGCACAGTACACATCCCGAAAACACCCCCTGGACAAACAAAAACTACAAAGGCCAGAACCCCAGACACAACACACCTGAAAACAACAGACCATGAGGACACACCCACATAGGTAAGTACAAAAGCAGCACTCCCACAGACCACAACCCCTTGCAACATTGCAAACTAGAGAGGAGAGGAGAGGACACAGTGACACAGCAAGGACAGCAGCACACCACAGAAACGCACACATCACAACCACCACCACCACCACCACCAAACACCGGCACCACAAACCCCCTGCACATTACACAACACACACCGCACCAGCACCACAAACACCATGGCACCACAAAGAATGCCCAAGTTCACGCCCATTGAGCTGACGGTCATGGTCGACGAGATCATCAAGGTGCACCCACAAATCTATGGGAACATGGTCCAGCACACACCACTAGCCACCAGAAACAGAATGTGGAACCGGATCGTAGACCAGGTCAATGCAGTCGGGACCCTGCCCAGGAACAGAGTCGAAATAAACAAACGGTGGAATGACGTCAAGAGCCTGGTCAAGAAGAAGGAGACCAAGAACAGAGAGCTGGCAGCCGTCACTGGCGGAGGGAATCCCGCGCTCTTCAAGACCTTCAAAGCGTGGGAGGAGAAGGTGCGAGTCATCATACATCCCGAGATCCTCGCCGGATTAGCAGGGGGAGTGGAGGCTGGTAAGTACAAACTAATGTATACCAGCACACCGCTATGTACTCACATGCACTACCACCATGCCACAGCTCCCAGGGACAAACACCCCCATGTCCAGCACACAATACACAACACATCACACACACATGCAACAGACACCACCACACACAGCCCAAACAGAACAACTGTAAGATGCGTGGGGACATGTGTACACTCAGCCAGCCACGTAACCACCAACAGGTCCCCAAATATGCCAGAAGCGCCACAACGAGCACCCACCACACCCATGTGTCCGCCACAGCTGCACTAACCGACAAGTAACAGGTAAGTGGCAGGAACACAAAGTGCAGTGGGTGGGCGGGTGGACAGCCCAAGTACAACACACACCAGGCCCCTAGTCCCACAGCACAGCAAGGAGGAGCATCCCCCACACCCCACAGCCACGTGTCAGCCACCGCAGTGCACAACGACAGCCGAAAGGTAGACATCACGGTCCACAGCAATCGGTGTCAGTGGGTGTCCAGCCACCACCACGACCCACAACACCCCCCACCCCCACAGACCTGCAACATGGAGCACCCCCCGCTTAGAACCATGTGGCATCCAGTACAGTGCACGCCCGAACAACCTGCAGGTGGGAAACTGGACAGGGCTGGATTACTGGAGGCATGAGGACCGTAACACGACCAACACATGGGACATGTCACGTAGCAGACGAACACGCAGCACCGCCCACCGTCACGAACAAGTGAACAATGTGCACACGGACATGAACCACAGACTCACACCTCACATGACCCATCACAGACACAGCAACACCCAAGGAGCCACGTCTGCATGCACAAGCCACACTGAATATAGTACCACACGGCAGCCACTGTGCAACTCATCACACACAACCGAAACACCATTGAAGTCCTGTCCATGTAGCCCCTACTGCCTGTCAACCACACACCCCACAACTACGCCTATGTAAGACAAACAACACTAGACGCAACAGAGCGGAACAACATAAATGCACACGAACACCACTGAACCCATCAAACACACAGACACACCATGCACATACAACATACCATCCATCCCATCCGTCAGCCCCAGTCTCATGAAAGGCATGTCATCCGCACAGCTGCCACACATACAGCAGTCACGCTAAGATACATGCCCATGACCAACCATGTGCCAGAAGTCAATGAAGCGCACGCCACACTGTGAGCAACAACACACAACATGGGCCACACCCCCCCACGAGCACTGCAGTGATGCACATGGCACAGGGCAGCACGCACACCAAGGAGATGGGACAACTGCAATACGTTGGCTGGCACACAACCATCACTCACTCATAACGATGCGTCCAATGCCATGTCCAGTAATCACAACAGACAGCAAATATGCAGGCCATGTCAGGCATGCACACACCTCAGACCATGCACTGTCATGCTGCCACAACACATGTCACGTTCGGCACCCATGGCTCACAGCATGTACCCCAAAAGCATATTCCCTCCCAAATGCGAATCTGGGGCATGCCCCCCATGTTGCCATATGTGTTCCTAAGCGTTCCATTTGAACCCCAAAAGCATATTCCCTCCCAAATGCGAATCTGGGGCATGGCCCCCAGGTTGCCATATGCGTTCCTAAGCGTTCCATTTGAACCCCAAAAGCATATTCCCTCCCAAATGCGAATCTGGGGCATGGCCCCCATGTTGCCATATGCGTTCCTAAGCGTCCCATTTGAACACCAAAAGCAAAGTACAAACCAGACCCAGGATGGGCCAGGAGCCCGCATACACCAGAGTCACAATAAGTAGGGGCACAGCAACACACCCATCGGCATGGCCAATCCGTCCCATGCCACATGTGCACAGCACACAGTCCCATTGCCAAGCACACACAACTACAAATGGTACAGCCACACACACGCCTCCGGGAAACCCATGTACGAGATTGCACGAACTGTGAATGTCAGACGACAAATACATACTTCGCCAGGTGCAACACAATAACAAATCTCATTCTCTCCACAGGTGACGAACTGCTGGATGCTGGGGATGGAGACAGCAGCCAGCACAGCCAGCCTACAAGCCCCCAACGAGGACACACGGATGTGGAGGATCTGTCTACCTCTTCGGACACGGACCACCAAGCAGGCCCATCTGGTGTGGCAGGGCCCAGCCGCTCCCCAGGACCCCTCCTACCCACCAACCCATCATCCAGGGCTGCTGAACATTCCCAGCCCCCTGCTGCCACTGTCGTTGCGGCCACACCCACGGTCATTGCGGCCACACCCACGGTCATTGCGGCCACACCCACGGTCATTGCGGCCACTACCACTGCCGCAACCGCCACCATCGCCGCACCGACCACCACCGCCGCCACCACCACCACGTCTTCGCTGGCACCAGCCCCAGCGCAGGTGGTGGCCCGGCCGACTGGATCCACCCTGGGAGCCACAGCGAGGACCGTGGTGAGCAATGTGGCTAGTGGGCAGGCCGGTGGCAGCAGGACTGGTAGGAGGAGCAGGGTCAGGGAAACGCCAGCCTCCCCTGGGAGCCATGCCCTGCCTCAAATGGCCAGAGTCCTTGGGGCCTATGAAGAGGCCCAAGGACAATGGGCCAGGTCAGCTACAGACACGCGTGAGGTGCTGGGGGTGCTGAGGTCCATGGACGCACGTATGGGCCAACTCGTGGACCTCATGGGCCAGCTGGTGGTGGCGGTGAGGTCACAGCCAGGGACAGCAGCTCCCCCTCCGCCACCACCTGCCGGGGCGCAGGGTCAAGCAGCAGTGTCCAGTTCCCCTGCGTCCACAGCCAGTGAGCACACCTCAACCACCAGCATGTCGCAAGCAGGCACCCCCCCTCGCAAACGTGGAAGGGGCCGTCCGAAGTGGAAACAGATCTCCCGGGAGGACTTCGCACGCTCCAGACGCAAGTGAGGCAGCCAGCCAGCCTTCCTTGACCACCCACTGCATTGACTTGGACTACGATCCCACTCCACACAGCCATCTGGATGGCATGTGTGTGTTGGACTATGGACATAGAACCAGTGGGTACACCCTGAGCATCACGCAGCCATGACCGACAGCTCATTGTCACTGCACGCACCACTTTTGTCATCACCTTACACACAATCACATGTCACAGTTTGAAATAAATGCACCTCTTACACAAACTGCTGTTTGTGCCCTGTGTTTTATTTGTACGGAATACAACGGCCACCTTGGGCGGAAAGGCACCTGATGCGTGGCATGGCAATGGAACCGGAGGGCCTGTAGGGACCTAGGGGTGGGAGACAGAACAGGAGCACATTCAATGAGTGTGTCACACACCCATCACACAGTACATGTCAACAACTACAAGCAATGTACACACATCGCACAGAGCAATAGGGCACAATGCCACAGCCACCAACAGTGGCATACAACCCTGGCCATGGAGCGTTGACACACAGCACGCAGTGAACAAACGGCCACCCTGACACAGCACACACACACCTGCACAGATACAGCCACATCAGCTGTCGTACATGGACACTCACCGTCAAGTGAAGTAGTGGGCGATGAGCTGCTGCCGCACATTACCAGCTTTCTCCTCTCCGCTGTCCTCCTCACTCGAGCTGTCCTGGTCTGCGGGCTGGGGCCCTGGTTGATCTCCGTCATCCACGATGAGGGGGATCTGCTTCCGAATGGCCAGATTGTGCAGCATGCAGCACGCCACCACTATCTGGCACACCTTCTGTGGGGAGTACGCCAGCGCACCCCCGGTGCGGTCCAGGCACCTGAACCTGGACTTGAGGAGGCCAAAGGTACGCTCGACCACACGTCTGGTCCTCCCATGTGCCTCATTGTAGCGATCGTCTGCTGGGGTGCGAGGATTCCTCAATGGACTGAGCAGCCATGCCCCATTCGGGTACGCAGAGTCACCTGGGTGTGAGGGACACAGAGAACCATTGCTATTCCAACTGGACAGGGGACAGCATCGCACAACCAGCACGCTACACCACTCCACATACTCACCGACAATACAGCCACGATCCTGTTGCAGATTGGACATCAGTCGTGGCAAGATGCTGTTGCGCATTATGTGTGCGTCATGGGCCGAGCCTGGGAACTTTGCACACACGTGGGTGATCACCATGTCCGCAAGGCACACCACTTGCACATTCAGGGAGTGCGTGTGCTTCCTGTTGCGGTACAGGTGCTCAGTGGCCTGTGGTGGAACAAGGCCAACATGTGTGCAGTCAATGGCTCCAACGACGTGTGGGATTCTGCCAAGGGCATAGAATGCACCCTTCACTGCCGCCAATTCACGAGTCCTGGGGAAGCGGATGTACCTGTTTCGGTACAGCATCATGGCTGCCAGTACATCCCTCAGCACCTTGCTGAACATGGGCTGGGACATCCCTCCTCCACTGCCCACTGTGTGCTGGAATGACCCAGTGGCGAAGAAATGCATGGCGGCCATCACCTTAGCCGTGGGGGTGACAGCTGTCGGATACACCCTGCGGGGACGGAGATGGGGTTCCAACATGGCACACAGTCGATGCAGGGTTGGCCTGTCCAGCCGAAACTTCCTAATGACCTCTGTATCGTCCATGTCCGCCAGCAATTGGTATGGGCGGTCAATGTTCGGTCTCCGCCTAGGGAAATTGGCAGTGGACACATGTCAAAGCAACACAACACATAGCAATTTCGCATACACATCACTGACATGACTGAGCAAGCACATGAGCCACAGCCCAGCTGTCAAGCTGGGACGGCACGGCCACAATACACTTACACAGGTCTCCCAACAATGGCAATGGCTAGTGATACAAACCACTGCCATGTGCATGCACATGGGGATCTAGGCCCCAATGACTTGCGGGGCGTGCTGATGGGGACTGACTGCATATTCGTCAAGCGGCAACGCCACGGCAACATGAATGTCTGCTGAGCATGGAACTGCTTCCGAGGCTGGATGAGTATGGCACACGACGACGACGATGTGGGCACAGGCTGAGCGGCCAAAACAAGTGGGACCTGTGGCACGAGGGGATATGAGACAGTAGTAGATGTCAGCACTGCACCCTATGTACAGCACTGTACGGATCACACCTCCCGAAACATTGACAGGTGTCCACATTGACAGCCCCATGCCAAGACGGCTGTGTGCTTGCAGTCACACGTCACAGGTGAGAGGTTACATTGCACGTGCCAGGTGGCAGACGTACATAGTGGGAGCTGGCATGTGTGTGCATGTGTCTCCTGTTCAGGATCCACCAGATGGGCGCTGACTCTGTACTGACCATTGGACACAGCATGTTCCGTGGAAGGCTTGTGTGTGTGGGATGGTGGCACTGGATGTGCCTCCGTTGGGTGGGGGGCCATGCACAGGGCGGGTACGTCGATGATTGCGCATTGTTGGTCACGGTGGGTGCACCCACTAAGATGTGTTGCCCTGTGTTCAATTCCTATGTCCGCATGATGATGGACTGTAGATGTGGGCAGACTACACATTGGTCGATGTGCTGTCTATATGCATGTGCCTTCACACCAGGCACAGCTGCCCCTGCACATGTGACCCCTGCTGGACTCGCTGCTGGGTCTGTGGAGCTGATGCACCTTCTGTGCGTGGGGCGGACAGCTCTCCTCACTTCCCTCATTGCGCATGTCATGACTTTGCCGCAGGTGACATGGATCATGGAGGGCCCACATGTACGCGTGGGTAGGCTACACATGATTGTTCACTGGTCGCCACCCCCAGTCAGTGTTTCGAATGGGAAGGTTGTCGTGCTGGTGGTATGTTCGATGTGGCGGATGGGCGGGCCTAGGTGCGGGCTTACATTCCGGACATGGGGGGTAGTTGGATTGGCGACTAGTTGCAGTACACACGGGACACGTCTCTTCCTTTCCACATCTGGGTCATCCCTTGTACTCACTGACAGTGATACAGTCATCTTCGCCCCAGCCCTCATGTCCTCCCCTCGCTCCCCCAATATGCATGTGCACCTGCGAGGCTAGCGCTTGCACAGGCAGCCCCAAACTCGCACCAGAGAGGGCAAGGAGTGTATGTGTGGGTCCAGTTGCACGAGTGGGCTGTCTCAGGGTATGATGTGTTGCGGGACGCCGTCCACCTGCGTGGTGCCCCAAATGGAGACCCGGCCTGCATGGACTATGCATCACAGTCTTCGCCTTCCGGATCCGCCACCTGCGACACCCAGTGGCTGTGGCTGCCCTTGCGGCCAGGCCGCGTCCGTCTGTGACTGATGGCCCACACATTCACTCTTTGGCCTCTCTGGGGAGGGCTCGGGGGTGGTGGCGCACGCGCTTGCACTTAGTCGCAATGGCATGTGGCGTGGTTGGTATAATGGGCAATGGATGGGATGGTGCGAGCCACCTCCCGTGACGTCAGTGCTGCTCGTGCTGTGGTGCGTCCCCCTACACTTCCATTTGACTTGTGCCATGCTAGACGTTGAGGTTCTATTGCCTGCGTGATATGACCAGGAGGAGCGCGAGGAGACCTCTCACACACCATGCTCCACTGCCATCCCGTGCCCTGTATCGCCTGTGCGGATTGACTATGTTGGGGTTACACCTGGTCGACTGGGGCTGTGTGTGCCTTGTCAAGGGGCATGGCGGGCGCACAACAGGATCCAGCTTGTCCACAGAGGGTGGGCTGAGGTGCACCTGGTACCGCTTTGTACGTGTGCCCGGCTGCTGTGCACACACGTGTTCACTCCCCCCGACAGGTGTCCTCTCACAATGCCCAGGGAAGCGGTGGTGTACTGTTCATGACCCCTCCCAACACGGCGTGCTCCAACTTGGCATGTGCGCATCTACCCGTCACACCCACCCACCTGAGCACTGCGTCCATACGACTTCACACGACACATGTGTGTCTTCCACAGTTGTGCTACTCATTTGCGTTGACATCCAATACCAGTGGACTACATGGTCATGTCACGACTGCCGTGTACTTCACATACTCTCATCCTCTCTCAATCGTACTTGTGAAATGAGTCAGCGGAGACAGTTTTGGTTTCAAACATTATATTGAGTCTTCTGTCCTCTGTGATGCAGTATAGTGGACACTACTGGCAGCGGAATACATGTTGAGGATATACTGAGCATGATTGCAAATGGGATAGGGTGTGGGGTTACATGTGATTGGCTGTTGCATGTGGGATGTGGGCTTCAGAGTTACATCTGCTTGGCCAAGGCTGTGCTAATGTACATTTACGTATAGCTGCGGAGCTGCGGACTTTGACACAGACGGTATACATGTAGCCTACCAGACCGCTTGGCATCATGGGCACAGTCCATCTCAGTTCCATGTGACAGGTTTGCTGCGGTTGTTCCTCATGCACGCGTGCATGTGAGATGACATCAGGGCATGTGCTTGCGTGCATGCAGCGGCGTGCCACTTGTTGTTGCACTGTGGTGGTTACTGGACATGTCACAGTCACTGGGGTCGTGTTGTTGTTGTATGCACTTGTCGTCCATGCAAAGGTCCTGGTATGGGATTCCCGGGGCGGGGGTGGGAGGGGTGCAGCACCCACAGACTCCAGGCGACCTATTCATGTCCACTGAGCGGTGTGTGTGTCCATGGGCGCTGGATCCATGTCGTGTCCTGGTTGTTCGTGCAGTTCCGTCCATGTGGGTGCGATACACAGACCCCATGCCACTGCCTCCCACGATGCATGCGGTGTTCCTGGATGTGATGGGGAACAGTGTGCATGTCCCGGTCATATCCGATGTCATGGCGATGTCGTTGATGGTGTGGTTACAGTTGCCGGTCGTTTGGTATGGCTGTTGTGGTGGTGACTGGCCAGTCCGTGCGGAAGCTAAGCATGGGTGCGGGGTTGGACATCATAGGTCAATCGAGGAACCTGCGTTGTGGTCCGACGAATTTACAGGTTGTCAGGTATGCGATGCCGTCCAGCAGGGCTTCCATGTCATTGGTGGTGTACATGTTTGCCAGCCAATGTAGCGGATGGTGGCTGTCAAGGTGTTGTTCGTAAGTTGTCCCTTGGAGGACCATGATGGGGCATGCTGGGTGACATTCGATGTAGCTGTTCTCGATGATCCGTCGTGTGGAGGCACAGTGGTCCCATTTCAGTGCGGGTGCGATGTTGGCCACATACGCCATGCCCCCATAGGCAGAGCAGGCCCTGTCGTGTGCGTCCAGAGGGAGGAGTAGTGGTAGCAGGTCCGCCTTTAGACATGCCGGGTTGGAGAGGCATATCTCCACGGGATGCTGGTAGGGACACCTCCGACAGTAGAAGACGGGCATGACGCAGCTGAACAATGTGATGCGGTAAGTCAGTCGGTAACTTACGTTCAGCAGGGACAGGAGATCGCATCCCAATATATGTAACAGGTTGGTTTTGTACAGCTTGAGCTGTCCGGCGTAGTTGGGTAGGTGTGTTGCGGTTGCCATTTCGCAGCGGTGCGTTGTGGTGGCGTGCTCCGGCTGTGTGTGCAGTCTGCAATGTGCACGCTCCGAGGTTGCTGTGAGCTCTGTGTAGTCGTAGGGAGACAGGACTTGTGTTCTGTTGGCTTGTTTGGAGGACACGGGCCCTCATCCCACATGCTTCTCAGACAGTTCAAGGTCAGTGATGTGTGACTCCTTCCAATTAACTTGCATGTGGCCGACATGGGGGAGTGTTTTCTTCTTTCTTCCCCGTCCGTTGTGTGCTTCTGTGATATGCGCTATCTGCCCTGTGGTCGGTCTCCTCGGCATGCCTGTGTTGGTCTATTCTTGGACAATGGCTGTATTCACCGGCTTCTGTCGTAGGGCTGTGGTTTCGGAGTTGGAATGGAAGGTCATTCAGTGCTGTCTGCTCTCCCTTGTGTGGGCGGCAGGCTGCCTTTCCGCTCTGCGTTGGGCCTTGTGTTTGAATGTTATTCTTGGGCCACCTGTTGTCGGTCCCCGGGCTCTTTGGTGTTCCGTTTTATATGTCTTGTTCATATGTGCAGGGTGGTATGGGTGTTTCAGTGTGGTACTGGCGTTCCTCTTCCCGAAGAGGCCCTGCTTCTCCTAGTTGGTGTTGCCGCCGCTGTGTGCTACGCCATGTTTGTTACACTGGGGTGTGTCCTGCTGTTGCGTGACTTCACTGACATGTGTGCGTCGGTTGTGTGGCGTTGGGTGTTGTCCGTGAATTGGGCGTTGGGGACATGTCTGTGGCAGGCCTGTCACGTGTCATGTGCATTCGGGGTGGGGCTGATGTGTGTGCTGCTTGGTTGTGTCCCTGTGTCTGTGTGCGACGCATGCATGGCGCTGCGGTTGGCCTCTGCGTTGTGCGCATGTGTGGCGGCGTCATCGCCGCTTTGGGGCCGTGACGGGGTCGTTGGTTCCTAGTCCCAGGTGGTGTGTACACATGTGTTACGCGATGTTACGATTTGGCCTGTGTGTCATATGTGGATGCAATGGTGGATGTGTAGTGTACACGCGCTGGTGGGGGGTTGTCCGCTTTTCCGCCCTTGCACTGTGTGCGCTGTTTGCGTGCACTTGTTGTGTGTGTGCCTACCTGCGTCTCCGCGGTACGTTGCGTCCTTGGTGGTGCATCAGCAGGAGCATGGGGAGGGCCTGCAGTGCTGGATTCATGCTCGGGGAGCCGCTTCTTCGTTGTCCGTGCTCGGCGTCCGTGTTACCGCTTCGGTTTGTCGTACGGTATCTCTTGGCCGTGGGAGCCGTTTGTTTGCGGCATCGTAATTTATACGCCGGGCGGGACGTGTTTCGTCGGACGGTGTGTGTCAATTGGGCTGCGCCGCTACGTGTACGGGCGCACTTTGATGGCGGACGGTGTTGCTGGCTTGCCGGCGGTGTTTGGCCTACTTTTCGCATCGTAATTGGGCGGGCGTGTGGACTGCTGCGTGCCGGCGGTAACTGGTGGTTTTTGCATCCGCCAGCACGGCGGTTGTGCTTCCGCCCGCCATCGTAATGACCCCCTTAATAACAAAAATATCAAAAAAATATAATTTTCAATAATATCATTGTAATAATTATCAATTTTTAAATATATATGAATTAAAATATTTAAAATTAAATATGTTAAATACTAACATGAAGTTAATAAAAATTAAATATATTTAGGGGGTCATTACGATGTCGGACACCGCATCGGTCATGGGACCGACTGCCACCCGGTCGGCAGTCCTCACCGCCTCATTAGGATGCGACGGAACACTGTTCGGTCGCATTCCTACCTTTTACTATGGGAGCATGCATTCTGGCCATAAACTGGCCGTAATGCATGCTCCCATAGTAAAATGGGAGGTGCGGTTCATCCCTCCACCCTGTGGCAGGCACCTCAATGTGCCTGCCACAAGGTGCAGGGATCAACCGGGGGTCACCATAGATGCCCCCTCGGCCTCCAACTGGAGTTTGTGCACCCAAGGGGGCCCTGCTGGGGGCCCCTGAAGATGCTTTCTGACATGGTTTCCATGTCGGACAGGCTGGCATGGAAACCATGGACCTCATTATGATGGCGATTGGACTTTCGTCCATTGGAATTACAATTACAAGTGTATGTTTTGTATTTTGACCACAGTACAAAAAATACACTTTTTGCATATCCATGCACTATGTGGCAGGCACCATGTGGTGTCTGCCACATGGTGCAGGGATATGTTGGGGGGCACCATATGTGCAACCCAGGGCCCATGTCGGAGGGCCAGGGAGGAAGGGGGGCCCGCTACGGCTACGGGACCCCAATGTCCCTTTCCGCCTGCCTTTTCATGCTGGGTAAAGCACCATGAAAGGACATTGTAATCCCTACAGCGGTGCCTGGCAGGCATCGCCTCTATTGTAAGGATACAAGTCCCTCCGATGGACCGACGGGCTCCTAGAGCCCGTCAGATCCGTGGTGGTCGGTCTCTCCGAACGCCAGCCATCCGCCCGCCATCCTAATGTGGCGGGCGGGAATCAGCATTATGATGTCCATGGGACCACCACCGATGGGCTGATCGCCATCGTAATCAGGCCCCATGTCGGAAACCGGCATCGTAATCTTAAGGGCTGAAAGACCCACGCTTAAGATTACAGGCCGTTTTTTTTTCTGACCGCCTCCATCGTAATGAGGCGTTCAGAAAGGAAACCGAACGTCCCATTACAATCCGTTGTAAAGGCCCCTTAATGTATATTGTAACAAATATAACAAATAAACGTACTTTATAAAAGTTAAACACATACAAATATATATATTTAACATATATCTAGTTAAAAAACTATTATAAATCTAATAATTGCAAATTATTTTGTAATTTAAAAAATATTAAATATTATTATAATAAAACAAATATATATATATATATATATATATATATTCACTGAAAAAACCATAGGTTTTAGGGACAGTTATAGTTAGTTGGACATTGCACTCGTACAAAACCCGTGAAATTCCCCCGTTATAGTTAGTCCAGCTAACTATAACTCGCGCCCGCAATGCACTGCTGATGACGTCACATATTACATCACTCATGACATGGTCAGTGACATCACTGATGACATCACTGATGACATCTCAAATGACATCACTGATGACATCATCCAGTGACTGTGTGTTTCTGTAAAGTTTAAATATTTTTAATATATATAGGAAAAGACGTATTGAAGAATGAGTGGGTGTGTAAGTGTCTGTATGGATGATTTAGTAGGTGCGTGACTGACTCTATAAGTGAGTGATTTAACGTATCTTACTGAATGCATGGGTTAGTGACTAAACTGGGTGAATGTCTGTATCCGTCTGTCTGTTGCTGTGTAAGTGGCTGCATGTGTTTGTGAATAGCTACATGAGTGTCTATATGAGTTATTGAATGCTTGTCTGAGTATCTGTATGGGTGCCTGAGTGTTTGTGTGGGAGGGGTGTGTGCAACTCTGTGCATAGATGTGTGAGTGGGTGATTCACTGGGTGGATGGTTTCAAGAGTGCAACTGTGATAGACTGTATGGGTGGGTAAGTGTGTGTAAGAGTGTGTTAGTGAGTGAATGTATGTCCCAGTGGTACATGTGTGAGTAACTACATATGTGAAAGGCAGTATATATGTGTGTTGGAGTATATAAATAGCTATAAGCGAGAGTGAGTGATTGTGATAGTGGCTGTATGGATGAGTGTGTGCTTGTATCAGTGATTGTATAAGAGCGTAAGAATGTGCTACTATTTGTATGAGTAAGTGAGCTGGTGTGTGTATAACTGTATAGGTGAGTAAATGGTAGTGTGTTTAATTATTTGCATGACTGACTAGGTGTGTGAGTACCTCTATGGATGAGTGGCGGTGTTTGAGTGTCTATATAGGAGTATGAGTGCATATGATAGTCCTGTACTGAGTGACCGTAAGTATGAGTGACTGTACGGGTGAGTGAGTGGATGTGTGCGTAGACCTAAGAATCAGTGAGTGGGTATGTAGTTATTGGTGTTGGAGTGTCTATGGTTTTGCGAATGGCAGTCTGTAATTTAGAGTGGGTGTATCAAAGGTTATATTAGAGTGTGAGGAGGTGCATCAGATTATCACGTGGATGATGTCATCAGTGATGTCATTTGAGATGTCATCAGTGATGTCATCAGTGATGTCACTGACCATGTCATGAGTGATGTAATATGTGACGTCATCAGCAGTGCATTGCGGGGCGCGAGTTATAGTTAGCTGGACTAACTATAACGGGGGAATTTCACGGGTTTTGTACGAGTGCAATGTCCAACTAACTATAACTGTCCCTAAAACCTATGGTTTTTTCAGTGAATTTCAAAGGTTTTTTAAATGCTAATTTGTAACTATAACGTCCCTGAAACCTATGGTTTTTTCAGTGAATTTCAAAGGTTTTTTAAATGCTAATTTGTAACTATAACATGTCTGAAACCTACAGTTTTTTCAGTGAATTTCAAAGGTTTTGTAAATGACAATTTTTAAATGTATTAATTGTTATATACATTTTTTTCATACTGATTTCCAAATTTTTTAGAAACAATTTGTTTTTACATATTTTATTTTTTAAATTACATTGTAATTACATTATACATTACATTACAAAAAATACTTTCTCAGAATGAATTACTTTAGTTTAATTACTTTGCACATAGGCAATAGACTTTTAAGTACAGTAGTTACAGTTGTTGCAATGGGCAACACATTTTCAAACACAATGCAACATTCAGCTCAATGTGAATTTCTAGTTAAATGCAATTAGTTACTTTATGGATTACTTTTCTAACCACATTACTGGATCCTAGATTCAGTCCTGGGACATCTCCTGTAAACAGCTGAGTAAAAGCGTTTTGGTTACAGTCGTGATTTTTAAGGAATATTATTGTACTTTAAAAGTTCACACTTAGAAACTTTTTCTCATAGAATCACCAATGTTATCCTATGGAAGGAAATTCACTTAGAAGTTAAAAACTGTTATCGTTACTTTTTCTTACTCAGTGTTGGATCCTGGATCCAGCACTGGTGCATCTCCTGTAAACAGTTGAAAGAATGCGTTTAAGTCATACAGGCGATTTTTTAGGAATATTTGTAGTTTGTGAAAATCGACACTTTGAAACTTTTCTGCTGAAAACCAGACAATGGATTCCTATGGAAGGAAATTCAAGTTACTGGTAAGTACGGTTAAAATTACTTTTGAGGATCAGTACTGGGCTGAAAGATGCAGCACTGAGGTCTCTCCTGATAACAGGTGAGTAAATCGAATTCGTATTTCGGCTGATTTTAGAGGACTATTTTAAAGTTCCAAAACTCCACACTTAGAAGAATTTCCAAGTGAAACCAGTCAATGTTAGCCTATGGAAGGAAATTCAAGTTACTGGTAAGTACGGTTAAAATTACTTTTCAGGACCAGTACTGGGCTGAAAGATGCAGCACTGAGGTCTCTCCTGATAACAGGTGAGTAAATCAGAATTCGGATTTCGGCTGATTTTAGAGGAATATTTGTATGTTTCAAAAATCAACACTTAGAAACTTTTTCAGCAAAAAGCAGGCAATGATATCCTATGGAAGGAAATTCAAGTTACTGGTAAGTACGGTTAAAATTACTTTTGAGGATCAGTACTGGGCTAAAAGATGCAGCACTGGGTTCTCTCCTGATAACAGGTGAGTAAATCGGAATTCGTATTTCGGCTGATTTTAGAGGAATATTTTAAAGTTCCAAAACTCCACACTTAGAAGAATTTCCAAGTGAAACCAGTCAATGTTAGCCTATGAAGGAAATTCAAGTTACCGGTAAGTACGGTTAAAATTACTTTTGAGGATCAGTACTGGGCTGAAAGATGCAGCACTGAGGTCTCTCCTGATAACAGGTGAGTAAATCGGAATTCGTATTTCGTCTGATTTTAGAGGAATATTTTAAAGTTCCAAAACTCCACACTTAGAAGAATTTCCAAGTGAAACCAGTCAATGTTAGCCTATGAAGGAAATTCAAGTTACCGGTAAGTACGGTTAAAATTACTTTTCAGGACCAGTACTGGGCTGAAAGATGCAGCACTGAGGTCTCTCCTGATAACAGGTGAGTAAATCAGAATTCGGATTTCGGCTGATTTTAGAGGAATATTTGTATGTTTCAAAAATCAACACTTAGAAACTTTTTCAGCAAAAAGCAGGCAATGATATCCTATGGAAGGAAATTCAAGTTACTGGTAAGTACGGTTAAAATTACTTTTGAGGATCAGTACTGGGCTAAAAGATGCAGCACTGGGTTCTCTCCTGATAACAGGTGAGTAAATCGGAATTCGTATTTCGGCTGATTTTAGAGGAATATTTTAAAGTTCCAAAACTCCACACTTAGAAGAATTTCCAAGTGAAACCAGTCAATGTTAGCCTATGAAGGAAATTCAAGTTACCGGTAAGTACGGTTAAAATTACTTTTGAGGATCAGTACTGGGCTGAAAGATGCAGCACTGAGGTCTCTCCTGATAACAGGTGAGTAAATCGGAATTCGTATTTCGGCTGATTTTAGAGGAATATTTTAAAGTTCCAAAACTCCACACTTAGAAGAATTTCCAAGTGAAACCAGTCAATGTTAGCCTATGAAGGAAATTCAAGTTACCGGTAAGTACGGTTAAAATTACTTTTCAGGACCAGTACTGGGCTGAAAGATGCAGCACTGAGGTCTCTCCTGATAACAGGTGAGTAAATCAGAATTCGGATTTCGGCTGATTTTAGAGGAATATTTGTATGTTTCAAAAATCAACACTTAGAAACTTTTTCAGCAAAAAGCAGGCAATGATATCCTATGGAAGGAAATTCAAGTTACTGGTAAGTACGGTTAAAATTACTTTTGAGGATCAGTACTGGGCTGAAAGATGCAGCACTGAGGTCTCTCCTGATAACAGGTGAGTAAATCGGAATTCGTATTTCGGCTGATTTTAGAGGAATATTTGCACAATGGTGAAGGGAGGGGGCGGGGCCTGAGGTGACATCTGTGCAAACGCGCCCCGTGGCGCGTTTTAAGTTGGGGGATTAAGTCCCCTTGAATCATGAGGGTCCCTACGGGCCAACTAGCCCACCAGGAACCTCCAGTATGCGCCAGGGGGCTGCATTGCAGAGACATGTACAGAGGCCACACCCCTTTTTACACCTTTCTGCAACGCAGCTCTGTGGCGCTTTCTGGACATACCTGTTGGGCTAGTTGGCCCCCAGGGACCCTCAGGATTGAAGAGGATTTAATTCCCCATCTTAAAACGCGCCACGGGGCCTGTTTGCACACATGTCACCTGAAGCCCCGCCCTCCCTTCACCACTGTGCAAACGCGCCCCGTGGCGCGTTTTAAGTCGGGGGATTAACTCCCTTGAATCCTGAGGGTCCCTGGAGTCCAACTAGCCCACCATGTTCCTCCAAAAAGCGCCACAGAGCTGCGTTGCAGAGAGGTGTAAAAGGGGCGTGGCCCCTGTACACCTCTCTGCAAGGCAGCCCCTGGTGCATACTGGAGGTTCCTGGTGGGCTAGTTGGCCCCCAGGGACCCCCAGTATTCAAGGGGAATTCGTCTCCTCTGCAAACGCGCCAGGGGCGCGTTTGCAGAGTGATGAAGGAAGGGGCGGGGCCTGCGGGCCCGATCGTTTTTTTTTGTTTTGTTTTTTTCCCCTGAAGGGGGCCGTGTGGCCCCCCTTCCTTTTTCCTATTTTTAGGCCCTGGGGACCCCATCCCCCAGGGCCTTACCCCTTTTTTAAATTAAAATTAAAAAAAAAAACGGGAAGGGTGCCGCGTGGCCCCCTTCCCTGGGCCTGTATTGGCCCCGGGGACCCCATCCCCCGGGGCATGGCCTCTTTTTGTTTTTATTTGGAGGGGGCTGCGTGGCCCCCCTCCTCAGGCCATTTAAGGCCCCGGGGACCCCATCCCCGGGCCGGCCTTGCACTTTTTTAATTTTTTTACCATTTTTTAACTTTGGGGAGGGGGCTGCGTGGCCCCCCTCCCGGGCCACTTATGGCCCCGGGGACCCCATCCCCCGGGGCCTGGCCTCACGTTGGAGACTGTGGGGGGGTCCCCAATCCCCCCACAGTCCCGCCGGCTCCCCGTGTCCTCCGGGAGCCGGCATTGCTTTTACACATGGGGACCACCACCCCCCAGGGCCGGCTCCTGCAGTGTCCCGGGGTGCCTACCCCCGGGACACTGCTGTTTGCAATGACAGGACGGGAGCCTCGCGGCTCCCGTCCTGTCATTGCAAACTTGCTTTGGATATTGGAAGAGAGAGCAGGAAACCTGCTCTCTCTTCCAATATCCAAAGCCGATTGCTTTTCCACATGGGGAGCGACCGCCAGTAGATAATATATATATATATATATATTCACTGAAAAAACCATAGGCTTTAGGGAAAGTTATAGTTAGTTGGACATTTCACTCGTACAAAACCTGTGAAATTCCCCCGTTATAGTTAGTTCAGCTAACTATAACTTGCGCCCCCGCAATGCACTGCTGATGACGTCACATATTACATCACTCATGACATGGTCAGTGACATCACTGATGACATCATCCAGTGAATGTGTGTTTCTGTAAAGTTTAAATATGTTTAATATATATAGGGAAAGGCGTATTGAAGAATGAGTGGGTGTATAAGTGTCTGAATGGATGATTTAGTACGTGCGTGAGTGACTCTACAAGTGAGTGATTAAACGTATCTTACTGAATGCATGTGTTAGTGACTAAACTGTGTGAATGTCTGTATCCGTCTGTCTGTTGGTGTGTAAGTGGATGCATGGATGTGTGAATAGCTACATGAGTGTCTATATGGGTTATTGATTGGTTCTCTGAGTATGTGTATGGGTGCCTGAGTGTTTGTGTGGGTGGGGTGTGTGTGACTCTGTACATAGATGTGTGAGTGGGTGATTCACTGGGTGCATGATTTCAAGAGTGCATCTGTGATGGAATGCTTGGGTGGGTGAGTGTGTGTATGGGTGTGTTAGTGAGTGAATGTATATCTCAGTGGTACATGTGCGAGTAACTACATATGTAAGAGGCAGTATATATGTGTGTTAGAGTATTTAAATGGCTATAAGTGAGAGTGTGTGATTGTGAGAGTGGCTGTATGGATGCGTGTGTGCTTGTATCAGTTATTGTATAAGAGCGTAAGAATGTGCTAGTATTTGCATGAGTAAGTGCGCTGGTGTGTGTATAACTGTATAGGTGAGTAAATGGCAGTGTGAATAATTATTTGTATGACTGACTAGGTGTGTGAGTACCTCTATGGATGAGTGGCGGTGTGTGAGTGTTTATATAGGTGTATGAGTGCATATGATAGTCCTGTACTGAGTGACTGTAAGTATGAGTGACTGTACGGGTGAGTGAGTAGATGTGTGTGTGTAGACCTAAGAATTAGTGAGTGGGTATGTAGTTATTGGTATTGGAGTGTGTATGGTTTTGAGAATGGCAGTCTGTAATTTAGAGTAGGTGTATCAAAAGTTATATTAGGGTGTGAGAAGATGCATGAAATTATCACATGGATGATGTCATCAGTGATGTCATCAGTGGTGTCATCAGTGATGTCACTGACCATGTCATCAGTGATGTAATATGTGACGTCATCAGCAGTGCATTGCGGGGGCGCGAGTTATAGTTAGCTGAACTAACTATAATGGGGGAATTTCACGGGTTTTGTACGAGTGAAATGTCCAACTAACTATAACTTTCCCTAAAACCTATGGTTTTTTCAGTGAATTTCTAAGGTTTTTTAAATGCTAATTTCTAACTATAACGTGCCTGAAACCTATGGTTTTTTCAGTGAATTTCAAAGGTTTTTTAAATGCTAATTTCTAACTATAACGTGCCTGAAACCTATGGTTTTTTCAGTGAATTTCAAAGGTTTTTTAAATGCTAATTTCTAACTATGCCTACAGAGGTAGGACATGTGAAGAAAGAAGAAAAAAAGGCACAGAAAGAAGCAAAAGAAATGCACAAACAAGCAACAGAAGTCCACAAAGACGAAGAAAAGTGCAGGAAGAAGCAAGACGTGCAGAAAGAACCAACAGAGGAGCAGAAAGAGGCCTTGTTGCAAAATCATCCTGTGCCCACAACTTTTTCAGACGGGTACTGGTGTTAACTGGCTCTGACTAACCAGGCCTAGAGCCAGTGCTATGCTAAAAGACACTTAGAATACAGTGAAAACACCTACATACACTAGGGAACACTATGCGTTGGGGTACCCCTGTGATTAGCATGACCTCCTCTGTAAGTCCCTAGTACATAATAGGGCAGGGGGATTAAAACTAACTAACTAACTTGTCACATCACGCCCCGTCCCCTCCCTTCATCACTGTACAAACGCGCCCCGTGGCGCGTTTTAAGTTGGGGGATTAAGTCCCCTTGAATCATGAGGGTCCCTGGGGTCCAACTAGCCCACCCTGTACCTCCAGTATGCACCAGGGAGCTGCGTTGCAGAGAGGTGTTCAGAGGCCACGCCCCTTTTTACACCTCTCTGCAACGCAGCTCTGTGGCGCTTTCTGGACGTACCTGGTGGGCTAGTTGGCCCCCAGGGACTCTCAGGATTGAAGGGGATTTAATTCCCCATCTTAAAACGCGCCACGGGGCCTGTTTGCACACATGTCACCTGAAGCCCCGCCCCCTCCCTTCACCACTGTGCAAACGCACCCCGTGGCGCGTTTTAAGTTGGGGGATTAAGTCCCCTTGAACCCTGAGGGTCCCTGGAGTCCAACTAGCCCACCATGTACCTCCAAAAAGCGCCACAGAGCTGCGTTGCAGAGAGGTGTAAAAAGGGGCGTGGCCTCTGAGCACCTCTCTGCAACGCAGCTCCCTGGCGCATACTGGAGGTTCCTGGTGGGCTAGTTGGCCCCCAGGGACCCCAAGTATTCAAGGGGAATTACTTCCCCTTCTTACAACGCGCCAGGGGGCGCATTTGCAGACTGCTGCAGGGAGGGGGCGGGGCCTCCGGCACGATGCCGGTCTTTTTTTTTCCTTTTTTTTTTAAGGGAGGGGGGCTGCGTGGTCCCCCTTCCCTCGGCCACTTTTGGCCCCGGGGACCCCATCCCCCGGAGCCTGAGGATTTTTTTTTTAAACGGGTAGGGGGCCGAGTGGCCCCCCTTCCCTGGGACTCTATTGGCCCCGGGGACCCCATCCCCTGGAGCATGCCCTCTTTTAAAAAATATATATATATATTTGGAGGGGGGCTGCGTGGCCCCCCTCCTCAGGCCATTTAAGGCCCCGGGGACCCCTTCCCCCGGGGCCGGCCTTTACGTTTTTTTTAATAAATTTTTTTTAATTTTCTTTTTGGGGAGGGGTGCTGCATGGCCCCACCTCCCGGGCCACTAATGGCCCCGGGGACCCCATCCGCCGGGGCCTGGCCACTCGTTGGGGACCGTGGGGGGGTCCCCAATCCCCTCACGGTCCCGCCGGCTCCCCGCGTCCTGCGGGAGCCGGCATTGCTTTTCCATAAGGGGAGCTGCTGACATGCAGCTCCCCTTATGGAAAAGCAATCTGCTTTGCTTCATTGAAGCGAGAGCAGGTTTCCCTGCTCTCGCTTCAATGAAGCAAAGCAAGTTTGCAATGACAGGGCGGGAGCCGCGCGGCTCCCGCCCTGCCATTGCAAACAGCAGTGTCCCGGGGGTAGGCACCCCGGGACACTGCAGGAGCCGGCCCTGGGGGGTGGTGGTCCCCAGGGCCATGGAGGGCTCCAGGAGGGGCCGTGCGGCCCCCTCCCTTCATTAGTAAAGCCCCGGGAGGTGGTGATCCCCGGGGCTTCGAGGTCCGAAACGGACCCCCACATTTCTTTTGTTAGTGCCCGGGGAGGTGGCGGTCCTCGGGCGTGTGGGGGCTGGAGCCCCCCACACAGGTAATTTAATTTAAAAAAGAAGCCCCGGGGTGGCGGTCCCCGGGGCTGCGGGAGGGCTGAGTGCCCTCCTGCACGATTTAAAATTCAAAGCCCCGGGTGGTGGCGGTCCCCGGGGCTTGGGGGCCTTAGAGGCCCCCAAACCATTTTATTATTAACCCCCGCATGCCCTCGGGACTTGGCCCACCCATTCACGGCAGGATCCACGCACCCTGCACGCATCCCGCCGATTTAAAAAAAAAAAAATTTGGGGCCCTGGGGGTCCTTGTGGGACCCCCTGAGCAGGCCTAGGGGGTCAGGGGGTTTCTACCCTGCCCCCTTTTTGTGTTTTGCGCACTTGTTTCTGTGCCTCGGTTCTACCGAGGAACAAGATGGCTGCCAACACTTCATGGTTTGGAGTGTTGACAGCCAATTAGCATACAGCTCGTGATCGGGAAGGTGCGCTCAGGGTGCGCGGACCCTCCGCGGCCATAGATATATATGTGGTTTTACTTTTGATTTTCTCAGGAACTACTGAACGGATTTACACCATTTAACCAAAAGGCACGACTCTGAACCAAGGGCTACCTTTTTGCCAAATTTGGTGTAATTCCGTTCAGCAGTTCGGGCTGTAGCTGCGACTAAAGGTTCCTATGGAAAATTGCATGGGGAAAACACGTTTTGGGCCCCCCTTTTTTCTCGGCCCCCACTTGACGAATCACCCCGAAACTTTCAAGATAGGAGCGGACCTTACCGGGCCATAAGTTTTGAAAATTTCGCGAAGATTCATCAACCTGCGCCAAAGTTATTGGGAATAGAATGTTGCGGACTACTCTCACTATAATAAATGCAAAATTAGATAAAAGATTGTATTGTGGAGTACTAAAATTTACCATTCCCATTCCAATTAAATACAACACTAGGAAAAAGTTTAGATTACAGAGAGATAAAATTTACAGTTCCCGCTCCAGTCAGTGCAACAGTAGGGAAAGTGTTGAATTGCAAAGGGGTAGAATTTAATATTTCCACTCCACTGAGTGTAACAGTAGGGAAAGTGTTGGATTGCGTAGGGATAACATTTGCTAATCCCAATTCCAAAGAGTGCAAAATTAGGGAAATTGTTGGATTGCGGAGGGGGAATTTTTAATATTCCCACTCTAGTAGTGCTGGATTGTGGAGGTGTTCAAATTCACTATTCCCACTCCACTGCCAGTAACAGTAGGGTAAGTGTTGGCTTGCAGAGGGATAACATTTACTATTCCCACTCCAATGAGTGAAAAGTAGGGAAAGTGTTGGCTTGCAGAGGGGCAACATTTACTATTCCCACTCCAGTCAGTGCAAAAGTAGGGAAAGTGTTGGATTGCAGAAGTAAAAAATTGAGGGGCATATTCCCAAGAACGTGTGATAACTACTGCAAATCCAGCTTAACGCAACACTTCACATCGCAGTCCATCGCGGGAAAATAACGCTGTGTCAACGTGGCATTCCCAACATGCATCAAATGAACGTGTTAAAATAAACGCGACGCCGCAAAAGCTCGAAACCCCAACGTAAAAATAGTAGCGATGACGCCAATCGCGATACAAAAATTTGCGAAAACCAGCCACAGGCCTGCAATTCCCACACGTCATGCGGGAAAATGCACTATAAAAGTAGAAAAAAAACATACAAACAATAGCCAAACAACAGCGAAGCTCAATGGAGGCATCCGGAGCAAGTACAGAGGACAACCAGAACCCCACAAGCCCCCTGGAGGACCAGCCTGGGACCTCAGGGTCAGGGAAGGGCAAGGACAAGAAGAGTAGGAAGAAGCGGTTCAGTCCGCAGGAAAACAAGATCCTGATAACGGAGGTGATAGAACACCATCAAACACTGTTCGTCACCTCCACTGTGTCACTGGCAGCTAAAAATGGAATATGGCAGACCATCGTGGACAAGGTGAATGCAGTCGGAGTGCTGAGGAGGACAATGGACGAGGTCAAGAGGTGCTGGAATGATGTGAAGCGCAAAACCAAGCTGAAACTCTCAAACAACCGGAAGGCAGCAACGCAGACTGGAGGTGGGAGTCCAGCGCCAGAGGAGGAGCTGGACGAGATGGAGGAAATGGTGTCCACAATCATCAGTGGGGAGACGGTGGCAGGAGTTGGGGGACCGGACACTGCTCAACATGACCGGACACAACAGCAACAGGGTGAGTAACGACCAGGGACTGGGGGGACGGGGGAGATCGGCACAATGGCACACATGCACAATTAAGCATAGCACATCTGCGGACAAACCATGACCCAGACCCCCAACTCCCACCAAGAGACCAATGCACACAGGTATGCAACATCTCAGCACCGCATAAGCACAGAAGCCTGAGGCACACCGCATGTAAGGGATAAGGGGCAGCTACATCAGAGTTACAGGGGCGACTCCCCCAAAATGCGGCACACACACATTACATGCAGAGCACATCAACATTGACAACAATGTGATACAAACCGCAATACGTCCACAACAGAACAGAGTACACAACTGGTGCCGCATGTGCGTAGAAACTGGCCAATCACATTTGGCATTGCAGGGAAATGTTAGTTGACAATGTACAAGTACAAACACACATCCGTGATGTAGTCGGAATGTCCACTGTCCCGCATCAAATAGGCAGCTCCCCCCAAACAGTCACAATGTACATTGTCATGCAGTCTGAATGTAAACATGTACAATGCGTCAACATACATGTGAACACAATGTGAAACTGCATCTCCCCTTCACATTGCAGGGGGAAATCCAACACCTCCTGAGGAGCAGTCCGAACCTCTCTACTTTGATGATGAAGAGGACCACCACACCTTCGACTCCAACGCCCTCCAACAGCTCATGGACAGCCTCTGCAACCCACTTCCAGGAGCAGGGCAGCCCAGCTGCCACGAGGAGAACCCACCCCCTGCACAGAAAACACAGCAGGCAGCACCCACCACCACGGCTGCCTCCCAGGACCCCCACGACGAACACATGGCCTTCCAACGCCATGTGTTGGGGTTCCAGGAGAAGCTGGCTGAACAGGTGCAGGTGGGGTTCGACCGCATGGCAGCCAAACTAGATGCCATACGTGGGTGTCTGAGTCCCATCAGGGACCACTCACAGTCCCTAACGGACACCCACAGCCCGCTCCATGCTCTCTAATGGACCATGGCTGACATCGCTAGAGTCCTGACTCTGCGACAAGAACAACTGTCTAGCCAGAGTGCCTCCAGCGATCTCGCCGGGGAGTTGGGATACATGCGGAGGATCATGGAGAACATGGAGCGGAAGCAGGCGGAAAGAGCGGCTGCCACGGCTGCACACCAGCGAGAGGTAGCTGGGTCCCTCAATGCCCTAAAGACCCTCCTCATGGCATTGCTGCCACAAGGCCTGGCGCTGATGCATGCTGCTGCTACCACCCCATCCACATCTCCGGCCCCTGATGTGTCAGTGCCACACAGTGCGGCAGACATTCCACCTCCAGCCCCTGAGGTGTCACTGCCACAGAGTGCTGGAGACAGAACACCACCACCCACATGTGAGGCCCATGCAACCGCAGAGGACAAAGATGCAGATGAATCTGCCTTCGTGGTCAGAAGGACGCAGTAACATTCATCTCCGCCATGTGGCCTGTTTCTGCTTGGTTCTGCCCTCTGCATCATCACCTTCCACTGTCCCCCAATGCACTCTGCAACCCTCACCTTGGACCTCGACATGGACTGCCAAATTCTGTTTGGTCACCAATGACACAACTATCAGACTGCGGACTGAACTCCTCCTCTCCTGATGTACCTGTCATTCCCTGAAGGACTCTGGCAGGCCCTCCACGGGCCAACAATGTAAAGTGGGGTTGGCATGGCCCTGTACTGCTCCAGCTGCAACACTTCACTGAATGTGCAATAAAATTCATATTCACACAGATTTGTCATGTCTATGATCTTTCAAGTGTGGAAGTATGGATGAATGTAGGGTCAGTAATTCCCCCTTACGTCCATGTTGCTCATGTTGTGGGACTTTTGTCACAGGGTGACAGATTGCCGATTGCGGTCCGGGTGGCGCCGACACTACAACAGAGACACATCCATTAGTCACTTCCTTGTCCAGCCCAGGACGGAACCACGCCCAGGGCTCCGGGGTCATTGTTCACACCCTTACGCTGGACTGGCATACGCTGAGCGGGTGTGCAGCCTGCGATGATGCGCCGTCCTGGTGGTCCAGACTGGCAAGGATCAGTGTGAGCCCTGCTGGACCGCAGTGTAGGCCTGAGCCAGCGGGCAGTGCAGGCCTCCCGCGACGTGGCGTTGCCTCGCGGTTCACAGAGTTAGTGGCACCTCAAGCGCTGAGCGGGTGTGCAGCCTGCGATGATGCAGTGTGCACTGATGTGGTCTCTGACATTGCGAAATCAAGACCCAGAGTCAGGTGTGTGACCTGGTGGCCCGCGGTGCGGGGCTGCATGATGTGGAGGGTGCCATGGTCGCGAGCCCCGGGCTTGGAGATCCCACTGGAACATGGTGGGCCCTCTTGGAGACACGCCGGTGGCGGAAGGTGAGCAGTGAGGGCTGGTTGCGCAGGGGCGGGCAATCACCGCTGGGTGGCGGGAGGGGTTGGGGTGCAGCAGCCTGTGTGCGCAAGGGCAAGCGATGATGGCGTGTACAACTGTATGGACTCTGCCATTCATGTCTCTGGACACTGTTTCAGATAAGGGACCTGGGGGACTGGAGTGTATACCGGCACGTGGTTGGAGACACACCGGTGGCAGCAGGTGAGCAGTGAGGCCCAGGTCCGCAGTGTCGGCACTCTCTCACCCTCTCTTTCTCTCTCCCTCTCTCCCTCTCTCCCTCTCCCTCTCTCTCTCTCTCTTTCTCTCTCCCTCTCTCTCTCTCTCTTTCGCTCTCTCTCTGTACTTTGATGGGCGCATGGCACAGCTTCTTATCCAGATTTCTGTTTTGCAGGCTGTAACTTACAGAATGTCCTGAGAAGACCCACCATGCCTCTTCAGAATTGTTGTTTTTGATTTATTCTGTAATAAACGTATTATTTGGATATTATGATATGAATGTATGATTTCCCTTTTTCTGACCACACATGTATGTTAGGTGTTGTGATTGTGCGACTTCTGGCGATATGTTTGGTTCATGGTTTCGTGGAGTTGATGTGAAATATCTTTGTCCAAAGGGTGGGGTGGGGGGTGCCCAGGGTGGGGCCCCGGGGGGATGGGGGTGGGGGTGGTAGGGTCCTTGGGGTGGTGGCGGTGGGTGTTCTTGGCCTATTGGGGCTACGGGCTGCATGATCGGTTGCTCCAGGGCATCTGTTGTTCTTCATGTGTGGCTATGGGCTGTGCTCCCTTGTCTGGTGCCGGTTGTTGTCCGACTTTACACCAGGTAAGAGCAGGTGTTAATTTCCTGCTGCTAACGCGCCTTATCGCATGTTTTGTGATCTTATCGCCGATGTGGCTGGTCTTTGGGAATGTTGTGGAGTGGTGTTGTCGCGGATTTTTGCACGGGAACGCCTACTCTGCATATCATTAGCGTTAGTTGCCGGGGTCATCTGTGGCGATGTTTTTTGCGACTGCTTTCGCAGGTAAACTGGTGTTATGGGCTGTTAGCGCCAGCTTGTGAATGGGGCGATGAAGTTATCGCGACTTTGGCTGCGATAAAGTGCCGATAACTCGACGATAGATCCTTGAGAATATGCCCCTGAATATTCCCACTGCAGTCAGAACTACATTAGAAACAAACAAATTCTCTGCAAAACAATGAAAATAATCTAAAACAAAATTAAAATATATATATTTTTAAAAAAAAATTGATTTCATATCATTTAAAAAAAAAAAGACATATCATGGTAAATACATATCATAAATAACAAACATTATTAAAATTTAAAACCAAAAATAACTTTCATATGATAACATATTCTAATGTAAAAATAATTTATTAACAAAAAATAATTTATTAAATAATTTTTATATTAGTTGCCATCCACCATACATTACAAGCAACATCTAAAACCTAACTTTAAAAAGCTAACTATTTACACTATTAACATAAATATTTAACAGCAAATTAAATATCAATAAATACAAATTAATTATTATTTAATAAACTTCAATTTACTTTCTAAAATGTACCCACCACAAAATATACAACACACTCCTAGGATTTAATGAAAAATGTATTACACAATTAACATAATATATTTTATTTTTAATAATATTTATCAATTAAAAAATAATTCTAACCTGATTAAAATAAATGTACTTCCTAATTAATATTAATTACTTAAAATTAATTTACTTGGCACTCTATAAACCCTACAATCCACATGTAAAATATTTTTACACAATTAACATATTTAATTATCAATTCAATAATTAATATTATCAATTCATTATTTATTAATTAAAATTCAATTACTTCCCACCCTGTACCCATGTAAACCCCACGACCCACACATACAATGTATATTTTAACAAAAATTGTAGAACTATTAACATAATTATCAATTAAATAATTAATTAATATTAATTAACAATTCATTATCAAATAATTAAAAATAAGTAACTTCCCACCTTGTAGCCCTATAAACCCCACAACCTGCACTTAAAATTAAAAAAATAATTACACTATTAACTTAATTTTTGCCCAAAAATAATATTAATTTTAAAATTAAACATTAATTTATTGTAATTAAATTACTTCCCACCCTGTGCCCCTAAACACCCACAACCCCTAAAAGTAACACAAATTACTTACATTTAATTTAATAACTACTAAACATTTTACAAATACATTAAAAAACGTAAACAATAATTATACAAAAAATTACTTAATATACTTTTAAAATATATACCAAAATACATAACAACAATTAGAAAGCGATATTATAAAAAACAGTATTTTAATATTCGATATTAATTACTTCGATATTTTTAAAATCGATATTACCTTAAAATCGATATTCTCGACAATGATATTCTTGCTTACGATATTTCCATGCCACAATATTTTTGACTCGATATTTTTGCAAGTCGCTATTTCCAAATCAATATTTTGTCTTGGCTGCGGAGGCAGTGATCTCCACAAATTTTGTAAATTACTTTTGTGATTCACTCTCATTGTGTATATGTTATCTTTACTTATATCTGCTATTTTTTAATTTGCTTTCTCCCCCTCCCAATATAGATCCTTTACACAATATGCCTGTCATACAATTTGGTCTATGTTACTCATTATTGTAATTTCTTATGCTATGCAACATCCCTGCTCTCATTTCAACATTTCTACTTGTAATGTTCTCCTTACATAAACACGGTCCTATTTCACAATTGTTTTGGGGATTCAGGACCATTTCTGTTTTTTGCTTAATTAGATCACAAGTTATGTGTGTACATGTAATGTATTCATGTTGAGCACACACTCTTGCCATTTCCCTAATGCAACTTATTTATTGAGAATTGTGTGTATGCCTAGGACAATGATCATTGTGCAATCTGGTTCATTTTTCCCTTTTTCCCTTTTTCATGATAGTAAATATGTTCTACCACATCTCCTCTTCTAAAGTGACGTCTGTAAAAAGTTTGCTTCTTGCTGAATATAATGCACTTTTTGAACAACACAAATGTTACTCTTGTGTTTAAATTTTAGATATACAGGTAACTGTCGGAAATCAATTCAAAATCTTTGTGAATAGCCTGAAAGTATGACTGCATTGCTGTTCACCTTATTTGCACTGCGAGTCCCATACATCTCTTCTGATGCTGTTGAGAAAGTGTTCAAGACTCTCGTCTTAGGGGCTTATTTACAAGTGAATGGAAGAGCGTGAGGTTAAGCACAAACTGCTAATGCCATGATCCGCCATTCCGAAAACGCAGGGATGCACTGTATTTACAAAGCAACGGCGCACCCCTGCGTTTTCCCTAGTGCTGGCGCTAAAGTAATGTCACATGGCCAATGGGGACATTGTCGACATCACTAGTTAGCATGAGCCCTGCAGCCATAATGCAGCTTTTCCGCACGTTACTACAAAACTTTATTTTTGCAAGACTCTGTTTATGCCTTCCGCATGAGAACTGTTTTCAGTGTTCGTTCTCTGCTTGTTCCTGGAGTTTAGTCTGAACATTGTGAGCAAGGTCAATAAACAATGCCCTTTGTTATTCTGTTCTGGTCAGGCCTTAGCACCTAGACAAAACATACTAACGCAGCAGCTGCTTGAAGCTCGTACTTTGATCTTACGGGGAGACATGTTTAGGTGAGACACACTTGGAGAGGGACCTTTCCAGGGAGAAGAGCAACACGCACCTACGATGTAGAAATACCATCTATGGATTAAGGAATGGGGTCTGCTGACAAAGCCCAGAGATCTTCTATTATATACAAATACTTCTTCTAACCAAGGCGAGGCAGGTTAGGCACTATAGTCCTTTCTCTATTGTCTTTATATGATGACATCTCACTTTATGATGTATGGCCTAGCTGCAATGTTAACTATATTCGTGTTATGCATTTTTCTGATTGTTGTGGCACGTATACTGCATGTTAGAGCACGATAGTTAAAATAAACATTTTAAACAATATTCATGTCTCAGTCAGATCTTATTGTGAACAGGTACGAGAGTGTGAGCGAAAAGGTGTGTCTAATTACCGCGATTCCTGAGAGATCAGGGAGTGTTGTGTTCTGGGGTGTCTAATAATTTGCTTCTCTGTGAGTGTGTAGGAGAGCGAGTGAGACACTATAGCTAGTCAGTCCTGGGCTCGTGGGCACTAAGGAGGTGGGAAGGCTTAGTCCCTATACACTGAGGTCCCATGATCCTGTGCATAGTTCTGTGTATGTGCAGAATCCCTGCAACATGGCGCCACCAACGTTTGGTCTGGTACTTATTCACGAGACCCCTGAGTAGCGCTTGTGCGTGCCCACAATAACCTCTCACCAGTTTCGGAGACGTCCGTGGTGCGCAGGGTTTACCTCCTATATTTGAGTTCTTATAGGTTTTTCAAGCTTGAATTTGAAAAGGTTTAGTTTTATTTGTTCTTGACACAGAGGGGCCGATTCCGATCTCGGTCGGAGGCGCACCCAATACTATTCGGTCGGGAAAAAAGCCATGCGAAAGCCAGTTTCCCGACCGATCCGTACAGCACACCGAACGAGCAAGTACGATGCGCACAACAGCAAAAATCCCGGCCGAGCCGTACTCACCCAAACCAGGTCCTGTTCTCCGACCGAGGCGAATCCGGAAACGCCGAATCGAGTCGCACGGAAGGGAAAATGCAGCCCCGTCCGGCCGGACAAGTACGATGCGCTTTCCGTACGCGCCGAACCCGTCGCTACGCACGGCACGTCAAAGCATCCGGGAGAGGCGCACATAAGCTCCGAATCGCGCCACAACACGATCCACGGCTACGAGACGAACACAGCACAGACGAGGACGACGCGAAGCGACGAGGACGAAGCGAAGCGACGAGGACGAAGCCAAGCGACGAGGACGACGCGAAGCAACGAGAAGGACGAACGACACGAACCAACCATGAATCCCTTCGTCCCGATCATACCAATATTCTACATCTACTACCGGAACAGGCACGGACGCGTACGGCGCAGAAGGTAAGTCAGACACCAACCACAAAACACATACAACACGTACACGACACATCACACACATACACTGGGAATCTGAATATACTTACACCAGCAGCACCATAGGGGCGGGATGCCCATCACCAATGCCACATATGCACACAGGGGCCTGAATGCGCGCCACCACCCCAACCCAGGGGGGCTGGATGCCAACCACCACAACCACCCTTAGCCAGGGGGTGCCAGATGCCCACCACCACTACCACCCTTAGCCAGGGGGCTGGATGCCTACCACTACTACCACCCTCACCCAGGGCGGGCTGGATGCCTATCACCACCCTTAGCCAGGGGGCTGGATGCCTACCACTACTACCACCCCCACCCAGGGGGCAGGATGCCTACCACTACTACCACCCTCACCCAGGGGGGCAGGATGCCCACCACTACTACCACCCTCACCCAGGGGGCAGGATGCCCACCACTACTACCACCCTCACCCAGGGGGCAGGATGCCCACCACTACTACCACCCTTAGCCAGGGGGCAGGATGCCCACCACTACTACCACCCTCACCCAGGGGGCAGGATGCCCACCACTACTACCACCCTTAGCCAGGGGGCTGGATGCCTACCACTACTACCACCCTTAGCCAGGGGGGCTGGATGCCTACCACCACCCTTAGCCAGGGGGGCTGGATGCCTACCACTACTACCACCCTTACACAGGGGGGCAGGATGCCTACCACTACTACCACCCTCACCCAGGGGGCAGGATGCCCACCACTACTACCACCCTCACCCAGGGGGCAGGATGCCCACCACTACTACCACCCTTAGCCAGGGGGGCAGGATGCCCACCACTACTACCACCCTTAGCCAGGGGAGCAGGATGCCCACCACTACTACCACCCTCACCCAGGGGGGCAGGATGCCCACCACTACTACCACCCTCACCCAGGGGGGCAGGATGCCCACCACTACTACCACCCTCACCCAGGGGGTGCCAGATGCCCACCACCACTACCACCCTTAGCCAGGGGGGCTGGATGCCTACCACTACTACCACCCTCACCCAGGGCGGGCTGGATGCCTATCACCACCCTTAGCCAGAGGGGGCAGGATGCCTACCACTACTACCACCCCCACCCAGGGGGCAGGATGCCTACCACTACTACCACCCTCACCCAGGGGGGGCTGGATGCCTACCACTACTACCACCCTCACCCAGGGCGGGCTGGATGCCTATCACCACCCTTAGCCAGAGGGGGCTGGATGCCTACCACTACTACCACCCCCACCCAGGGGGCAGGATGCCTACCACTACTACCACCCTCACCCAGGGGGGCAGGATGCCCACCACTACTACCACCCTCACCCAGGGGGGCAGGATGCCCACCACTACTACCACCCTTAGCCAGGGGGCAGGATGCCCACCACTACTACCACCCTCACCCAGGGGGCAGGATGCCCACCACTACTACCACCCTCACCCAGGGGGGCAGGATGCCCACCACTACTACCACCCTCACCCAGGGGGGCAGGATGCCCACCACTACTACCACCCTCACCCAGGGCGGGCTGGATGCCTATCACCACCCTTAGCCAGGGGGGCTGGATGCCTACCACTACTACCACCCCCACCCAGGGGGCAGGATGCCTACCACTACTACCACCCTCACCCAGGGGGGCAGGATGCCCACCACTACTACCACCCTCACCCAGGGGGGCAGGATGCCCACCACTACTACCACCCTCACCCAGGGGGGCAGGATGCCCACCACTACTACCACCCTTAGCCAGGGGGCAGGATGCCCACCACTACTACCACCCTCACCCAGGGGGCAGGATGCCCACCACTACTACCACCCTTAGCCAGGGGGCTGGATGCCTACCACTACTACCACCCTTAGCCAGGGGGGCTGGATGCCTACCACCACCCTTAGCCAGGGGGGCTGGATGCCTACCACTACTACCACCCTTACACAGGGGGGCAGGATGCCTACCACTACTACCACCCTCACCCAGGGGGGCAGGATGCCCACCACTACTACCACCCTCACCCAGGGGGGCAGGATGCCCACCACTACTACCACCCTCACCCAGGGGGGCAGGATGCCCACCACTACTACCACCCTTAGCCAGGGGGGCAGGATGCCCACCACTACTACCACCCTTAGCCAGGGGAGCAGGATGCCCACCACTACTACCACCCTCACCCAGGGGGGCAGGATGCCCACCACTACTACCACCCTCACCCAGGGGGGCTGGATGCCCACCACTACTACCACCCTTAGCCAGGGGGGCTGGATGCCTACCACCACCCCTTAGCCAGGGGGGCTGGATGCCTACCACTACTACCACCCTTACACAGGGGGGCAGGATGCCTACCACTACTACCACCCTCACCCAGGGGGGCAGGATGCCCACCACTACTACCACCCTCACCCAGGGGGCAGGATGCCCACCACTACTACCACCCTCACCCAGGGGGGCAGGATGCCCACCACTACTACCACCCTTAGCCAGGGGGGCAGGATGCCCACCACTACTACCACCCTCAGCCAGGGGAGCAGGATGCCCACCACTACTACCACCCTCACCCAGGGGGCAGGATGCCCACCACTACTACCACCCTCACCCAGGGGGGCAGGATGCCCACCACTACTACCACCCTTAGCCAGGGGGCAGGATGCCCACCACTACTACCACCCTTAGCCAGGGGGGCAGGATGCCCACCACTACTACCACCCTCACCCAGGGGGGCAGGATGCCCACCACTACTACCACCCTTAGCCAGGGGGGGCAGGATGCCCACCACTACTACGACCCTTAGCCAGGGGAGCAGGATGCCCACCACTACTACCACCCTCACCCAGGGGGGCAGGATGCCCACCACTACTACCACCCTCACCCAGGGGGGCAGGATGCCCACCACTACTACCACCCTCACCCAGGGGGGCTGGATGCCTACCACTACTACCACCCTTAGCCAGGGGGGCTGGATGCCTACCACCACCCTTAGCCAGGGGGGCAGGATGCCCACCACTACTACCACCCTCACCCAGGGGGGCAGGATGCCCACCACTACTACCACCCTCACCCAGGGGGGCAGGATGCCCACCACTACTACCACCCTTAGCCAGGGGGCTGGATGCCTACCACTACTACCACCCCCACTCATAGGATGGACAATGCATGACACAACAAGCACACCACAACCTAGGGAATGCAAGATTAAGACATCCCCCCACCACCATGACAAGCGTGTGAGCAGGCTGTGTCAAATGCCTACAACACCGAACATGACATTGAACATATAATGTGACCCCCTAGCACATGTGCCACACATATATGTGTGTGGCACCCACAATGCAAGCAGCCCATGACCATTGTGGCAATGGGGCCTAAACCCCCATCATCACAGTGACCAAAAGGCAAGTGTGGGGTCCATAGCTGAAGCACATTTTGACCATTGTGGCAATGGGGTCTAAACCCCCATCATCACAGTGACCAAAAGGCAAGTGTGGGGTCCATAGCTGAAGCACATTTTGACCATTGTGGCAATGGGGTCTACACCCTCATCATCACAGTGACCAAAAGGTAATTGTTGACAAAGAAAGAGCTGCAACTGCCAAACTGCATGGATCATTCCTGGTCACAGAACCAAAAACTCATCTGTGGCAAAGTAGTGTATGTGTCCCATTGCAACATAAATTGGGGGAGCCAAATACTGCAGTGCAAATGAAACATTCCTTTGGCCATGTGCAGACAAACAACACCCATGGGGGCTGAGACCGTCAACAGTCATCAATGACACAATGACAGAAGTGACCATCAGAATGCAGAACCACATATTTGCACCAATGGGCACACAAATGCAGATACCCTGTGGAGACAGCAGATGTGAGGTGAACAGATACCATACCATGGCAGCAATGGGACACACAAACCATGATCACTGTGCTGACCGATGACCTAGGAGTCCCAGGGACAGCAGGGGAAACACACCAAACAACATACAGCCAATGGCACACCCAAGATATGCCAATGCAGTGGTGCAGATGCACAAACACAAACAGGCAGACCAACACTGTCATCATACACAGCAGGTGAGGGGTGGGGGTGCCAGTGTCCCCAGGCAACAACACAACACATGAGGAGAGCTGAATACCAATCATACAGATGTGCATACACTGCCACACTAAGGTAACTCATGGATCCAAATCCCCTATGTGGGCAAGCAGGCATTGACAGGTGAGAGGGAGCACAAAACACACATGTCACACAGGCACGTAGGAACAACAACTGACACAGCAAGTCACAGACACACCACAGCACCACCCCCAGGGCCCCCACAATGTGGTGACCCTGGGCTGAAGAAAAATACCACTGTGATGACAAAGCTAAATGTCGTTCACACTGTGAACCACAGTCAGGTGTCCTGAGCAACTAACTACCATCACACCTACACAAGCACAAATCAATCAGCATGGCCAGTAAGCCAAGGCCAACATGGAGGCAGGGGACTAGCCGGGCAACAACTCTCATCTGCACACACTCAAGACCACACCCCTCGACCTCCAACAATGTGCAGCAGTGAAGTACACATGCACTGGTGACATTGCACATGCACCCATTACTATTCCAGGGTGGTGGGTGGGAACCAAGGTGTAGAAACACATCACACATGGACACTCAACAAGACTCCTGAATGTCTGACACACTGCACACTACGCTGTACATGGACATGACGGCAATACCACACCGACCAATGGGATCCCAGCCACAGTCACACACCAATGAAGAAGCCAAGGTCACCCACAAAGAACACACATAGACAACAACCAACATTGCAGCCCGGACCCTAAGGAGTGCCAGCAGTCACACACACAACGTGTCACAATCACTGAAAGATAACACAAACTGGAAATCACATGACAGGGGCAAACAACAAGTGCCAAAGGGAAACCTGACTGTGACCCATCTGCGTCTGCACACAAACTCTGCCCTGACAGCAAACACACCTATGGGTGACACCCTGATGACCAGTAATGTGCCATGCACCCACATCACAGAGAACACAGGGAGAAGACTTTGGGGGAACATAGCTCAAGTCAGCAAGCATCACAAACAGGTACAACACTAGGGATCACAGCATGCGCAGATGAATGGAAGTGAACACACAGACATGCACATACAACACACACCTTGGGCGCAGGCAATGTCACACGTGTACACACTGCCATGAGGGGACTCCACTCCTGTGTGAGGAAAGCTGTGCCATATGTTGCCTCAGTAGGGCCCCATCATGTCAGCTGAGCACTTGGTCACACAATCAACAATTAGCACCAAATGAGGGCTCCCATCACATCAGCCTGGTCATGGATGTGCCAACGGAATCATCAGCACAGATCCAACACACTTGTATAGCAATGTTGCACTGACTACACGGATGAGTCCCTCCCCATTGATGCCCAAACCTGCATGTCCACTGGAGATGGCAACACGGTCAGGGAAGTAGACAAATGCAACGATGGCAGGCACAACAGATGTGCAGGGGTGGAAGCCACAGATATGAAATTGCCAATGTAAGTAGGAAACCCATTGCCAAATACTGAACACATGACACCCTCAGATGCTGCTATTGATGACATGGATACACCACATGATAGGACACATTCCCCCTGGACCACATGGGTTCCTGCACAGTAACACTTCATAATCATGAGACCAGATATCACCATCACTGCAGCAAGGGCATGGTTAGCTGCACCAACAACATGTACATCTGAAGCATGAGCACTAGAGAAAAGAAAGTTGCTTTATTCAGCATATGTGTTGAGGCCAAACGAAGTCCTGAAAAAAGAGCAAAGGCCAATGGCCAGTCCATTGTCAAAGTTCAAACAGGGTGACACTGGCAGATGTCACCCTACGCATGCCTGCACAATACCAGGGACAATCCACTAGGAGGGGCAACCGGGGGGCAGGCCAGGCACCGCAGGGACAGGATCAGGGCTCACCAGGGGGAGTCAGGGAAGGGGTGGTGGGTGCTGGAGAGCCACTGACAACTGCAGTGGAGGTGTCTGACATGGTGTGTGCCGGCACAACTGGGGGGCATGACACAGATGTCGTGGGTGCCGGCACAACTGCAGTGGACCCTGCAGATGGGGTGGACAGGTCCGCCACTGCAGTGCCCAAGTCAGACAGGGCGGTAGTGGACTCCACTGCAGTGCCTACCTCCAGGGGAGGAGAATGGGGAACAGGCAAGGTGGGTTGGACAGAGGGGGGACACCCTCACCACATCAGTGGCACAGACAAGCGCAGCGGGGGGTGTGGTGCTGGGAGAGCAAGTGGCAGGGGGAGAAGGCCGGAGCATCTTGGGGATGGTATATCTGTGGGTGGGGGAACCTGGGGCAGGGTGTGGTGGGGGCACCTGTGCAGTGGGGGCCTGAGGGATGGAGGACGGAGACCTTGTGCCTGAGCTGCAGGGCGGTGGCGGGGTCTTGCTCTTAGCACTCCGGGGGACTTGCGGGTGGGGGCCTCAGTCCGTCTGCGCCTGGGGGAGGGTGTCCGGGGGCGAGGGGCACTCTGCTCCGTGTGGGTGGGCTTCCTCTTCCCCCGGGATGCTGGAGCAGCTTCATCGGTGGGGAAGAGGCCGAGGTCACAGAGGAAGAGCTGCTGTGACTTTGGGGTTGCAGGTGAGGCAAGGGAGGGTGCTTTGGAGGGAGAGGGAACTGAGGACTGCGCAGTGCATGTGGATGCGTGTGTGTGTGCCAGGGCCCCATCCCCTGTGAGTCTGGCTTCAGTCCCCTGAATGTGCGTGCGTGTGCGTTTTGTCATTGGCGTGTGTGTCAGTGTGCTGGATGTGTGTGTGCTGGTGTGTGCCAGTGTGTGTGTGCCTGGGATGGGTAAGGTGCTGGGGAGTGTGGATGGAGCAGAGGCAGGAGGGGTGAGGGACCGTTTGAGGAGGGACACTGCTGCCGTCAGGGAGGAGTCCATGGACCTATTGCCCCTCTGTAGGTCAGACATGCCCGATGAGATGCCCTCCATGAACGACACCAGCTGAGTCAACAGCGCGGTGTGCGCATGGAGGACACTCAGCATGGCTGTCTGCCCTACATGGAGCTGGCGAAGGAGGTACACAGACTCCTCACTCAGGGCAGCAGGGGACACAGGGGCAGGGGGTGCGGTGCCTGGCCCAAAGGAGACACGCTCCCGGACATGGGAGCCTCCACGGACCTGGGGAATGGGAGCCGATGGGAGGGCGGTGGTGGTGCTGGTGGTGGCGGGGACAGCAACACTAGCTGGGGTGTGGTGGCTGCTGACACCCGCCTCCACAAGGGAGTCATCCTCCGAGTTGCTCTGGTCCTCAGCTGAGGTGGATGCTGCTGAGGACTCCTCGGTGTGGCTCCCCTCGCCCTCCGTGCCACTGGGTCCCTCCGACCACTCCTCGGCTGCTGACCCAGTCTGGCTCTCCGGCTCCTCCTGGTCCGTGGAGCTGTCCCCTTCCGTGGCCGTGGATGTATCTGCAAAAAATGGGGAAACAGACAGACATCAGTCACCTGCACATAACGCACACACCACTGTGAGCACAGCACATCACAGAGCAAGCCCTGGCATCATTAGTTGTGCATTGCTAAAAGTGCACTAATTGAACAGGAGAAGTCAATTGTCAGTCTGATGCCAAGCATGGCACTCACATCCCACATGGCCTTGCACCCATCTGTCTGGTGTCTGTTGGATTGCAACACCCCAGTGTTGACACATGCACCAAGTACACAGTAGTTGGACAGTGCAGAGGACACGGTGTGGACACATCACAGCTCTTGCCACTGAGTCAGTACAGGTTTACGGATGTAAGGGATGCCCAGAGTCAGATAGGAAATGCATGTGATGCATACCAGCGACAGACACCATGATGCACCCATGTCCTGATAGCCAGCGCCACTATGGTGTGCATGTAGCACATGTCACTCCCCTGCAGGATCACCAATCAGTAGACACATGCCATGGCGGAGGCATGACTGCAAAGTCATACATCACTGTCTCAGTGATGTATGACTTTGCAGCCAGACAACAACACTCTGCACTGTGTCACAATAGTAGGTCATGGGGAATGCAAGTCCTGGAGCTGCACAAGTGCACATGTACATCCCCCCCACAACACATCCTCTTAACCCTCATCTGTCCAGGTCATACCTATTGGACATATGGGAGACCTGTGACACTACCCTCTGAACCTGAGCCCCTCACACTCTGCTGTGCATGGGGAACAGCTGCCTGAACTTCACATTTACATGCCCCAGTCTGCATGGGCAGCTGATCAGACACCTATGTGTCACACAAGTATCGTCTCCTATGGTCACATCTCCAGTGGCATGCTGAGCCCCTACCAAGAAACTCCACAGCAGTCCTGGCGACTAATCCACAGCACACTGACACAGAGGCAGACACCTGAGGGGCAAATCACTGTGCACAATGTGTCCTCTGATACACGGGAGTGGGAGTACAGAGTGTATTGTATGGCCTGGAGTAGGCATGACTGTCCAGCCCCACATGAATGAGGGATGAGCCCTGGACTGTAGGCAACTGGCTAAGTATGTGTGACACACGTCATATACATACTCCTGGGGCCCAAACATTGTTCCCACCCGCAGCATGGGTGTGTGCCAGGTACCCCAGCCACATGTGGTGGATCAGCTCAGCAATTGGACCACAGATCAAAGTAACACGCTGAATACATGTCAGAATACAGGCATTGTGTAAGCAATGGACCCACCCATGATGCCCACCACAGAGTCAGGGAAACAGATGCTGTCTCCCACCTTGAGTCAAGCAAACTGCAAGGACACAGTCCTAAGTGACAGAATTCCCTGCATGTAAGGGCCACACCTGGGTATCAGATGAGGAGTGGGCAGTGCACAATAGAGGGACATGGCTCCTGGACAACATGACTGCTGTACTGTGGCAGTTCAACCTGGCCCGAGGAGGGCACATAACATGTTAGACAGAGTACACAGTGCAGTCTTTGACTCACCCCCTCCTTGCTGCTCTCTGGCCTTCAGCTGCCCATCCAGGTCTGGAAAGACCACCGCCAGGATCCTGAGCATGTGGGGGGTCAGGGTCCGTGTTCCGCCCCTCCTGCGAGGAGGCGACAGCTTCAGCTGGACCCGTGCAATCCTCCGGGTCCAGCCCCGAAGGTCCTGCCACCTCTTTTGGCAGTTGCGGATCCGGCGCTTGTAGACCCCCACGGACCGGACAGCCCGGACGATGTCCTTCCAGATCTCATGCTTCCGATGGGCAGAAGCCTGTCAGGATGACAAAGTGATAAGGACATTACTACACATGCAACATATCCGTGCATGACACAGTTGCATATACATGTCGCAATCACAGGGGCACATGGTGTACCCAGGCAGTGCACGGCTGCCCATGGACAGTTTTCCAGAAGTCACTACATGGTATCATAGCATGGGGAGTAAAACCCTGTTCAGAAGCACTGTCACTGCACCATACCTGTCCAGTGCAAGTCACTACACACTATGGGGGGTGACAACTACTCAGTGAGCCTGCTAGCCAGTGGTGTGCTGACTCTCAGCCTTGCTAGTCAGACAAAATGCACATTCAGAAAGGCAGTGCACAGAACACTCACCTGCTCCCCTGGTGTCCCATACAGCTTGCTGTACTGTGGAAGTAGGCTGTCCAGCAGGGCCTGGTTCTCTTCAAGGCTGAAGGCTGGGGCTCTCTCCACAGTACGTGCCATTGCAGGGTCCAGAGGGGCAGAGACAGCAGCAGTGCAGTGGCAGATGTCGTCCTGGAGCATGTAGTGCAGGCAAGTGGGCTCTCAGGGGAACATGCAGCAATATATATGTGCTGGAGAGGCAGATACTGTCCCTTGTGTCCAAAGTGATAGGTCCAAGTCGTTTGCATCTTCTGAATATGGCCAATCCATGGAATAGCAGCACCAAAACACGCCCACAGCATCCTTCAAAATTTCAACTTCATGACATACATGATTTTGCAACATTGTTGTGGGTGACCAACTGATTTTCCAGCAACCGACTCGTTCGAATATTCGAAAACGCGTCCGTTGCCAGGCAAGCCCATTGTCAATGGGTGCGCACCGATCGGTCCATTGAGGTACAACGCGCACAGGGGTACAACGCGTACCCGCACACATTGAAAGCAATGGGCCGGCCGGAGGCACCGATCGGTCCATTGCTGTTCAACGCGCACAGGGGTACAACGCGTACCCGCACACATTGAATGCAATGGGCCGGCCGGAGGCACCGATCGGTCCATTGCAGTACAACGCGCACAGGGGTACAACGCGTACCCGCACACATTGAATGCAATGGGCCGGCCGGAGGCACCGATCGGTCCATTGCAGTACAACGCGCACAGGGGTACAACGCGTACCCGCACACATTGAAAGCAATGGGCCGGCCGGAGGCACCGATCGGTCCATTGCTGTTCAACGCGCACAGGGGTACAACGCGTACCCGCACACATTGAATGCAATGGGCCGGCCGGAGGCACCGATCGGTCCATTGCAGTACAACGCGCACAGGGGTACAACGCGTACCCGCACACATTGAATGCAATGGGCCGGCCGGAGGCACCGATCGGTCCATTGCAGTACAACGCGCACAGGGGTACAACGCGTACCCGCACACATTGAAAGCAATGGGCCGGCCGGAGGCACCGATCGGTCCATTGCAGTACAACGCGCACAGGGGTACAACGCGTACCCGCACACATTGAATGCAATGGGCCGGCCGGAGGCACCGATCGGTCCATTGCAGTACAACGCGCACAGGGGTACAACGCGTACCCGCACACATTGAATGCAATGGGCCGGCCGGAGGCACCGATCGGTCCATTGCAGTACAACGCGCACAGGGGTACAACGCGTACCCGCACACATTGAAAGCAATGGGCCGGCCGGAGGCACCGATCGGTCCATTGCAGTACAACGCGCACAGGGGTACAACGCGTACCCGCACATTGAATGCAATGGGCCGGCCGGAGGCACCGATCGGTCCATTGCAGTACAACGCGCACAGGGGTACAACGCGTATCCGCACACATTGAATGCAATGGGCCGGCCGGAGGCACCGATCGGTCCATTGCAGTACAACGCGCACAGGGGTACAACGCGTACCCGCACACATTGAAAGCAATGGGCCGGCCGGAGGCACCGATCGGTCCATTGCAGTACAACGCGCACAGGGGTACAACGCGTACCCGCACACATTGAAAGCAATGGGCCGGCCGGAGGCACCGATCGGTCCATTGCAGTACAACGCGCACAGGGGTACAACGCGTACCCGCACACATTGAAAGCAATGGGCCGGCCGGAGGCACCGATCGGTCCATTGCAGTACAACGCGCACAGGGGTACAACGCGTACCCGCACACATTGAATGCAATGGGCCGGCCGGAGGCACCGATCGGTCCATTGCAGTACAACGCGCACAGGGGTACAACGCGTACCCGCACACATTGAATGCAATGGGCCGGCCGGAGGCACCGATCGGTCCATTGCAGTACAACGCATCACTGTACATGTGACTGGCATATGTCAGCATGCCTGTCTCAGATGGACATATGCCAGCCACAGATAGCTCCCAGGGAGTGAGGGGCACACCTACATCACGACAGCCTGTCCAAACCTTATCATAAGGCATGTAAGGCTGCATTTCCTATTGTGTGTATGTTGGTGTACATGTTGTCCTGTGGGTGTCACCTGTGGGCAGCCACCCCCAGGCTGTGCACGTGTTCATGGGGACAGGATCATGGGTGTTATGTGTACGTGACCACTGTGATGTGCAACTGTTCATATCTGTGCATGTGCCATGGTCACATTTCACAGTGGTGTTTGTGTATGTCATGTCACATACCCCGTGAGTCCCATGTGGGACGGTATGTTTGAGCCAGGGTGTCCCAGTGGCACAATAGTGATGGCCCTCCACAGTCTTTGTGCATGTAGTGTTTACAATGTCTCTGATTTCATGTGCACAATGGGAGACAGTCTCCACATCCACGTTGTGTGTGCATGGACTCTGATGTTGTGCGTGTGTGTCACAGACGTCCATGGCTCTCCTGCCATGGCAAGTGTGGCCACTACCTGTGGGGGTCATGTTTGTTTTGTTGTGGTGTACACATGATACTCCAGGTGATGCCAGTGTCCATGTGGCATTACAGGGTCCCTGGGAATGTGCCTGTCGTTGAGCTGTGGTGCCTGGGGCACATCTGTCCTCACATGTCACTGGGGGGTGACTGTGACACAGCATCATGATATCCAATGGGCCAACTTGGGACAAATTGATGCCACCTGTAGGACCGTGTTGACAGATGTTGGCCATGTATGTACCATAAATGTCGTTCCGGTACTGCACACTTCATGTAGTTGTGCCTCATGATGATGTATGTTGGGATCTTGAGTGTGTTCAATGCCGCATATGTGGGGTGACTGACGATCTTGCTTACTTCTCCTCTGCACTGCAGGGCTCCTGCTGTCCATCGGCCATTCCCAGACCTGGCAACGATGGTGGAACGGGACAGCATCCGACGGTACCGCTTCACCAGGCAGCTGATTGAGGATTTTGCAGTGCAGTTGTCCCCACATTTGCAGCCTGGCCGGCCGTATCCTACAGCGCTGACCCCCAAGGTGAAGGTGATGGCAGCCCTACACTTCTTTGCCACCGGTACCTTCCAACATACTGTGGCGTCTGCTGGTGGGATGTCACAGACCATGTTCAGCCGTGTGCTCCGCGATGTTTTGGCGGCAATGTTGCTCTTCCTGAACCGGTACATCTATTTCCCTAGACTGCGACGACTCACTGACGTGAAGAGTGACTTTTATGCCCTGGGGAGGATGCCGCATGTAATTGGCTCCATTGATGGGACACATGTGGCTTTGGTACCACCACAGGCCCAGGAGCAGGCCTACAGGAACCGCAAGCACTACCACTCGGTCAATGCACTGGTGGTGTGTCTTGCAGACATGACCATCACACACGTGTGTGCCCGTTTCCCTGGTTCAGCACACGATGCCTTTGTGATGAGGAGTAGTCGCATCCCCAGGTTGATGGCACAGATGCAGAACCAGCGTGCCTGGCTTGTCGGTGTGTACTGACTTTGTGCCATTGTGTGTGATCTGATCTGTAGTATTCCGCCCACTTTTCCAAGTCAGCTGATGTGCACTTGTCTGTCCGTAGGTGACTCGGGATACCCCAACATGCCGTGGTTGCTGACACCCCTCAGGAACCCTGTGACACCTGCCCAGATGCGCTACAATGAGGCACATGGTCGGACCAGGAGAGTGATTGAGCGGACCTTTGGTCTCCTGAAGAGCCGCTTCCGCTGCCTGGACAAGACCGGAGGGTCCCTCCCATATGCCCCTGCGAAAGTGTGCAAGATTATCATCGTCTGCTGCATGCTCCACAACCTGGCAGTGCGGAAGGAGTTGCCTCTCATCCAGGATGACGATGACCAACATCCGCCACCTGTGGAGGATCCTGGCCTGGACCACGATGCCAGTGACGATGATGATGATGATGGTGATGGTGATGTCCGCACACAGCTCATCACCAACTTCTTTAGCTGAATGTGAGTATCCTGAGGTGTCATGTGAATGATGTGAGTTGGCATGATGTGTGGGTGGTGCTCTGGTGCTGTTGGAGTGTGTCCATGGGCTACTTGACAGGATGTGTGTTGCGATGTGTGGTGACAGGTGGGCTGTACTCCCCAACAGTGTTGACATGCTAACTTGGTTCTGGGTGGGTATCTTGTAACATGTATTGTGCATGAGTTTTGCTGTTCTGTCCTGTACTGCATTGCTTTTGACTGTGTGTCATTTCTGTCCTTCACAGGGTACTTTCAGATTCGTTTGGTCAACTGTGTCCACCGACGACGTGATTGCACATCCAGGCTGGTAGCTGTTGTGTCCCTACAGGTGATGTGCGCCACACCCATGGACTTCCTTCTGTCTACAGTTGTTGACTGTGTGCCCGCTACCAGGTGGGGTTACCTTGCATCTGTAGTGGTTACGGCATGTTGCTACTGTGTAATAAACCTGTGCTTCACTTAGTGATGTGCGTTGTCTGTGGTCACACATTTGAGTGCCATTTGCTTACTGCACCTGTGGGCTACTTGACTACAACTGGGAATGGGTGTGGTGTCTGTGCATTGCACCGTCTTCCCTGGCAACATCAGTGTAGGCAATGAGTCAGATGGCCTAGGTGTGTATGTGTTGTGTAGCCCTGGTGGTGTGTCTCCCTCATATGTGTCACGTTGCCTGTACTCACATGCCTGTGTTGTCCTTGCTGTTGCAGTTCGCATACACTGTGTAATTTTGCAGTTCATCATCCCCATAACAGCACCCACGTTGGAATCACGACAGAGGCAAGTATGGTGTATTAGTGTGTTTATTGTGATAATAGTGCATAGGATGGATTGTGCTGTACATGAATCTTGCAATCCCAAGTTCCTAGATGAATAGAAAGTCCAGGTAGACAGGATCCCCAGTATCGGGGCCACAGTTGTCTGACACATTGTTCCAACTTGTACTCCCCATGCTATGTGTGGGAGTAGTGTTGCCATCAACAGGGTGAACAGTCTGTGCACAAAGGCGAAAATCCAGAACAGGTTCAGGCTTCCTGGGAGTTGCGCTTGGCCATCAGCCTCTCACTTTCCCCTCCTCGGACGACCCCTCTTCTTGGGGGGGGCCCTCAAGTGCAGGCTGCTGCGGTGCAGGGGACTCTCCGCCAGAGTCCTCCTCCCTCCCTGTGGCAGTTGCAGTTTGTTCGGTACCAGATGTTGTTGGCACACAGGGAGGTGTGGACTGGTTGCTGTTCATCTGGCGGAGGCATTGTAAAATGTCCCTGTGCACCGCCGTCATCTCATGTAGTACATCCCACTTGGACTCCACGCGGGTCATGTGGGAGTCCACACGTGACATGTGGGAGTCCACACGTGACATGTGTGACTCCACTTGGGACATGTGGGAGTCCAAGCGGGCATGATGGGCAGCCTGCTGCTGTTTGATGTCTCTGAGGAGCCCCACTACCTGGCTGAGCTCTCCGGTGCTGGACTGGTACGCATCAGCTATGCGTACCAGTTGTGGGTCTTCATGCACACCAGCAACGTCTGCAAGCAGCGACCTCTGTCTCCCACCCCTCCCACCACCCCTGCTGACATGTGCAGTGTGTGCAGTTGCACGCACAGATAACCCTGGTCCACCTTGGGGGTTGGTGGTGGTGGTGGTGTCCATGGCCCCAGGTTGGTCCAGGGTCACTGCGCTGGTGTTGTTCCTTATTCTGTCCATGTCGGCAGGGATGGTATTCGTGGTGACAGTCGTTGGAGGGGTGGGTGCAGGGGGTGCAGCTGGTGGACCTGCTGGTGCTGCAGCTGGTGGTCCTGCTGGTGCAGCATGTTGACTTGCACCGGATGTGCCAGGTTGTTCTTCATCGTCCGAGGAGGACAGAGGCTGTACGACGCCAGTGAGCTCGGCATCCTCTTGAGCCTGGGACTGGGACTCCTCAGCGTCTGCTGCTGTGTCCCTATCATCACCTGTTTTTGGGAGACACAAACAATGTATGTCATGTTTCTGCAGGCATCAGTGGTTGACACACCTGACAGTTGTGACTGTGCCTCGGGGTGCGGGCCTGTACATTGTATTGTCCTAAGTCGTCACAGTCAGGGGTTGATATTGGTGTGGCACATTGTCCTGCATTATTTGGGCATTTCTATGTATTCTCTGGGGTGTGAACATGGTCTGCATTGATTGTGTTTGGTTGACAGCCAGACCTCCTTCCCACCCACCCACCCACCCAGTCAGTTATCCCACCATGGAACGTGCTTGCATTGCAGGGAGTGTAAGTTGTCTCTCAGGATGTCAGTCAGTGGTGTCCTGCTGTTTGTTGGTGCACAGTTGGCAGCAGGGCCTTGTGCTCCCCACAGCAGTAGCCAGTGTCAGCCATCTTGTGAGTCCTTCTCCACTCCCTGTGATGTGAGCATGGTTCAGGGTGGTGTTGATGGGACAGTTGTGGGGGTGAGCTATGTCTGTGACTACGACTCCCATCATGCTATTGCCTCCACCCCCTTCCCAGCATGCCCATGCTTCCTTCCTTTTGACTCTGCTTCCCTGTGGGGTGGGCTGGCTGTGCTGACAGGATGGCTGGGAGTGTTGTCCTGGCAGTTGTTTGGCTAAGAGTCCCAAGAGTGTCCCTGTGCTTCACACAACATAACCCAGGGTGGTGGTGCTTTGTGGGATCTTGTGTTAGGATGGAGGGCATTGCATTCTACCAGGTGGGTACTGTGGAGTTTGTGTTGGGGGGTGTGAGGGGAGGTGCTGGTGACTATAGTCAGTGCTGCAAGTCCCCCTTCCCACCCAGCCAGCCAAGATAGCCCACCATGGAACGTGCTTGCATTGCAGGGAGTGTAAGTTGTCTCTCAGGATGTCAGTCAGTGGTGTCCTGCTGTTTGTTGGTGCACAGTTGCCAGCAGGGCCTTGTGCTCCCCACAGCAGTAGCCAGTGTCAGCCATCTTGTGAGTCCTTCTCCACTCCCTGTGATGTGAGCATGGTTCAGGGTGGTGTTGATGGGACAGTTGTGGGGGTGAGCTATGTCTGTGACTACGACTCCCATCATGCTATTGCCTCCACCCCCTTCCCAGCATGCCCATGCTTCCTTCCTTTTGACTCTGCTTCCCTGTGGGGTGGGCTGGCTGTGCTGACAGGATGGCTGGGAGTGTTGTCCTGGCAGTTGTTTGGCTAAGAGTCCCAAGAGTGTCCCTGTGCTTCACACAACATAACCCAGGGTGGTGGTGCTTTGTGGGATCTTGTGTTAGGATGGAGGGCATTGCATTCTACCAGGTGGGTACTGTGGAGTTTGTGTTGGGGGGTGTGAGGGGAGGTGCTGGTGACTATAGTCAGTGCTGCAAGTCCCCCTTCCCACCCAGCCAGCCAGATAGCCCACCATGGAACGTGCTTGCATTGCAGGGAGTGGAAGTTGTCTCTCAGGATGTCAGTCAGTGGTGTCCTGCTGTTTGTTGGTGCACAGTTGGCAGCAGGGCCTTGTGCTCCCCACAGCAGTAGCCAGTGTCAGCCATCTTGTGAGTCCTTCTCCACTCCCTGTGATGTGAGCATGGTTCAGGGTGGTGTTGATGGGACAGTTGTGGGGGTGAGCTATGTCTGTGACTACGACTCCCATCATGCTATTGCCTCCACCCCCTTCCCAGCATGCCCATGCTTCCTTCCTTTTGACTCTGCTTCCCTGTGGGGTGGGCTGGCTGTGCTGACAGGATGGCTGGGAGTGTTGTCCTGGCAGTTGTTTGGCTAAGAGTCCCAAGAGTGTCCCTGTGCTTCACACAACATAACCCAGGGTGGTGGTGCTTTGTGGGATCTTGTGTTAGGATGGAGGGCATTGCATTCTACCAGGTGGGTACTGTGGAGTTTGTGTTGGGGGGGGGTGAGGGGAGGTGCTGGTGACTATAGTCAGTGCTGCAAGTCCCCCTTCCCACCCAGCCAGCCAGCCAGATATCCCACCATGGAACGTGCTTGCATTGCAGGGAGTGGAAGTTGTCTCTCAGGATGTCAGTCAGTGGTGTCCTGCTGTTTGTTGGTGCACAGTTGCCAGCAGGGCCTTGTGCTCCCCACAGCAGTAGCCAGTGTCAGCCATCTTGTGAGTCCTTCTCCACTCCCTGTGATGTGAGCATGGTTCAGGGTGGTGTTGATGGGACAGTTGTGGGGGTGAGCTATGTCTGTGACTACGACTCCCATCATGCTATTACCTCCACCCCCTTCCCAGCATGCCCATGCTTCCTTCCTTTTGACTCTGCTTCCCTGTGGGGTGGGCTGGCTGTGCTGACAGGATGGCTGGGAGTGTTGTCCTGGCAGTTGTTTGGCTAAGAGTCCCAAGAGTGTCCCTGTGCTTCACACAACATAACCCAGGGTGGTGGTGCTTTGTGGGATCTTGTGTTAGGATGGAGGGCATTGCATTCTACCAGGTGGGTACTGTGGAGTTTGTGTTGGGGGGTGTGAGGGGAGGTGCTGGTGACTATAGTCAGTGCTGCAAGTCCCCCTTCCCACCCAGCCAGCCAGATAGCCCACCATGGAACGTGCTTGCATTGCAGGGAGTGTAAGTTGTCTCTCAGGATGTCAGTCAGTGGTGTCCTGCTGTTTGTTGGTGCACAGTTGGCAGCAGGGCCTTGTGCTCCCCACAGCAGTAGCCAGTGTCAGCCATCTTGTGAGTCCTTCTCCACTCCCTGTGATGTGAGCATGGTTCAGGGTGGTGTTGATGGGACAGTTGTGGGGGGGGCAATATGTGTGACTGCGACTCCCATGATGCTATTGGCTACACTGACTTGGCCAGCATACACAGAATTCCTTCCTTTGAGTGGTCTTCACTGTGTGTTGGTGTTGTTGTGGTGGCTACATGTGTGGATGTGTGTGTTAGTTCTATTTGTGCCACTGCCTAGCTGTAGTTGTGGTTGTGTTTGTACATGTGTTGGCACAGTTGGATGTGACTTTTTTGATGGCATGTGTTGTGTTTATCTGACTGACATACACATTTTGGGATGATTCTGTTCTAGTTGCTGTGTAATTGCTATGTGTGCATGGTTTGACTCTCCCCTTGACAGTGATGTGTGTGTTTTGTGGCAGTTTATTGTGTACATTTGTTGTGTACTCACCAGGCTCTGGGATGTTCTCTAGTCCATATACGCTCACTGGCGGAAGGATGGCCCGCACCTTCTCCTCCCAGGGCCTGAGGTATATTGGCTTGGCAGGAGGGCCACTGCCGGTATGTTGGCTGTTGATGTAGTCTATCTTCAGCAGGTCCCGTACCCTCCTGCGCACGTCATACCACCTGTTCTGGATGTCCGTCTTTGTGCGCCGACATGATGATTGGGCGTTCACCCTGTTGATGATCCTCTCCCACATCTTGGTTTTCTGCGACATGGGGGTCTGTTGGACCAGAGTGCCAAACAGCTGTGGCTCCACCCTGAGGATCTCGTCTACCAGGACTTCCAATTCACAATCTAGGAACTTGGGATTCTTCTTGGGGGGCATGGTGATGGGTGGTGATGGTGAGTGATGTGTGTGTTGGTGTGCAGGTGAGGGTGTGTGAGTGTGTGTTTTGCTGGGTGTATGTGAGGTAGGTATTTGTTGGTGTGCTGATGGTGTGTGGCTTGTGTGAGGGATGAGCTGTGGGTGTGTGGTTGCTTTCTCTTGGGTGCTGGCAGTGAAATGGCATTTGCAAAGGCTCATGGTAGTGATTTGTGTCCTTTATATAGGTGGAGTTGTGGGTGTGTCTTTGTTCTCTGTCCCCACCCCCCCAGTATTTATTGGCTTGGTAATTGCTTGTTTGGCCTTTTTTTGGGTGATTTTTCCTTTGTGCTGTTTGTGTATGTTGGAAACGTTCTTGTGACCGAGTCGGACCCTGCATTGGTCTCGTACGGTGTTTTCCGTTTCGTTCACGCTGTGTTTGTGCAGTTTTGTATGCTGCGTACGCGTCGGTCGCGGTGTATTGTGTTGCTTCGGCTCGGTTTTGTATGCGTGTCGGTCGTACGGCTTGTCCTCCGTCCGACTCGGTCGTGTTTTTCGCGCCTTGCATCGTACTTTGCGGGTTGGAGTTGGCGGGTACGATTCGGTCGGATTTGTTCCGGGTGCGTGTCGGTCGGTTGGATTCGCGTGTTTTTCCGGCCGGATTGCTATTTTCCGAGCGGCTCGGTCGGTCGGCTTGGTTTCCTGACGTGTCGGTCGGATTTATCGCGGCTTGCATCGTACTTGGCGTGTCGGGCGCCACTGGTACGTGTCGGTCGGTATTTTTTCCGGATCCGAGTCGGTCGGTGCTTTTTCCGGCCCGAATCGGAATCGACCCCAGAGTTGGGCTACCGTTTCCCTTGCTTACATTACAGTGTCTATAATGGCAGTTAACATTGCTGCGCCTAACCGTGCCGCAGTTACTGCTCATTTTACCCGGCATGGAGTCCCAGTTGTGGGAGCGGATTTTATATTTGTCATAGAGGTGGATGCTGCTTTCCGCTTCAAGGTTTTTACTCCTGTGTTACAATTCCAGTTGTTGATGGAAACAATAATTTCTTTCATGAATATAAAAATGGTGCGGTTCCACAGGTTTACCGTCCATATCATTTACTTGAAGTTCCGTTGTCAGCTTGGGAGCATACCATATGGTTTAATGGTGCCCTTCCTCACCCTGTTTCAGTGGACCGTCTCAGCCCCCTATCGGTCGACAGGGCCACATGGCCCGCTTTGGCGGGCTTTACACCACATCCTAATTATCTTGGTGTTTCACAGGCAGAGCTGCGCATATTACACACATCCTTGATTCATATACACAGAAGTGTTATTCAGTATCTGTCTCATAAAGTAGCAGCGGCTCTGGCTGGTGCCGCTCAGCCACCTCTGCAAGGTGGCATGGGTATTAGTCCTATCATGATTAATTCGGTGATGGGGAAACGTCCTCAGAATAGGGATGATTTTCCTTCCTGGTTGGCCGAAACATTTGAGCAAATCAAAGCTGGTTTTCCACACACTTCTCCTGTGGATAAACACAGGATCCTCACAATGAGTTTACCCAAAGGCCTTATTCCCAATCTGGCTGATTGCACCACTTGGGGCAAGGTGTTTGCGGCAGTTTAGTCGCTGTGTTTTGGCACCCCTCCATGACCGTGCTTCCGACAGTTCTTAAGAAGATTCAAGATGAACACGGGGCGGAGGCTGCCCTGGAGTTGGTGATGAGATTAGTCGGCGTGTTCCCTATTGTCTCCGACATCATTCTTGCTAACGTCAAGGGGGAAGCAGTTAGCTTGCAGGTGAGTCAGCGCCTAGAGGCATTAGCTGACGTGGATAAACAAAGTGAATTGAAAAAGATTACTGCGAACGTATATAAATCCTTGGTGTGCAGTAATGTGGGAATCAGACTGTTTACTCAAACGCAGAATAAGCCCCCACCTGAAAAGGAGGGTCGTCCAGTCTTTCCTAAAAAGGTTTGGAATAGAAATCAGCGGCAGCAACAGAAGCAAGGTTCGCGTGCTGGTTCACCAACACCTGATACTTCTGAGCCTAGATATGATTTGCGTGACCGCCTCTAAAATTGAGACATATGAACACAGAGATAAGAGAGGCACATATACAGAGACATCTAAAACATAGTCCTGGGATTAGTCCATGTAACAAAAAAAGAAGCACGATGACAGAGGCAATTTTTTTTTCAAATGCTGTTGTCAATCCTTTTAATCATAGCATGAATTCGTGCAGGCAAATAATGCAACAGAGCCAACGAATTTCACCCTTGCGGGCTTCTTCAGGGCTGTAGACATAACAATATAACAAAATCACAACATTGTACACAATCAAAAAGACAAACAATACCATACAATGACATCTATACAGAACATGCAGAACAAAAGTCTAATTACTAGAACAGAACTCAAATCACCATATTATTGACAAAACAAGGACAAAAAATAATAATTGTCTACATTGGACACAACAAACACTCAGCCATGAATATATGTATATATTTATTACATCAAGAAATGGCAAGCTACAAGCCTATAATAGCAGGCCAATCATAAAAACATTTATAAGGAACAAAGCAAGAGAAAAGAAAGGAGACAAAAGAAGCAACTTGAAAATGAAACACAAGAAAAAAAGAGAGAGAAAAGGGGTAAAAGAGGGACCAGTCAGTAAAGAAAGGAAAAGAGCAAAACGAAACAAATAATCTAATGAAGAGAAGAGAAGAAAAAAACAAGAGGAAACACCCTGCTAACATCTAAGATAAACATAGGAATGCACTGTCATCACATGGTACCCAGAATTAATGGTACCTCATGGTTTACCAGGTTCAAGACCTGAATACGGTAGAACAACATCAGCAAATAGGCAGAACCTCCCACAGCAAGCTATTGTGTTAAACCATATTATTACTGCTCACGCATCTTTTAGCAGCACAAAAACCCCCTTGTCAGTATAAGACGGTCTACCACAAGGGCAGTCAGTCTTGTGAGACAGAAACAGAACGTCTTGACTGGCAACTGATAAAGTGAATCCTAAGACCAATACCCAACCAATAATAGTCCAGTGAGTGTTGCCTAGTACCTAGGGACTAACCAGTCAATCCCAGTCAATATAAGACCTAGTGACTAACCAGTCAATATTCGACAGTCGAACAGCACGACTCAGGGCTAAAAATAAAGGCGCTAAACCTGATACCCACCTAGTAATGGTCCAGTAGGTACTGCAGGGTATTAACCTGAGCATAAAAGGCAAGGTTTCATGTGAAGTCTTGATGTGTATCTAGGAAAATAAATACAACAAACAAATATCGACTACAATAAATAACTACTAAAAAGCACCAAATATTATGTATGCCTCAAAAACGCTACACCTATAAATCTGGTGCAACTCTTCTTTAAAAAGCAAATGCAGATGAAGAATCAAAAAGTAGAAACATGTTTAAATATAAAGCAGTCATTCAATTATATCTGCAAAAGGAAGAGAGGTGCAACCTCTACCGTTCATCTGTGATACAAACATTTAAACTGCGACCAAACAGTGACACAGACATACTCGTGTCCACCATAGGGTATGTGAAGACTAAAAAGACAGGCCGAGGTCCCGGTCCCATACAGGAAGAAAGCCAACAAACCCATGTGCATCCGACAGAAACAAATAAATATATACGGTGCAACATACCTCAAACGGGCAATGAGAACAGTAACAACGTTGAGGTTTAAGATTAGTAAAATCAAAAACCGAAGCGCATAATGTGTCGCGGTAGAAAGCAAGGCTGCAATGTAAGCACAAGAAAGAACACGTACGCTTAGTAATGTTTGCCATTATTAACCATGTTTGGAGAGTAATTACGTGGTGCTAGACAGAGCCCCTACACGAGCTTGTATAGCAAATTAAGTAAAAAGCGCACAATAGTAACTGGCTACTGTTCCGTATATACCCCGTTTGTTCTCACCTATCTGTAGCTGGCAAAGAATCACGTCCCCGTTCTTTTCAAGTTAAACCGCCATGCTGGGTGGGGCGGACTTTAAATAACCAGTAACTTGTGAAGTAAGCCGACGTGCATACGCAACATATAGCCACACAAATGCGACGTTCGGCACACCTAGAGTGCACAACCAGTCCATCTCATGACGCGCAATATCGCGAAGTGCCCGAAGTAAGAAAGCATTCGAATTAACGTAAAGTGCACCTAAGCAAAATTGAATCACAGTATATCACTTTTGCGACAATCCATAATAAACATTAAAACACGTGAACCAAAAAGACAAAATAGTCCTCATATAGTATGTGCACCAGCGACAATGATCCACCGAATTAGCATACATCATTATGAAGCGATCGGACGTGCCACCAGAGAAAACTGGGTACAAAGATTCTGTACTTGCACAAGCAGTGGATAGAGCAAGTAAATTAAAACGTCCTGAAACATTGCTACCAAGAAAGAGGCCTAACAAGGAACGCTTATTCTTCATCACTACAAACCCACTCTAAAACCAAGAGGTGTTTAAAATTCTTTAAAAACACTGGTATCTGCTTAAGGGGGTACCTGGAGTAGGTCATCTTCTCCAGAACAACCTGAGCATTGTGTACAGAAGGTGCAGGACTCTTAGAGAGGTAGTGTGCCCCGAGCTATACACGGCCCAATAAAAAGGCACAAAACACCTGGCTTGCCCGTCCCTTAGGCTTTTTCCCATGTGGCGAGTGTAACATTTGTCACTTGTGACAGATCACAAAGACCTTTGAATACAATGTAAGAAGGACATATACTATCAGACATTAAATAAACTGTTTGACACAATATGTAATTTATGTGATCATTTGTGTATGTGGGAAAATCTATGTGGGAAGTACTGTTCGTCCCCTTAAAACTCGCATTCAGGAACACAGGAGAGCGTGTCTTAATGGGGATACCTCTTATGCGCTGGTGTCCCATGTATGTGATTCAACTAAGAATAGGTCTAATTTCAAGTTCCATGCTATTGACCACCTACCAAACATTCAGAGGGGGTGATAGGGAACTCCTTCTACGCCAACTGGAAGCGAAATGGATCTGTAGACTGAGATCCACAAGTGATGGACTCAATCTGGACACGGAACTGTAGCATTTCCTATGATTTTTCAATTTGCTCTAAAATGACAGCTTTAAAACTGTGTTTGTCGTGTACTTTTTGGATCAAGGACAGCAGTTAGTTACACCTTATTGCCTATGTTATGGCCCTTTTAAATGTGAAACAAATGTGAGGTCAGACATTATTTTGCTGTAATATCAAAAAATGGTAAGCACATTAGAACATTTGAGATATTGGTCGGACTTTGAGCTCTCCTGCTCTTGCTCTATCTATTCTGTACACAATTCTGTCCTCTTGATTTTTCTCTACTTGTTCTGCAGCCTGAAAGTAATAATCTGTCCTTATCTATTGTCTCGGCATTATCAACAGCCTGAATGAACAATATGCTTTTATTGTTTGCACCACTGCCATACATTGTACAAGAGTGATTTCACTCTTCACGTTCTGCCTTATGAGTAATTTACGATGGCATTCCTACTAGGTGTTCAGAACAGTGAATTGGTTTTGTTTAGCTATCTCAGTCCAATTAGCATGGGAACATCATGTTCGATATGCAACTATTTATTGTTGAGGTGTCTGCAGAAAGTTTGTAGGCATTTAGCTACTACAGATACAGGAAAAACCTCTGTAATCCTTTTTTCCATGTACCTCTAGTAGCTTTTATGTTCAATTAAGAGGGCCAAATCAGTACAGTATGGGAACACTAGGTTGGATATGTTTCCAATTACCTTACTTTTACTCGACAGCGTTTAACTGGAATAGGATACCGTACATGCCCTGCTGATCTACCTCGAATACTAGAATTTTCCAGGTGCTCTATTCCATCAACTGCATTTATTTGTATTTGCATTGAACTAAAATAAATGGGAACATTAGGTTGGATATGTTTCCAATTACATTCATTTTGACTCGAGAGCATTTAACCGGAATAGGATATCATGCATGCCCTGCTGACCTACCTCGAATACTAGATTTTTTCAGGTTTTATTCTTTTAACTACACTCGTTTGTATTTGTATTTGAAATTTAAAAAATATATATATATTTTGTTTACGAGTTTTGTTTTAGTTTTCTCTGGTGGCACGTCCGATCGCTTCATAATGATGTATGCTAATTCGGTGGATCATTGTTGTTGGTGCACATACTATATGAGGACTATTTTGTCTTTTGGTTCACTTGTTTTAAGGTTTATTATGGATTGTCGCTAAAGTGATATATTGTGATTCAATTTTACTTAGGGGCACATTACGTTAATTCGAATGCTTTCTTACTTGGGGCACTTCGCGATATTGAGCGTCATGAGATGGTTTGGTTGTACACTCTAGCTGTGCCGAACGTCGCATTTGTGTGGCTATATGTTGCGTACGCACGTCGGCTTACGTCACTGGTTACTGGTTATTTAAAGTCCGCCCCACCCGGCATGGCGGTTTAACTTGAAAAGAATGTGGAAGTGATTCTTTGCCAGCTACAGATAGGTGAGAACAAGCTAGTCGGTCTTGGGCTTGTGGGCACTAAGGTGGTAGGAAGGCTTAGCCCCTATACACCGAGGTCCCATAATCCTGCGCATAATTCTGTGTATGCAGAATCCCTGCAACAGTAAGCTGCTAGCGTCAATGCAGGCACCCTTGCACCATAGTGCAAGGGTGCCTGAATTGAGGGAATAATTGTTTATCTGCAGGAAGGAGTCCCTTCCTGCACATAAACAATCACAAATGCAATCACAATGCAGCACACATAGAAGTTGCAAATCATCATTTTTGTAATGACCTTCCTGCACATAAACAATCATTCATGGCGGTTTGCTGTTTCTATGTGTGCTGCACAATGCAGCACACATAGAAATAGCAAAAAGAAGGAGAAATAAAGCATTACTCCTCATTTTACCATGTTAAGACCAGCTTTTCCCTGGTCTTAATATTGGTGCTGCCTCCTATTTATGCCACCCTTGTAAATGGATCACTGACAGAATATCGACGACATGAATATCGACCTACACGACCTACACAAATATCGTGTTCAAAATATCGATGTCAAGAATTTCGACATCCTATCTTTACAATGGTAAGTACAAAAATATCAAAACAAAAATATTGTTGTTCAAAATATCGTTGTTCAAAATATAGTTTTTTAAAAATCTCTAATAAATAATTTTAAATAAATTAAATAATACATATAATTAATAAAAACATAGTTATACTTATTAAAAAATGTTAAAAATTATAAATAATAATGTAATGTGAAAATAAATTAAACATACATATATAAAAATTATTACATATATATATTTACTTAATAATATTAATACATAATTATTATACATTACAAAATGTTAGAAACATAATACAAATTATAAATACATATATATATAGCGGCATCCGAAGAAGGCTGACTGTAGCCGAAATGCATCATGCCACATGCTGTGACAATTAAAAGGCTTCCTAATTTATTCCCCGTGTGGCCTCTACCTTCTCTGCATTTGGAGGGGGTTTGTTGCATTTTTCCACGTCGACCAGAGGCGTGTTCTAGAGGCCCCGTCCCGCAAGTTGGCTGTAGCACTGCTGGTTTCTGCTGTGGCAGTTTGTGTGTTTTTCCAAGTTATTGGATTGCTGCAGCCCACCTGAACAAGTGAGAGACACAAGGGCCGCTGTGTAATGCAGCTCGTGATTCTACGAGGAGCGGGTTACATTGTTTTCCTGTTCACGACCCGTTACTCAGTTGCCAAGGCTGGGACGCTAAGGGGACTCAAGGAGGCACTTTTGGTTGGATTTCCAGCTATCAGGACAAATACACATCGGACACTCCACGTCTTGTCCTGTTGAGCACTTACCTTTGCGAACTTCATCCCCACGCAGCATCTGTCCCGGTAAGGTGTACTCTGGGAGTTGCAGTGCATACAACACTGCCTTCGATGCGCGATCATGTGATCGGGAACTGTTAAGTGCCTCCACCAATGAGATGGAACAGGACTATTTAAAACGTGGGTGGGGCAGCATCCTGTTGTACAGCGGCATCCGAAGAAGGCTGACTGTAGCCGAAATGCATCATGCCACATGCTATGACAATTAAAAGGCTTCCTAATTTATTCCCCGTGTGGCCTCTACCTTCTCTGCATTTGGAGGGGGTTTGTTGCATTTTTCCACGTCGACCAGAGGCGTGTTCTAGAGGCCCCGTCCCGCAAGTTGGCTGTAGCACTGCTGGTTTCTGCTGTGGCAGTTTGTGTGTTTTCCAAGTTATTGGATTGCTGCAGCCCACCTGAACGAGTGAGAGACACAAGGGCCGCTGTGTAATGCAGCTCGTGATTCTACGAGGAGCGGGTTACATTGTTTTCCTGTTCACGACCCGTTACTCAGTTGCCAAGGCTGGGACGCTAAGGGGACTCAAGGAGGCACTTTTGGTTGGATTTCCAGCTATCAGGACAAATACACATCGGACACTCCACGTCTTGTCCTGTTGAGCACTTACCTTTGCGAACTTCATCCCCACGCAGCATCTGTCCCGGTAAGGTGTACTCTGGGAGTTGCAGTGCATACAACACTGCCTTCGATGCGCGATCATGTGATCGGGAACTGTTAAGTGCCTCCACCAATGAGATGGAACAGGACTATTTAAAACGTGGGTGGGGCAGCATCCTGTTGTACAGCGGCATCCGAAGAAGGCTGACTGTAGCCGAAATGCATCATGCCACATGCTGTGACAATTAAAAGGCTTCCTAATTTATTCCACGTGTGGCCTCTACCTTCTCTGCATTTGGAGGGGTTTGTTGCATTTTTCCACGTCGACCAGAGGCGTGTTCTAGAGGCCCCGTCCCGCAAGTTGGCTGTAGCACTGCTGGTTTCTGCTGTGGCAGTTTGTGTGTTTTTCCAAGTTATTGGATTGCTGCAGCCCACCTGAACGAGTGAGAGACACAAGGGCCGCTGTGTAATGCAGCTCGGGATTCTACGAGGAGCGGGTTACATTGTTTTCCTGTTCACGACCCGTTACTCAGCTGCCAAGGCTGGGACGCTAAGGGGACTCAAGGAGGCACTTTTGGTTGGATTTCCAGCTATCAGGACAAATACACATCGGACACTCCACGTCTTGTCCTGTTGAGCACTTACCTTTGCGAACTTCATCCCCACGCAGCATCTGTCCCGGTAAGGTGTACTCTGGGAGTTGCAGTGCATACAACACTGCCTTCGATGCGCAATCATGTGATCGGGAACTGTTAAGTGCCTCCACCAATGAGATGGAACAGGACTATTTAAAACGTGGGTGGGGCAGCATCCTGTTGTACAGCGGCATCCGAAGAAGGCTGACTGTAGCCGAAATGCATCATGCCACATGCTGTGACAATTAAAAGGCTTCCTAATTTATTCCCCGTGTGGCCTCTACCTTCTCTGCATTTGGAGGGGGTTTGTTGCATATATATATATATATATATATATACATACACCTGTAACATAAACATAAAAATAAAATATATATATAATAAATTAAGATATTAAAGTAATTTTTTAATTTTAAAACAACATTTTACACTACATTAACTGAAACAGTAGGGACAATGTTAGAAAGCGTTGAGGATAAAATTACTATTCCCACTCCAGTAAATGCAAGAGTAGGAAAAGTGTTGGATAGCGGATGGAATAATATTACTATTCCCACTCCAGCGAGTGCAACAGTAGGGAAAGTGTTGGATTTCGGAGGGGATAAAATTACTATTCCCACTCCAGCGAGTGCAACAGTAGGAAAGTGTTGGATAGCGGAGGGGTAACAATTACTATTCCCACTCCAGCAAGTGCAACAGTAGGGAAAGTGTTGGATAGTGTAGGGGAATACATTTACTATTCCTACTCCAGAGAGTGCAACAGTAGGGAAAGTGTTGGATAACGTAGGGGATAAAATTACTATTCCCACTCCAACAAGTGCAACAGTAGGGTAAGTGTTGGATAGCAGAGGTGATACAATTACTATTCCCACTCCAGATAGTGCAACAGTAGGGAAAGTATTGGATAACGTAGGGGATAAAATTACTATTCCCACTCCAACAAGTGCAACAGTAGGGAAAGTGTTGGATAGCAGAGGTGATACAATTACTATTCCCACTCCAGATAGTGCAACAATAGAGAAAGTGTTGGATAGCGGAGGGGTTAAAATTTTCTATTCCCACTCCAGGGAGTGCAACAGTAGGGATAGTGTTGGATAGCGGAGTGGATAAAATTACTATTCCCACTCCAGAAAGTGCAACAGTAGGGAAATTGTTGGATAGCGGAGGAGATAAAATTACTATTCCCTCTCCAGCGAATGCAAGAGTAGGAAAAGTGTTGGATAGTGGAGGGGTAAAAATTACTATTCCCACTCCAGCAAGTGCAACAGTATGAAACTGTTGGATAGCGGAGGGAATAAAATTACTATTCCCACTCCAGCGAGTGCTACAGTAGGGAAAGTGTTGGATAGCGGAGGGGATAAAATTACTAGTCCCACTCCAGATAGTGCAACAGTAGGGAAAGTGTTGGATAGCGGAGGGGTTCAAATTACTATTCCCACTCCAGATAGTGAACAGTAGGGAGAGTGCTGGATAGCGGAGGGAAATAATTTACTATTCCCACTCCAGGAGTGCAACAGTAGGGAAAGTGTTGGATAGCGGAGGGAATAAAATTACTATTCCCACTCCAGCGAGTGCTACAGTAGGGAAAGTGTTGGATAGCGGAGGGGATAAAATTACTATTCCCACTCCAGATAGTGCAACAGTAGGGAAAGTGTTGGATAGCGGAGGGGTTAAAATTACTATTCCCACTCCAGATAGTGCAACAGTAGGGAGAGTGCTGGATAGCGGAGGGAAATATTTTACTATTCCCACTCCAGGGAGTGCAACAGTAGGGAAAGTGTTGGATAGCGCAGGGTATAAAATTACTATTCCCACTCCAGCAAGTGCAACAGTAGGGAAAGTGTTGGATAGCGGTGGGGAATAATTTACTATTCCCACTTCAGCAAAATAATGAACATTAATTAACAAATAATTAACTATTTAAAAATAATTTACCTCCCACCATATTCCCTATAAATAATCCCACCAATGTTGTAAAACATACAATTAACATAATAAATTAACAATTAATTAATTAACTAATAACAATTAACAAGCAAATTAAAAACAATCAGTAATAAATTAATTCACAGAATTAACACAATTAAATAAAATTAAATAGATAATATATCAAAAATATTAAAAAAGTATTAAAATGTAATTACTTCCCACCCTACTCCCTATCATCCCACAACATGCTCTTAAAAAAAGACACAATTAACATAATTAACAATTAATTAATAATTATTAATGACCAATTTATAACTAATTAATAACTAATGAATAAGCACATTTAACAATATAAATAATAAAATACATAAATATTAATTAATAAAAATTATTAATTAATTAATTATAATGAATTTACTTCCACCCTATTCCCCTATAAACCCACAACCCGCTCCTAAAAAAGACCCAATTAACATATTAACCAATTAATTATTAATAATTATTAACCAATTAATAACTAATTAATAACAATTACATTATCACAATTAACAATATAACATATTTAATGCATAAATATTAATTAATAAAAAATATTAATTAATTAATTATTATTAAATTACTTCCCACCCTATTCCCCTATAAACCCACAACCCGCTACAGAACTAAAACGCAAAATGTAATTTAAAAAAAATTAATAACTTCTAAAAATTATTAATAAATGTATTCTAATTAAATTACTTCCCACCCTATTCCCTATAAACTCACAACCCGCTACGGAACTAAAATACACAAAAATTAATTAACATAAAATTAATTACTTCATAAAATTTCACACATACATTAAAAAAATAAGCTATACTTATACAAAATAATTACATCACATACTTTAAACACACATAGTAAAATACAAAACACTAAAATAAATGTCGATATTATTAACAACAATATTTTTACTAGCGATATTACTAACTTCGATATTAAAAAAAACGATATTTCTTACCTTCATGTCGATATTCTGGTCCACGATATTCTTGCATGTCGATCTTGTGCCACCTCGATATTAAAAACTCGATATTCTGGCATATCGATATTCCAACATCGATATTCTGTCTGTACACCCTTGTAAACAGGGGGAAGTGTCAAAATGAATGGGTGTTGCAGTAAAACGCCCACCGCAACACCCATTGTCCACCCCCTTCATGCTAAGTATATCGTGAAAGGGTGCCTTATTTACAAGGCCTTGTAAACAGTGAAGCTCTATCGCCACAAGAATGCCGTTAAAAGTGACATTCATGTGGTGATAGGGGTTTGTAAATATGCCCTTAGTTTTAAATTACGCACATGCTACATAAGCATCATTTGCACACACAGCAGAGGCAAATGCTCTACTTGGGTGCCTGCATAATGCATATGACTAGTACTGTTAATCATGTCTAATGTTTCTATGTACTTTGCATATTTTCAAACAATTTATGTTTCAGACAGCAAATACATTTTGTTCTTTTTTTAATTTCATGGGTAGTGACAACAAGAATAAACCATTAGGTGACTTTGAAGCTTCCACGCTGCTACCCCGCTTCCCCATTCTCAATATCTGCTACTCATCATCTCCCTCCTGCTTGTTTGAAAACAGACTTGAGTGGTGCTATGTGGCCTGTGCAGCTAGAGCAGTACTCTTTCCGAGTTGAAAAGGGCTTTCCGACATGAAAAGCCTGTCCCTAGCAAGGCCCCCATGCCTCGGCAGCCACCGGTTTGGGGCATGGGGGAACCTATGGCGCCCCCTGTTAATGCCTGCACTGTGTGGTAGGCACCATGTGGTGCTTGCCACGTGGTGCAAGGATTAACGGACACTCCCATTTCTCTATGGGCGCTTGTGCGGCACCTGGTTTCCAACCGCAGCACAAGCTCCCGTTAAGAAAGGGAGCTTGCGACCCCACCATGTGCAGTCACATCGTAATCGCTGTCGGGAAGTGATATATCGGAGAGTTTAAGACAACTCAATGAAAGTTTTGTGGATAGAACACTGAATCCTCCCAATCCTCTTTCAAAAACAAGTTCATGGGGAAACAACATGAAACTACTGTTTTAAATATTAGCTGCACACTGCAAAATATGCAAAGCAAGGGTAGATTTTCTTTATATATTTACAACTACCACAATTAAGAATAGTCTGTCATTACTGTTATGATGGGTTGAAGTAATCATTGCCCAGACTAATTTGTTCAGCGGTTATGGGCAGAACATATACCTTGTGATGATCCCATCATCCTCTCTCAGATTGTGCTCTCTGTTGACTACTGTGTGACTCAGGGGCCAATTACGATCTTGTCCGGAAAGCATTCCTACCAAATCGGTCCCGAAATGCTTTCCGGACGACTCTGGATCGGGTGAGTCGGACCGAGCAATTTGGATGTATCCGAATGCTTCTGGATACGGTTCGGTCGGACTCCCATTGACTTCAATGGGAGCCTGTGTTTGGAACGAGAACACAGGCTCCCATTGAGGAAAGGGGTGGCTGGGAAAACCTGCACCCTGTGGCAGGCACCTCATGGTGCCTGCCACACTGTGCATGGTTAGAAAAGGGGGTTTTTGGATACCCCCACGGACCCCGATTCGGAGTGCCCCGGGTGAAGGTGGGGCCTGCTATGGGCCTCCAAAGACAGATTCCGGCAGCTGATTCGTTCAAGAGAAACAGAATCAGAATGGCTGTCCGAATCGTAATCACTCGCTCGGAAACCAAGTCCATAGAGCTGTAGGATTCAGCTCCAAAAGACGCAACCTGTCTGAATGCCTTTCAGAATCCGATTCGGACAGCCCTACAGGGTTACATGCATCATAAGTGGTCATTGGGAACTGTGTGCGATTCGGTCAGGAACAAGGGTTCTGAATCGGATTCGACAAACCCGAATGCGATTTGGAGCCCTTCCGAACGGCATCGTAATTGACCCCTTAATGTGAAAAATAAATATAGTTTTGCAATACATTTCTTCACATTCTTCCCTAATAATGTTTAAAATTATACTCATTCCTTATTTTGACCAAGTATTTGGATCTGACCGTCTTCTCCAATCTAGGACCTGAAAGACTTCCTGAGGATGATAACTGGAGAAGAGATCTTGTGAGAATCCGCTTCGACTAGCTCTTTACAGCCAGACTGCCCATTTATTCCTTTGGGTATTTACCAAGTTGACTGGAGCTATTTGAGGCCAGTTTTGGAGGCAGAGTGCCGCTGCTGACACCCCTGCCTCCTTTACCACCTCCCCAGGGCAACAGAAGGAGAGAGAGAGAGAGAGAGAGAGAGAGAGAGAGAGAGAGAGAGAGAAAGAAAGAAAAGGATAAAGAAAGATGAAAACAGAGGGAGGAATCGGACAGGATTCAACTTTTTGCTTGGTTTGCTTTTGGGTCTCAGTCCAGCCCTGTTAGTCCCAACATTAAATCATGTAGCAAGCCCCTTTGTTCTTATATATGCTGTAGTGCACAGATTGGAAACCTCACCTGTTAATTCTTCTCTGACGTAGAATTGGCTTGTCTTGGTGATGCTTCCCTTAGCAATATGCATTCATTCAGGCAGAGGCCTGAGACAAGGACTTTATTTGCTCTAAATACAGCTGTTCAGCAGCCTCCCTCCTACCATTCTGTTTTACAGTTAGCCCAGACCTGTGTGGCAGTGTGCTGTAAAGTCTCACCAGAATTGAGCGAAGATTGTTTCCAGCAAAACAGTTGAAAAACAGGTACAGTACAAACAATAATGGAATACACTTCACCTGGCAGAAGGTTAGACAGGAAAATGAGGCTGCAACAAACTGGGGTTTACGGGCACATTACTGGAAAATTAAGCTTGAAACTGCAGATGTCAGACAAAAACAGTTTCATTTGGATGTCTGGAGAGGTTCACAGGCAAACCCCACACACCTCCATAAACAGTGTATTCAACTCAGTAGCCACACTACATAAATTATAACTCATACCTTCTCCATGCACTGATTATATTGTTTTAAATCACCTTACTTATGCCATCTGAGATAATAGTATTTAGAACAGTTATGACCTGTGAGTGCATAGTAGAGTGGCAAGTTATAGTTAATGTAGTGTGGCTACCAAGTTGAATACACTTTGTAAGGAGGTGCTCTAATTATAATAATTTGATGGTATTGCATAAATTAAAAAGTAAATTATAAGTTTAGAAATGTAAATGTGTGTTTCGATTAAGATTTGTTTGTTGTTAAAGAATAAATAAAGTTATATTAATTTAAAGGTAGTGCGTGAATTATAAATGTATGGTATAACTATAACTTAAGATTTTGTAATATTTGTGTATATAAGTTTGCTTTGTATAAAAAGAATAAATAAAGTTGCCTTAACTATAACACAGGTTTAACCTAGGCCTGGGCGGTGAACTTCGCTCCGTTAGCGGAGTTTGAGGAGTTTTCTGCACACCGCACTCCGCGGAGCTCGCAGAGTGCAGAAAATTCCGCTTCGCGATGTGCAGCGGAGTTTTTAACCGCTCGCGATCGGTAAGTTTGCGATCGTGGACGGTAAGTTCGGAGCGCGAGCTGTCGCTCGGGTAGAATTTCTACCCGAGCGGCAGGAATACCACCACAAACTGCAGTTCGCACTGCACTCCCCCACTCGCGGAACTTGGCGGAGTTTTTTATAACTTCACGAAGTTCCGCATAGCAAAACTCAGCGAACTACGCCCAGGCCTTAACCTTTATTATTTCATTGAATTTAAATGTTTTTTATTTTTAAATAAATTTGTTTCAAAATGTACAGTTTACTGTTGTCGAGTGGAGTGCTATTAAGTGGCCCGTGATACAGTAGAGTCGGAGAAGAGTGTTGCACAGTCTATTGTCGTAGAGTATTTTGTGGAGTGATTAGAGTAGAGTGGAACGTGGTACAGTGGAGTGGCACATAGTGGACTGGGGTACAGTGGAGTGGGGTAAGGTGGAGTGGAGTGGCATAGAGTACAGTGGAGTCAATTGTTATATAGTGTAGTGGCATGTTGTATAGTAGAGTGCATGGAGTGGACTAAATTGGACAGGTGTAGCATAGAGTTCAGTAAATTGTTATAAATTGGAGTTACATCTTGTAGAATACAGTGTAGTGGTGAGTCATATAGTGTTGGAAAGTGTCGTAGAGTGGAGTAGAGTGTTCTAGACTGGGGTGTACAGTCATGGAGTGGAGTAGAGGGTTGTACAGTGTAGTGCACGGGCACAAAGAGAGGAGCAAAATGTTATTTAGTGACACAGAGTGTAGTCCAGTCTTACAGTGTGGAGTTGCAGAGAGTGGAGGACAGTGTGGTACAGTGGGGTGGTTTGGAGTGGAGCGTTGTATAGTGTCAAAAAGTGAAGTAAAGCGTTGTGCAGTGGAGTAGAGTGTAGTGTAATCCAGTAGAGTGGTGTAGCATAGAGTGGAGTAGTGTGTTCTACCGTACATTGGCGTGGGAGTCGAGTAGAATGGAGTAGAATCGTATATAGTGGAGTAAAGTGTTGTAGAGTGGAGTAGTGTGTGGTACAGTGCAGACTAGTGTGTTGTAGAGTGTTATAAAGTGCTGTAGAGTGGAGTACAGTAGAGTGTCACAGAGTAAATTAAACTGTTGTACAGTGGAGAGGAGTAGAGTAGTGTATGGAACAGTATGATATAGTGGAGTGGCATAGACAGCCATACAGTTGAGTGGCATAGAGTAGCACGCAGTGGAGTGGCATAGAGTACAGTAGTAGACTACAGTGTTGTACAGTGGAGTACTGTCTCAAAGAAAAGAGTATATTAACAGGGATGGAGCCGACATAGAAAGAGTAGCGTAGAGTGTCATAGAGCATAGTAGAGTGTTGTAAAGCACTACAGGGTAAGGTAGAGTGCTGCACAGTGGCATTGAGAGAGGAGTACAGTGTAGAGCTATACAGTGAGGATAGTGTAGTACAGTGGAGAGGAGTAGACTGTTGTTGAGCGGAGAATAGTTCTGTTGAGAGGAGCATAGTAGAGTGGCGTGGAGTTGGATAGAGTGGAGTTGCATAGAATGGAGTAGCATACATTGGAGTGGTATAGAGTCGAGTGACATATAGTGCAATAGCGTTCAGTGAAGTGGCATACAGTTGAGTGGTAAATAGTGGAATACTATAGAGTGGAATAGCATAGAGTGGAGTGGGGTACAGTGGAGTGGGGTACAGTGGAATATCATAAAGTACAGTGTTGTAGAGTGGAGTGGCATACAGTATGGTGGCGTTGACTGCAGTGTCATAGAGTAAAGTGGCATACAGTGGAGTGGCATTGACTGCAGTGCCATAGAGTAGAGCGGCATACAGTGGAACAGCGTACAGTGGAGTGCTGTAAAGTGGAGTGGCGTAGAGTGGAATGGGGTAGTGTGGACTGGAATACAGTGGAATATCGTAAATTGGAGTGGCTTCAAGGGCAGTGGAATAAAGTGGAGTGGCATCTGGAGTGGGGCAGAATGGAGTGGTGAACAATGGAATATCGTACAGTGGAATGGTGTAGAAGGGAGTGGTGTAAAGTGGTGTGACATACAGTGGAATAGTAAACAGTATAGCAGCATATGTGGACATAGCGTACATTGGAGTAGCATTGAGAGGAATGACGTACAGTGTAGTGGTGAACACTGGAGTGCCATAGAGTGGAGAGGCAAAGGTAGGAGAAGTGTAGAAAGGAGCGGAGTAGAGTGGAGTGGCATACAGTAGAGTTGCAGAGAGTTGAGTGGGGTATAGTGGAGTAGCGTACAGTGGAATAGTGTACAATGGAGTGACATATGGCAGAGTAGGGTACGGTAGAGTGGCATAGAGGCAAAAGTGTAGAGTCAAGTGGTGCAGAATGTAGACCCGTACAGTAGAATAGCTTATAGTGGAGTGGTCTAGAGTGGAGTAGGGTAGAGAGATAGTGGCATGATTGGAGTGGCGTAGAGTGGAATAGCATACAGTGGAGTGTTGTAGAGTGGAGCGGCATAGAGTGGAGAGGCAGACAGAAGAATAGCATACAATGCAGTAGCAAAGAGTGGGGTGGCATAGACTGTAGAGCGGTAGAGTGTAATAGCGTGACAGTGAAGTAGCACAGAGTGCAGTGGAGTGACGTACAGTAAAGTGAAGTACAGTGTAGTGGCATACAGTACAATAGCATATAGTTTAGTGTTGTAGAGTGGGGTGGCAAAGAGTAGAGTGGTGTACAGTAGAATAGCATCCAGTGGAGTGGCGAAGAGTAGAGTGGCACAGAGTGTAGTGTGATAGAGTACAGTTGAGTGGCGTAGAGTTCAGTGGTGTGGAGCGGCATACAGTGGAATGAGGTACAGTGTAGTGGCGTACAGTACAATACAATAGAGTGGAGTGGCATAAAGTGAACCTGCATAGAGTAGAATATCATAAAGTATAGTGGCATACAATGGAATGGCATAAAGTGGAATAGCATAGAGTGGAGTACCATAGAGTGGCGTAGTGTAGAATGTAGTGTTGTAGACTGGAGTGGCATAGAGTGGAATGGCATGGAGAGAGTGGAGTGGCAGACAGAAGAATAGCGTACAATGCAATGGCAAAGAGTGGGATGGCATCGACTGTAGTGCGGTAGAGTGTAATAGAGTACAGTGAAGTAGCATAGAGTGCAGTGGTGTAAAGTGGAGTGACGTACAATAAAGTGAGGTACAGTGTAGTGGCATACAGTACAATAGCATAGAGTGGAGTGTTGTGGAGTGGGGTGGTAAAGAGTAGAGTGGCGTACAGTAGAATAGTGTCCAGTGGAGTGGCGAAGAGTAGAGTGGCACAGAGTGTAGTGTGATAGAGTACAGTTGAGTGGCATGGAGTGCAGTGGTGCGGAGTGGAGCGGCATACAGTGGAATGAGGTACACTGTAGTGGCATATAGTACAATACCGTAGAGTGGAGTGGCATAAAGTGAACTGGCATAGAGTAGAATAGCGTAAAGTATAGTGGCATACAATGGAATGGCATAAAGTGGAATAGCGTAGAGGTGAGTACCATAGAGTGGCGTGGCGTAGAATGTAGTGGCGTAGACTGGAGTGGCATAGAGTGGAATGGCATGGAGAGAGTGGAGTGGCATAGAGTGGAGTGGGGTAGAGTAGAGTGCCGTAAAGTGGTGTAGCTCAGAGTGGAGTGGAATAGCATAGAGTGGAGTACAGTGGAACTGCTTACAGAGGAATAGTACATTTTAGTGGTGTACAGTGGAATGGCATAGATTGGAGTGTCGTATGTTGAGTGGCATAAAGTGAAATAGCATACAGTGGAGAGGTGTACAGTGCATTGGCATACAGAGGAGTTTGTTAAAGTGGAGTGGCTTGCAGTGGAATAGAGTAGAGTAAAATAGCATAGAGTGGAGTGAGGTAGATGGGAATTACATACAGAGGAATAGCATACATTACAGTTTCATAGAGTGCAGTAGCATACAGTGGAGTGACGTTGGCTGCAGTGGTGTAGAGTGTAGTGGCATACAGTGGAATAGCATACGATGGAGTGATGTATAGAGAGGAGTGTGGTAGGGTGAAGTGGGGCACAATGGAATAGTGTAAAGTTAGTGGCATACAGCGGATGGCTTAGAGTGGAGTGACATAGAGTGGAGTGGTGTAGAGTGGAGTGAGGTAGAGGCGAGTGGCATACAGTGGAATAGCATACAGTGGAGTAGCATAGAGAGGAGTGGTGTAGAGTGGAGTGGCATACAGTGGAACGGCGTATAGTATAGTAGCATACACTGAATTTGCGTGCAGTGGATTGGCATAGAAGGTAACTGCATACAGTGGAGTGTCCCCATTGAAGACCCCCAATCAGACCCGGCAACAAGAAAGCACCCTGGTTCACCGACGAACTCAAGAAATCCAAGAAGAACTGCCGGGCCCTCGAGAAAGCATGGCGCAGAGACCCGACTGCAGACAACATGACCACCCTCAAACACGCCACCCGAAAAACACCACCAGCTGATCCACACCACCAAGAAAACCGCATTCAAGGAACGACTGGACAACAACGCCCACAACAGCAAGGAACTCTTCATCATCGCCAAAGAGCTCTCGAACCCCAGCGCCGGAAACAACAACATCACCCCCTCGCAAGACCTCTGCAACTCGCTCGCCTCGTTCTTCCACAGCAAGATCGCAGACATACACAACAGTTTCAGCACACAGCCGACGCACCCTACAACCGCTCCAACGTCCCCCACCTCCACCCTCCGAGCCTGGACCCCGATCAACACCGAAGACACTATCCGCACGATGAACTCCATCCACTCCGGATCACCAACCGACCCCTGCCCTCACCACATCTTCAACAAGGCCGACGCCGTCATCGCACCCCACCTCCGGGACATCATCAACACCTCCTTCGACACCGCCACCTTCCCAGAGAGCTGGAAGCACGCCGAACTCTGCGCCCTACTGAAGAAACCGTCAGCGGACCCCACCGACCTCAAAAACTACCGCCCCATCTCGCTCCTTCCTTTTCCTGCCAAAGTCATCGAGAAGACCGTCAACAGACAACTGGCCGCCTTCATCGAGACGAATGGATCCCCGACCACTCACAGTCCGGCTTCCGGGCCAACCACAGCACCGAGACCGCCCTCATCGCAGCCACCGACGACATCCGAGCCCTGCTCGACAACGGGAAACAGCGGCCCTCATCCTCCTGGACCTCTCCGCAGCGTTCGACACAGTCTGCCACCGCACCCTAGTGCAACGCCTGAACAACGTCGGAATCCAAGAGAAGGCACTGGAGTGGATCATCTCCTTCCTCGCCAGAAGAACCCAGAGAGTCCGCCTCCCCCCGTTCAGTTCCGAGGCCACCGAAGTCATCTGCGGCGTACCACAAGGATCATCACTCAGCCCCACCCTCTTCAACGTCTACATGAGCCCCCTCGCAGCCATCGCACGCCAACACAACCTCAACATCATCTCCTACGCCAACGACACCCAGCTGATCCTCTCCCTCACCAACGACCCCACAACCGCCAAAACCAACCTACATGAAGGGATGAAGGACGTAGCCGAGTGGATGAGGAACAGCCGCCTGAAACTGAACTCAGATAAGACGGAAGTCCTCATCCTAGGATCATCACCCTCCGCCTGGGACGACTCCTGGTGGCCCCTGCCCTGGGCAACGCACCCAAACCAACGGACCACGCACGCAACCTGGGCTTCATCCTGGACTCCTCCCTCTCAATGACCAGACAAGTCAACGCCGTCTCCTCGTCTTGCTTCAACATCCTACGCATGCTGCGGAAGATCTTCCGGTGGATCCCCACCGAAACCAGGAAGACGGTCACCCAGGCCCTCGTCACCAGCCGACTGGACTACGGCAACTCCTCTACGCCGGAACCACAGCCAAACTTCAGAAAAGACTCCAACGCATCCAGAACGCCTCAGCTCGACTCATCCTGGACATCCCCCGACACAGCCACATCGCCGGACACTTGAGAGACCTGCACTGGCTCCCTGTCAGCAAGAGAATCACGTTCCGACTCCTCACCCACGCACACAAAGCTCTCCACAACCAAGGCCCCAGATACCTCAACGACCGTCTGACCTTCTACACTCCCACCCGCCAGCTACGATCGACCAACCACGCCTCGCCGCCGTCCCCGCATCCGAAGAGCCACAACGGGAGGAAGATCCTTCTCCTACCTGGCTGCCAAGACGTGGAACTCCCTACCCATCCACCTCCGCCTGACCCAAGACCACCTCTCCTTCAGGAAGCAACTCAAGACCTGGCTGTTTGATTGATTGATTGGTTAACACTGGAATGCTGTTGAGTGTAGTGGCATAGATTGGAATAGCGTACATTGGAGTGCAATAAAGTGGAGTGGGGTACAGTGAAGTGGTGTAGAGTGGAGCGGGATATAGTAGAGTAGCAGACAGTGGAATAGCGTACAACAGAGTGGTGTACAGTGGAGTGGGGTACAGTGGAGAGGCATAGAGATGAATAGTGTAGAGTTGAGTGGTGTAGCATGTAGTTGTGTACTGTAGAATACTGCAGAGTGGAGTGGTGGACAGTGGAGTGGCATTCAGTGGAGGTTGCAGAATGGAGTGGCATAGGATGGCCTACCTCCCCACGGTTCTATGCGTATACCGCTTACTACATAGTAAAACCTGAGCAAGCAGACGCCGTAATCAGTATCTCTATCTGTCGCAAGACAAGTAGAACACTAATGATTTTTACAAGAATCCTGTAGAAACAACAACTGCTTCCTTGCATACCGCACTTCAATCTATATTCCTAGCCTGCCCGATATTCCGTTCTTTGCTGCTCAAAACTACTCTTGGGTTACATTTTATCGAAATTTTATTGTGTTTTAACAACGATCTATTTTAAGTCACTAATAATGTTTAAAAAAAATAATTTAATGTATGATTGTAAAGGTTTTAATTAACTGTACAATACACTCAACTTCAACTTCAGTGGAGCAGGGTAGAGTGGAGTGGTATTGAGTCAAATAGTATAAAGTTCAGTGGCATAAAGTGTAGTTGCATACTGTGGAATAGCATGTAGTGGAGTGGCGTACAGCGGAATGGCATGCAGTAGAATAGCGTACAATGGAATGGCGAAGAGTGGAGTGGCGTAAAGTGTAGTGTGGTAGAGTGTAATAGCATACAATCCAGTAGTGTGGAGTGCAGTGGCGTAGAGTGCAGTGGCATAAAGTTAAGTGGTGTACAGTGGAGAGAGGTACAGTGTAGTGGTATACAGTATAATAGCATGGAATGGAGTGGCATAGAGTGAACCGGTATAGAGTAGAATAGCGTTGAGTGTAGTGGCATACTGCGGAATGGCATACAGAGGATTAGCGTAGAGTACAGTAGCATGAAGTCGAGTAGCATAGAGTGCAGTGGCCGAGACTGGAGCGGCATAGAGTGGAGTGCCATAGAATGGAGTGATGTACAGTGTAATAGCATACAGTGGATGGTCGTAGACTGGGGTGCCTATAGTGGAGTGGTGTATGTGGAGTGGCATTCAGTGGAATAGCATACAGTGCAGTGGTGTGCACTGAAGAGGCATACAGTGGAGTGGCATAGAGTGGAATAGCATAGAATGTTGTTTCATAGAGTGGAGTTGCATACAATTTATTAGCGTATAGTAGATTAGCGTGGAGGGGAGTATAGTAGAGTGATGTAGAGTGGAGTGATGTGAAGTGTAATAGCATAAAGTGGAGTAGTGTAGAGTGGAGTGGCATAGAGGGGAATGGCGTAGAATGGAATGTGATAATTGAAACAGATGTAGCCTTAAAGTGTGTTGACAGATGTAGATGTAAAATAAATTATTAGGTGTAAATGTTAATTTTTAGTAGTATGTGTGAATAGTGTAATTAGTGTTAAAGTTATAAGTTTAAAAGTACTTATATATTGTGCCAGTATATCACCGTAAATTTGTGGTTTACTGTGGTACATGTGCATGGTAAGGCAATATGTGATTGGCTAACGGCTATGTTTATCAAATGTAAAAGGCAGTCATGTTGCTTTCAGCACAGTTTGGCTGCATTTTGCATTTGACTGTGTTCTGGGTTAGGGTCTTAGATATAGGCAAGTAGTAGGTTTTATTGTTGTTACCTACCTATTACCACTTTAATGATAGATAGAGAACTCTTTTTCCATATTTTTAGGGAGAAATATGTTTTAAAACAAAAATTGAAGTAGCACAGTAAATTGTAGGTATTACCGCGATACTCTGTACACTATTTTGTGCAGATTTAAATATGATAAAAATAGAAAATACACTGTAGTACACCAAATTTGTCAAATATTGGGCAGTAAGTGTTGTTATACATTTTTTATTATATTTATCAGTTTTTAAATTTACTTTAGCTAATGCGGTTTGCTGTACATTAATTTGTAAAATATATAGAAATGTATAAATATTTTACCTTGCCTATTACTACTTTAACAAAGTGGTAATAGATAGGAGAAAAATATCAGACTAGTACTTACCTATATTTAAGGGCAAAACGCAGAGCACAGCCAAAGTGTACCTAAAACAACATCGTTGTCTTTAACTTTTGTAAAGGTAGTCATTAGCTTATCACATAATGCCTTATCATCGCTAGGTACTGTGGCACATCCGCAAAGTACCATGAAATTTCATGAAAATACCGCAACAACAGATATCACTAATATAAAATGCTTTATAACTTGAAAAGTACTTACCCTACTTAACTTTAGTACCCAAAAGGATCAGCTGCTTACTACAATGTGTAATTCTGACAAATTTCATATAAACCATTCTGCCATTTTCATGCTACGCGAGATACAAAAGTCTATGGAAAATGCATTGGGAGCCCCCCTTTTATGTTTGCACTCCCTTGACCAATCACCGTAAAACTTTACATCCTCTGCCAATGTAAAAAAGCTATGTGTCTGGAAAGTTTTGTGGAGATTCGGCAAACGGAGGCAAAGTTATCAGCCTAGGAATACTTGAGATTTCTAACTATAACTACAGAATGGCCACTGCCACTCTGCAATATATATATTGTTTATATTATATATTACATAGTGCAGATATATAAATTGTGTAGTTATATTAAGGACTGAGTTTCCATAGGAAGAGCCTTTTTTTGCTATAACTTTGCCACTGTTTGATGAATATTCACCAAACATAATTATAAAATTAATCTGTCTCATCTCCCTCCTGGAATGTTTTGGGATGATCCATCAAGCGGAGGTTGAAAAAGGGGTTCCCAAATTGCGTTTTGACAGAAAGCAAGAACTTTACCGAAAAAGCATTTTTTTTTTCTTTGGTGTAAATCTGTTCAGTAGTTTTTGAGAAATTGATGCAAAAAATGTATAGATATCTGTCATCATGTTGCTACCGCTGGGCTTGCAGATCAAAAGATAACATTTGACTGACTGCCGTCAACATCAACAGAGATGTTTGCCAGTCGTTTTAGGACTCGAAGACTCAGTCCAGCTGTAACGGAAAATATAATGAAATAATATGACGGTGGACAGGGTAAGGATACTATAACACCATAGACCTTGTGGGCCACACAGAATAATTGTTTTTTGCTGTACCATTGTAATACAGGAAAAATTGAAAGAAAAGGGTGGTAAACCAATTTTCAATAAAATCATCCCCATTGTGGGCTAGGGTGCCGGAGGTTGGTAAATTTATAATTTGTATAATATAATTGGGAGGGTGCATGCGTGGGTACACTCCCTAAAGTGTTTCCTTCCCCCAGGGCCCGCACCCCCCATGCGTCCCCACGTAATTGAGGGGTCCCGGGACCCCAAACTGAGGATCCTCTAGCACATAGAAGCAGAGGGCAGACCCACAATATCACGGTATGCCCTTCCGAACCCAGTGACCCGGGGACCGCAGATTCACTCCCTGCCGATGTGGGCACAAGCAGGGAGCTGGAGGTCGGGGCACTCACACCAGCACTGGGTGAGCTAGCAAGTGGGGTTCCAGTTCGGAAGTACAAACAGAAGAGGCACAGCAGCATGAGAATGGGCAGCCTCCATGCAATTTCTCACAGGAACTTTATACAAACCTACAGCAAAACAAATCTGGACAGAATTACAGAAACATTTGACAGAAAGCTAGATCTTTACTCAAAAAGCATGTTTTTTTGTAATTTGGTGCAAATCTGTTCAGTAGTTCTCTAGAAATTGTGGTTAAAAATTTATAGATATTCTGCAATGAAAAAAAATGCTAGGCTGCTGGTGCCCTGGGGCCCCCATAATGAAAACAAAAAAATGTGTTATGGCCTTGCTGCTTCATTTAATGTTCACTGCTCTCTCCCTGGAGTGTCCCATAATGCCCTGCACAGGGCTTTGTTTTTAAATATTGTCATTCTCATGGTGCACCACGCAGGCATGAACAGCAAATTATGTAGGTGATGTGGGGGACAGCAGGGATCACATCAAGTCTCCTGGGTCATTGAATGCATTGCCCTGCGAGACCTTACCATTATTTTTAAAGCACTCCGAGCTAGAAACTCTTCAGTTAGAGTGTAGGAACTCCTTCTGGTTGGTGCTATGGCTGCATTTTCTGGCTTGAAGAATTTTAAAGAAACGTGCTTATTGTTATTTTGATTAAGAGTGAGTTCTTTAAATTTGACATTCTTCAATGATGATTGCTACTTATGAACATTGCTATGTGTGTTTTAATTATGAATGTATTGCATTATGTTTATGAATGCTATTGGTTTTAATGTAAAATTATGATATCTGGCTAATTCATTAATGGGTGACACTTTGACAAAACCGGTAGGTGTGCTTTATGTATACATTGATATCCTGAGCTCCTGACAAAGCCAAAAGGCCTGCCTTCTATATACTGATGTTTTGAATCTTTGACAAAGCCGGTAGGTCTGCCTTATTTAAAAAGCTAGCCCCTTATCTTGTGATGGTGAGGCCTTATTTAAAATAATACCCCCTTATGTTGTGATGGGCAGGCCATGCAGCCAACCACATGAGGCAGTACATGGGGATGGCCACCTGCAGGAGGTGGGGTTCAGGACCTGACTGCCAAAGGCTGTCCGCATCATAAGGTTGGCATACTTAGGTATGGTAATAAAATCTTACTATACATTAAAAAGTTCAAGATATTCACTGGAAAAAGACAAATGTTTTGTGACGTCATAGTTAGATATAGTAATAATATCTTATTTTATATAAAAAACCTCATAAATTCACTGAAAAAAAGTTTAAAGTGACGCTAGAGTTAGGTGAAAATGTCAGTTAAAATGTCAAATTTTAAACTCTAAAACCACTGAAACTCACTGTTAAAGTTAGCTGAAGTAACTATTGCTCAAACCACCACAAGATTCACACTTGTGAATTTTAGTTTTTTTTTTGTTTTAACCATTTTAAGTGAGGCAGAAGTACTAACTTTCCCAAAGGTTCGGAACACCAAAATATAAAAGGCAGATGTATTGGCTTCATGAGGGGTTCAGCACATCAACAGATATAAAGCAGACCTAATGGCTTTGTCAAGAAAATCACCACAATAATTTATAAATAGCTATCATCCAATGTATTCTCATGTACATCCATGATAATCATTAATGACAATTAATGTCACAACATTATTTAAATAAAGCATTTTTACTCAAAACAAACATAAACCTGTTTTTGAGTTTTTCTTTATTACTCTTCAAACCCCAAAATACAGCCATAGGACCAACCACAATGGGCCCCCTCACTCCAGCTGAAGACCATACAGCTCCAGCCTAGAGTGCTTAACAAAAATATTGGACGCTCTCCTACGGTGATTTACTCAATGACCCAGGAGACTTATTGCAACTTTTTATTAATGTTCCTGGGGGCACTGCTGCTCTTCCTTCAGCCCCCACAGCATAAAAAAGAAGCTTGGTGGTACCCCTGCCCTCTCTAGGGTCACCACCAGGATGAAATAATACAAATAAAATGTCCCTGCAGGGCATTATGTGACCCACTCTGGCAGGAGCAGTGAATATGAAATGAGCGGCCACTTTGTTAATTTCACTATGGTGGCGGATTGTTTATGTGTTTATTTATGTTTGGGTGTCCCAATGTATTATTTAAATTTATAGATATTAATTACAAACAGTAATAATCAATCAAGAATGATACTTTGTGATGCAAATCAAGTTTACAGTGATGTAAGGATAACCAATGTTTTATTAAAAATACCTCTCAGGTAGACTCCTGCTATTTTATTACTGCCTCCTGATCGGTATGATTAAAAATGATTTCATAGTCCTGAAGAAAGACGATTGCACACTTGTAGAGGGGCTAGCTGGGACTGAAAAATGTTGAGCTTTCATTGGGTTAAATTATTCCTGTTTTCATTTTCAGTCATTCTCACCAGGAGAAAGGCATAAAATAGTAGGAGTCTACTTGAGAGGAATTTTTAAAAGTAAATTGATTATCCTTATCCTTACGTCTCTGTACGTACTCATAGAAGATTTCATTCTCCCCCCAAGGACCCACTCTACATGGCCACCAACAATAGGGCCTCTATCAGAACATTCCAAGAGCTCCCCTGTATCTGCAGGATTGCAGCCCATTCCCACAGGCATTAGTAGAACCCCAATGATGAAGCATGCCACCAGGCTAGTGGGTGAGGGTTTTCCCATTTCTGTAAGCGTCCAGTAGCCCATCTTTGCCCACCATGATTCCCTGTCTTCAAGAAGGTATCACACATTTGTTTATACTGAGGGCCAAATTTATGAGATTGTGACGTAGCACAGCAAGGTCACCTTGCTGCATTGCACTGCGTAACAGGAAAAGGGCAGGAATGTGCTTGTATTTAAAAGAATACGGTGCATTCCTGCTTTTTCCCCTGTGCTGGTACATTTTGGCCACCTAGCAACAATGCAGGCATCCTTGCACATGGTACAAGGATGCCTGCGGTGTAAGGTGGATTATTTTTGTGCAGAATGCATCACACATAGAAAGAGGAAACAACGAGGAGAAATAAAGATATTTCTCCTTGTTAACCTCACAAGGGAAGGCATAGGTTTTTGGCCCATTCCTAGGTCTACCACTTCTGGTAATCTGGAAATGCATCAAAATCCATGAATGCTGCGTGGGAACACCTCCCTGGTGCAGAGTAAGACAATGCAGCAATTTGCACTGTGTTTCTTTACTCTAGATTTATGAAGCCTCTCAGTGTCACTGTAGTATCAGGGTTAACCAACAATCAGACGTCTTGAGGTGATTTTGATAGAAGAAACAAAGATGGTTTATTTTCAAAAAAGTAAATACAGCAATGAACCACAGCCACCTCACCTAGCAACCAAAGGAAGAACACTCTAAAAGACATGGAATGACCACATCATAGAATTCCAATTCTATGATGTAGTCAAAGTAATCAAAATCGGACATAGCAAAAAAGTAAAACATGCATCATAAAAACAGTAAAACCCAGCATACTACATCACCTTCCTCTCATTAAGGAAAACAAATTAGGACAAATTTGATTTTAAATTTTGATTTGATTTGATTTTAAATTCATAGAGCGCAAACAATTACCCAAAGGAATCAAGGCACTGTAGATGACCGTCCGGAGGAACCCTTCTAGAACTATAGATGAAGAGAGATTGTCTAAAGAGAGTATAGCCAGGTCTTGAGTACCATCCTAAAGGGCATCAGCGGAGGAATAGCCCTAAGGCTTTATGGAAGGGAGCTCCAGAGTCTATTGGTCGCCGTTGAAAATGCTCTATCACCCCATTTCTTTCTTTTAGTTCTCAGCACCATGAGATGGTGTTGATGTGCTGATCGCAGGTTTCTACCTGGGATGAACCAACTTAACATAGCTTTTATTCTTATGGGACAATGGAGATAAAGAGTCTTGTGCACAATGCAAGGAGAATTAAACATAATGCGCTTTCTAATCGGCAGTCAATGTAAGGAGTCCAGTCCCATACTGGCAGACTGGCGCCTGGGGATGTCTAGAATTAATCTGGCAAGCACATTTTGTACCACCTGGAGTCTGTACTGTGAGTTGCAGTAATCCAGTCTAGACATTACTAGGGCAAGAGCGACCTGCTTGCGGGCCAACTGCTGAATGAGCCGAATTAATTTTTTTGACATCCTTATAATCCAGATGCAGGTTGCTACTGTGCGATTCATCTGGGCATTGAAGTTGATTTCAGTATCTACCAGAATTCTTGGGGATTAATAAAATAATTTGAGTATTATCAGCATAAGACACTAGCTTTATCCCAAATACTTGAATTATTGCCTCTAGCGGGGCCACATAAAGATTAAAGAGTGTGGGGCTCAGCAAGGAGCCCTGTGGTACTCCACATGGCAGAGAGAAGACCTCTGAGTAAAAGTGCTGTACCTTCACCTTTTGAAATCTATCCCTAAGGAATGAGGACAGAAGGGCTAGGGCTTGACGAGAGATACCCAGACCTTGGAGTCGATCCAGCAGCAACAAAGACAAGATGGTATCAAATGCCGCTGATAGATCCAAGAGTAACAAAGCCACTACCTGTCCATCATCCACTAACTGCTTGATGCAATCTGTTACTGAGATCAGCGCTGTTTCTTTCCCATGATTTTTCCTAAAGCCGAATTGGGAGTCATTCAGCCAATGCTGCTGTTCTGCAATTTCCATCAGATGGATATTAAGGTGCTTCTCAAGAATCTTTGCTGGACAGGGAAGCAGAGAAATCGGGCGATAGTTTTTGCAGTCTGTGCTATCCAGATTAGATTTCTTTAGGAGGGGCATAATAATCAAAAATCTAAATCTCTAAACATACAAGTACTCTGGATACTCTTTGTTTTATAGAAGCATGTTCCTTCAAGAACTTGGGAACAGGAAAAGTGGAACCAACTTTTTGACAATATCCTGCTGCACTCCCTGGGAACATTCTGTATTTCGTACTCTGGAAATATTGGAAGAAATGTTAGTGTTAGAATCAACAGTTTTTCCTACAACAACTTGCTGCATACCCTGAACACATTTATAATCCTCCACTGTAATACAATCTGTAGAGAGCACAATGTTAGAATCAACAATCTTTTCAACCATATCTAGCAAAGCACCCAGAGTGCATTCAGCATTCTGCACCCTGGGAACATCAGAAGAAATATCATTGATAACATAAACATTGTGTTATCCTGTCATCCAATCTTCAACAATATCCCACAAAGCCCTTTGAGCACATTCAGTATCCTGTACCATGGGAGCATCAGAGGACAAATTATCTTTGGACAAACACTGTTTAGCCATGTCATCACCTATGTGAGTGTGAGACTCATAAAAATTTGTTTTTTCATCAAACGCAGATTGTGATCTATTGTAGAGTTGCATCTGTGCGTCAGAAATCAGAACCAACCTGCTCTTATTCCACCAACCTCTACTGTGTAAAAAACAGCATTACTAGCAACACGATCAATCCTGAAAACAGATTTCCTCTTCCTAAGTTCAAATAGCTTCTTAATGAGAACCCAGTTTTCATTAACTAAATCTTTCTCAGAGATAAGGCCAGAAACAGCATAATACGTTTTTTGTCTGTTCTGTTCCATCTGCAACTCATCTTGTAAGAAAGATACCAATTCTGAATGGTCTCACCTTGAAATCCAAACCATTCGAAAAAACCTTTGATCTACATTTCCTCCCCCTTAACAACTCAAAAGGAGTGAATCCTGACGTATGATGTGGGGTGTAGCAATAAGCTCTAACCCTGGCCTTCAAAAACTCCTTTAAATGAACACCAGCAGAAACAGCAGACTGAATGCCCTCTTCAAGAAAACAGTTTGCTCTCTCTACCAAACCACTAGCAGAATAGCCATACAATGCAAATTGAAAGTGCTGAATGTCATGTTTGTAAAGAAAATTCATTATATGCAGAGAAACGAATGAGTGGAATAGTCCATCAGTATTTGTTTTGGAGTACCTTTTAAACTAAAAAGATTCTGTAGAAAAGACAGAACGGAATGAGTGGAAATAGATTTGACAAATGAATAATGAATCCACTTTGAATGGTAATCAATTAATAATAACAAGAACCTGTCGCAAAAAGGTAAGAATTTGATTGGGCTGGCAAAATCTAAAGCAACAGTGCGCCAAGGCTCACTAGACAAAGGAATGTCATGTGGTTTTGGCCTCCTGGCCTGCTTTGCTGCGTTGACTTAGACCTGGCTACCATGATGCCTTTTTTGCGCACGTTACTCTAAGCCGTTGTTCTATCAGCCTCTGCTCCTGCCAAGTTATTTTAGAACTGTCTGCATTTTCTGTCTTTCACCTTTTCTCCTGTTCCCTTTGGGCTACGTCTGCACAACATGTACAAGGTCGAAAAACAACGTCCCTTGTTCTTGCTGATCTGGCCAGTCCCTCGCACCTAGACATAACACTATGTACAGCTGCCATGGAGAAATTTGTGTGCTTTTAATATTGCGTTTTTTACGCTTTAGAGACACTTGGAGAAATACCTTTCCAGGGAGAAGAGCTGTGATTTTCTGCTGATGTAGACTTTGCATCTAGACACTGAGGTATGGGGGTTCGCTAGACAATGCCCAGAGGTCTTCTATTTTTATAATAAATTAGCTACTAGCACGGGGAGGGTGGTAAGGTCATTTAGCCCTATATCCACTGCTTTATGAAATGCTTTCCCCGTTTGTATTCTATGGTGTTGTAACTATGCTGCTTATATTATTCTTATGCATTATGCTGATAGTACTGACACGTGTACTGTATCTGAGAGCACGTTAGTTGAAATAAACATTTTAAACTATACAGTGTCTCTTCTTACGCACGTTGTGGACAGGTATGAGTGAGGGATGAAAGGGTGTTCTTGCTACTGCGAGTCCTGAGAGAGAGATACCGTGTTCTGGGTTGTCTAATCATTGGTAACCTTGTTGCTAATGAGACGCTAAGGCTAGTCGGGTTGGGGTTTTAGGTGCTAAGGTTTATGGTTGGATCACCACTATATTCCGAGGTCCTATCATCCTGTGCATAGCTCTGTATATGTGCAGAATCCCTACAACATGGCGCGACCAACGAGTGGGGCCGCTTATCTGTGAGACGCTTGAGTAGTATTTGTGCTTGTCCACAACTCCCCTCACAGACGCTTCCGGAAGCGTGTGTGACGGTGATACCTCCTATATTGTCGTTTTTATAGGTTCTTTCAAGCTTGAAGTTGTTAAAATGTTTCTTAACTAAAACCCTGTTTGTGCTGCCTCCTTTTAGATTGTCAACTGCTTCCAGCCTAAAATGGCTGTTCAAATTGCGGCACATAGCCGCGCAGCGCTCCGGGCTCACTTAACAGTGTATGGAGTGCCTGACGCGGGTGTCGATTTGATCTTTGTGGTACAAGCAGATCCAGCTTACCACTTTGAGGTGTTTTACTCTTGGGTCACCTTTCTGGCGGTGGATGGGACTGACCATATGTTCCATGAATATGAAGCCACCGTAGTTCCTAATCACTATAGACCGTATAGGAATATTGAAGAACCGCTCACGGCTTGGCAACACCATTTTTGGTTTGATGGCGCCCTCCTCCAAACGGTTACCATGGTTCGTTTAGGTCCCTTATCAATTGAAGGGGCCACTTGGCCTATTTTGGCCGGGTATACCCCACATCCACGTTATATGTTGGTACCCGTCGCTGAATTGCGTGATATGCATTCGTCTTTGATACGAGTGCATCGAGCATTAGTGCAGTATGTTACAGGCAACATCCAGGGAGCCCCACCTGGAGTTGCGCCCCATCCAGCTGGTGCAGGAGGTGTGACCATAAGTCCTGTCATGGTGAATTCGGTGATGGGCAAACGCCCACAAAATAAGGATGATTTTCCTTATTGGCTTGCAGAAAAATTTGACCAGCTGGAGGCAGTTTTTCCTAACACCTCTCCCGTGGATAAACACAGGATTTTAACGATTAGTTTGCCAAAAGACTTAGTCCCCGAGTTGGCAGAATGCAACAACTGGGGTAGGGTATTCGCAGCAGTATATGCGAAGTGTTTCGGCACCCCCTCCATGACGGTATTCCCTCTGTAATTAAACGAGTGCAGGATGAGCATGGCCCTGAAGCGGCTGTGGAATTAGGGATGAGTACTGGTGGGAGTGTTCGACGTAGTAGCTGAGTTGATCCTTGGGAATGTCAAGGGCGATGCAGTGAACTTTCAAGTAGCTAATGCTTTGGCTTTAGTCCCAGAACTGGACAGGCCGCGCGAATTACCAAAAATTATAGCCCAGGCTTACAAAACTATTGGCAGAAATAGCCTGGGAGTTAAGCCTTTTGCTAAATCGCAACAACAATCGCAACAACAACAACCAAAAACTCAATCTGAGAAAGATGAGAAACCAGTCTTTACTAAAAAGAGCTGGAGGTTGAAAAACAGGGTAAGCAACAAAAGAAACCGGGGTCGAGAGGCGCATCCCCGGTTTCCGTCTCTTCTGAACGCACTTATGATTTGCGCGATAGGGCGAGAATTAAATCTCCGGATAGGTTTCAGATCCCTGATACGCGTTCTCCTCGTTCTTCACAGGCACAGACAACTTCGGAGGCCGGTGGAGGAGATTGCCAGGATAGAGGAAGGGGTCGAGAGGCACCCCAGGGACGAGACCAACCTCGACAACAGGTCAGAGGGAAAACAGAAGAATTTCAACGTTCTCGCCCGCAATTTCAGAAGAAGAAAGTTGCCGCTGTAACAGCGAGATATGCCACAGACGGTGAGAACGAGACTCCTGAATTGGACGTGGGCAGTGACCCTCCTAGACAGCGCCGCGGAAGTTACCATAGTGCGGGAGGCGCTACGTCCTCATGTGGAGGCGACAGCAACTGAAACATTCATTACTGTCAAGACAGCAGACACCAGAGTGGCACCCCTGACAGACTATTTAATATTGTCATTCAAATTGAAGGTGATATACAGCGTGTAATTAAAGGGATTTTTTGGGAAAATCTGACCTCTTCGTACGACATTTTGTTGGCAGAGGCGGATTGGCCGCCCCCATTCATCCTTGCTGCGCGTAAAGGGGAGGAGGTAATCCTTCCGAGCTTTTCTCGACATGTCCCAAAGGACAAAGCGGAGGCTCTTGCAGCTGAGTGGGCTGTGTCCCTGGCTCCAGCGTTATACCGCAATCACGTGGGCTGGGATGAGGACTCTCCCCCATGAAATACCTTTGCGGTCGCTGCCACAGCCACAGCCCCAATATCCCATTAAACGGGAAGCCAAAGGCCCCGTTTCCGAAATTCTGACTCAGTTAGAATATCAGGGAGTGATTGAAACATGTGTATCACCAATGAATAATCCCTTTTCGCGGTTTCTAAACCCGATGGATCGTACCGCTTGGTTTTGGATTACCGACATTTGAACTCTCATTGTCGGACCTTGCGGTGCAAAACACACATAGTTCTGCGCTTGTAGACAGTCTTGTTCGTAAAAAATATAAAACGACACTTGACCTCTCCAATGGATTCTACACGCACAACTTAGCCCCGGAGAGTAGCCAATGGAGCGCTTTTACATCCGGTGGTAAATTATTCAAATTCCGGCGCTTACCTATGGGCTACAGGAACAGTCCAGGCGTATTCGCTGCCCGTGTTGTCTCTTTGTTAGACGGCATAGACCCAGATGCATGTTCGTACGTCGATGACATTTATCTGACGGACGACTGAACTATTCCTGCATCTTTCCCGAGTGGACCGCATTATTCTAGAATTTGCGGTTTTAGGTTATAAGTTTAACTTTGCCAAATCTCACATTGCTGAATTTACCGTTTTGTTCTTGGGCTATGAGTTCAACAATGAAGGTAAGGGCTTAGCCCCCCATTTCCTAGAGAAATGTGCACTTTTGTGCCCACCTACTACTCTGAAAAAACTTCAGTCTTTGCTGGGTTTGCTGAACTTCGGGCGTACTTACATTCCCGAATATGCCCAGTGTATCAAGCCACTGTATGCCTTGATACAACCTAACTTTTTGAAGTCATGCTGGCTTCCGGAGCATACCTCCATTCTGCAGTCTTTGCAGACAGACCTTCTTGAGTCTAAATACTTGTTGACTCGTGATAACCACACAAACCTGGTGATTAGAATAATTCCAGGGGCAGTGGGTTTCACGTACTTAACCTTCAATGAAGGTGACACAGTTCCAATCGCATACAAGTCACATCTTTACACTTCCGCGGAAATGCACTTTTCCTCTGTGGAAAAAGTTTTAATGGCAGTGCAAATGGCGATTCTTAAGGAACGCGCACTGGCTCAGGGAAAACGCATTCTGGTGGTGACACCATATCCTGCTCTAGAGGCAGTGACAAAGTGGTCCGAATTCTAAAGCTTTGCACCCCCGTTGGATTCAATGGGCAACCTCTTTGACGTCTTTACAGTATGAATTCGTTCATCCACCTCCTCTGTCCTTGCTACCGCTTGAGGATTACGACTGTGTGATCTACACCGATGGTTCGGCACAACCGGCCACGGGTTCCAAGCATGCTTATTCAGCCGCATGTGCTATTGTTGCAGGTACCTTTGTGAACGGAAAGTTCAAATCTACTGTGGTGCACACTCAGGCACTCGGGACAGTACTGCACAATTGGCCGAGCTGCGTGCATTGGTGCTCGCACTTGAGTTCGCTAATCCGGATGTGACCACTCTAATTGTATGCGATTCTTATTACTGTGTTCAATCTTACAATGACAATCTGTTCTTTTGGTCGCAAAACGACTATAGAGACGCCAAAGGTAGCACAATTAAGCATAAAATGCTTTGGGTACGGGTGGCAGATTTGCAACAACGTCTGCCCCTCACACAGGTGGTTCACACACTTGGCCATCAGCGGGTGGGCGCACATGCTGTTGGTAACGGTTTGGCAGACGAAGCAGCCAAATCAGCAGTAGTCACGTGTTCAGTAGCAGCAGTTACTAGATCCATGTCTAAAATAGATACTGATAATTTAGCAGCTATTGCTGCAACAAAAGAAGGTGCTAATTACCCTAGGGGTTTTCCTTCCAAATATTCTTATCAGTTAGGTCCCGAACAGGCTCCTTATGTAACAATATCCGACGTTGGCGATCGGCTGATCCCCAACGCGGACCGCAGACTTTCCTTGATAACGGCTGCACACGAAGGCATGGCTTCGGCTCATGCTGGAGTGTCTGTGACCGTTTCCATCTTGCAGCAGCGTTACTGGTGGCGTGGTTTATACAAAGACACCCATACTTATGTGCTTTCTTGTGACGTTTGTCAACAGATTAAGCCTTCTACGGTTACAAGACCACCACAGACCCCGCTCTGCATTTCTAACAGACCCTTTGGGTGTGTTTATCTGGATCACTGCGGTCCATTTTCTTCAGACACTGCCTATAAATATATCTTAGTGGCAGTGGATTCGTGCACACGTTTCATCTGGGTGTGGCCACAACGGAGTGCTGACGCTCGAAATGTCATCAGGGATTTGCGTGTCTTTGTGGGAATTTTCGCCTGTGGCACCTTCCATTCTGACCAAGGTCCAGCGTTTGCCTCAAAGGCTTACAAGGACGCAATGGGTTCACTGGGGGTGCGGGTGAAATTTTTGTCTCCGTATCGGCCTGAGGGCAACTCGATCGTTGAACGAATGAACCGTGACTTAAAGCAATCCTTGACAGTTAGGGTCTTAGGTACTGGCAGGAACTGGCTGGCCCACTTGTATACCGTACAACGTGCACTTAATAATCTCCCTAGAAGACCTCTGGGTGGGCGGACCCCATACGAAATGCTCTTTGGCATTAGGATGTTTGTGCCTGACCTTGATGGTCTAGACATGGCGGCGCAATCCGCCATCTTTGATGTAGATAACCATTCTACTATGTTACAGGACTTACAAGAAGCCCGAGACAAACTTGCAATCGCACATTTACCTTCAGTCACAGACCCTGCACTGCAGATTCCGGTGGCCGGCTGGCTTCCGAAGATTGGAGATCTGGTTCGAGAGAAGGTGGAGAACAAAAAAGAATTCGGCCCCTCTTATCGTGCTCCGGTTCCAGTCCTGGGCTTGAAGGGAACACGTACAGTAATCCTACCACCACTTCCTGGTCGCAAGGAGAACAGATACATCTCAGTGGAAAATGTCAAGCTACAACATCTGGCCAATCCTGAATAGCGTTACACCAGCGGTCTCTTGCCCTGCCATTTACCGGACAAGTGTTCGTGGCCCTCCTGCCCGAACGGTCACTGATGTTGCCGTTGAGATGGATGATTTGCCTGAAAGCTCACTCAAACACCCGGTTTCCCCCGGCAATGACGAGAATGAGTATACCTATCCCGATAATGAGTCGGTGGCACACTTACCAACAACGCCACTGAGCCCAACGAGTTATTCTTTTTGATTCGGATTCCACCTCATCTATTGTCCCGTCCAAGTTCAGTATTTTTGTATCCTGGTTCAGAGACAAGTTTTTGATTCCCCCCTGGACATACATCTGGTTGGTGCTGTTCCTAATTTTTTTGTTCATGTCCATTGGCTTTGTCACGGTGTTTTTTCTACTCATCACTGGTCACTATTTACCAGAACGCTCTGCTGTGAACAGTGTCGCTGGAACTTTGGCACCACATTCCTCATCTCACATCATGAAGCGTGACCACACATTTGTGAACATTTCAGCTTTTCCAGTTGCTGATGGCATCGTATGGGATGTGGTAAATTTTCAGATTCATGGACCGACAGAAATTATTAATGTACCAAATGTCCTTCGAGTTTCGATGGGTGATGTCGTAAAAAGTAATATTCATTCTGACGACTGGGATGTGCATGCCGTTGAAGCATTGTTTGCTGATTTAAAATATTATGCTTCCTTTAATGCTGAAGATTTGTACATGAATTCTGCAAATTATGCTGATTTGTATCACTTCCAGCATTGGGGCAACCACTTTGTCCATAAACCAAGTGCACTGCGTGGTCCTTTTAACTACACCCAGTGGGAGCATTGTCCAACACCTTTACCTGGTAGCTCCCAGACTCTTAGAAATAAATTTGCTTATTTTTCAAATTTTGATAGATCGAACCCTGGGTCCTATTATTTTAAATTAAACGCACCTTCCACTCAGAAAATCATGTTGACCCACACCAAATTGCTATATTCGGGTTCCTTTTTGAGCTCCTTAGCTGTGGGTGGTTATGAGTACTGGAATGACACTGTGGATTTGAAATCAATATGGGGCTCAAAACCATGGCAGGTGCAAGGCACTGAAGCCTTGTACCGTGCTTGGCTTATCCCGGCCCAAATGGTGTTTCTGAATACTTCCATCTATCAGACTACGTGTTGGGGTTTGGCTACAACTAAACAATTAAACGCGCCTTCCATTCCATTGTTGTCTTCCACTCACAATGAAAGCTTGCACTCTAATATGTCCCTTGCCACTTTGCAAGCTTTGTTTCAGAACAATTCGTTTAATGTTTCTACGCTTGTTCAGTCACCCTGGTTGGCTTGGCCCATATCATCTAATGCGTGCCAATTGCGTTTTCATGACTCAGTCCCTGGATACAAACAGGATAGATCAGATCCTAGGTTTTCTAACTCCCGTACTGTTACAACATATTCTGTTGGTAAATTATGTAAACAGTGGTTGCAGCACTCTTCCCTAGAATCTGTTAAACAACATTTATCCCTCCTATCAGGCAACATTGATCTGTCCGACTTTATTCTGGGACCCCGTGGTCCACGACCTAAGAGATTCATTTATGTAGCTTATAATGAACTCTGGAAGCTGTCGCAAATGGAAGCTGCTTCCCGTCTACGGGAAATAGACCAAGCAAATTTGGAAAAGGTGCTTGCTGTTGTTGACAATAATATTAATACCCTGTCTTCCCGCATTTACACGTTAGAGAATATTGTGTCCTCTGTTGTTGATATTGTACAAGATGATGTTTCTGTGTTGTACCATGGTCGGAATCAATTATGTTCAGTTATGCAGTTTGCGTGGACTTTGCAAACACTTAAGTTGGGTAAAGTTCCTTGGCATTTTTTGAACACCACAGCCTTATTTCTGCCTTTTAATTTAACTGACAAACAGCAGTTCATGTCCATGAAGGATGCAGCATACACTCTGTTACATATCGAGAAAGTGGAGCCCTTACCATTCTCTGTGGCGGAATTGGATTCTGCTGTGTGGCTAGTTCATGGAGTTATCGCCTTGCCTTTTTCTTTATTTGAATTTAGCTCGTGCATGAAACATTAGCCTGTGGGCCATTTCCAGCCCTTGGGAAGTGCCTTCCTGCATGAACTTTGGTCCCTGCCTTTCATGTATAAATGCCTTAGAGACGATAAGGAAGTTTTTCTCACGGGGGAGTCTTGCGATTCCACTGTGGGTCATTCCCTTATTTGTAAACACATTAAATTGCACGGGGCTTGTAACGTTTCGGCTCCGAATCTTGTTTGTGTGTTAAAGGGTATTCCTGCTCCGGCTATTTCTCCTACTTTCACTGTGCTTTCGAATGGTAGCTATCTGCTTTTGAATAACCAAAACTGCTGTGGCATGCTGGCCGGCATACCGTATATTGTTACAGTTTCCCACAGGGTTGTCTGCTGCAAAAATTTGCTTTTTCCTCCCCCGCACGGCATCATAGATAGTTCCGTTTGGCCTTCCATTCCTACTCTGAAGGCGGATTTCAATAAATTGAGCAGAATAAAGGTGCTATTATTGAATCAGGAGGTTATGCTCACGTCCGCCCGGGAGACATTCATTCTCCAGGTGGCAAGTACCCACAGTGAAATACAGGCCCTTTTGAACACTAACCTCCCACAACATTTCGGTGAACTGATTCACCGTGTTTTTAATGCATCTCGCACTGAGGGTCTGGTACAATTTTTTAAGGTTGTGGGTTCCGGCATTGTGACCTCTTTTCAAACTATTTTTGGTGTGATGCCGGCTTTTATTCATTCTATTTTTTCCAGCGTCTTTGGTGGCTTCCCATTAATCCTCGCTTTGGCGGCTGGTGTACTGCTGTTGGTCTGTTTTCTGCGCAATGGCTGCTCCCCAATGGGCCCTTCTCGACCCAGGTCGACTCCAGCTGCTCCGTGAGCGCATCCTCGCTGGCTTCGGCGTGCTGCCGTTGGCGACACTGAGTGTGTCCTATACACTTTCTTTTCGCTTTGCGTATTTCACTTGCGTGCAACCGGTGCTATCTTGCATCCGCTGTCCTTTCTCCTGGACCATGGATTATTGCCTCTCCAATACGTCGTTGTCTGTTCCTGATTTTGTTCGGTTGGTGGGTCCCTTAGAGGCCCATAAACGGGACTGTTCTGCTGCAGGCTGCATGACGCGTGCGGCTGCACTGGGGATTTTGGCACAATGGCATATCTGGGCGGCTGCTCAGGACCTCCTACAACAAAGTTATATTGAGTACCACGCAAGTTGTCCCGCATTGCTATTTGATGCTCCCTCCTGTGAAGAGCATGCCTGCAGTTTTGATTTATTGGACTGGATGGCGTCACTGTTTTCTGACGATTTCAATGATGTACTCTTAGAGGGTGTGGCGTTTTTCTGCACTCACACCCTGATGGATTAACATGGCCTTCGCTCTCTGTGACCTGCCTCGCTGACTGTCTTTTTTCTTCTCAAACATTTTTTTTGTTCTTCCCCTCTCCCATTCGTTGTCCTTCATGGGGGCTGCATCCTTTATGGACGTTTCGATTCTGCTCGGTCGATTTGAACTCTGCCTTCATCCTTGGTATTGGCCGATGGACTGCCCAGGGGAGGGTGTCATGTGGTTTGTGGCCTCCTGGCCTGCTTTGCTGCGTTGACTTAGGCCTGGCTACCATGATGCCTTTTTTGCGCATGTTACTCTAAGCCGTTGTTCTATCAGCCTCTGCTCCTGCCAAGTTATTTTAGAACTGTCTGCATTTTCTGTCTTTCACCTTTTCTCCTGTTCCCTTTGGGCACGTCTGCACAACATGTACAAGGTCGAAAAACAACGTCCCTTGTTCTTGCTGATCTGGCCAGTCCCTTGCACCTAGACATAACACTATGTACAGCTGCCATGGAGAAATTTGTGTGCTTTTAATATTGCGTTTTTTACGCTTTAGAGACACTTGGAGAAATACCTTTCCAGGGAGAAGAGCTGTGATTGTCTGCTGATGTAGACTTTGCATCTAGACACTGAGGTATGGGGGTTAGCTAGACAATGCCCAGAGGTCTTCTATTTTTATAATAAATTAGCTACTAGCACGGGGAGGGTGGTAAGGTCATTTAGCCCTATATCCACTGCTTTATGAAATGCTTTCCCCGTTTGTATTCTATGGTGTTGTAACTATGCTGCTTATATTATTCTTATGCATTATGCTGATAGTACTGACACGTGTACTGTATCTGAGAGCACGTTAGTTGAAATAAACATTTTAAACTATACAGTGTCTCTTCTTACGCACATTGTGGACAGGTATGAGTGAGGGATGAAAGGGTGTTCTTGCTACTGCGAGTCCTGAGAGAGAGATACCGTGTTCTGGGTTGTCTAATCATTGGTACTCTTGTTGCTAATGAGACGCTAAGGCTAGTCGGGTTGGGGTTTTAGGTGCTAAGGTTTATGGTTGGATCACCACTATATTCCAAGGTCCTATCATCCTGTGCATAGCTCTGTATATGTGCAGAATCCCTACAACAGGAACAACTGGTACAGGATTGTAAATTAAACTTCCTCTGCACCCATTGGGAATTTCTCCAAGGACATTGGTGTTTTTGTTCCTAGGTTTTAAATGTATCCCCAGTTAGCTAAATCCTTCCATCCAACTAAATCCTTACTTTGGTAGCAACATATACTTTTGTACAGACTCACCTTCCTAAAATTTCCACTACAGAGTGAAAAAACCCTAGCAACTCGATTTACTTGTCCCCAAACGCTTTAGGAGAAATATCAGTAATTTCCAGTTTAAAGGAACAAAGCCAAAATGGAAAGAAAGTTTTATCAGACAAGATAGTGATCATTGCACCAGTGTCTGCCGTTACTTGGATAAAATGTCCACATATCACAGCTTGACATACAGGACCTTTCACCTTAATACCTTTCTGGTTACAGTTCACAGTAAGAACAACATTGGTAAATTTCCTAGAGCAATCCTAGACATCAGCTTCAACCATATTAACATTACCAGCACCTCTCTGGAGATCAAATCTACTAGATAAATCCTGAACATCGGCTTCAACTATGTTCATGTTACCAGTACCTCTCTGGAAACCTGGATTATGTATTTTAACATTAGTACCACTATTCTGAGCTTTACAGACAGACTGAAAATGTCCATTTTCCTGCATTTCACGCAATTTCCCAACTGCAAGACAGAATGAGTTGCTGCCTAAATGGTTTCTGGAACCACATCGATAACAACTGGACTGCAATATATTATTCTTCCCAGACCTGATAGCAGCTATAGTACTCTCCCCCGACATGAAAGACACGGGTGAATGTCCCTCTTGATTGGCTAATGGTTGAGTTGAGATAAATGACCTTTCAATGTTTTTGGCGATATCAATCACTCCTGAAAGCGGGGGACTCCTACAAGTAAGTAGCCTTACCTGCATTTTTTTAAATGCAATTGAAGACGGGCTGGTTTCAGATGTAAATATCAATCGAGTTCTCAAATTCACAAGTGGAAGCTAAGACGAGAAATGCTGCACCATTCTCTTCAACAGATTCATCACTAGCTTGCTTACGTTTATAGAAACTGCGCTTCTCCAAAAGCACACTATGGGGCATATTAGCAAGACCGGTGATAAAATTATCGCCGTTTTAGCGGCAGGAAACTTCCGCTAAAACGGCGATAATGGGCTTGCTAATATGCGTTATAGAATTCCAATAGAAGCCCAGGTTAGATGTGCTAGGCGATAGCGACCGGGTTGAGTGCCGCTTTGCATGCCAGCGATATTTATCGCTAATGGCATGCAAAGTAGGCGTTCCCAACCTAAAAGCGACTGGAAACAGTCGCTAAGCTCGCTATCGCCTATTAGCGAGGCAGGGGGGTGATTATCGAACCAGCGCTAAACACGTTTAGCGCTGGTTTGTTAACGCCTGGTCCAGACCTGACTTAGCCATGTAATCCAATGGGAGGTGGATTACATGGCTAAATCCCCCTCGCCCTATCACCTAGCTAACACTGGTAACAGTGTGAATATCGCTTGTTTTCAAGCGATATTCACACTGTTCTCCAGGGTTTCTATCGCTTAGGAGATAAGCGTTGCTGATAGCACGCTATCTCCGCGATAGAAACCTGCGATAGCCGGCGATAATTATCCTAGCGCTAAGTGCGCTTAGCGATAATTATCGCCGGTTATTGCTAATAGGCCCCTGTTTCTTTAGCCTCTCTTTAACTTTCACATAAACTTTCCATACAGCATCACCACCTGGAGGTGGTATTGTAGGGAGATTATCAAAAATATTTTGGCCAAATATACCCAAATGATTACAAAGTAATGCAAGTTTCCTGTTAGGATTGTATCGAAGACCATCAATAGCAGCCAAATAGTTCTCAAAGATGAATAGCCATTGTCTCAACTTTTTTTCGGGTCTTTGTAAAAATTGAGGTGGCTGCATTGCATTCTGTGCGGTGACCACATGAGATGTATAGTAATCCTCTTGGCAACAATGAAATTATATGATATCAGAACCCAACTATAGATATCCGCTGTGAGTGTCAATAAAATAAAACCCTAAACCAAACTAAATAAAATAATGTAGGATAGCATACATCAGGGATACCACAAAAGGCCCCAAAAATGGCCTAGAATTTTGGTAAATTAATAATGAAAATGAAGAAATTAATACTGCCAATTGTTAATGCTGTGCTGCGTTCCACGCACTGTGACTCCACTTCGTAAACAAGTGTGTCAGCTGCATGATGGCAACATGGAATTCCTGCTGCCTTTTCAGAAAATGCTCGCAACGGTCTTGGGCAAACCGCCGGATGACCGAAATTGAGCAGTGAGTGACAAACTGCTCAAATGTTCCTCTTGGACACTCAGAGATCAGGAACGCTGAAAATCTCAGAAATTCAAACTGAATTGCACGCATAAGCCGTGCACGCACCTTTCTGACGACTGCGGCAACAGAGTCAAAATGATACTTTCATCAGAGAAAACCTGATGCAGATGCCAGCGTTGATAAGCGTCGACCAGTGGTTTATGAAAGCTCCAACATATATGTTGGTTAATCCCCCTCCAGGTACCAGTATGAATTATCAGGGTTAACCCACAATCAGACTTCTCCAGGTGGTTTTGATAGAAGAAACAAAGATGGTTTATTTTCAAGAAAGTAAATGAACCTCGGCCACTTCTGCCTGCCTGGATGAGAAGCCAGCTCACGAATGACCCTCACCTAGCAACCAAAGGTAAACTCTCTAAAAGACATGGAATGACCACATCAATAGAATTCCAATTATATGATGGAGTCAAAGTAACCAAAACCGGACATAGCATAAATGAAAAAAATACATCATAAAAACAGTTAACACCAGCATACTACAACCATGCAAGGTGGCCTTGCACAGCTTTATAAATCTCATTTTTTAGTTGCTTAAAGCGATGCTATGGGGCTTGTAAATATGCCCCTGAGATTCCACATTAAACTTAAAGATTTCTGCAATGTGAATAAGCCAAACGAGAGGCTCTATGGACATTAGGTAAAGGTAGTTGTTGCAATCAAAGAATGATTCTCTGTAGGCATGTTGCGTAGGTTTTATGATGAAGTTTAATAGGAGATAATAGTCTCTGTTACAGGTCACAAATGTCATGTAAATGTCATAATAATGCTCCACCAAGAGCAGCCTCCTGCTGCTCAGCCTGCTCTCTCTAACTGATCCCTAAGGCATACATAAACATTTTGTGCCATCACACACAGAGGCTGAGCAGCAAGTATAATGGCAACTAGGGAGCGAATGCCTTCTTTCTAATACAGAATATAACAGCAGTTCAAGAGGGGTTCATTTCAGTCATTGGTCACACGCCTGATCAGTTTGGATGATGTCCTTCCAACACTGTCAAAAACAAACAATCTCATTAGCTCCAAAAACTGCAAATATTCCTGCAAATGTAGGGGCATATTAACAACGAGGCGATAGACAATTATCGCCGCTTTAGCGTCCGTTTTCGGACGAAAAGCGGCGATAATCTTATTGCCTAATCAGCAAGGTCACGCTATCGCGTGAATCCTTGCACTATCGCCCTTTCCCCCAACGCCCATCTTTGCATCTCTAATGAGATGCAAAGTGGGCGTTACTGGGCGTACCCCGGATGGGCTACGTTGCAAATATCGCCGATGTGCACATCGCGATATTTACAAGGCAGCCCACAGGATTATAGCAGACGTTAAATTTTGGCGAAAACGGCAGTTTTCGCCAAATCTAACGTCTGCTATAATCCTGACTTACCTATGTTAGGCATAGGAGGTGGATTCTGCTGATACGACCACAGGGTCGTATCAGCAAGGTTATCGCCGTTTTGAAGGGAACATCGCTGGAAAACCAGCGATGTTCCCTGCAAAAGGGCGATAACCTCGCTATCTCTGGAATATTTATAGCCCTGGAGTAACGCGTTGTTAATAACGCGCTACCAGGGCGATAAATACCAGAGATAGCCTGCGATAATATAATTATCGCTAAGCACGGCCAGCGATAATTATCGCTGGCCGTTGTTAATATGCCCCGTAATTACTTGCATGCCAACCAATTTTCTTATCTGATTCACATGCATTTTGTATACGGCCATGACCTAATTGTCTGCACTGCGACAAGTCAGCTTTTCCTCCTATATGCACCTGACACCACAACATGCCCCACCTCTAAGCATATTTTTTATGTCATTTGAAAGGTACAAACACAGATTGCTCACTTATAACATATTCTGTGCATCTGAAGATACTGTTTGTGAATTTGCACATATGCAAAATTATTTCTGGCATATTAATTAGTAAGAACAAGCGCAGATGTGAAAAATGTTCTATGATTGTTCCCCATAGTCACACGTGTCCTTAAATTGGAGACCCATACTCTGTTATTCTTGAGAATGCCAGACCAGACAAAGGTTAAAAATCAATAATGTAGCAGGCAATCAATTTTGTTATATATAGTACAAGATAATAAAGATTTCTCCTCTTCTGTCCTTGTTTAGAAATATACTGGCTAGTGATGTGGACCAGGGCTGAACTAATTTTGTCCTTCTGATGCTTAGCATGGACACGCTACTTCAATTAAAAAAAAAGTATAACTATACTATAGCCTTATAGCCCGCTGCCGAGGGCTATACCGGCTGTTAAAGGCCCTGATCCCGAGTTATAGGACCGAGCCGCAGGCGAGGACCTATAACGAGGGAGAGGGCCTTTAACAACCGGTATAGCCTGAGGCAGAAGGCTATAAGGCTATTAGAACATTCCACCCACTAAGGGTGGAATGTTCTAAATTAAAAATGGAGAAACAAAAAGACAATCATTGGAATGTTGGAGCACTGGGCTTATACCAGCCATTATAAGCCCAGAGCTACTCCATTGTTTTCAATGGAGCTCCCAACATTCCAATGTTCTAATTCTTTTAAAAAAGATGTAGGAAGATAGATTGCGGGATTTGTTTCTAACTGAAATGTGACCAAATACATCAAGCCAGAATCTCTTAAAAAAAGAAGACCCGTTGTGTTCTGCAAACAGGAGCGCTTAAAAGCATATGATGCAAGAAATGCTGTAGCCATCTCCTTGGAAGCAAGAAAACATTTCGGCAAATCGATCCTGTTAACTTGTTTTCTTTTTTTACTCTATCTGTTAACTTCAAGTGGTGTTTTCTTCTACAGTGCCTGATAAATCAGCATTATTATGGTGTAATTACTGTCTTTCCTTAATAAGATTTGCAGAGTTTTTCCTCTGAAAGAGGCAGCCCTTGGAAAGTCTGTCAAGACTAATAGTAGACAAATTGATTATTGGTAGGCATTTTGCAGCGAGACATCAGTAAATGCCCAGAATAGCTTCTTGATGATGCGGGGGACTTTACTGCAGTGGAGGAATAAGCATCCACGGCTGGAACCAGCCCAAAACAGCATGAGTGAAAAACAGCAAAAGAAGAAAATGTTGAGAAAAAGCATTGGCAAAGCCAATAGCTCTCACTTGTGTTAGATGTATGGCTATGTCAATGTTTTTTTAGCCATGTTGTACAGCAGCACAGAGTAAATACTTCTTGGTCTCTGCATCTGAAATGTGGCAGCTGTGCAAAGGCAAAGTGTTTCCTCATTTGCCTGAGGCCACCACCAATGCAAATCAGAGGATGTAATCTTGAGATTGCACCTCTGCTTGTTGTATCACAGAAGAAGATGCATGAGTGTCTGTGGCTCCTTCTGTATTCCCAAAGTGTCCCAAGGGGTGCAGAAGGCAGGTCTCCTCTGGAGCTTTGTGTAATTCGGTGCTTGGTCCACAAACTCCAATACGGCAGGACATCCTACATTCCAAGCAGGAACACTTAGGATGGGAAGGTAAATCTGGGGTGAGCAAATAATGTGCTGTGTTGTATTGGTATTTCAACAGGCAGTTTTATAGCATTTAAATGCCAGGCCATTTAAAATGAGAAAATATACAGTTTAAAATATAATAAAGGGTTTTGGAAATGGTTGTTGCATGTTTGGAAAAATTAGAATGATAGAAAAAGGTGTTTTATTTTGTACGGGTAACCGGGCGCACCAATATGAATTATGAGGTTTCGATTATATATGACTTGTTTTACAGATGTGTAATGTGATAACGACAATAACCGGAATGTGATACATTATCTTCGCAGATTGAGGAAAGCGGCATTAGATGAAACAGCGCTCCCTTGATATATATTTAGGTAGCATCTTTTCTGTTCCTGTAGGCGAATGGATTCAAATGTAATGGGTCTGTTTGTTGTTTCGCAAATGTTCTCTTTGTATATTTCTGAATCATGAAGTGTTCCTGATTATCAATATAAACAAATTGAAAAAAAACCCGAAAGAGAATAGAAAAAGGAAACAACAGGGATCCTGCAGAACTAAACACTTAGGGAAAGATTTACAATTTTTTTATGCAAATCGGCACCGCAACAGGGATCTTCCAGAATTGAAAACTTAGGGGCTCATTACGATGGCGGTGAATCCGCCACCGGAAGCCTGCCGATGGCAGATTCACCACCATCACAAAGCACTTTTCCACCCGTCAGATTACGATGGTTGGCGGTGTGCTACGGGTCCGACTCAGGCAATCGTTACGATTGCCTGGCGGACCCACCCAGCTTATACAAAATGGTGGCGTGCCTAGCAAGCACTGTCCACCAGATTATGATGCTGCAACCCTGCCAGCCTTTCCATGGCGGTTTCACTGCCATGGAAAGGCTGGCGGGGATGTTTCTTGGGGGGCCCGCTGCGGGCCCCCCTTGTGCTGGGGGAGGTGGGTGTTCACTGGGGGGCACCTATGGTACCCCCCTACATTTCCCTGCACCAGGTGGCAGGCACCGCATGGTGCCTACCACGTAGTGCAGGGAAATGCACACCCTGCATTTTCAACATTGCGGCGGGTGCTGCAGCCAGCAGCACCCGCCACAATGTTAAACATTCACAATGTGACCGCCACTGTGGCTGTCGCATTGTAATCCCACGTGCGGGACCGCCGCCTTACAGGCAGGCAGTCCCACTCCCCGCAGCGATGGCGGATGGACTTAAGTCCATCTGCCATCGTAATTGGCCCCTTAGTACCAGATTTACTATTCTTTATTACAATGTGGTGAAGCAACCAAAGTTGCTGTGTTACATTAATTCAAATGAAGAGAGAGAAAATGCACCGTATCTACTAATCTATAGTGCACTTTTTCTCACACTCAGAGGTGGCATACTTTTCGCTGCAATGTGCTACCAACTAACACACCCTTCTGCCATAGTGCAAGGGCATATGTGTTCTCTAAAACATAGGTTATTTACTGGAAGTGCACCCTTCCACTACAAAAACTATCCTTTGAGAATGTTCTCATTTTGTAATCATGATGTACAATGCAGCACACATACAAAGTAGGAAAAATAAAATTGGAACATTTCTCCTTGTTTTGCCAGCCTCAAGCAGGCTTTAGGATTTGGAGCAAATCCTTGTTTTATAAATGTTAGTAGAAAGGGATTCGTGTCAAAGCCAGGGGTGGCTGCATGGGAATGGCCATGCACCATCCATATAATGCCCTTTTTTTTTTTTTTTTTTGTAATTTTTTATTAGCATTTTTGTAAAAATTCATCACAAGAACAATAATGATAATAGCATTCAACATGTAACAATTCATAGTAGAGAAATGAATACATTATAAGCAGAAATATATATAGGTGATAAGTACTATTTGTTAAAAAATAGAACATATATGTGAATAAATACGTAAATAAAGAATTGAATAAATATAAGAATAAGAAAAAAGGGGAGGAAAAAAAATGGGGTTTTGAGATAATAATGTGGACAGGTATAGGAAAGAAGTTAGATATTAAATAGTATAATATGACGTGAGATAAGGGAAGAGAAGATAAGATAAGATAGGGTAAGATAATATAAGATAAGATAGGATAAGATAGAATAAGATAAGATAGGATAGGATAACCAGGGGTGGGAAAGAGTAAAGGGTAAAAAGGGGAAGAACATAATTGGACTAAGGTAGAGAAATAGTAGCATTGGGGGTATTAACATCAATATCAATACCACTATTCATACTAAAGAAAGGTGACCAAACCTGAAGGAATATGTCAGTTTGATTCTGGAGGTTGTAAATCACTTTTTCGTGTGATGCTGTGTGTATCATAGTTGTCAGCCATTCTTCTTGTGAAGGAGGAGATGTGGATTTCCAATGACGTAAGAAACAAATTTTTGCGGTGGCCAATGCTGTATGAAAAAGACGACGTTGGGGTTTGGCGAGTTTTGGGGAGAGACGGAGATCATGAAGAAGTATATTAGCAGACGTAAGCGGAAGAGATAAAGGCATTGTAGATCGTAAAATTCTATCTACATAAGTCCAGTAAGGTTGTATCATTGGGCAGTCACATATAATGTGTGTGGAGTCACAATTGGTATTTGGGCACCTCCAGCAGTTAGCATGTGAGAGTAAACCAGCCTTCTGTAGTTTTGCAGGGGACCAATGCCACTCAGGAAGGATTTTGAAAAGGCAGAATTTTAGTCTAGCTTCACGGGTGCCTTTGTCTAAATTTTCCAGTATTTCTTCCCATTCCTCATCAGTGTCAGATACTGAAAGCTGATTCTGCCATTTGAGTTGTAGCGTCTGTGACAGGGGTTGAGAGAGAAGGTGCATTGTAAAAATGTTGTAGAGACCAGATATTACTACTTTATGTTTACTCCAAATGTTTAAATATGTGACTATGTGTGAAGTTTGAAGCATGGAAGAAGATAGAGGGAGGTGCTTTTTCAAACATTGTTGAAGTTGAGTATATTTCGGAGATTGATGTAGTGAAAGACCAAATTCTGCTCTAAGTTGTGTGAAGGATTTAAAATCACCATTGTGGAAAATCTGATCTAGTGTTTGAATACCTGCTAAATGCCATAATGGCCATGATAGCACTTTCCGATTTATACGAATACTGGTATTGTTCCAAATAGGTGCTTTTTCATGAATGTTTGGATTTAGATCTAATAATCGATGTGCTCTTTGCCAGGACTTGAGCATTGCTGATAAAATTGGATTTTTAGATTGCTGACGAGTGATTTTAATACCATATAATGCAGAAATGCCTGGATCAGTAACTAAGAGATGCCGTTCTATGTGAACCCATTGAGGAACATCAGAAATTCCCGGTAGTATATATGATAATTGCGAAATTTGTAATGCCAGGTTATAATGTTCAATTGAAGGGATACTCATTCCTCCATAAGTGTGGTGTGCTTTTAATTTAGTTATAGCTAAATGAGGTTTTGTCGTACCCCATATAAAAGATTTTATTTTAGAATCTATAAGTCTCAGCATAGATAAGGGAATGTGGAGAGGAAGCATGCCTAAGGTATATAAAAAATGTGGTTAAGTAACCATTTTAACAGCTTGCACTCTTCCCCACATGGAAAGATTCAGAATTTTCCATTTATCAAAATCACGTTGCATCTGATTAATCAATGGATTAAGATTGTCTGAAACCATACATTCCATACCTTTATTTACTAATATACCTAAATACTTAAGGTGTGAGGATTGCCAATGGAAAGGGAAACCATGAATAGCCGCTTTTGTGGTACCATCAGAAATTGGTAAATCTTCGCTTTTGTCCCAATTTATTTTATAACCTGAGAAGGATGAAAAGTTGTCTATGATCATATAATGCCCTCTTGATTCGATGTGGTGCAAAATAGCACATAGCTCAAATTTGTGTAATTTTGGGGAAGTTTACATCACAATTTCTAGTTTGCATAGATAGGAAATCCTACCCCAACACTTTACACTGGGTTTGCGTCACACAAGCATTACTAGGTCTGTGCCTTAGATTCAGTTTAATTATTTGTTCATTCTTTATCATGAGGCTAATGACTGTAGATTCTACATATAAAAGGCACTATTGTTTATGACAGTCTTTGGGACTTAGCCAAGAAATTTGCAAGAGGTCTCCCAGTGGTGTGAAACCAGAGTGCAGAGGATGAGGCGTGTGCAGATACATGAAGGCAGTATCTGTAGCTATGGTGCTCAGAGGACAGAGCTGTGGACGGAGCTCCGCAGTGCTCGGAAGATAGAGGATGGAGCCGAGGTAGCCAAGGAAGTGAGGGGGCGTCTGAGGTTGGGGCCTGAACCTCGGAGAAAACAACATGGCTGGTCATGCAGTCGAATATGCTCGCTTCCCTCTGGGAAGGATGTTTGACTTTGTTCTGTTTGTCTCTGCTGACTGCTTTTTCAGTGAAAAGCCAATGACTCACCAGAAGAGAAGTGCATGTTGTTCTTATAGCTCACCGCACGTCCCACTAAATGTTTGCAGTTTTTAAGGTGCAGTTTGCAATCCTCTTTTATTACCCTGCCCTGCTCTGCCCTGTGATTGATTGTGATTGCTGTAGGTGACATTGTGTCCCTTGTTGCATCTCCTTCTGCACCTCTAACTAGAGGCGGACAGTCACTGTATGGTTGGTGGTAGCTAGAGGAGGCTGGGGGTGCACAGTTTGTCCACAGTTTGTTCATGGTGGAGAGAAGGGTAGGGTGGGAGGCAGAGCCTGTAGCTGAAGCTATGACTGTAGTAGAGGTCAATTGGTAGTAACCGGGGGTTGTTTGGGCTTTGAGGGTTTTTGAAGACTTTTAGACTACCTATTTGACAGGTGAAAAGAAGTAACAGCCAGACCTTGGAGTGAAGGTGGTACCAATGTTTTATAATTACATTTTCCTTCAGAGTACCTACAGAGAACCTATGGAGTAACAGATAATAACTTTAATATACACATTGCTGTAAGAAATTTGGTATTTCAGAGACTCAGTATTATGATAGAATTATAAGTAATACTTATCCCAGTTCCTATACTAATAGTTGATATTTGTTACTTTTGCACAAAACATGGAGCATTTAGTGCGCCACAGGTACCTTAAAATTGTTTTTACTGCTCGCTATTTGCTAATCAATTGTTATTCAGCTACTAAAGATTTATAGTTAAGTTCCAATATGGCAAAAACAAAAACTCTACAGGGCGCTTAAAACATAAATAAATCCCACAATGGGGATTACTGTGAAATCATCCCTAGACGTGCAGGGGATTCGAATTTCAAGGAACAGAGTAATAAAGGATGGTAAACAACTGAACATAATTCAAAAGAAAAGAGCATTGAAAAGAAAGTTAAAATTAAACCTACAGAGACTGAATTTAGATACAATTGTGGACATAGTACAAATTCCATCAGAGAAGAATGGATGACATGTTAGAAAGCAGGAAAACTGTTTATGTACAACCCTGGAAAAGCAATAGAAATACTGAGGTAGATGAAAAACGTAGATTGGGAAAAGCTACACTTGTGACACCAGATAGAAATAAAAACACGGATGTAAAAAAGAATGTAAGGAAGAGAAGACTAAAGAGGTATGCCTCATCAGAGGATTTCAAAAATACTTTTCAATTTGACTTCAATTCAAATAGATTAATGGTATGTGGAGAGGATGTGGCCTAATGGCCTGAGCTGCTGACTTCGCAGCCAGTGGGAACCATGTTCGAATCTCGGCATCGGTGTCTACAATTCAGCACCTTGAGACGCTCACAGGTGATTTGTTGCTCTTTACAAATCCTGGATTTATCAGTGAATACTTTGAAAAAGGAAAGGATATTGAAAAAATATGATCATAAAGGATTTCTTACCCATAATTTAGAAACCAGCCATCTGTGCAGAGCTAGCAATAGAGGTGTGTGCCTCTCACGAAATCATCTGGGAGTTAAAATTGAGGCAAACAAAGTATCAATCTTAGATAAACTCATTCATTGAACAAAATTCCCAAGTGAGCTCGTAAGACAAAATGAGGTGAATGTTAACATTGATATATCTGGCAATAGCACTAAAAACACTAACAATTTGCCTCTTAAATTTGATGAGAAATAAATCACATATAATTTAACATGAGTTGGATCAGAACTGTATCCCTGATAAAACTATCTTGGTAGGAGAATTAAAGCTTGACCAAGAAACAAGTAATTTTATGCCACTGTGTTCAATGATGTCAGATTGATTAGAAACATTACAATCAGGCCATGAAAAATGAATAAAGTTGGCCTGGTATATGCTGTCCACTAATTATAGTGGGCACCTTGCACCAGTCCAAACAACCCCTTATTGGAGATAGGTTAAAGACAACCTTTATTGAAAGCTATCCTAGTGGTAGCTATGGAGAGCAGCCTTCAGGCTAAGTCTTGAAGGAATGTAAAGCAGCTTGTTTTACCAGTCTATAATCTCTTGAGTGACCAAATGAAAGAGGACCACACCAGGTATATATTTAAAATATATGTATTTAGTCTTAAACACACCCCTCTAGTCTCTTTATGAGGCTAGAGATCGAAGTACATAAGTTACAAGTCGAATATCAACAGTAATAGCACAAATACACGTTTGAGCCCTAGGGGCGTACCAAACCATATACCAATAAAGTGGTATAAGAACCACGACTGAGCTAGATACAAGGCCTAGAGCCTGTAGAAGTGCTTGGCCCTCAAGGAACCACCCAAGGTAGTGACACAGGGGACCCACGGGGGACGCGTGCAGTGTGAGAACACAGCAGCGAGCCGCCGTTGACTTCTATGGGGAATGTCGCAGTTGGAGTTTTAAAGAAAAAGGACACTTAGAGGAGGACTTGGAGCAAACCCCTTTAGAACTAGGCTGTTCTAGAGTCAATACCCATGGGAGCACCGGAGTACTTGTGTTACCTCACCCAGGGAAGCCGGGTGCATAGGTACCTTTCGGGGTCGGGTTTCATCGTCGTTTTCAATGGCGATCTGCTGCAAAGTGCTGCTGGCGACCAAGTCGAAAGTGTTCGGGTGGATCCAAAGGTGGATCGAAGATCTGAAGAACCTGAAAGCAGAGGGGACAGAGTCTGGGTCACTAGCCAGTGACCAGGAAGGCGATGAGCAGATGCCCACCGATGTCGGGTGCTTCAGGTAGGTTGACGGTCGTCTTGACTCTCCAGCCACGAGGTCCAGGAGGCGTCGACGACAACCAGGAGCTGGATTCGAGCTGACCCACAATGTTTGTCGATTGCTGGGGTGTCGGCGACCGGATTGGACTTAACAAACCTTGGCAACGGCAAGTCACGTGGAAATAGAAGAAGGACGGTGGTACAGACCAGCAAGGTCTGAGGGACTCACCCAGTGAGGGTAAGTCAGGGCATGTCTGGAGCAACCAGAAAAGCCCAAGCAGAAGAAGAGTAGCCTTCAGGAGGGCCCACTAGCCAACGGACTAGCGACCGCGAAGGAGCCTCGAGTGGACACACTTGGAGCTGGCTCACAGGACACTCGTGGAGTGGAGGCCAGTGATCTTCGGTGTAGTTGGTGCTGGAGGCAAGGGCTACTTGGAGCCCAAAGCACGACTTCGTGGGAGACCAGAAAGAGGATGCACTTGCAAATGTGCTCGTGTCCAGGGGTCACGGTTCCACGTTACCCACAACAGCTACGGGCCTCAGCTTTGCTGGGGACTCAGGGCAGCCTCGGGGAAGTCTGGAAATCTACCTCTGGTGATGCAAAGACTTCGGCGTCCGGCGGGAGCTTCGGCGATGCAGACCGGACAATTGCTTCTTTGGTGCCTGCCAAGCAGGGGAGTCACTCCTTGACCCCAAGGGAGATTCTTCAGTCCTCTAGTCTTGAGTAGAGCGTCGAAGTTCCAGGATTCAGTTACAGAGTTTCGTCCAGTGATATCTAAAGTCCTAAGGACTGGGGTCCCATACTTATACAAAGTTAGGGGGTTGGACATACTCTGGGGACCTACCTATGGGAGGGTCAGGGAAGAGGGGTGGTTACACCCATTTCCCTTTGTCCAGTTTTGCGCCAGAGCATGGGCAGGTAGCCCCTGCAACCGGTTTGAACTGGCATATGCACAGGGACACCAAATGTGCCCCCAGTGCAGGACTTCAAAGCACCAGAGGGTGCTCCCGCCCAGCCCCAATACACACTATCCTGTCTGGGGAGGTGGTTACACCTCCCTTCGACAGGAAACCTATTGTCCAGGCCTCCCTGCCGGAGATTCAGTCAGCAGCAGGAGGCGAGACCCGTGTCTGTGGCAGCGGCATCCATTTTGTGATGCCAGGGCTCTGGAAAGAAGCTACCGGGTAGCCCGGTTTGTACATGTCTCTCCTCTAGAAGGGTGGAATGCTACCCCCGCCGGCAGGACTGGCGGGGGGGTAGTATTCCAAGATGTTTGACACCAAACACGACATGTTTTGGTGCAGCCAGTCCAAAGTTAGCATTGTACCGCGAGGATATAATGCACTTAAGAGTATGTGGTCAGGCTGTACCACAAACAGCCTCAGAGGAGGGACTCCGAACGCTGCAGAGGGGCTCTCCTCATGCAGGGGCACCCTCTCACACAAAAACCAAGCACTCTGCCTTCAGGATTGTTAAGGCCTGCCATAGGAGTGACTTATAGGTTTATATGTGTGTGCAATTGTAGTGATATAGGTAGCCTATATCATAGTAAGGGGTGCATGCACCACCTTACCCAGGCTGCAGTAGCAGACCTGTGGTGTCATTTTGGCTGGCCTTCCAGGGGTGGCATAATACATGCTTCAGCCCCTGGCAGGCCTCTGGGGTACCTATGCCCTGGGTACATAGTATACCATATACTAGGGACTTATAAGGGCACTCCAGATTCCAATCAAAGATGCACCTAAGGTACATGGAAACCATTTTAGAGAGGAAGCAGCTAGGCTGGGGTTCTGGTTAGCTGGGCCCCAGCCAGACTAAAGTCGAAAAACAGTGAAGCATCAGCAAAAAGTGGGGGTACCCATGTGAAGCAGATCCTACTCTCCTACACAACCCCCCCCCCCAAACGCAGGGACATTAAACTAACCTTGACCAGTTGAGTCTTCATGTTCTAAGTGGAAATACCTAGAGAGTCCATCTGCATTGGCATGGTTACTCCCAGGTCTATGTTCCACTGTAAAGTCCATCCCCTGTAGGGAAATGGGCCACCTAAGCAGTTTGGGGTTTTCACCCTTCATTTGTTTTAGCCATAGGAGGGGCTTGTGGTCTGTTTGAACAAGGACGTGAGTACCAAACAAGTATGGCCTCAACTTCTTCAGAGCCCAAACCACAGCAAAGGCCTCCCTCTCTATGGCTGATCAACGTTTCTCTCTAGGGGTCAGCCTTCTACTAATAAAAGCTACTGGCTGATCCTGACCTTTATCATTCAATTGTGACAGTACAGCCCCTACCCCCAATTCAGATGCATCTGTTTGGACAATGAACTTCTTGGAGTAATCAGGACTCTGGAGAATGGGAGCAGTGCACATGGCCTGCTTCAGGTCATCAAATGCCTTTTGACAGCTAGCTGTCCACTGAACCTTTTTGGGCATTTTCTTGGAAGTTAAGTCATTCAGGAGTGTCACTATTGATCCATACCCCTTGACAAATCTCCTATAGTACCCAGTCAGGCATAAGAAGGCTCTCACCTGAGTCTGGGTGATTGGAGCAACCCAGTCCATGATGGTCTGGATTTTGCTCTGCAGTGGTTGAACCTGGCCTCCACCCACAAGGTGGCCCAGGTACACAACCTGACTCTGCCCTATCTGGCACTTGGTGGCCTTGATAGTGAGGCCTGCCTTTTGCAGGGCCTCCAAAACATTTCTGAGGTGGACCAGGTGATCCTCCCAGGTGGAGCTAACGACAGCAATATCATCTAGATATGCTGCACTGTAGGCCTCCAGACCTGTAAGGACTGTATTCACCAACCTCTGAAAAGTGGCAGGTGCATTCTTCAGACCAAAGGGCATTACCACAAATTGATAATGTCCACTAGGGGTTGAGAATGCTGTTTTTGGCTTTGCATCATCAGCTAGTCTGATCTGCCAGTAGCCAGCTGTCAGGTCAAATGTGCTTAGATACTTGGCTGAGGCCAAAGTGTCTATTAGCTCATCTGCCCTAGGTATTGGATGGGCATCAGTCCTAGTGACTGCATTGAGACCCCTGTAGTCCACACAAAACCTCATCTCTCTTTTCCCACCATTGGGAAATTTTGGCACAAGGACCACTGGACTAGCCCAAGGGCTATCTGAGGGTTCAATAACTCCCAAATCCAACATTTTCTGGACTTCTGTCCTGATACAGTCCCTGACATGGTCAGTGTAGGAGAGTAGGATCTGCCTCTTATGTTGCCCCCACTTTTTTTCTGATGTTTACACTGGTTTCTGGCTATAGTCTGGCTGGGTCCCTGCTAATCAGGGCCCCATCCTCTCTGTTCTCTCTAAATGACTTGGAGTGCACTCTAGGTGCACTAGTGATTGGATACTGTGGTACCTTATGAGTCCCTAGTATATGGTACCTTAGGTACCAAGGGCATAGGTACTTCACAGGCCTAACAGGGGCTGAAGCATGTATTATGCCACCCCTGGGAAGCAGACTAAATCTGACACCACAGGCCTGCTACTGCAGCCTGGGTGAGGTGGTGCTAGCAATCCTCACTGAGATATAGGTTTCCTATATCTCTCCTGCACACACATTTAAACCTATCAGTCACCCCTAAGGCAGGCCCTATCAATCCTGAGGGCAGGGTGCTTGGTTCCTATGTGAGAGGGTGCCTCTGCCTGAGCAGGGCCCCTCTGCAGCTCTCAGAGTCCATTCTCTGGGGCTGTTTGTGGATGCGGTTAAACCATATACTCTTAAGTGCATTATATCCTCGCGGTAAAATGCTAACTTTGGAATGGCTGCATCAAAACATGTCGTGTTTGGTGTCAAACACCTTGGAATACTACCCCCCGTCAGTCCTGGCGGCGGGGGTAGCATTCCACCCTTCTAGAGGGATAGACATGTACCTACTGTGGAAACGCGGTAGAATCCTGCAGAGCCCTGGCATCACAAAATGGATGCCACCAGTCACAGACACTGGGCTGCCCTCCTGCTGATGACCGAAACTCGCAGTGGAGGAAGCCCAACAATAGGCATCCTGTCACAGGGAGGTGTAACCACCTCCCAGACAGGGTTTAGTGTATTGGGGCTGGGTGGGTGCACTCTTAGAGTGCTTTGAAGTCCTGCACTGGGGGAGCAGAAGGCTCCTCTGTGCATATGCCAGTTCAAACCAGCTCAGGGGCTACCTGCCCCTGCTCTGGTGCAAAACTGGACATAGGGAAGTGGGTGTAGCCACCCACTCCCCTGACCCTCCCATAGGTGGGGTCATAGAGCTAGTCCCTCCCTTTCTTTTAGTATAAGAGGGGGAACCTGCGCATTGCACCCTAGATAACCCTGGATGACGCTCTGAAGAAGAATCCTGGACCTTCGACGTTCCACTACCTTTGGAAGACTTAAGAATCTCCCTTGGAGTCAAGGAGTGACTCCCCTGCTTGGCAGGCACCAAAAACTACAAACGACGGTCGCAAACTACGCCGCTCCCGCCAGAGTCCAAAGTCCCTGCAGCCCAAGAAGTAGATTTCCTGCCTTCTCAAAGGCCATCGTGAGTCCCCAGTGAAGCTAAGGCCAGTGGACCCCAAGAGTGACGAGGAACCGCGACCCCTGGGTACCGTGCACTATTGTCAAGTGCAACCCCTTCACAACGTTTTACGAACTTGTGCTTTAGACCACGTATGGTCCTAGCCTCCAGCAGGAATCCCTCTGAAGATCAGAGGCCTACTACATCCTGAGTGACCGTGGGCCTCTGTTGAGCGAATCCTCCCGAGGCGTCTTTGCAATCCCTTGCCAGCCGGCTTGTGGGTCCCCTGAAGGCTTTTATACAGAACCAAAGGGCTACCCTGGTTGCTCCAGGCCTGCCCTGACTTACCCTTGCTGGGTGAGTCCCTCAGACCTTGCTGGTCTGTGCCATTGACTTTTTACACTTTCCCCGAGACTTGCTGTTACCAAGGTTTGTTGGCTCCAATCGAGTCGCCGACACCGCAGTAAGCTGCAGACATTGTGGGACATGCCAAATCCAGCTCCTGGTCATCGTCGACGCCTCCTGAACCTCGTGGCTGAAGAGTCAAGGTACCCATGAATGACTGAATCTTGCGACGACGGTGGGCATCCATCTTCCTTGCCCCGAGTCACTGCCAAGTGACTTTGAACACTGTCCCCTCTGCTTTCAGGTCTTCCATCTTCTGAATCCAGGCTTTGATTCCTCCGGACACTTCTCCTGTCGCCGCAAGCAGCAAATCTTCACTGGCTCCCATTGAAAACGATGCCGCGACCCGACACCAAAGAACACCTATGCACCCGGCTCCCCTGGGTGAGGTAACTTCAGCACTACGGTGCTCCTGTGGGTGTGGGCCCTAGAACTACTTACCCTGTAAGTGACTTGCTTGTAGCTACCCTAGAAGTGCCCTAAAACTCTTACTTTCCAAGTGCGAATATAGCGCTGACTCGTACATGGTTCGCGCCTGTGTTAGACACACCGCGTCCAACTCCCTTGCAACTCTATCTGTAACCGCGTCCTTCGACTCGTACAAGGACCGATCGGTGTGTTCGCCTCGAACACGCAAGGGACCTTTAACATTGAAATCTCAATCGCGTCTGTTCGCATAGACTCGCACAGGACTCGCACCGGTGCCAAGACACCGCGTCCGTCCCCTGTGGGTCTCCTACAACTACCCGGGGTGGTTCTTGGGGGTCCCTCGATTCTAGATGCCCTAGACCTAGGTCTAGCCAAACTAAGATTGTGATATTCGATTGTGCTAAACTTATTTTGATAACATTTGATTTGTACATATGTTCCTGACTTCTAATCTCATAAAGAGATTAGTAGAGAGTTGTTTATTAATAAATACATATATATTTGATATATATACCTGTGTGGTGTCTTTTCATTTGGTGATTCAAGAGATTGTGTGGTAAACCAAGCTGCTTTACATTCCTTAAAGACTTAGCCTGAAGGCTGCTCTCCACAGCTACCACTAGGATAGCTTTCTTTAAAGGTTGTCTTAAACCTATCTACCATAAGAGTCGAATTGTTCTGGTGCAAGGTGTCCACTTTAATTAGTGAACAGCATATACCAGGCCAACTTCTCACATTGGTGGGCAGCGGTTGGGATTCCAGCTTGCTATTGTTTTACCAGAAAATCTCTATTTGAATTACTAACTGAAAACCACTATAGGTACTTAAGGTACATATAAAGTCAAGCTTAGTATCAATAAGTTCTACTGAACTTAGAGCTGTGTGCCAAGGGATAGCACACCCTTTCTACAGCTCAAGCTAGTATCAGTAGGCCACAAACTAGTGTAGATAGTACAACACTGCACAACACTAGAATGTCCTTAAAGGGTGGAACCAGTGGATCCACTCAGCCTCAGTATAAGGACATGGCTTTCTCTGACTTGAGAGCCATGTGTGTTGAAAGACACCTGAAGCTAGGACAGAGTCCCTCCACACTACTCCTGATAGATCTGCTGACAGCAGATGATCTTAGATTGGCTCTAGGAGCTAATGGGTCTGAATCAGGGGGTTGGTCAATTACAGTGTCTGGGTCAGATGATGAAAATCAGAATGACCAAGACTCTGTGATTGAAGGGCCAGGCTCCAAGGGGCCTGAAAAGGACAGAGGAATTCTCCCTAAGAGAACTGACAGAGTGGATGAGAGGCATAGGTCCCCTTCCAGGGAATCTGACCACTCTTATCACTCTGGCAGAGAATTTGTCCAGCAGAGGAACTCATACTTTCCCATAAGAGAGACCTCCTCTGACAGAATGTGCAAACTGCTGCAGTATGAGGAAGCAAGAGTTGCCCTCAGAACCAAGCAGTTGGCACTGGATAGAGAAGCCCTGGAGATCCAGAGAGCTTCTAGAAGAGAGGGGTTAGAACCCCTTGGGGGCAGCAACAGTGTCCCTAGAGGCAGAGAATCTATTCCAGACCTTAGGAACCTGAGCAAGGTTGTTCCTCCCTACCAGAGTGGGGATGATATCCACAAGTGTATAACTGCTATGGAGAGGGCCTGTAGAGTACAGCAGGTCCCCCAAAAGCAGTGGGCAGCAATCTTGTGTCTCTCCTTTTCAGACAAAGGTAGAGACAAGCTCCTCACTGTTAGAGAAGAGGATGCTGATAATTATGAAGTCCTGAAGAGTGCACTGATAGATGGGTTTGGCTTAACCACTGAGCAGTACAGGTTGAAGTTCAGAGACACCCAGAAGGCACAGACTCAGGACTGGACTGACTTTGTAGATTGTGCAACCAAGGCTCTGGAGGGTTGGCTGGTTGGCAGTAGGGTTACTGATTTCAAGGGGTTGTATAATCTGATGATGAGAGAACAGATCCTTAATAATTGCCAGAACCAGTTGTTGCATCAATACCTGGTGGTCTCAGATCTGACCTCTCCCCAAGAATTGGGAAAGAAGGCAGACAAATGGGTCAGAACCAGGGTAAGGCAGAAACACCAGAACCAAGGGGGTGACACCAAGAAGCAAGATCCTAAGGGCTCTGAGAAAGGTGGGGATAAGTCAAAAGACCAGAAGTCTTCACAAGGGCCCCAAAAATCTGCATCTGGTGGGAGTCACAATCCAACAAGGGAAAAGGCCAAAAGAAGCCCTGGTGCAAATTCTGTAAACAGAAAGGGCACTGGACTTCTGATTGTAACAAGTCCAAAGACCAAACTACCACCACTCCTGCCCCTAAGGCAACTGTTCCCCCTAGCTCAGCTACTGGTGGAGGTGGTACTCAGAATAAGGGTGTAGTAGGGTTGACCCTGGTTTCTGAAGTGGACTCTGACCTAGTCAGAGTGCCCACTCAGGCAATGCTGATTTGTGATGGAGACCTTGATATGTCCTTCCTAGTAAGCCCCAGTAATCTGGGCAAATACAAACAGCAGCCTGTAATAAATGGCAAACAGGCTTTGGCATTTAGGGACACAGGTGCTAGTGTCACCATGGTGGCAGAGGATCTTGTGGACTCTGGACAGATCATCCTGGGCGAAATGTACCAGGTGACCAATGCAAGCAATGTCAGGACCAACCATAGTCTGGCAGTTGTGAATTTCTCCTGGGGAGGGGTAACTGGCCTCAAGAAGGTTGTAGTCAGTGCAGACCTCCCTGTCGAATGTCTATTGGGCAATGATCTAGAGACTTCAGCCTGGTCTGAAGTAGAGTTATGGACTCATGCTGAGATGTTGGGCATCCCTGCTGAGGTATTTGCTGTGACCAGGTCACAAGCAAGAATGCATAACCCTGAACCAGCTCTGGATCCTGGAACAATGGACCAGATGCTTCCCAAGAGGAGGAGCAGTAGGGTAAAGGCAGTGCCTTCCCCTCTGTCTCAGATCACAGATTCACCCCAAGAGGGAGGTGAAGCAGATCCTGAAGAAGGAACTGCCCCAGAGGGACTTGAGCCTGATCAGGTTGAGTTATTGGGGGCAAGGGGCCCTTCTAGGGAAGATCTGAGTAAGGAGCAACAGTGCTGCCCCTCTCTTGAACCCCTCAGACAGCAGGCTGCTGCTGAGGCTGCTGGGAGTGCTAGTGGGTCCCATAAAGTTTATTGGGATGAGGGACTCCTATATTCTGAGGGTAGAGATCCAGCCCCTGGAGCCACCAGGAGGATGGTAATACCTCAGAAGTTTAGGGGGCTCCTCTTGACCCTAGCACATGATATCCCTTTGACAGGTCACTTGGGCCAAAACAAGACCTGGGACAGGCTTGTTCCACATTTTATTGGCCACATATGTCAGAGGACACAAAGGAGTTTTGTCGCTCCTGTGTCACATGCCAAGCCAGTGGTAAGGCAGGTGGCACAACAAAGGCCCCCTGATACCACTACCTGTGGTGGGGGTACCCTTTGAAAGGGTAGGGATTGACATTGTTGGTCCCCTTGACCCTCAAACTGCATCTGGGCACAGGTTTATCCTGGTGGTAGTGGATCATGCCACCAGGTACCCAGAAGCAATTCCTCTGAGGACCACCACAGCCCCTGTGGTGGCAAGAGCCCTCATTGGAGTTTTCTCCAGAGTGGGTTTCCCAAAGGAGGTCATCTCTGACAGAGGTACTAACTTCATGTCAGGATATCTGAAAGCAATGTGGAAGGAGTGTGGTGTAACTTATAAGTTCACCACTCCCTATCACCCACAATGCAATGGTTTGGTTGAACGCTTCAACAAAACCCTTAAGGGAATGATTAAAGGACTCCCAGAGAAGCTTAGGCGGAAATGGGACCTTCTTCTTCCTTGCCTGTTATTTGCATACAGAGAAGTTCCACAGAAGGGGTTGGTTACAGCCCATTTGAGCTTCTGTTTGGGCACCCTGTAAGACGTCCATTGTGTTTGGTTAAAGAGGGCTGGAGTTACCTCTCAAACCCCCCAAACAGGATGTGATGGACTATGTACTTGGTCTCCGCTCCCGGATGGCCGAATACATGAAAAAGGCAACCAAAAACCTGGAGGCCAGCGAAGAATTGCTAAAAGCTTGGCATGACCAAAAGGCTGTGCTGACTGTGTACCAGCCAGGACAGAAAGTGTGGGTGTTGGAGCCTGTGGCCCCAGCAGCCCTCCAGGACAGGTGGAGTGGCCCCCATACAATAGTTGAACAGAAGGGAGAAGTCACCTATCTGGTGAATCTTGGAACTCCCAGGAGCCCCCTGAGGGTGCTCCATGTCAACAGATTAAAGCCATATGTTGACAGGGCTGACATGGGCTTGCTCATGGCAACTGATGAGGACCAGGAGGAGGAGAGAGACCCTCTCCCTGACCTGCTCTCTCAGAACCCTGATGATGGGTTAGTAGATGGTGTTGCTTTGGCAAGCAGCCTCACTGACCATCAGCAAACTGAGTGCAGGCAAGTTCTGCAACAGTATAGACATATGTTTAGCCTGACCCCTAGTCAGACTACCTGGTGCACCCATGAGGTGGACACTGGAGACAGTCTGCCTGTCAAGAGTAAAATCTACAGGCAACCTGACCATGTCAGGGACTGTATCAGGACTGAAGTCCAGAAAATGTTGGAGCTAGGTGTAATTGAGCCTTCCGATAGCCCTTGGGCTAGCCCAGTAGTCCTGGTACCCAAGCCTCATACCCAGGGTGGTAAGAAAGAAATGAGGTTTTGTGTAGACTACAGAGGCCTCAATGCAGTCACTAGGACTGATGCCTATCCCATACCAAGGGCAGATGAGCTGATTGATACTTTGGCCTCAGCCAAGTATCTAAGTACATTTGACCTAACAGCTGGCTACTGGCAGATCAGATTAGCTGATGATGCAAAAGCCAAAACAGCATTTTCGACCCCTAGTGGGCACTACCACTTTGTGGTGATGCCTTTTGGATTGAAAAATGCACCTGCCACTTTTCAGAGGTTGGTGAATAAAGTTCTGACAGGGATGGAAACTTATTGCTCAGCTTATCTAGATGATATTGCTGTCTTTAGTTCCTCCTGGCAGGATCACCTGGTCCACCTCAGAAATGTTTTGGAGGCTCTGCAGAAAGCAGGCCTCACTATCAAGGCCACTAAGTGCCAGATAGGGCAGAGTCAGGTTGTGTACCTGGGCCACCTTGTAGGTGGAGGCCAGGTTCAGCCTTTACAGAGCAAAATCCAAACCATAATGGAATGGGTTGCTCCAACCACCCAGACACAGGTGAGAGCCTTCTTAGGCCTGACTGGGTACTATAAGAGGTTTGTCAAGGGATATGGATCTATAGTGACACCCTTGAATGATCTGACCTCAAAGAAAATGCCAAAAAGGTTCAGTGGACAGCTAGCTGTCAGAAGGCATTTGAAGACCTAAAGCAGGCCATGTGCACTGCCCCATCTTACAGAGTCCAGACTACACCAAAAAGTTCATTGTCCAAACAGATGCTTCTGAGCTGGGTGTGGGAGCTGTACTGTCTCAAATGAATGATGAAGGTCAAGACCAGCCAGTAGCTTTTATTAGCAGAAGGCTGACCCCTAGAGAGAAACGTTGGTCAGCTATAGAGAGGGAGGCCTTTGCTGTGGTGTGGGCCCTGAAGAAGCTGAGGCCATACTTGTTTGGCACTCACTTCATAGTTCAGACTGACCACAAGCCCCTCCTATGGCTTAAACAGATGAAAGGTGAAAACCCAAAACTTTTGAGGTGGTCCATTTCCCTACAGGGGATGGACTATACAGTGGAACATAGACCTGGGACCCAACATGCCAATGCAGATGGACTCTCAAGGTATTTCCACTTAGAACACGAAGACTCAACTGGTCAAGGTTAGTTTAGTGTCACTGCGTTTGGGGGGGGGGTTGTGTAGGAGAGTCGGATATGCCTCTTATGTTGCCCACACTTTTTTTCTGATGTTTACACTGGTTTCTGGCTATAGTCTGGCTGGGTCCCTGCTAATCAGGGCCCCAGCCTCTCTGTTCTCTCTAAATGACTTGGAGTGCACTCTAGGTGCACTAGTGATTGGATACTGTGGTACCTTATGAGTCCCTAGTATATGGTACCTTAGGTACCAAGGGCATAGGTACTTCACAGGCCTACCAGGGGCTGAAGCATGTATTATGCCACCCCTGGGAAGCAGACTAAATCTGACACCACAGGCCTGCTACTGCAGCCTGGGTGAGGTGGTGCTAGCACTCCTCACTGAGATATAGGTTTCCTATATCTCTCCTGCACACACATTTAAACCTATCAGTCACCCCTAAGGCAGGCCCTATCAATCCTGAGGGCAGGGTGCTTGGTTCCTATGTTAGAGGGTGCCTCTGTCTGAGCAGGGCCCCTCTGCAGCTCTCAGAGTCCATTCTCTGGGGCTGTTTGCGGATGCGGTTAAACCATATACTCTTAAGTGCATTATATCCTCGCGGTAAAATGCTAACTTTGGAATAGCTGCATCAAAACATGTCGTGTTTGGTGTCAAACACCTTGGAATACTACCCCCCCCCGCCAGTTCTGGCGGCGGGGGTAGCATTCCACCCTTCTAGAGGGATAGACATGTACCTACTGTGGAAACGCGGTAGAATCCTGCAGAGCCCTGGCATCACAAAATGGATGCCACCAGTCACAGACACTGGGCTGCCCTCCTGCTGATGACCGAAACTCGCAGTGGAGGAAGCCCAACAATAGGCCTCCTGTCACAGGGAGGTGTAACCACCTCCCAGACAGGGTTTAGTGTATTGGGGCTGGGTGGGTGCACTCTTAGAGTACTTTGAAGTCCTGTACTGGGGGAGCAGAAGGCTCCTCTGTGCATATGCCAGTTCAAACCAGCTCAGGGGCTACCTGCCCCTGCTCTGGCACGAAACTGGACATAGGGAAGTGGGTGTAGCCACCCACTCCCCTGACCCTCCCATAGGTGGGGTCATAGAGCTAGTCCCTCCCTTTCTTTTAGTATAAGAGGGGGAACCTGTGCATTGCACCCTAGATAACCCTGGACGACGCTCTGAAGAAGAATCCTGGACCTTCGATGTTCCACTACCTTTGGGAGACTGAAGAATCTCCCTTGGAGTCAAGGAGTGACTCCCCTGCTTGGCAGGCACCAGAAACTACAAACGACAGTCGCAAACTACGCTGCTCCCGCTGGAGTCCGAAGTCCCTGCAGCCCAAGAAGTGGATTTCCTGACTTCTCAAAGGCCATCATGAGTCCCCAGCGAAGCTGAGGCCAGTGGACCCCAAGAGTGATGAGGAACCGCGACCCATGGGTACTGTGCACTATTGTCAAGTGCAACCCCTTCACAACGTTCTACGAACTTGTGCTTTGGACCACATATGGTCCTTGCCTCCAGCAAGAATCCCTTCGAAGATCAGAGGCCTACCACGTCCCGAGTGACCGTGGGCCCCTGTTGAGCGAATCCTCCCAAGGCGTCTTTGCTATCCCTTGCCAGCCGGCTTGTGGGTCCCCTGAAGGATTTCATACAGAACCAAAGGGCTCTCCTGATAGCTCCAAGCCTGCCCTGATTTACCTTCGCTGGGTGAGTTCCTCAGGCCTTGCTGGTCTGCGCCATTGACTTTTTACACTTTCCACGAGACTTGCTGTTACCAAGGCTTGTTGGCTCCAATCGAGTCGCCGACACCGCAGTAAGCTGCAGACATCGTGGGACACGCCGAATCCAGCTCCTGGTCATCGTCGACGCCTCCTGGACCTCGTGGCTGAAGAGTCAAGGCACCTGTGAACAACCTGAATCTTGCGACAACGGTGGGCATCCATCTTCCTTGCCCCGAGTCACTGCCAAGTGACTTTGAACACTGTCCCCTCTGCTTTCAGGTCTTCCATCTTCTGAATCCAGGCTTGGATTCCTCCGGACACTACTCCTGTCGCCGCAAGCAGCAAATCTTCACTGGCTCCCATTGAAAACGACGCCGCGACCCGACACCAAAGAACACCTATGCACCCGGCTCCCCTGGGTGAGGTAACTTCAGCACTACGGTGCTCCTGTGGGTGTGGGCCCTAGAACTACTTACCCTGTAAGTGACTTGCTTGTAGCTACCCTAGAAGTGCCCTAAAACTCTTACTTTCCAAGTGCGACTATCGCGCTGACTCGTACATGGTTCGCGCCTGTGTTAGACACACCGCGTCCAAATTCACTTGCAACTCAATCTGTAACCGCGTCCTTCGACTCGTACAAGGACCGTTCGGTGTGTTCACCTCGAACACGCAAGGGACCTTTAACATTGAAATCTCAATCGCGTCTGTTCGCATAGACTCGCACAGGACTCGCACCGGTGCCAGGACACTGTGTCCGTCCCCTGTGGGTCTCCTACAACTACCTGGGGTGGTTCTTGGGGGTCCCTCGATTCTAGATGCCCTAGACTTAGGTCTAGCCAAACTAAGATTGTGATATTCGATTGTGCTAAACTTATTTTGATAACATTTGATTTGTACATATGTTCCTGACTTCTAATCTCATAAAGAGATTAGTAGAGAGTTGTTTATTAATAAATACATATATATTTGATATATATACCTGTGTGGTGTCTTTTCATTTGGTGATTCAAGAGATTGTGTGGTAAAACAAGCTGCTTTACATTCCTTCAAGACTTAGCCTGAAGGCTGCTCTCCACAGCTACCACTAGGATAGCTTTCTTTAAAGGTTGTCTTAAACCTATCTACCATAAGAGTCGAATTGTTCTGGTGCAAGGTGTCCACTTTAATTAGTGAACAGCATATACCAGGCCAACTTCTCACAGTCAGGTTGCCTATAAATCTTATTTTTAATAGGCAGACTGTCCCCAGTGTCCACTTCATGAGTGCACCAGGTGGTCTGACTTGGAGTCAGAGCGAACATATGTCTGTACTGATTGAGCACTTGTCTGCAATCAGTTTGCTGCTGAGCAGTGAGGCTGCCTGCCAAGGCTACACCATCCACTGACCCATCATCAGGGTTCTGTGAGAGCAGGTCAGGGAGTGGGTCACTCTCTTCCTCCTGTCCCTCATCAGTAGCCATGAGCAAGCCCATGTCTGCCCTGTCCACATATGGCTTCAATCTGTTGACATGGAGAACCCTGTGGGGACTCCTGGGTGTTCCTAGGTCTACTAAATAGGTAACCTCACCCTTCTGTTCAACAATGGTATGGGGTCCACTCCACTTGTCTTGGAGAGCTGCTGGGGCCACTGGCTCCAGCACCCACACCTTCTGTCCTGGCTGGTAAACAGTCAGTACAGCCTTTGGTCATGCCAGGCTTTTTGCAGTTCCTGGCTAGCCTCAAGGTTTTTAGTTGCCTTTTTCATGTACTCAGCCATCCGGGAGCGGAGACCAAGTACATAGTCCACTATGTCTTGCTTTGGGGGCTTCCTTTCTTCACCAAGCACAATGGACCCCTGACAGGGTGACCAAACAAAAGTTCAAAAGGGCTGTAGCCAACCCCCTTTTGAGGCACCTCCCTGTATGCAAACAAAAGGCAGGGCAAGAGTATGTCCCATCTTCGCCTGAGCTTTTCTGGGAGCCCTTTAATCATGCCCTTTAAGGTTTTGTTGAATCTCTCAACTAAACCATTGCATTGTGGGTGATAGGGTGTGGTGAACTTGTAAGTCACTCCACACTCCTTCCACATTGCCTTTAAGTATCCAGACATAACGTTTGCATCCCTGTCTGATACAACCTCCTTAGGGAAGCCCACTCTTGAGAAAATTCCCAGGAGAGCTCTTGCCACCACAGGTGCTGTAGTGGTCCTAAGGGGAATAGCCTCAGGGGACCATGCCACTAGGTACCCTAGTGGCATGGTCCACCACCACTAGGATAAACCTGTGCCCAGATGCTGTTTGGGGATCCATGGGACCAACAATATCAATCCCCACTCTTTCAAAGGGAACCCCCACCACAGGTAGTGGTATCAGGGGGGCCTTTGTGGTGCCACCTGCCTTCCCACTGGCTTGGCGGGTTACACAGGAGCGACAAAACTCCTTGGTGTCTTCAGACATGTGGGGCCAGTGAAAGTGAGGGACAATTCTGTCCCAAGTCTTGTTCTGGCCCAAGTGACCTGCTAAAGGAATGTCATGGGCTAGGGTCAATAGGAAGCCCCTGAACTTCAGAGGTATAACCAACCTCCTGGTGGCACCAGGCTTGGGGTCTCTACACTCTGAGTACAAGAGTCCATCATCCCAATACACTTTATGGGGACCACTAGCATTCCCAGCAGCCTCAGCAGCAGCTTGCTGTCTGAGGGGTTCAAGAGAGGGGCAGCTCTGCTGCTCCTGGCTCAGATCTGCCCTGGAAGGGCCCCTGTCCCCAAGAACTCAACCTGGTCAGGCTCAAGTTCCTCTGGGACAGTTCCTTCCTCAGGACTGAGATCATCCCCCTCAAGGGACTGATCTTCCTTCTGAGCCAAGGGGAAGGCACTGCCTTAACCCTACTACTCCTCCTCTTGGATGGCACTTGGTCCCTTTTTCCAGGATCCAAGGCCTGTTCAGTGTTAGACATTTTGCTTTGTGACCTGGTCACAGCAAACACATCTGCAGGGATCCCCAGCATTTCTGCATGGGTCCTGAGCTCCACTTCTGCCCAAGCTGAAGTTTCAAGATCATTGCCAAGCAAGCATTCCACTGGTAGGTTTGCACTCACCACAACCTTCTTAAGGCCAGTTACCCCTCCCCAGGAGAAGTTAACAACTGCCAGAGTATGGTCTGTTCTGACATTGCTAGCATTGGTCACTTGGTACATCTCACCAAGTATAATCTGCCCAGGATCCACAAGGTCTTGTGTCACCATGGTGACACTTGCCCCTGTGTCCCTAAATGCCAAAACCTCTTTTCCATTGATTAAGGACTGTTGCCTGTACTTGCCCAGATTACTGGGACTCACAGAGGAGGTCACATCCATGCCTCCATCACAGACTAGGACAGCCTGAGTGAGTTCTCTGACTAGGCCAGAGCTCATCTCATTACCCAGGGTCAACCCTACTAAACTCTTGGCCTGTGTACTCCCACCACCAATTGTAACTGCACTAGGGGGAACAGGTGCCTTAGGGGCATTGGTGTGGGCTGGAATAGAGTCTTTGGACTTGGTGCAATCACTGGTCCAGTGTGTCTTTTGCTTACAGACTTTGCACCATGGTTTCTTTTGGCCTTTTCCCTTGTTAGACTGTGAATCCCCACCTGAAGAAGATTTTTGGGGGCCTTGTGAAGAATTCTGGTCTTTACCCTTCTCCCCACCCTTATCAGAGTTTTTAGAATCTTGCTTCTTAGGGTCACCACCTTGGTTCTGTACCTTCTGCCTCACCCTGGTTCTGACCCACTTGTCTGCCTTCTTTCCCAATTCTTGGGGAGAGGTCAGATCAGAGTCCACCAGGTACTGATGCAACAGCTGATTTTGACAGTTATTAAGAATCTGCTCCCTCATGATAAGATTGTACAATCCTGTGAAGTCACATACCTTACTGCCCATCAACCAACCTTCCAGAGCCTTAGCAGAACAGTCAACAAAGTCCACCCAGTCTTGAGTCTGTGCTTTTTGGGTACCTCTGAACTTCAACCTGTATTGTTCAGTTGTTAGGCCAAACCCATCATTCAGAGCACTCTTCAAGACTTTGTAATTGTCAGCATCCTCTTCTCTAACAGTGAGGAGCTTATCTCTACCTTTGTCTGCAAAGGAGAGCCACAAGATTGCTGCCCACTGCTCCTGAGGGACCCTCTGTACTTTACAGGCCCTTTCTAGAGCAGTTATCCATTTGTGGATGTCATCCCCACTCTGGTAGGGAGGGACAACCTTGCTCAGGTTTCTATGGTCATAAGACCTTTCCCTATCTCTGGGGAAATTGCTGCCACCATGGGACTCTAGTCCCATCTTTTTTCTCTGTCTATAGAGATCTAGGGACTCCCTGTCTATAGCCAACTGCTGTTTTCTGAGCTCAAGCTGGTCTTGCTCATACTGAATCAGTCTCTTTCTCCTCTCATGAGAGGATTCCCTCCTATGAGAGGAGACAGAGGTCCCCGCTGAGGTGTCAGAGTGGTTAGACTCCTGAGAAGGAGATCTAGACCTTCTGGGCACACTCACAACTTTTCCTGGGGGGACAAAGGGGAGGTCATTTTGAGCCTCCTCCTCATCCTCAGGAGTAGCTGAACTTTCCAGGTCAGGATCATTGTCATCCCCCTGGCCAGTTTCAGAGGTCAGGTCCTGGGCATTTTCATCCCTGGCCCCTCCCTCATCTTCTGCCCCACCCTCTCTGCCTACCCTTTCAGACCTTATGGCTCTTCTAAGATCATCAAGCAGAAGCATCTCCAAGAGACGTTGGGTGTTGGCACTTTTGCCTGTCTTCAACTTCCTAACCTTGCACAACTCTCTTAATTCCAAGAATGAGAGGTTGTCATATCTGGATGGCAGGAGCTCACTGGTTCCTGGCAGTGAAGATATTACTAGTGTGGTGTGGTGTATGCACTACCTACTCTAGTGTGGCCTACTAAACTCTCTTGAGTTGTAGAAAGGGTGTGCTATCCCTTTACACACAACTCTAAGTTCAGTAGTACTTACTGTATCCTAAGCTTGAATTATATGTACCTAAGGTACCCTTAGTGGTTTTCAGTTGATCAATTCAATTGAGATTATCTGGTAAAACAATAGCAAGCTGGAATCCCACACGCTGCACACCAATGTGAGAAGTTGGCCTGGTATATGCTGGCCACTAATTATAGTGGGCACCTTGCACCAGTCCAAACAACCCCTTATTGGAGATAGGTTAAAGACAACCTTTATTGAAAGCTATCCTAGTGGTAGCTATGGAGAGCAGCCTTCAGGCTAAGTCTTGAAGGAATGTAAAGCAGCTTGTTTTACCAGTCTATAATCTCTTGAGTGACCAAATAAAAGAGGACCACACCAGGTATATATTTAAAATATATGTATTTAGTCTTAAACATGCCCCTCTAGTCTCTTTATGAGGCTAGAGTTCGAAGTACATAAGTTACAAGTCGAATATCAACAGTAATAGCACAAATACACGTTTGAGCCCTAGGGGCGTACCAAACCATATACCAATAAAGTGGTATAAGAACCACGACTGAGCTAGACACAAGGCCTAGAGCCTGTAGAAGTGCTTGGCCCTCAAGGAACCACCCAAGGTAGTGACACAGGGGACCCACGGGGGACGCGTGCAGTGTGAGAACACAGCAGCGAGCCGCCGTTGACTTCTATGGGGAATGTCGCGGTTGGAGTTTTAAAGAAAAAGGACACTTAGAGGAGGACTTGGAGCAAACCCCTTTAGAACTAGGCTGTTCTAGAGTCAATACCCACGGGAGCACCGGAGTACTCGTGTTACCTCACCCGGGGAAGCCGGGTGCATAGGTACATTTCGGGGTCGGGTTTCGTCGTCGTTTTCAATGGCGATCCGCTGCAAAGTGCTGCTGGCGACCAAGTCGAAAGTGTTCGGGTGGATCCAAAGGTGGATCGAAGATCTGAAGAACCTGAAAGCAGAGGGGACAGAGTCTGGGTCACTAGCCAGTGACCAGGAAGGCGATGAGCAGATGCCCACCGATGTTGGGTGCTTCAGGTAGGTTGACGGTCGTCTTGACTCTTCAGCCACGAGGTTTAGGAGGCATCGACGACAACCAGGAGCTGGATTCGAGCTGTCCCACAACGTTTGTCGATTGCTGGGGTATCGGCGACCGTATTGGACCCAACAAGCCTTGGCAACGGCAAGTCACGTGGAAATAGAAGAAGGACGGTGGTACAGATCAGCAGGGTCTGAGGGACTCATCCAGTGAGGGTAAGTCAGGGCACGTCTAGAGCAACCAGGGAAGCCCAAGCAGAAGAAGAGTAGCCTTCAGGAGGGCCCACTAGCCAACGGACTAGCGACCGCGAAGGAGCCTCAAGTGGACGCACTTGGAGCTGGCTCACAGGACACTCGTGGAGTGGAGGCCAGTGATCTTCGGTGCAGTTGGTGCTGGAGGCAGGGGCTACTGGGAGCCCAAAGCACAATTTCGTGGGAGACCAGGAAGAGGATGCACTTGCAAATGTGCTTGGTGGCCAGGGGTCACGGTTCCACATTACCCACGACAGCTACAGGCCTCAGTTTTGCTGGGGACTCAAGGCAGCCTTGGGGAAGTCTGGAAATCTACCTCTGGTGATGCAAAGACTTCGGCGTCCGGCAGGAGCTTTGGCGATGCAGACCGGACAATTGCTTCTTTGGTGCCTGCCAAGCAGGGGAGTCACTCCTTGACCCCAAGGGAGATTCTTCATTCCTCTAGTCTTGAGTAGAGCGTCGAAGTTCCAGGATTCAGTTACAGAGTTTCGTCCAGGGATATCTAAAGTCCTAAGGACTGGGGTCCCATACTTATACAAAGTTAGGGGGTTGAACATACTGATCCAGCGCAATATTAGCCAACAACATTCACACACCATATACTCACTTGGGCCCATACATTCACACTACACTAATACTTACGCTGGGTGTCAGATGTACTCTTTTATCAAAGTCCCTGCTACCAATTACCTTCTGATTGAAGAGTAATGACTTATCAATGGATCATTTGCTAATTGGGAAGTTTAAAATGAGTGACATTCATTATAGTACATTATCCTGAAATAATCACTGAGTCAGGAAGTTTTAAAATGTTTATCTAAAGTTTTAGCAGAGTAAAATACAGAAAACACGGTACTTGATTGAAATACCCAAGAAAAAGCATAGAAATGATTTTGCTAATAAATGACGGTGTTTAAGGAAGAGGAGAAGATAGAGACAGTAGCGCAACTAAAGGTTGCAGTATAGTTACCTAAAATGCGAGAACCAAGCCCCTTAGCCAAGGAGTTGGAAAAGATAGGACCTAGGAAGGATGAAGAGCAAAGACTTCTTCCAGGATCAGGACAGGACCGGTGACCTCTCTACAACGACGCCTGCGCCGTTCCCCTCTCTGATACTCAACTTCTCTCGATTCTCCCGTCTAATGGACTCCGCCGCCCCCTCCTCAGGACCTCTTCCGGACAGGGATTCAGTCAGCAACCGATCAGCTGGGCAGTCTGGAGTTGAGAGCGCTCTGGCAGTATGGACGCCTGTTCTTCGTGAACGCATGCTCTGACTAATTTACTAATGCTATATTCTATTATACCCTTCTACGCCCATGTACCTCCCCTTAATGTTGCTAACATTATGGGACCACTACTTCTGATTGGACAGGGACATGGGGTTGATTCTCGCACCATGTCAATTTTGGCCTAAATTGTGAAGCCTATTGTCTTTACGTTCCCGCCCCTTCAAATTAATACATTCGCTTTATTTCCCACCCGTCTCACGACAAATGTTATACATTTTACAGGGGAAAAGTAACAATTTGTCCGCCGGAAACATTGGGTACATCATCTTCGGCCAATAGGTCGTGGCCTTGGGAGACGTCCAAGTTGACTTCACTTGGCAGGCATACAGGACACATGCGCAGAACCCTCTGTCTCTCGAGTTTCAAGACACCAACCCAGGCCCAAGTTTACGAATTAATAAAAGTGTAAGAAGAAAATATTAAAATCACAAATAAAAAGTTTCACTGTATACCCACTTTCCCAACTCTATTCCCATTTAATCATAATACTATCCTGCATTAGTAGCGTTAAGAAAACGACAATTTAATAATGACATGAGAGCAAGCTTAAGCATGTGAAAACATTTAGCGGCCATTTTAATGCACACTGCGCAGAAGCAGAAGTTTCCCACCAAGCAAAGAAAGACGTCACACCATGTGATCAGGTTGCGAAATGCGCATTTAGGTTCCCGCGCTTTAGCAGCCATCTTGATTTATAGACAAGCGTTATTCATTAGTAGAACACATAGGCAAGCGTCTATCCCTTTTGTGTTTGTGAATGCAAAGATTAGTATTGACAGTACAAGTTTAATAAATTAATACTATGAGGAGGATTGCATACAAGCAAGTTTCATTTTTGAAACCTTGCTCCATCAATCCCCTCTCTGATGGCGTTTCTGAGCCATCAAAAATACTACCCTCAATCAGATGCCAACTTCTAGCAATTCGTTTCATTCTCATTTTTACTTTTTCTATTCTTACAGTCTCCTTTTAATTTCTTGTATAAATCACTTCTCCATTCTTCTAGTTCGATTTCATCTAGTTTTCTCTTCTTTCCTTTTCCTGTCATTTTATATGTTCCATTCTTTCTACAGCATTTGCACCAAATAGTTATTGCTAAAATTATTATTGCTATCCCTGCTAAGGGTACTAATATTTGACCTATAAGTCCTTTCCCTATATTAGCAAACCAGGTTCCAATTGACGAGATACTATTTGTCAATCTTTCCCATACACTATCAACTTCCAGTGGTTTAAGTTCTTTCTCAAGTTTAGTTATGTTCTGAATATACGTTCCAATTTCTGCACTCTTATCAGGAATATAAGTGCAACAATGTTTCGTCTTCAATAATTTACAGACTCCTCCCTCTTTTGCCAATAGAATGTCAAGAGCAAGTCGATTTTGCATCACCATAGATCTAATCGCAACCATCTCCGTATTAATCATTAGAAAACCTCCAGCAGTATCCGTTGATAAACGATCAACCACTGTAGACAATTTACATATTTTCCTTGAGTTCAGAATTATTCCCACTGAAGGTATCAATGCACCAAATATATCACCTACAATTTCTGAAAAACTAGCTCTTTTACTACGTATTAACTCATTATTGTTTTCATTGCTTCCAGTGTTTCTTTTTACGTGGTATATCTTTGGAAAAACTATTCCAAAATAACAACTTCCATACCACCTTGCAGGAAGCCTAAAGTAAGCCTTATTCCCACATACATAATAGATTCCAGGAAAAACTGAATCTGTTCCTCCTTTGAGTCCCCAACCTCCAATAATTAAAAAATTGTGTTCACATTCACTGGTACCGATGAAAACATTGTTATAATCAGTCTTTAATCTATGTAGACAAATTTTCCCTTTCTTTACGAAATCCAGAGCCATTGCAGCTTGAGCTTTACCAGGTGTATAACTCCCTTCCTTCTCCGCCCAAGGTGGCAACTGAGCCTTATGCTCTGAAGCTTTCTTTTGAAAATCATGTCTTCTATCTTCTACTAAATTCAAAAATATATTTTCTTCTTCTAGTAAAGAACATGTTAGATTGTGTCTATGTGCATGTGTTATGTCTATCGATTTCATTGTTAAGAAAAACTCTCCCATAAAATGTGCGTCTTGACTAGTAAGCACTGGGTTCATACTCTTGCGAATCGGAACCTCAGAAAATATCACATCTAAGTTTGAATAATAATACTGTAGCCTACCTGTTCTATAAAATAAACTTGTTAATACACTACATGAGATGCCATATGTCAGTGGTAAATGATGGTATGTTAATCCTTCCGCTACTGATTCAGGTAACTTCATACAGACATAACAATTACTAACTTCCATTGTGTCTACATACTGAAACAATAACTTTGTGAAAACATTTAAACTAGTGTCGTTATCAGCTATTTCATGATGAATTTCTGCCTCATCTTCTGCCATTAATTCTACTCTATTGCCCTTCATGTTTGCTGTCCTCCCTTTAGTTTCATTATTAATCTTCTTAATTATTATCATAAGGTAAGGAATTGCTACAATCAGGACTAACCATACTATAAGCACCAATACTAGACTACATATGCATATTGCACAGCATCTCCTACAACAATTTCGTTTTGGTCTCCCAGTAACTCTATCATCAAGCATTTTTCGACAAGGAAGATTTCTCTTCTTATCTCTTCTTCTTTTCTTTAGAGGATTCTTTTGTTTAGTCAGAGTGGTCTTGTTTCTTCTTCGTATGTTAGTTCTGCACTTGTTCCTTCGCAACCACTGTCACTTGACTCTGAGCTTTCAAAATCTTCAAGAATGATATAAGTCCAGTCAGGACCCTTGAATTTGTTATTCACAAGTCTCAGTCTTTTACTTTTTCTTTTTCCTGACCTTTTCTCTTGTTCAGTTTGACTTGTCACTTCAGGTACTTGTTCTGGATCTTCACTTCTGGTTGTTATGTGGTATTTTACTCTTTTGATGACACTTGGGCAATGATCTCCTTTTCTTGTCTTCTTGGGTGGCACTGTTTCTTTGTTTACGTCTTCAGAGATCTCGTTATTTTCACTGCTTAATACTGTTTTGTTTTCTTTGATTACTGCCTCTTTTGTTTGTCCTTTTTCAGGTCTGATTGGTTTCTCTTCAGTAGCTCCACAATGACTTTCAAGATGTTGGCTTTGTTCCTTTTTTATTTCTTTATGTTCATTTGTATTAACCCCTTTTTCTTTAGTGAATTCTTCTTGATCTAACTGCTTCTGATCAGGGCTTATTGCACTGTGAACTTCTGCAGCCTGACCTGATTCTTCTAAACCTGTCTGTCCCTCTTCAAAGTTTATTAAATCTTCACTGTTTTTAGTCCAATTTTCTTTCCCTATCTGATTTAGTTCAGGATCTTTTACTATCTTTTCTTCTTGATCCTGAACTTCTTCTTCTTCACCTTTCTGATCTTCTTCAATTTCTTCCAATTTTGTTTGATTTCTCGTTCTGTAATATACTTCAGGAACTTCTACCACTGGTATCCAATCCTGACTTGTGCTCGGTTGTTCTCCGTCAGCTTCTCTCGAACCTCTAGCCTGAGATTCCTCAGCTGGGCAACCTTCAGCTTCTTCAGTGATTGGCGTTGTCTGTGGATTCTCTTCTTCAGGTTCTGGTACTCTCTTTGTGTGGCTTACATGAATCCAATTAGGAAATCTTGCACACTTCACTGCTGTATTGGTGGTCAACATGACTTGACAAGGTCTGCTCCACCTGGGTGATAGACACGTTTCTCTGGTGTGATTCTTCACTACTACCCAATCACCAGGATTCAGATCATGTTCTAGTTCAGGCTGCCTGGAAACTGCGTCTTCTCCAACCTGATGAGAGACAGAACGCACTAGGTCAGCCAATCCTTTGCAATAATCCAAAACCATATCATCAGATATATTCACCAGTTTGTTTGTGGGAACATGTGTTTGTCTCATTGCTCTTCCCATCATTATTTCATGGGGGCTCAATCCTGTTGTTCTGTCAGGTATGCTTCTGAGTCCCATCAGGACAAGTGGCAATGCATCTGGCCACTCTAATGATGTTGATGCACACATTTTTCCCAATCTTGACTTTATAGTGCCATTCAATTGTTCAACCACACCAGAAGCCTCTGGGCGATATGCACAGTGCAATTTCTGTTTAATTTGAAATGCTTCACATATTATCTGGATCACTTCGCTATTAAAGTGTTTTCCTCTATCTGATTCCAAAGATACTGGGAAACCAAACCTAGGTATGAGCTCACGTAACAACAGCTTTGCAACTGTAATACTGTCATTTCTCCTAGTAGGGTAAGCCTCCACCCACTTTGAAAACAGACACACTATTACTAGAACATATTTTAGTCCTCTGCATGGTGGTAACTGTATGAAGTCGAACTGGAGTCTTATAAATGGGCCCTCTGCCTTTCCAATCTTTCCAAACCCAATTATCGTTTTCCTGCCTGGATTATGCATTTGGCAAGTTAGACATCTCTGGCAAAGACTCTCTGCAACAGCCCTGAATTTGGGATTGTACCAATTTTGTCTGAACAGCCTAATCATCGCATCTCTCCCTATGTGTGTGTCTCCATGATGCATTCTAGCCATTTGTGAGAGTAAACAGTCTGGCATGACTGGTCTGCCATCTGCACTGATCCACACTTCATCTTCTCCTCTTTGGAGCAACCCACTTTGATCCACAAATTCTTTTCACTTTCATCAACTTCATCTTGCAATTTCTTCACTTCATTCCAAGTTTCAGGTGGCATATACAGCATAAGTTGGCAGCTGATTCCCATTCTTTCCACCCTCTTATTGACTGACGTTCTGGTTTTGGCACAATGTTGAGCCACCAGGTCTGCATATCTGTTGCCGACTACCACCCAGTCATCTCCTGACTGGTGTGCGGCACATTTCACCACAGCCAATTCTTTTGGTGATTGTATTGCTTCTAGCAATTCCCTTACAAATTGTCCATTTTTAATGGGGGATCCTGAAGAAGTCATGAAATCCCTCTGCATCCACAGTTGGCCAAAATCATGCACGACCCCGTAACCATATTGACTATCTGTAAATATGGTCACTCTCTGATTCCTCCCAATTTTGCAAGCTTTTATCAAAGCAATCAATTCAGCTACTTGTGCAGATTTTACTCCTGGTAAATAGGATGCTTCGACTATTCCAGTTAATTCACATACCGCATAGGCAGCAGTTAGTTTACCATCTTCATGTCTTTGACATGATCCATCGACAAATAACTCTGGCTTTTTAAGAGGCTGTTCCTCTATGTCTGGGCGTGGTTTTGTACATAATTCTGTAATTTGTACACAATCATGTTCATCTTCTTCATCATCTTTATTTGTTTCATGATATGGGTCAGGCAATAAAGTTGCTGGATTTATTATTGTACACCTTACCATGGTCACATTTTCAGCACCCATTATTATCCTCTCATATTTAGTCAGCCGACTAGGAGTAAGATGCTGAGTTCGGGTTCTTGTCAACAGTATGACAACTGCATGTGGAACATACACTTTTACAGGATGTCCCATCACAATTGACTCGCTTTGTTCAATGCTCAAACAAGTCGCTGCCACTGCTTTTAAGCATCCTGGCAACGCGGCTGCTACTGGGTCCAATGTAGCAGAAAAATATGCTATAGGACGTCTGTCTAGTCCATGTCTCTGAGCTAAGACAGAAAGTGCACAATTTTCTCTCTCTTGACAGAATAATGCGAATTCTCTTTTATAATCAGGCATGCCTAAGGCAGGTGCTGAACAAAGTGCGTTTCTCAATTTTACAAAAGCTTCTACACTTTCATCCTCCCACTCAACAGGGTCCTTTGCTTTCTTTTTCGTCATGTTAATTAAGGGCTTAGCTAACATTGAAAAATTTGGTATCCATTGTCGACAGTATCCTACTATTCCTAGGAACATTCTCACTTGTCTTTGGGTTACAGGCATTTGCATTCTCTTTATTAATTCTACTCTTTCAGAGGTTACTCTTCTTTTTCCCCTCTCAATTTGGTGTCCCAGATATTTAACAGCTGTCCTGCAAAACTGTAACATTTCAGGTGAAACTTTATGCCCTTCCTCAGCCAAAAGATTTAATAAGGCTATCGAATCGACAACACAGTCTTCTCTGGTGGTCGACGCTACTAATAAGTCGTCGATATATTGAACTAAAACTGAGCTTCCTGGCATCACTAGTTTTTCAAGGCACTTTTTCAGTATCTGATTGAAAATGGAAGGACTTTCTGTGTACCCCTGAGGAACACGGTTCCACACATAGACTTTGTTCTCAAATTTAAATGAGAAAAGATACTGGCTGTCTGGATGCAATGGTATTGAAAAGAATGCTTGACACAAGTCAATTACTGTGAACCATCCTGCATTCCAAGGAATCTGATATAGGATTACTGCAGGATTTGGTACTATAGGACAACATGGTTCTACAATCTTATTTATTTTCCTCAGGTCCTGAACAATCCTATATTTTCCACTAGGTTTCTTTAGTCCCATTATTGGTGAATTGCATGGGCTACTCATTACTTCTTTTAGAATTTTTTGTTTTACCATTCGATTGATTTCTTCAATGACTCCTGCTTTTACTTCTGCACTCATTTTGTATTGTTTAGTATTTGGGAAAATCGCACCTTCTTTTACCGTAATTTGAACTGGATCTATTTTTGCCATAAGTCCTACTTCTTTTCCGGTGAAATCCTATACTTTTGAGTTTACTGTACCTTTTAATTCTTCTGGCAACTCATCTTTTGTTATCAGCAAAAACATTTCATCTATTTCTGTACCTTGTTTTGCAACCATAATTTTATATACATGGTCCTCATCTGGTGTCTGAACTGCCACACCATCCGGCGTGCAGAACATTGTACAGTTCATTTTGCACAATAAATCTCTACCTAATAAATTCACTTGGCTAGAATCGCACACTACAAATTGGTGCATTTCTCTGAAGTTTCCTATTTTGACTTCCATTGGTTCTGTAAGAGGTGTTCTAATTCTTTGATTTGCTACCCCTACTACTTGGATATCTTCACCAGAGAGAGGAAGGTCTGGGATGTCTGCTGATCTCACAGTAGACCTGGTAGCACCAGTGTCCAAAAGGAAAGTAATATCATTACCGTTCACATTTCCTTCAACATATGGACCAGACTGATCTACCTGTAAGGATGCGCCAAGAATGCACTCCTTCTTCCCCTCTCCTAGGCACCGTCATGAGTCGAATTTACAATAATTGTCCTGCAAAAGAAATTGTAATGTCATATAATCATTCTTACCACTCCCTCCTGGGTAACCAATGTCTGTACCATGTTTTGCTCTGCTTACATTACCCTGAACAGGTGGAGGTGGTAATTGACTCTGGGGATTTACACCCTGCTGTGAGTCATTCTGCGTCTGTGGATTTAAGTTTTGATTTGGGCCATTATTATTCCGAATCTTTTTACATTCATCCTTCCAATGCCCCAATTTTCCGCATCCTTGACAAGGAAATTTCTTTTTAGCTTCTTCTCTACTCATTCGTCCTCTAAATTTTCCACCATTTCCCGTATCACCACTCGTTCCAGAATCTTTTCCTTGATTTTCACTCGGATTTTCCAAATTAATTCCCTGCTTCTCTGCCATTTTCACCTGTGCCCACATCACCTTTTCTTGTAATTTCTTATGTCTATCCTCAATATCGTCTCCACAATATTTTGCATACTTCAGAATTTCATCTATGGGCTTTCCCTGCCAACACAGCATGTGTTGTTTAATCATCTGGCAAATCTCTGGCTTCAGACCGTAAACAAACCGATACACAAACTGACTCATGTTTTTGTCTCCAATGTCCTCAAATCCACTATACTGTTTAAATACCTGCAATAAACGCTCATAATAGGAATGTACTGTTTCACTGGCTTTTTGGGTTGTTCGATCTATTTTCACCCAATCTGTTTCTTTCGGGGGTATTTTCCCTTTCAGGTATGTTATCACCTGCTGATACTTTTTCATCACATCATTTGACGGGGCACCCATTTTCGGATCTCTAGGATATTCATCACTAGGCCAATCGACTGTGATCTTACAATCTGTCCATAAATCGGCAGGTACCACTATGTCAAACAAACCATCTAAATCCTTCAACAATACCTTTGACACTTTCACAAACCTTTCAACCTGCTTGTACCATTCAATTGGCTTTTCCCTCAGCTTTGGAAAATCATTCGTAAATGATAAAATATCCTGTCTGCTCCATGGGACATGTACATATCCTCCTCCCGCAACTTCTCGCATTGGATACATCTGGTCTGCTTTTCCTGCTTCCTTCATCACATATTCTGATGCTGTTCTACTTGTTCATGCTTCTTCCTTTTTCTTGGCCCACCTAGATCTCCATTTATCTAGATCTCCCCATATTTATGTAAAACTAACATTAATTCTCTTATTTGCAGTCTTCTTCCAGATGCATTCATATTTCCTAAATCTTTGTCCGTAAATTCTGCTCTATATGGTTTCTGTAATACTTTTGATCTCCCTATTTCGATTCCCAACTGTAGTGCTAAATTGGACAATTTTTCATGGAATATCTTTACATTTCTAGTGATACTCCTACACAAGAATAATAATTCTTCTTCATCATAGGTATTCAAGCGTTCTACTCCTACATTTCCTGCTATTATTTCTTCTAATTCAACTTTTAATTTATGGATATCCAGTACTTTTGGAGGTGTGCACTGTTTGACTGACCCTTGTACCCATCTTTCTAGATCTTCAGGTGTTACTATGGTAGCACTTTTTGCTCCCGATGAAGTTACTAAACTTACATCTTTTGAACCTCCAGGTACATCTTTTCTGGGAGTACTATTTACAGAACCTCGAATAGGTAAATCCATGAGTGATATTGTGGATTCACAGTCACTAAATTGATCCTCAATTATAACTGGAGCTTCAGGTTTGGGGTTACTCACAGGAGTAGGTGCAAGTATGGGTTGAGAACAATTTCCTGAGTACCATATAATGGAACTACTGGACCAATTGTTACAGGTATGGTCAAAGAATCAGGATGTACTTTTATCTGAGTTATTTTCTGTATTAATTCTGTTCTGGTCTTTTCTAGGGCTTCTTTTTCTTTGTCATGAAGTATTCTAGTCGGGGTAAATTCATGCATTACTTGTGGTATCATTGGAGTTTTCGGTGGTGCACTTGGGGTGCATCCACTTGTCCCTTCCTGATATGATGGGGGATTTCTTAACATTTCCTCCATAAATTCGTCTTCTGAATCCTCATTTCTCATTAAATGTTTTGTCTTTTCTGTACATTTGCCTCCTGATTTCTCTCCTTCGGTGAATAATGGATACAGTCCCTCTGTAATCATTGCCCTTCTCCATTGTTTCATCTGACCTTCTCTCGACTCACGTAAATATCTGGGGTAAAATCCTGGGTAACTCCTATTACTTCTAGATCTATCCCGCTCAAATGCCTCGGTTTCCCATTCTTCTAGAGCTTTGTACTGAGTTAATCTAGGTCTGGGTTCTAAGTCATTCATCCTCAATCTTAAATTTGGAAGAATTCGCCCATTGAACGTGCCATTCTGGGGAAATGCTAATACTCCATCATTTTTGGTGTATTCTATCCAATTCTCCATCCATACACAGGTATGATATCCTCTCTCCATCATCATAAACGATGCTGGCGTTTTAGCTGGTGGAATAATAATTCCTTCTCTCGTTTTGATTGGTTTGTCCTTTTTAAAATAATTCTTAATCTTTTGTAAGAATGACATTTTTCTCCTTTCTCCGTACATTCTATCTAATCTTCTGTGTACAAAATTATATTCTGCAAAACCTAGGAATCTTCTATCCGGACGAGTTCCTGTTAAAGTCGGATCACATTTTAACATGCAATCCTTATCCACTAAGAATTTTGCTTCTATATTTTTGACCAATCAAATGTCTGCTATCTTTTATTTCCGAGCCAATCCTTGCGCGGCCTTTTGGTGACGTTTCTCTGTCAACCCCTCCTTTACAATCTGCTCTTTTCTGTCCTCGCTGGTTTAACCAATCCCAGCGCGGCACCTGTGACGTCAGTACTACTCCTGACTATTGACCCCTCCTTTACAAGTGTCTCTCCACACCCCCTGTTTCAACCTACCACAGCGCGGCGTTTTGTGACGTCAGCTCCCTCTCCGGCAACTGACCCTTCCTTTACAAAAATGTACGCAAACATATTTTCTCTATAAATCTTAATTAAATTTCAGTAACAATATAAAACATTCGCTATCGTGCCAGTTTCCACTAATTTTGAAAAGGATAGTTTCTTCCACACTTTAGTAAAACCTTTCCGTTTACTAATACATACACTACAAGTAAAACACTTCTGTCTGCTCTTCACACAAGCTCCAGAAGTACCTGTTACTTCTTCAATGTTACCCTTACTAGGTGATATAACATCAAATTTTTATCAGCGTACCCTTTTGCTATTACTCACACGCATAGAGTCCCTAACGAGTACTTGAAGTCCTACTTAACTTCTCAGTACTATTTCTGCCTGACAGATAACCTCACTGCAGTATGGCTTCCACTTGCCACCCACTATTCTTTTTACCTACCCCGGGGTATTTTGGACAACATATAACAAAAAACTCAAAAATAAGCGGATGTTAGTTCATAAAAATACAAATAAAATTCTCATTACCCAATTAACAAAGAGTAACAAAACCGTCCTCTGCTTACCAGAAAACTGATCCAGCGCAATATTAGCCAACAACATTCATACACCATATACTCACTTGGGCCCATACATTCACACTACACTAATACTTACGCTGGGTGTCAGATGTACTCTTTTATCAAAGTCCCTGCTACCAATTACCTTCAGATTGAAGAGTAATGACTTATCAATGGATCCTTTGCTAATTGGGAAGTTTAAAATGAGTGACATTCATTATAGTGCATTATCCTGAAATAATCACTGAGTCAGGAAGTTTTAAAATGTTTATCTAAAGTTTTAGCAGAGTAAAATACAGAAAACACGGTACTTGATTGAAATACCCAAGAAAAAGCATAGAAATGATTTTGCTAATAAATGACGGTGTTTAAGGAAGAGGAGAAGATAGAGACAGCAGCGCAACTAAAGGTTGCAATATAGTTACCTAAAATGCGAGAACCAAGCCCCTTAGCCAAGGAGTTGGAAAAGATAGGACCCAGGAAGGATGAAGAGCAAAGACTTCTTCCAGGATCAGGACAGGACCGGTGACCTCTCTACAACGACGCCTGCGGCGTTCCCCTCTCTGATACTCGACTTCTCTCGATTCTCCCGTCTAATGGACTCCGCCGCCCCCTCCTCAGGACCTCTTCCGGACAGGGATTCAGTCAGCAACCGATCAGCTGGGCAGTCTGGAGTTGAGAGCGCTCTGGCAGTATGGACGCCTGTTCTTCGTGAACGCATGCTCTGACTAATTTACTAATGCTATATTCTATTATACCCTTCTACGCCCATGTACCTCCCCTTAATGTTGCTAACATTATGGGACCACTACTTCTGATTGGACAGGGACAGGGGTTGATTCTCGCACCATGTCAATTTTGGCCTAAATTGTGAAGCCTATTGTCTTTACGTTCCCGCCACTTCAAATTAATACATTCGCTTTATTTCCCACCCGTCTCACGACAAATGTTATACATTTTACAGGGGAAAAGTAACAATTTGTCTGCCGGAAACATTGGGTACATCATCTTCGGCCAATAGGTCGTGGCCTTGGGAGACGTCCAAGTTGACTTCACTTGGCAGGCATACAGGACACATGCGCAGAACCCTCTGTTTCTCGAGTTTCAAGACACCAACCCAGGCCCAAGTTTACGAATTACTAAAAGTGTAAGAAGAAAATATTAAAATCACAAATAAAAAGTTTCACTGTATACCCACTTTCACTACTCGATTCCCATTTAATCATAATACTATCCTGCATTAGTAGCGTTAAGAAAACGACAATTTAATAATGACATGAGAGCAAGCTTAAGCATGTGAAAACATTTAGCGGCCATTTTAATGCACACTGCGCAGAAGCAGAAGTTTCCCACCAAGCAAAGAAAGACGTCACACCATGTGATCAGGTTGCGACATGCGCATTTAGGTTCACGCACTTTAGCGGCCATCTTGATTTATAGACAAGCGTTATTCATTAGTAGAACACATAGGCAAGCGTCTATCCTTTTTGTGTTTGTGAATGCAAAGATTAGTATTGACAGTACAAGTTTAATAAATTAATACTATGAGGAGGATTGCATACAAGCAAGTTTCATTTTTGAAACCTTGCTCCATCAATACTCTGGGGACCCACCTATGGGAGGGTCAGGGAAGGGGGGTGGTTACACCCATTTCCTTTTGTCCAGTTTTGCGCCAGAGCAGGGGCAGGTAGCCCCTGCAACCGGTTTGAACTGGCATATGCACAGGGACACCAAATGTGCCCCCAGTGCAGGACTTCAAAGCACCAGAGGGTGCTCCCGCCCAGCCCCAATACACACTATCCTGTCTGGGGAGGTGGTTACACCTCCCTTCGACAGGAAACCTATTGTCCAGGCCTCCCCTGCCGGAGTTTCAGTCAGCAGCAGGAGGCCAGACCCGTGTCTGTGGCAACGGCATCCATTGTGTGATGCCAGGGCTCTGGAAAGAAGTTACCGGGTAGCCCGGTTTGTACATGTCTCCCCTCTAGAAGGGTGGAATGCTACCCCCGCCGTCAGGACACATGTTTTGGTGCAGCCAGTCCAAAGTTACCATTGTACCGCGAGGATATAATGCACTTAAGAGTATATGGTCAGGCTGTACCACAAACAGCCTCAGAGGAGGGACTCGGAACGCTGCAGAGGGGCTCTGCTCATGCAGGGGCACCCTCTCACACAAAAACCAAGCACTCTGCCTTCAGGATTGTTAAGGCCTGCCATAGGAGTGACTTATAGGTTTATATGTGTGTGCAATTGTAGTGATATAGGTAGCCTATATCATAGTAAGGGGTGCATGCACCACCTTACCCAGGCTGCAGTAGCAGACCTGTGGTGTCATTTTGGCTGGCCTTCCAGGGATCGCATAATACATGCTTCAGCCCCTGGCAGGGCTCTGGGGTACCTATGCCTTGGGTACATAGTATACCATATACTAGGGACTTATAAGGGCACTCCAGATTCCAATCAAAGATGTACCTAAGGTACATGGAAACCATTTTAGAAAGGAAGCAGCTAGGCTGGGGTTCTGATTAGCAGGGCCTCAGCCAGACTAAAGTCGAAAAACAGTGAAGCATCAGCAAAAAGTGGGGGTACCCATGTGAAGCAGATCCTACTCTCCTACACCAGCCATCTGTGCAGAGCTAGCAATAGAGGTGTGTGCCTCTCACGAAATCATCTGGGAGTTACAATTGAGGCAAACAAAGTATCAATCTTAGATAAACTCATTCATTGAACAAAATTCCCAAGTGAGCTCGTAAGACAAAATGAGGTGAATGTTAACATTGATATATCTGGCAATAGCACTAAAAACACTAACAATTTGCCTCCTAAATTTGATGAGAAATAAATCACATATAATTTAACATGAGTTGGATCAGAACTGTATCCCTGATAAAACTATCTTGGTAGGAGAATTAAAGCTTGACCAAGAAACAAGTAATTTTATGCCACTGTGTTCAATGATGTCAGATTGATTAGAAACATTACAATCAGGCCATGAAAAATGAATAAAGGGGAATTTTGTCAGTCCTATTGATATACAACAACCAAAAAGTCTTCCAAAAGCAAACTGTCCCTATTTTCTCCAACAGCAGGCAATAGTTTGATTGAAATGGTCCTATTTGCAATAACAGCAAAAAAAAGACTCAGGGAATATCATAAATGAGAATTAAACGCCACTAAATGATAAAGTTCTTAGAAGATCTATATTAATGTCCATCCAATGTGTTTTAGACTCTATCTTAAAATTAATGGAGAAATTTGCAACTGATTCTGACCATATTTAAAACTCCTGACAATAATACTGAAGACATTGGTTAAGCAAAAAGAGGACAAGTAGATCAAGCAACTCAAATAGATAACAACATCAGATGATCAGAAACTGAGAATGATGGGCTCAGGATTGAGATTGTAGATGAGAATTAACAATGGAAATAGAATTTAAAAATTTGAAATTGGAAAATGAACCTTAGAAGGGAGCAGAATATACAATTGAAAGACTGTTAAATTAAGAGACCTGGAGAAATATACTCTAGGAATAGGAAATTGGATATCAATATACCAACAAGTGAACTCATTCTTTTGCCTATATTTAAGAAAAATGCGGATACCCAACCAAGTATGAGCAAGATAATATGGATTAATCACAAGAAACTCATTTGTGAATTAAAAATAATAAATTTTATTAATAGCACCTGAGAAACCAATCCAGATATTCTTGGCTGTAAAAGACGTTCTGCAGAAAAGAACCACTTATCCAAAATTTAAACTGCAAAGGTATATTCCAACTGATAAGAAGGGAATATTAAAGAAATATCTTAAAAAACAGATTGAAGTGGTTTCAAACTAAATAGAAGGAATAGAAAAAGTGGCAGATCTATAGAGTTAAAAATATTAAATAGAACTAAGGATTTTAGAGTAGAAGCGAAAAAAAAATAAAGTAAAAATCATTGCATCAATGAAGAGAAAATATATCAAAAGAATTCGGAAACTAGGAGTAGCACTAGTTTCAATTCCAATAGATGAAAAATTTAATTTAATGAGTTATACAGCCTGAATAAAATTCAGGAAGAATTGAATTGTGGAATATGCAAGCTGGATAAGACGATCATAATGAATGACAATAAAGGGTGTGAAAATTCGACCTTTTCATCAGTTAATACAATTGAAGCTCCTGATATGATGAAAATAAAACAATATATAAGAAGACTAAAGCCATCCTGTGCACAACAGCCAGATGGCATGACTGAACACATCATGAAGCAGATTCTAGAAGCTTGGCTAAAATCGCTTCATCCACTGTACAATCAGTGATAGAGCAATGCAAAATCCCAGTTACCTGGTATCCGAATTCCACTGATTAAAAAAGTTGAAAGAGAATATCCAGGTAATTACAGGCTGATTGTCTTATTGAAAATATCTGGAAAGATAGTCAGTAAATATTTAGGCCCCAATTCTGACATTTTGGCGGCGCAGCAGTGCAAACCGCTGCATCGCCACTCCGCCGAAGGTCGGGAGACTTTCTGGCTGCAGCAGTCAGAGCAACTACCATCCGTCCATCAGGTGAGTGTGCAAAATTGTTTTGTAAACCATTATTTCCCAAAGGCTTACAATTACTAATTAATTCTGAAAGTAATTCTTCAGATAATGCAACTTTTGTAAAGCAATGTTGGTTCGTGATATGTTCCCAACATAAGGCCTGATTACGATGTCGGGCGGAATGTCCGTCCGACCGACGTGGACACGCTGAGATTCTGACCTCCGAATCCGCGGTGTCTCCGACGGCCGTATTATGATGTATACAAGTCTATTCTCAGACGGCGGTTGTTGTAGACCACTCCGTCAGGACCACATCGGTCGGAAAGGCTGTCCATAGGGATTCTGATTTCACAAATGTATCTGTGGTACCACCTGGCAGATTTTCATGCATCCGACGGCTTGGCGGTTCCATGGCGGCTTGTAGGCCACATGGCAAGGGTGCTTCTGAGAAACTCATGCTAAGGATCACAACACCAACCATATAATGCATTCACAAAACTACACAGTTGATGCCAATTGAAAGAGTAGACACACCTACCAATCCAGCTATAAAAAAGAATACCAGACCATGATCATTTGCTATCACACTTCTGCAGAGAAGGACTGACTGTCTATCTTTCTTCTGCTGAGCAGAGCCAGCCCTTTACACAATCACGCACTGTCATAGCACCATTCAATCCACATATCATATTTAATTTTTCACTTTTTGTACACACCTTCAATTCCACACTCACACTCATGCTAACACTCACTAAATTACACATAAGGTCCAAAAAGAAACAGCCACATTTTTCTGAAGGGTTTGTCAGTGCTTGTGGAGGGAATCGTCAGATTTGAGCCACAGTTATTTGGAAGCCAAGTCCCAAAAACTTCAGTCACACAGAAAAATCTGATATGGGACAGGATAGTCAACAAGGTGAACGAAGTAGCCAGCACCCTGCGACAAAGGACGATATCAGAAATAGGTGGCACAACAAAAGAAGAGGGTCAAGGCCTTGGCCAACATGAACTACCTGGCCGCACAGCAGACTGGCGGTGGTCCTCCCATGCCAGCAGTATAACTTACTGCCTGAGAGGAGAAGATGAATGGCATCCTACCACCTGAGAGCTTGCTTGAAATACCTGAGGGATTGGAGACTGGTAAGTTCTACCTCAACATTTGACTAAAGTTATTCATTACACCTTAGCACACATCACTGTAATGGTCATAAGGCTAGTAAATCTGATATGTAAAGAAAGCAGTAGCCAAGGTTTTGGAGATGTGTAATAATGCTGACAACCTGTATACCTGCACATGAGATGAAAAATATCCAAAGTAGTGAAAATGTAAAATGTGTACATGTAGGCTGCAAGTACATACCCATTAAGTCATCATGCCAATTGATATGTAAATATGTCCTGTGCCTAATTTGAAATTTGAAATCACAAATACTCAAGTGTCATCTACAGAAAGCCAGGTCAAAGCCAAATCAGCACAGAGATGGACCAAGACCATAATACTTGTGAAAAAGTCACAATGTTGTCATCTGAAAAATACAAACATAATGGGGATAGGTGCCAATTTCCCCATCTAAATCTGTGTTATGTTCCAGGCAATTACTCAATGTGTACCTGTTGAGGTACAATGTAGATTTACATAATTAACTGTGTGATATTGGTACCAAAAGGGCGATCTGGTTACACTTCAAGAAAGAATGTGGAAACCAGTCATCCTCAGACTCCAACCTGGAATGAGCTTTCTGGTGATTATGACTCTCTTGAACTCTTGGACATGCAGGAGGAACCTGGTCCATCAGGTTTGTCTGGGCAGATGGCACCAGTATGTCCAGCTGGGTCCACTGCAACAGCTTCCACCTCAGCTTCCAACTCACAGCTGGCCCTTACCCCAACAGTCACACAATAAAGCATGGCTCACATCACCTACAGTGTACCACAATCTACTTCAGAGATAAGGAAGCAAAACCCACTCAATGAGGATGGAGGAGCAGGATCTAGTGTGCAGGCAGAAACAGCACCAGCTCGTGGGGGGACGGGTGGTAGGAGGGCACATGTGGGCCCAAGTCATCCAGCAGCTGGTGCCACGGATGCCCAGGCCAAGCTTTCTCGAGTACAGGGTGCCTACAAGGGGTACCAGGGAGCAATGGGCCAGAAATATCAAGAACTCCGAAACATTAAACATCTGCAGGTGTCAATAGACCACTGACTAGAATGATGCAATGAGCAAATGGATGAGGTCATTGGGGTGCTGAGGGATATCAGTACCACCCTCACCCCGGCTGTTGCACACACAACTACCCCTTCCTGTGGGACAATGGCATCTGTCCCTTCAACATCTGTGCAAGCCACAAGGAGGGACCGTGAGCTAGGTGGAGATTCCTCAATAACCCCACAGCCTGTAGTTGTGGATCCTCCCACCCAACATGGGGTGGGACGTCTAAGGAAAAATACAGGAGGGTCGGATGGCAATCCACAAACCACCGCCAGTAAGAAACAGTGCCCCTGATATCCTCCTTTGTGTGCTAACTTTTCACTTTGTTGAGTATTCATCCCAAATGTTCCAGCTCTGGTGGGATGACTGTGTTGAACTTAGTACTCCAGTGATTGTGGCTTTTATCTGTATGATTTCAACCACCAACACTGACAAATTCACTCCATTGTGTGTTTTGTGTTTTGTTCCATATCGTGTCATTTTTCCTAATCACAATGTCCGAAAAATAAAATCACTTAACACAACAATAATAAACAATAATACTTGCTTATGTGGTTCCTTTGACATCTAGCAAAATATGTTTTAATTAACATATCATCCCTCTGATGAAAGTGTAAACAACTTAGGTCAACAAGTACATGTAAATTGTAACTGAAGTGCAACCAAGTCACTCAAACACAAGATAGACATACAGATGTACTGTATTTTACAAACTTCATTCTACAGTATCCTAATAGCAGATCGTCACCTGTACAAACAATCATCAGAAGATGACATCCCACACAAAAGTCTGTGCCACTACCCACATTTATCATGTACATTTTTGTTGTCACCAATGTAGGAGGAGTCACATCCGACAATGCAAAATGAAATTGGAAACAAAATGTATTTCGCATTACCACCTGGATCCAGATCAAATACATCATAAATGGCATTCATAATCAGCAAACAAAACAAAAGCGAACAGGGCAGTACTACTAATCAGTAAGCACAGGTTCCATCCAAACAAGTCTTGCTGCATCTGTTGGGAGGTTACAAGCATATGTCAGTGGTGTTGCATACAATGATGACACACATCTAGAGCTACATCCAGATTTCAACCATGGATGATGTAGGTAATGTAAACGAAAAGTATTGTGGTCTGTCCCCACAACCATCTTGTGTTGGAGCACACAATGCTGCACATATTGCAAAACAAATAACACAAGATAGGAAAGAAGTCATTTGGCACTGTTGCAACTCCCAACCCTTCAATGTGCAAGCAGGTGTCATAACAGATCTGTATGCTTAAAGTCTGTGACAGACATTCCCAGGATCAATCCATGTTCAGGTCGGGCTCAGACACAGCATCATATACCTGCTGATGACACAACTCTGAAATGTCCATAAGTTGATGACATGGCAAAGTTCACTAAACCAAAAATATGAATTAAGATGAGCTAGGAAAATAGATGTCTCACAAGTAACAGTCAACTTAAACATCAGCCAGAACATTGTCATTTTTCAGACTTGTAAAGTTTTAACAATACTGTATGCATGTGACATTAACTATTTACAAAACATGTTTTGCACAGACATTAAAACACTTTTCCTAAACTATGATGTGCACATACACATAGTCATCATAGCTACACAACACCAAACACTGTAACATTGGAAATACATCACAGTGCATACTTACAGTCATGAAAAGAAGTTGTTGATAAGCTGTTGTTGCAAGTCACATCCTTCCGTTTCACCACTGTCATCGTCAGCCAGTCTAGGATCCTTAGCCGGTGGCTCATGCTGGTCTCCATCTTCTGTAATGAGAGGGATGATTTTCTGCACTGTCAGGTTGTGGAGCATGCAGCAGGAGGCGGTGATCTGACACACCTTCCCAGGTGAGTATTGTAGGGCTCCTCCGCCTTTGTCCAGACAGCGAAATCTGCCCTTCAGGAACCCAAAAGCCCGCTCCACTGACCGCCTTGTTCTACCATGGGCCTCATTAAAGCTGACTTCACCTGGGGTGACAGGATTCATCAATGGTGTCAGTAACCATGGCTGGTTGAGTATCCTGAGTCTCCTACATGGAAGATTGAGAAGAGTTTAATGTTCAAGCAAACATTTACAGAAAATACACACAAAATCACACACAAAAAACGTTATCAAAATTCATACTTACCAACAAGCCAGGCTCTCTCTGTAAGTAGTTGTGTCATCAAATGAGGTATGATACTGTTCCATAGTATGTAGGAGTCATGGGCTGAACCTGGAAATCTGGCACAGACATGTGAGATGTACAAATCTGGTAAAAAAACACATGCACATTGATTGAGTGGAAGGGTTTTCTGTTCCTATACACCTGTTCATTGGCCAGTGGTGGTATTAAGGCAATATGTGTCCCACCAATAGCTCCTATCACATGCGGAATATCACCAAATTCATAAATTCTGATTTAACATTGGCCAATTCTTCATGTTTGGGAAACTGAATGTAGCTGTCCATGTGTCTCAACAATGCCTGCAGTACATCACGAAGTACATTGCTGAACATAGGCTGGGACATTCCTCCAGATGTTGCTACAGGGCACTGGAAGGAACCTGTGGCCAGGTATTGTAGTACTGCCATCACCTTAACCTTTGCTGTCAAAATATTGGATAGTTTTGATGCAGCCGCAATGAAAGTTCCAACTGCTGGCACAAATTATTGATGGTTGACTTATTGAGACAGTATTTGCGGATCCCGTCTCTTTCTTTCATGGTTTGCATGCCAGGAAAGGGACTTTAGATGGGAGACTGTCTTAATGCTCCGCCACGGTACGTATGTGTGGCGTGAATACACATCAGGTATTACATCACATTGTCCCCAGTAACATGTATGTAGACAAACACAAAAACCCATGTGACCACACATAATAGTCTCTGTCAGTGCAAACTAGCATTTAAAAAACATGTATACAACGCATACAACATCATACATACCATTTCAAAATATGAGGCAATTGTTATAAAAACCAGGAATGAAAGGACAGTAGACTCAAATTTTGCTAGTGGCAGATTTGGAAGAGGCCAATTCAAGCTGTAAACAGTCCAAATCTTACATGCAAACAACACATGAGTTACGTACGTTTACTGGCTGAGCAAAGTTTTTGCCAAACACAGTAGGATCATGTTAAGAATACCATTCTGTAAACCACATATATCTGTAGTTGAACTCAGCACATCATTCCCACAACTGTGGCATGGTGGACACTGTCATGTTGTGAAGTCTGCATTGCACATACAATGACATACACCACTAATATACACTGTACATTTGCATTAATCTGCAGATGGACACTTAAGTACGGAACACATAGATCACTTACAATGTTCTATTGAATTACACTGCATGAGTAGGGTGCTGGAAATATGAGGGTCTGACCCTCTGTGAATGTTGCATTCTGTCACAACAACAGAAATGAACCCTCTAGACCTATATTTCTTTATAAACTGGCTAAACAGGCTCAGTAATAGGGCATCAAAAAGAACATAATTCTCCACACCAAAAATAGTAAATCATTATTTTATTTCATATTTTTTCTTTTTTTTGTTGATTTGTTTATAAAATATTTCATACTAAGAATAAATGTATAGTATTTTTCAAAAAACAACTTTTTTTCACAGAGTTAGCACCATGTACCAAGGAACAGTCATAATTCCTGGACCACAATAAATAACAACATGAATAAAATTTACAAATAATAAAACAGAAACATACTTCACATCCCCACATCCAAACATACCTCTCACAGTCTACAACTGTCACCCTTGCACACAATACACACACACTTGATACCCCAGAGCAACACCAAAAGCACAGATGGAAAAGGCGGGCGATGAAATCAACCCCTGATAGCTGTGCTGAACACTGGGGTGTCACACTCTAGCTGGTCGACGTACGTTTCGATGGAATCTATAAATAATTAATCCATCTTCTTCAGGACCTGTTATTTTCTCACTTATAACGGGTGGATGAAGGGGGGAACCAGTCTGAAATAACAATGTGGAGAAGAAATAATAATTTAAATCAATTAATTTAATTTAAATTAAAAAAAGAGACCCAAGGAGATATCTTACATTTCTCCTATGCAATATCTATATTAAAACTAAGCTAGTGTGCCACTTGTATGCATTTTCAAAAATGGTTAGTATCTCTGATGTATTACATATTCTCTCACCACCATGTGTAAATTATAGACAACAGTGCCAAAACATAAACATCTTTAACACGAAAACCTGTGAAAAATACACCAAACCCCACATAGTGCACATTATATAGTATACCTCTTGCTCACTACCTTCCTGGTGGACTAGCATCCAAATCTATAATCCATAGCCTATACTTACCCAACATGTACTCGTACTAGATCTATATAAGGGTCCAAGATGGCAATGCCACTTCAAAGCCTAATTTATTCTAGGAACAGTATTTGTAATTGTCAAACAACAAACTTAATCTATATTATATAGAATATATGTGTCCCTGGTGTTACTATCACAATATGAACACACATAGTACCCCTCCAATCTTGTAAGGTAAGGCTCGTGGACCCAGGCTGTATACATTCTATGTACGTACTCGAAAAGATATATCTATAATATCTTATGAATGGACATTTACCTGCTAAATGCAGGCTTAATTTCTATGCTGTTGAAATCTGCGAGTCTGCCGATATCACCATATAGTGGCACAGTATGGTTACAAATCTAATACTACGTGCTTTCCCGAGCAGTCTAAAAGAAGATGGAAAGAAAATAACACATATATTAGAAAGATATTGTGTGTATAACATCACATGACCTATAGCCTGCAAATCTATAAATAATAATCTACAGATTAAGGCAAAGACTTCATAAGGTAGCATACTATTGAGTATATCGATCCTTAGATGAAGTAATTTATTATCGTGATTTTCCTCCCAGGCGAGATCCCACTTCATTTGCTCTCAATGTATGCGTCAAGATGTGACGAGTTTTCAAACATGTGGGGCCTATGCAGGCAAGCGAAAGAGAGAAGAGAGCACCACGATGAGGGGCAATTGATATACATCTTTGATGATAACAAACAACACGATATACGGCCCTCAAATATCAATTAGATCAAAAAGAGATGAACCATGTACCTCTGATCTTTCTTATTCCAATAAGTGCGAATATTAAGTTGGCACCGTCATTCCAACTTCTTTAAAATAATAATATATATGAGTGGATCGCAGTAGAACGCACGTGCTATATAGGGAACAGGATCAGAAAAAAACGCCCGTTGTTAGCCCGACAAAGTAAAAAATGCAACTGATTATAATATTTATGTCTATCATGATCAGTGTCTGCCCAGCTTAAAACAGACCCCACTAGGGCCTAGTAGGCACCACCCGTTACTCACAATGATTATCTCAGAGAGAAAAAGTAATCCCCAAAATACCTAATGCCGAAGATTTAGTTAACGGCAAAATATCACTAGCACAAAGTTTACTGTGAAACAGTAAGCCCGTTTCAAAGGCATCTTAAAAGATGCCACTTACTCTATATATCGTATTGTTGGCTACCTGCAGAATATCGCTAGCACAAAATATGCTCTAGAGCAGTTAGCCTGTGTCAGAGGCATCTTACAAAACACCACATACTCTATATCTCGTACCTGTCTGATATGCGGTGCCGCCAGAGGGTCCTTACACGAAGTGATACCAAGGAGTGAAGCTCTCACGTTGCTCATTTATATCACGATGCTCCTAATCACCCACAGCCGGAACACGTCCACTTGAAAGTGATGACGTAATATGCAAGGGATCAGAATGAGCCCTAATAAGACTAGCGCACTAAGTGATTTTGGGCGCCATATTGGAATGGTGCGATATCTACCTAGCCCATATATATGAGTTCTGAAGTGGGATCTCGCCTGGGAGGAAAATCACGATAATAAATTACTTCATCTAAGGATCGATATACTCAATGGTATGCTACCTTATGAAGTCTTTGCCTTAATCTGTAGATTATTATTTATAGATTTGCAGGCTATAGGTCATGTGATGTTATACACACAATATCTTTCTAATATATGTGTTATTTTCTTTCCATCTTCTTTTAGACTGCTCGGGAAAGCACGTAGTATTAGATTTATAACCATACTGTGCCACTATATGGTGATATCGGCAGACTCGCAGATTTCAACAGCATAGAAATTAAGCCTGCATTTAGCAGGTAAATGTCCATTCATAAGATATTATAGATATATCTTTTCGAGTACGTACATAGAATGTATACAGCGTGGGTCCACGAGCCTTACCTTACAAGATTGGAGGGGTACTATGTGTGTTCATATTGTGATAGTAACACCAGGGACACATATATTCTATATAATATAGATTAAGTTTGTTGTTTGACAATTACAAATACTGTTCCTAGAATAAATTAGGCTTTGAAGTGGCATTGCCATCTTGGACCCTTATATAGATCTAGTCCGAGTACATTTTGGGTAAGTATAGGCTATGGATTATAGATTTGGATGCTAGTCCACCAGGAAGGTAGTGAGCAAGAGGTATACTATATAATGTGCACTATGTGGGGTTTGGTGTATTTTTCACAGGTTTTCGTGTTAAAGATGTTTATGTTTTGGCACTGTTGTCTATAATTTACACATGGTGGTGAGAGAATATGTAATACATCAGAGATACTAACCATTTTTGAAAATGCATACGAGTGGCACACTAGCTTAGTTTTAATATAGCTATTGCATAGGAGAAATGTAAGATATCTCCTTGGGTCTCTCTTTTAATTTAAATTAAATTAATTGATTTAAATTATAATTTCTTCTCCACATTGTTATTTCAGACTGGTTCCCCCCTTCATCCACCCGTTATAAGTGAGAAAATAACAGCTCCTGAAGAAGATGGATTAATTATTTATAGATTCCATCGAAACGTACGTCGACCAGCTAGAGTGTGACACCCCAGTGTTCAGCACAGCTATCAGGGGTTGATTTCATCGCCCGCCTTTTCCATCTGTGCTTTTGGTGTTGCTCTGGGGTATCAGGTGTGTGTGTATTGTGTGCAAGGGTGACAGTTGTAGACTGTGAGAGGTATGTTTGGATGTGGGGATGTGAAGTATGCTTCTGTTTTATTATTTGTAAATTTTATTCATGTTGTTATTTATTGTGGCCCAGGAATTATGACTGTTCCTTGGTACATGGTGCTAACTCTGTGAAAAAAATACTATACATTTATTCTTAGTATGAAATATTTTATAAACAAATCAACAAAAAAAGAAAAATATGAAATAAAATAATGATTTACTATTTTTGGTGTGGAGAATTATGTTCTTTTTGATGCCCTATTACTGAGCCTGTTTAGCCAGTTTATAAAGAAATATAGGTCTAGAGGGTTCATTTCTGTTGTTGTGATAATCCTTTCCCCCTTGTTCCCTGACCTGACAAATTATTCGCTTTAGGGGGTTGCCTCTCTTACTCGGGTTTCAGTGGTTTTTTAACCACAGGCTGCCTGGATTTGTCTCGTCATTTCGATGAGGTAAGCGCATGTGTCCACAAATTAAGCATTTTCAAAGGTATGTTACTTTTCTCATTCACTGATATAGTGGTTTTTTCTTTCTCTCTTTTCCTCCTCATTGACACAGTGGTTCCTTTGCTTGACACAGTAACTTCATGGCTTGATCACTCTATTTGGTTGTATTTATTGTCTTAAGGTTTTTTCTTTTTGTAAATAGTGTTAGTAATTTTTTAGATTAGTTGAGTGATCACGATTGTCCAAGTCTCTTCATTGCCTCTGTTCCATAATGGAAGTCCTGCAAACTTTTGGCTTCACGGATGCAGATTTTACAGCACTGATAGGTAACACTACCAGCACCAACCAGAGAGTTACATTGTCAAATACAGAAAATAATGAATGGATATCATTATTGAATTTAAGGAAGAAATCGAAACGGATGGAGTCGCATGCGACGTTCATGTTGGAGTATCTTCGGGCGGGGGTGATTCCTTCTGGATTGAGGGTCCGCAATGTTCCAGCACTATTCGTAGAACTACATAAGTTTTTGGAGAGATGGTCGCTTATTAGCAATAGATGTTCCAGAGATTGGATGATTCTAATTATTGAAACAGCCAGAGAATTGGTAGCTGCGTTAAATCTAGAAATTCAAGAATTAGAGGACAAACTTAGAATTGGAATGGCTGTAGAAGAGGCTAAGTTAAAACTAGATAGTCTCAATGCTGAGTTACACGAATTTGAAGACTATCTCATTAAAAAAAGACCGATAAACTGAGGAAGGACATCAAATGGTTTACGCAAGAAAAAGCGTACCCATACCTCAGGACGAACTACTATCAAGAGTGGCAACAAGAAAGTGAGACCCAAACATATGGGTATAACAACAAAAGGAAAGTTCTCACTTTTTCAGACACTAACTCGTCTGATTCGGAGGGAGATACCTCAAATAACTATGAGGGCCACTTTCAAGGACAGCGACCTCAGAGAGGTAGAGGCAGAGGTTACCAATCATTTTATCAGACACCGCCTCCTTTTTTAGGGAGAGGTCGGGGTCAGAACAGAACTTGCTTTCCAAGAACGGACAGGGGAGGGTACCAACAGATGGACCCTCAACCTCCTCAAATGTACATGAGGACCAGGAATCAGCAATACTGGAGAACTTGAATAAGGGGATTGGAGTGGATACTATACCCATTTTCAATCTATCTACTCATAATTTGAGTTGCGAACAGTCAGCTATTCTCAGCAAAGGGCTGTCCTTTGTGCCGAATACGACATGCAATAAATTTAAGCTCCATCAAGACATTTTCGCCTTTTTCAGGAAAATCCGACTGAAGAAATTCTTCTTATCGCGTGAAAATACAGATGTAGATGATAACCTTTCAGGTTGCAAACCCAAATCCATCTTTATTCCCACCTTGGAGATGGTTGGTCCTGAGGTGGCCATCTTTGAGAAATGTGTATTGAGTGAGATCCAGAAGATCACAAAACATACTTATTATGGTAAATCCAATCTGTCCAAATTGGAAAAGACAGCTCTTCATACACTTCAAAACACACCTAATTTGACAATAAAACCCTGTGATAAGGGAGGGGGTATAGTTCTGATGAATACAGAACAATACGACGACAAAGTAAATCTTATGTTGGCAGTGCCAGAACATTATAGACCCGTGAGAACAGGGGTTATTACAAGACTACATGATCAGATCAGTAATATCACATTAAAAGCTTATGAAGAACAAGCTATTTGTCTAAAAGAATATCAGTTTTTAAATAAACAGAATTCTGTTACACCAGCTATGTATGGAGTGCCGAAAACGCACAAGAATATCTATGATCCACCCTTGCAGCCAATAATATCTTCTATCAATTCCTCCACGGAACCATTGTCTAAATACATCGATACATTTCTGTGTCCACTCACTACTGAGTACAAGTCATATATTAGAGACACAAGTGACATCATCAATAAGCTAGAACATGTACCATTTGACCCTGAGTTTGAAATTTTAGTGACGCTTGATATTGAAGCGTTATATACTAACATACCTCAATAGCAGGCAATAGAAGCAGTAGCCACTCTTTGAACAGAACACCTAGCTTAAGGCCTGATGCATTCATTTTAGAATGCTTAGAAGTGGTGTTAAAAACAATTACTTCGAGTTTAACGGTAGTCTGCATCATCAAATTAAGGGGACTAGCATGGGGGCTTCTTGTGCTCCAAGTGTGGCCAATATATACATGGGGGAGTACGAACTAAAGCATATTTTTAACGAATTGGCCCCATTCTACGAGAATGTTCTGAGGTGGCATAGATTTATCAATGACATTTTTTTTATTTGGCAAGGAGATGAAAGCACTCTTTTAATGTTCATCGACTGGCTTAATGCCAGCGATGAGAATTTGAGATTTACATGCCATAAAAGTATCAAGTCAGTGGAATTCTTGGACATTGTTATTTTTGGTGACGCAGGAGAAATCCATGTGAATTTCTTCCGAAAACCTACAGCCAAGAATACAATTTTATCACATGACAGTTATCATCCGAATTGTCAAAAAGACTCTATTCCTTTTGGAGAATTCCTAAGGATTAGAAGAAATTGTTCAAGTATTGGGAATTATGACAAAAATGCAGAAGATTTGAAAGTAAGACTACTACAGAGGGGATACCCCAGACGTTTGATCAGGATAGCTTACAAACGGGCACGCTATTACAATCGTGAAGCACTTTTGGCAGGAAATACACGTCCCAAAAATGATAAAATGGTTTGAGTAATAAATCACTCGCCTTTGAATTTTAAAATCAAAAAGGTGTTGGATAAAAATTGGCATATTCTCAACACTAATGAGCACCAAGAATCTATAGATAAACCGATTATTGCCTATCGGAGAAACAGAAATTTAAAAGACACACTTGTACATACAAGAAACACACACGTTCCACAGGCGAAACAAACCACTATTGTGGGTCCTCCCATTTTGGGTAACCACAAATGTGGAACATGTGTCGCATGTGACACGGCGATTGTGACCCAAGTTTGGGAATACAAAGGCAAGAAAGGTAAACTTAAAGATTTCACGAATTGTCGGAGCCACAATGTAGTCTATCTCATCCTTTGCCCTTGTGGCAAAGGGTATGTGGGAGAAACGAGTCGGCAATTTAGAATTCGATACAGTGAACACAGATCGGCTATTAGAACTAGGAAAACCCTGTCTCCTATGGTTCAACATTGTGTAGATTTGAACCATAATGAGAGCGAGCTCAGATGGCTTATATTGGAAAAACCGAAAAGTCTCCTGGGCAAAAGCACTGATGAGGTACGCAAGGTCCGTGAAACCTATTGGATTTATACCCTTAATTCGGTTCAAGATGGTCTGAATGAAGAGATTATTTGGCAGACTGCATAGTTGCAGAATATCAATCTTGGAGATTTCATTACTGATAGATCAGCTCAGATATGTCCTAGACGCTCCAGTACAGATACCTATTATAGATTCTGCCTAGCTATTTTGCTTAGTGACTCTTCTTGTCAGAATATCATCTTATATATGTTTTTATCCCGGACGGGATCCTAACATGATCGTAGGCTTGGTCACATATATAGATGGAGTTGGTTCTGCAACCAGTAAGGCAGTTATAATATCCACATCATGGGCACTTCAGTCCTAGCCATTTATTTGTATTTAGTTAGCACAGTGTACTATAGGGAAGTGACACTACACATATTTGGTGCACCCCAATTATCGCCACACATATACATTTAAGTGGTTGACATCGTGATTTGGATGGAAGTCATCTAATATCTATTTTGTGCACTTTAGTGCTATGAGGAGCATCTGGTATTATTGTCTTGTATTTGTCATACATTGCTTGTTAATATACATTTACATCTAGTGGCATAGGGAGTCCTCCATTTTTGAACGGGGTGAGGAAACTAAACAATTTTCCTTCCAAGATGGCTCTCATTTCGACATGTATCACAGGTCTATTTTGTAGCGCCCTTGGAAGTGCTTGCTCGTTTTAGAAACATCGTCTCATTTAAATAAATTTCTTAGTTGAAGTACAATATCGACACTTATCTGTTGGGTCGACTGTAGTGAATATTTACAATAAACATCATGAGATTGGTGCTAGTGTATGTTGTTACGATTATGCTAATTTCTGATTAAATGGGAGTTGTTACCTATAAACATTTGTATCAAAGAATAATGAGTTATTGGGTTGTAATATTATCGCCGCTACAAGGGGGCCATTCAGATTGAACTCATATATAGGGGCTAGGTAGATATCGCACCATTCCAATATGGCGCCCAAAATCACTTAGTGCGCTAGTCTTATTAGGGCTCATTCTGGTCCCTTGCATATTACGTCATCACATTCAAGTGGACGTGTTCCGGCTGTGGGTGATTAGGAGCATCGTGATATAAATGAGCAACGTGAGAGCTTCACTCCTTGGTATCACTTCGTGTAAGGACCCTCTGGCGGCACCGCATATCAGACAGGTACGAGATATAGAGTATGTGGTGTTTTGTAAGATGCCTCTGACACAGGCTAACTGCTCTAGAGCATATTTTGTGCTAGCGATATTCTGCAGGTAGCCAACAATACGATATATAGAGTAAGTGGCGTCTTTTAAGATGCCTTTGAAATGGGCTTACTGTTTCACAGTAGACTTTGTGCTAGTGATATTTTGCCGTTAACTAAATAAAATTTACAAATAATAAAACAGAAGCATACTTCACATCCCCACATCCAAACATACCTCTCACAGTCTACAACTGTCACCCTTGCACACAATACACACACACCTGATACCCCAGAGCAACACCAAAAGCACAGATGGAAAAGGCGGGCGATGAAATCAACCCCTGATAGCTGTGCTGAACACTGGGGTGTCACACTCTAGCTGGTCGACGTACGTTACGATGGAATCTATAAATAATTAATCCATCTTCTTCAGGAGCTGTTATTTTCTCACTTATAACGGGTGGATGAAGGGGGGAACCAGTCTGAAATAACAATGTGGAGAAGAAATAATAATTTAAATCAATTAATTTAATTTAAATTAAAAAGAGAGACCCAAGGAGATATCTTACATTTCTCCTATGCAATAGCTATATTAAAACTAAGCTAGTGTGCCACTCGTATGCATTTTCAAAAATGGTTAGTATCTCTGATGTATTACATATTCTCTCACCACCATGTGTAAATTATAGACAACAGTGCCAAAACATAAACATCTTTAACACGAAAACCTGTGAAAAATACACCAAACCCCACATAGTGCACATTATATAGTATACCTCTTGCTCACTACCTTCCTGGTGGACTAGCATCCAAATCTATAATCCATAGCCTATACTTACCCAAAATGTACTCGGACTAGATCTATATAAGGGTCCAAGATGGCAATGCCACTTCAAAGCCTAATTTATTCTAGGAACAGTATTTGTAATTGTCAAACAACAAACTTAATCTATATTATATAGAATATATGTGTCCCTGGTGTTACTATCACAATATGAACACACATAGTACCCCTCCAATCTTGTAAGGTAAGGCTCGTGGACCCACGCTGTATACATTCTATGTACGTACTCGAAAAGATATATCTATAATATCTTATGAATGGACATTTACCTGCTAAATGCAGGCTTAATTTCTATGCTGTTGAAATCTGCGAGTCTGCCGATATCACCATATAGTGGCACAGTATGGTTATAAATCTAATACTACGTGCTTTCCCGAGCAGTCTAAAAGAAGATGGAAAGAAAATAACACATATATTAGAAAGATATTGTGTGTATAACATCACATGACCTATAGCCTGCAAATCTATAAATAATAATCTACAGATTAAGGCAAAGACTTCATAAGGTAGCATACCATTGAGTATATCGATCCTTAGATGAAGTAATTTATTATCGTGATTTTCCTCCCAGGCGAGATCCCACTTCATTTGCTCTCAATGTATGCGTCAAGATGTGACGAGTTTTCAAACATGTGGGGCCTAAGAGGGACTGCTCTTAAGACACTATGGGTAAGACCGACCCTTAGCAATCGAAAATTCCCTTTGAAAAACGTCAGACACGCAACATGGACGCCCCGACGGATCAAGGAGGTGCATCGGTACTACGGGAGGAACCAGATCTGTCTGGGGATGACCTGCGATCCATTCTAAGGGATGTGCGCTCAAGCTTACAGACAATAGACGGGAAAATAGATTCCTTGACGGCTAGCCTAGATGCCGTACGGAAGAGGGTAGACACACATGAAACGCGCTTAGATCTGGTGGAAAATAGGCTCTCGGATACCCAGGATTCACAATCTGAGGTCAAGTCCCAGCTGTCCAACATGGAGAAAGTGATGGAGGTGATCAGGGCAAAGAATGAAGACTTGGAGGCCCGCTCTCGAAGGAACAACGTTCGGATTCTTGGCCTTCCAGAGTCAACAGCCATCTCAAAGATGGAACCCTACATCACTACTCTCCTCCAAGATCTGTTTGGGCCTGCCCTGTCTCCACTGCTGGCGGTGGAGCATGCCCACCGTACACTGGGTCCCAGGCCAGCACCGGGCCTTCCACCACGGCCTATTCTTGCGCGTATACTGAATTATGCGTACCGAGATGCAATCCTAAGGGAGGCCTGGGTGAAGAGCCCTGTAAGTCACCAGGGAAACACCCTATCCTTCTTCCCTGACTACACTCCAGCAGTGCAGGCTGCGCGCCGGAAGTTTCTTCCAACAAAACGGATGCTACAGTCATCTTCCATCCCGTATGCGATGTTATACCCGGCAAAGCTAAAAATCACCTATGACGGCCAGGCACACTTCTTTACGGACGCCAAATCCGCTCTTAAATACACAAAGCATATTTGTCCACGGAACTCGCAGCAGAGCCCATCAAAAGAGAGACAGAACTCACACACGTTGCTTGCTGATAATGATTAACTGTTTGACACTTGCGCACCAATAGTTGAATCTGCTTACAGCTTCTAAAGCATTGATATGGGACATTTGAACGCCAGGAAGGGGGGCGAGAGAATAATTCACTGTTGACACGGTTATGTGATTTGCGATATGTCTGGTAAACCGAAGTTGGCTGACTGTGGAGGCTATTCACGTTGATATCCTTTAGCCTGACCACCCCGCCACCAGGCGGGTATTAGCCGTTGTTCCACGCCCTCACAGGGAGATCTCCCATGAGTTTGTATTTTATATGTTTGTTTATGGGAGGGTTTCACAGGGGGAGGGTAGTTCTCGACCTAATTGGGAGGTTGTAGTGGGAGGGGGAAGGGGATGGGAGTTCATAAGAAGAGAGAAATGTACTATTGTTTTTTGATTTACATACGGAGCAAGAGGGCAATGAAAGATCGGCTTCTCAAATGCACTAGACTAGGAGGGCAACATGGGGAATGTGGAGATTATCCCAAGGCAGCTTGTCCACTCACTGATATATACCATTGGTCATGGCTGTAGTTAACTGTCTAACATGGAACATCCGAGGACTAAATGACTTCAAAAAGCTAGACTGGTACACACGTATTTACGCAGGCACCGTATTGATGTCTGCTTTCTACAAGAGACGCACCTGAGTTGTGGCACTGATTCCAAGCTTAAACACAGATATTGGGGAGAGGTTCACTCAGCCACCTTTTCCAATTATGCTAGGGGGTCACTATACTGATTAGACGAGGACTGGGCTGGAAAACGATAGAGACACTGGCAGATAAAGATGGGCGTTACGTCTTGATGACTGGATGTCTTTGTTCCACGCGTGTGACATTGGTGGCCATTTATGGCCCAAATACAGACGACCCGCAATTTTTGTTGGATGTATGGGCCAAGATAGTACAAATGGGCTGTGATACTGTTATCTGGGGCGGTAATTTTAATGTCGTGTCGGATAATACTCTAGATAGAGAGGGAACGGCGCGAAACCCACACACTAAGACTACTCAACTACTAAACACTATACTGAAGGAGAATGGGCTGCGGGACGTCTGGAGGGAATTCAACCCCAAGTTACGAGAGGGGACTTGCATCACTGCTCACCAGCAGGCCTGGTCCCGCCTAGACTACTGGCTACTCTCTGCGGATGTGCTGACATGGACGGTGGAGGCAAGACACCTTCCGCGTACACTCTCAGACCATGCCCCAGTGTTGCTTAGTTGGCGCGCCCCAAATACACTCCCGAGGGCCTTTAGCTGGCGGCTTCCCCACATGCTCTTTTAGATACTGTATTTCAGGAGGAAATAGCGACTGAAATAGATAATTATTTCACTACAAATGAGGGGTCAGTAGACTCTGCAGCAACGCTCTGGGAGGCCTTCAAGGTGGTTATACGGGGTGCATGCATCTCCAAGGGCTCGGGGGTCTTGAAATCTATACGCACAACCTTAACGACGCTAGAGAGCACCATACGAGGTCTTGAAAACACATTCTATACCACGAATGACGTAACAGTACTAGCCTCGATAAAACAAGCCATATCCGATTTTGGGGAGGAGGCGGAGAGGGAGACCAGATTTCTGGGTAAGGAGACTAAAGTCAGAAGCTACGGGGAGGGAGATAGACCAGGCAGAACCCTCGCGAATCTGCTGAAACAAACCCCAGCACCTACATTTATTTCTGAGCTGACAGATATGGGCGCCCCGCCTGTCCGAGGCCAAGTGGACACACATGCGCGCCTAACTGCTTACTATTCTGACCTTTATACCACAAAGCACACGTCTACTTCCGCAGAACTCACGGAATATTTGGATTCTGTGCAGCTCCTATGGCTGAGCCCTGAGCATAGGGAATATTCTAGATCTCCCATTCACACTAGAGGACGTTACGCGGGTGATTAGGAGTCTGCCGTCAGGTAAGGCGCCTGGCTTGGACGGACTGACTACGCTCTTCTACAAGACATACGTTGAGACACTTGCCCCTCGTCTTCTTGATGTCTATCAGGAATCCCTGGAATCGGGGACTCTTCCACCAACACTGAGAGAGGCGGTTATTATAAACCTTTTAAAGCCAGACAAACCAGCAACCAGCTGTGATTCATACAGACCACTATCCCTGATGAATGTGGATACTAAAATCCTAGCTAAACTTGTCGCAAATAAACTCCAACCACTGATGCCCCTCATTACCCGACCGGATCAATCTGGATTTATTCCGGGTCGTTCGACAGCCCACAATCTTCGTACCTTCTTTTCGGTTGTACATCAAATAGAGCCCAAGCTTCCAGCTGCTGCAGTCTTTTTGGATGCTACTAAAGCATTTGATTCACTTGAATGGTCTTACCTTTTCACTATCCTCACCAGACTGGGCCTGAGTCTTAAATTTATCAAACTTATCCAACTGCTGTATACACGGCCTATGGCGCGCCTGCTGGCAAATGGACTCCTTTCAGACGCTTTGAGATCTCCCGAGGCACCCGGCAAGGATGTCCGCTTTCCCCTTTCTATTTGCTATTGCAATGGAGCCACTAGCTGCCCGAATACGCCAATACCACTCGTCGAGGGGCCTGGTTTTCACGGACCGCAATCTCATCACATCTATGTATGCGGATGATATTACCCTATATGTCAGATACCCGGATGACAACCTAAATCCGTTGCTGAGGGAGATGCTTCGGTTTGGAGGCCTTTCTGGTATCACGGTAAACTGGAGAAAGTCTTCGATACTGCCCTTGACGACCGCCCCTGAGCCAATCCTTGGACTTCCCGCTAAAGTGGGAGGAGGAAACTGTAAAATACTTGGGCATATGGCTTAGCAGGGACCTCCAGCTTATCTGGAGCCTCAACTTTGGGAGGTTGTTTGACTGGTTCACGGATAGAATAAAATTCTGGTCCGCACTTCCTGTCGCTGGCAGGACGCATAGCAATATTGAAGATGATAGTCCTCCCTAAATTTTTATATTTGTTTGTGAACATTCCGATACCTCTGACGCAGGCATTTTTTAAACAGCTTCGCTCGGCTGCGATCTCTATGGTTTGGGCGGGAGGTCCGCCCAGAATCAGCTGGGACATTCTCACACGTCCACTGTCCAGGGGCGGCCTGGGAGCCCCAGACTTTGAACTGTATGCTTTAAGTGCACAGGCCCAATTCTTGCATTACTGGGTCTATCCTACTCCTTTCCAACCACATGTGGCGACGGAGCGAGATATTGCGGATCAGATACCACTGCAAGTGGCGGTGTACTATCCCTATCGTAGATCCCCAACTGAAATTAACACAGTGGAGACGGCTAGATGGGCTTGGGAGGGCCTGAGACGACGATCCCGAGTTCAATGCCTATATGCACCCCTAGTGCCGCTAGCGTACCATCCCAGTTTCCCTTCTTACAGGATAAGGGGGCAGTGGCGAGGGCTCATAAAATGGGACTTAGGACAATGGCAGATCTATACCCAGAGGGGACTTTCTTACCTGAACTTACTGCGCAATCGTGCGGCCCTGTACCAATGTTGGAGAGGCTTCTACTCCACCAATTTAAAGTGGCATGCAAGAAGCAACATGAATCGCTTCCGGCCTCTCCCCCACGTTGCACTCCCTGGATAACCTGCTGGCCACACCGTCGCCACGGAAACTGGTTACCAGGATATACACTTACACGCAGCTACACATGCCATGGTCCGACCCTGGGGCGCTTGCGCAATGGCGCGAGGACTTACCAGACCAGATCACAGACGATATATGGGCCTATTGCTGTTCACAAACGAAACGTCTATCCCCAAACTACAAACTACGCTTAATCCACTTTAAATTTCTGCACCGCTTCTATCGCACACCACAACACCTATTTAAAATAGGGATACGTTCAACGTCTAACTGCTGGAGATGTGGGCGGGAGGGTGCAGCCTTTATGCACATTGCTTGGGAGTGCCCCAGTGTCTCTGAATATTGGGGGAGGGTGGCAAATGTCATAGGAGATATTACAGGCGAGGTGCTGGAGTGTACCCCGTTGATTATGCTGCTGGGCTATGTGGCCCAATCCAAACCAGAATACAGTTGTTTAATTGCAATGCTGCTGGTTCTTGCGCGGCGTAGACTGGCCATACATTGGGGCTCTCCGCACCAGCTGCACATAAACACATGGCTGAAAGATGTGGCCTACTGTCAAGAGCAGCTGGCTTACTACTGGGATCTTATGCCGACAGCGTCCAAGCCTAGGGATATCTGGGGTCCATTTAGTGATTGGTTGCGTATGCGCGGGAGTCAGGACACTGGAGCTAGACCCAGTCGGAAGGAGAACTGCCCTCTCTCTCAGACACCTAGTTTGCTGTACTCGCTATTGTGTTGGTGTGGGCTCGGAAAGTATTATGGTCCTGCTTATGAATGGATGACTTATGTGTGTGTTGTTGGGATGTGGGAAGCTTAGCCTTGATTGTTTTTAACACACCGTACCTCCAAATGTCAATATTGGAAGTTTGCTGTCTCTATGGTGAAGCCCAGATTGTCTCCGGCGAAATAGATGCATTGTCGATCTGTAATATATCTACAAATGTTTATTGAATGTACACATGTATGCCTAATGTGGTTGCTCTCTCACAAAAATGTTAAATAAAATAATTAAAAAAATAAATAAAATAAAAAAACCATGGGGAAACCACGAGGCCGGCAAGGGGGAGCTCTCCAGGAGTCGGAAGATGGGGCAGTAGAACAGAGAAAGCAAGAAGCAGCCGAACCACACGCGGAGGGGATGTCGCGGCAACAGGTGGACCAGATCCTCCGCGCAATCACGGATACAAGAGAAGCACTCCAGCAAGACATTGCTCAAGTGACGCTGGGATTGGGGCTCCTACGGGCAGATCATGCGAAGTTGACCGATCGAGTGACACAGGCTGAGACCACCCTGCAGGTATTAGAGCCAGCTCAAAAAACACTGGAGGTTCAGATGGGGGAAGTCACCCGCAGGCTCCATATGTTGGAAAAGAGGGCCGAGGATGCCGAAGGGCGTAATAGGCGAAACAACATACGAGTGGTGGGCCTTCCGGAAGGGGCAGAAGGGGAAAGCATGATAGACTACCTGGAACAGTGGCTGCGCACTGAGGTGGCTCCGGAAGGCCTGACACCATTTTACACCTTGGAGAGAGCGCACAGAGTGCCTGCCCTTCCGCTGCAACCGGGGAGACCGCCCAGGCCTGTGGTGGCCCGACTGCTTCATTATAAGGACAGGGACCTCCTGCTACATAAGGCGCGCATCGCAGGCCCATATAGAGTGGACAATAATAACGTGTCACTGTTCCCGGATTATACTTTTGAAGTACAGCGCCACCGAACCTCCTTTCTGGCGGTCAAGAAGGCCCTCCGAGACGAAGGTATGCGATATTCTCTGATGTTCCCGGCGCGCTTGCGAGTGACACTGGATAGTAAAACATTCTTCTATAATAATCCTGATGAGGCGTGGAGCTGGTTGGAGACCTACCGAGCAGGGAAGGGTGAGGCAGGAGGCACTGGAGGGCGAACAGCGGAGGCACCGAGGGAGAACCGCGTAAGACGCTCCAGACGACGGCGTCCTGGGACGCAGAAGCCCTCCGCGACTCAGACGGAGAAAGAACGGCTGGCAGCACTGCAGGCTGTGACAGAAATCTCGCAGGCGAGCGGCACGATGCCACTGGAACTGACCGAATCAGACAGAGGGTCAGCAGGGACGGACTCTGCTGGGACAGACGCGGAGAGTGTCACCATGCCTCATATTACTCCAGGGACGGCGGACGAGATCATAGATGCCTGAACTTATGCTGTGTTCCAAGTGACTGACACGAGGGGTCGACTGGTCCTGGAGTTGTAGCCCTCAGAGGGGGGTACACGAGACAGATGAGATGGTTCGGGGGGCTTGGACGGGGGGATGTTCGTGCTGGGCGGCCGCATGCCCATTGGGGGGCCCTTCCGGGGGAACTGAGGTCTCTCTTGTTATAGTGGGGTTTGGTGTTAAGATACACTGAGGCCGCAGACCAGATCTTCTTGGCGCTAGAGCTACCCCCTTAGTTTCGCTCCTAGAGCGAATCCCTGGTAGCTACCAGAGGGACTGTTAGGGAAATGGTTTGGATGGGTACTAGCTGTTTAGAGCCTGTTCTGGGGATGGGAGGGAGGGGAGAGTTGGGGGTTGTTTTTGGGGTAGTTAGAACCACCGGTGTGCCAAGGCAGGGAGTGCAGTTGTGGAACAGGGACACTTTGCACAATGGGGACATCACCTGAATACAAATGCATTACGTGGAATGTACGGGGGATGCACACGATGTTGAGACGCCACAGGGTCCATGCTTACCTAGTGCATAGAGGGGTACAGATAGCCTTTCTCTAAGAGACCCATATGGATCGAGCGGAAGGCCAAGCATTTTAGCTCCGTTGGAGGGGGCAGCTTTTTTATACCACGTATTCTGCTTTCGCTAGGGGCACACTGATTTGGGTGCGGGCGGGGGTTCCCTTCCAGCCGACTCAGCAGTTAGTGGATCCTGAAGGGAGGTTTGTGGCTGTTATGGGGAGATTAGATGGGAGACACGTGACATTATGCAGTGCGTATGCCCCCAATGTGGAACAGAAGTCTTACTTTGAGCGATTATCAGGGAAATTGGCATCATTCTTATCAGGTTCAGTGCTCATGGGAGGTGATTTCAACTCTGTCGTGGATACTGAAATGGATAGATCCCACCCACCGCTGCCCCAGGCGCCCATACACAGACTCTCGAAACTCCGGAGGGATTGGCAGGCGGAGTGGGGGCTGATAGACACATGGCGCGCGCAACACATAGGGGAAAGGGAATATTCTTATTATTCTGCCCTACACGACTTGCATGTGCGGCTGGATGCGGTGCTGTATTCGCCGGATGTTCATGCGTTGGTTTACCACAGTGAGTACCTGGCAAAAAAAATATCGGACCATAATCCGTTGCTCTTAACGCTGCGATGGACTCGGGAAAGACCTGCAATCCCTACCTGGCGACTACGCCCGGAGGGCTTGGAGGACCCAGTGTTTCGAGCGGGGGTGCAAGAGGGGGTAGAGCACTATTTCCTCGAGAATGAGGGAACGGCATCGACCCTGGCGCAGGAGTGGGATGCCTTTAAGGTGGTGGTGAGGGGCTTGTGTATTGCCAAGGCCTCGGGAGTGCGGAGAGCGCTGTTGCAGGATATAGAGAGGGAGGAATTGAGGCTGCAGCAAGTGGAGAGAGCCCACCCTGAGAACCCGGAAGCACAGGGCGAAGTTTTAGCTGCGAGAGAGGGAGTGGCGACACAAGTGGAGAGGCTGCGCTGCTTCAACCATAAAGAATACCTAGTACGGGCACATGCGGAAAGGGATAAGGCGGGCACCCTCCTGGCGTGGCTGGCCAACCCGGTACCGAGGGGAACGCCCATCCTGGCTTTGACCTCCCCAATGGGCACTCCGGAGTATACCCTACGGGGGATTAATGTGCTGTTTTTGAAATTCTATACGGACCTATACGGGAGCAAGCTACGGGGGTGGATGCCAGCTTGGGTGAGTTCTTGGCTGAGGTACGACTACCGCGCCTTACGGCCGACCAAGGGGTTACGCTGGGACAGGCGATCACAGAGGGGGAGATACGTAGCGCAATAAAACATATGGCGCGCAGGAAAACCCCGGGGGCCGACGGGCTACCGATCGAATTTTACGCGACATATATCGATATCCTGGTCCCCAAATTGCTGGCGGTTTACCGAGAGGCCTGGGACTTAGGGAGATTACCAGTATCCACTCGCGAGGCTATCATTATCCCGCTGTTGAAGCCGGGTAGGGACTCACTATCTAGGTCGGCCTACCGCCCCTTATCAATGTTAACCACCGATTATAAGATTCTGAGCAAGATACTTGCGACCCGGCTTCTCCCTTATATGACGCAATTGGTCCATAACGACCAGGCGGGATTTATCCCGAAGCGCACGACTGCGACTAATGTACGCCGGCTTCTCCGGATTCTGGGAGAGGACCACAGTGACACCCCTGCGGCAGCGGTTCTCTCTGTGGACATTGAAAAGGCATTCGACTGCCTAGAATGGTCATATTTGTATCGGGTCCTTCACGAGTTCGGACTTGGGGACTCCTTTGTGGGATGGACGGAGCTTCTTTATAGATCAGCAACGGCACGTGTGCGGACGGGGCGACGATCTCCCCGGCCTGCCGGGTGGAGCGGGGCACGCGTCAGGGATGCTCGCTTTCTCCGCTGTTGTTCGCCTTGGCCATTGAACCTCTGGCTTCCCATGCCCGGTTGGGAAGGCATTATCCAGGTTTATACCTCCGTGGGGAAATGCAGTTTATCTCCCTTTACGCGGATGATTTATTACTCTTTCTTGCGAACACGGATACGGCTTTGGAGGGCGCCGCGGCGCTTGCTCTCTGCGTTTGGATTGTACTCAGGGCTGAGGGTAAACTGGACGAAGACCTGCTTGTTCCCGGTGGCACCGGCGATGGTGAACCCTTCACAGGTAGCGGGCATTCGATGGGAGCCACGCTGCTTACCTTACTTAGGCATGAACATCTATCATACCACTGAGGATTTACTAGAAGGCAATTTGGGTCGGGCCATACGTGGACTCAGGGGCAGTTTTGGGTTTTGGGGCACATTGCCATTATCGGTAGCGGGCCGAGTAGCGCTCCTGAAGATGGTGGCGCTCCCGCGGTTACTGTACTTCTTTCGGACATTGCCGATCTGGGTGCCGGGCTCCATCTTCCGACAGCTTTGCTCTATGGCTGGTGGATTTCTTTGGGGGACGGGCCGGCGGCGGGTTGCGATGGGTACAATGATACGCCCGAGAGGTGATGGGGGTATGGCAGTACCGGATTTTGAATGAGTACTATTTGGCAGCGCAGCTGCAGTGGCTCACCCAGGCTGTGGCTCGGGAGTTCCGGGGCCCAGATGGTCCTGAAGGACGGTGAATCCCACGATACGTCTTGTCCTTTATAGTGCTCCAGCAGAAGATGCGCCTTGAACCGCTCACTGTTGAGGAGAGGACACTGCGGTTGTGCTGGAACCGAAACCAGAGACGGGCTGGATTCCCCCGCCCATATGCTCCAGAGATACCGCTGGGTATGTGCACGGCCTTCCTGCATTTTGGGGATTGGACAGCATTGGCCAACTGGGAAGAACTGGGCGTACAAATGCTAGGAGACCTCTATGAAAACTAATCCCTGATGCCGTTTCAGGCCCTGCAGCATAGATATGATCTCCCACGAGGGGACTATTTGCTGCATACGGCGCTTGTTTCGGCACTGCAACGCCATTGGGGGACGGGACTGTCAGAGCCCCGGACTTCAATGGCGTGCCAATATGTGGTAATGGCGGCGGGGACCTTTAAGGCCATTACGTGCCTCTACAAGCGCATGTTGACTGAGGCTTTGGAACCATTGCACGCGTGTAAAAGGGAAGTGGGAAGCAGACCTGGGTAAGGAAATACCTGAACAGATATGGGCGCAGGTGGTCAGAAGAGCCTGGAAGAGCACGAGAAATGCTAGATTTCAATTGGTGCATTTCTATGTCCTGCATAGAGCGTATTTGACACCAGCCAAGATTAATCAATATTTCGCTACGGCGGCCGCACAGTGCCCGAGATGTGGCCTAGAGGGGGCCGACTTCCCGCATATGATGTGGGGGTGTATCGGAATTGGGAACGTATTGGGGGACGTGTTAGAACTGCTGTGCAGTATAACGGAACGTACGATAGACCTCAATCTGGGCACTTGTCTACTGCACTGGTTCCCGCACACCGCTAAAACGAAAATAACAAGCAAATTCCTAGACTTAGGCCTCATACTAGCCAAGAGAGAACTTACACTGCATTGGAAATCAGTGAGGGGGCCGAGTGTAGGGAGATGGCGGGCAGAACTACTCAAGTGGGCGCGGAGCGAGGGATCTATAAGGCTACAACAGGCCCTACGCCTTGATAATGAAAAGGTACTGGAGGCGGCTAGGGCGTGGGAGGCTTTAGTCGCGCTATTGCAGGCTCCAGAAACAGGCTCAGAGCAGGGTTCGATCTTGGAAGACCGGTGGGACCCCATTGACACCTTGGCACAAGGAGACTGAGCCAGGGCATGATTAGTGGAACGTGGGATGTCCTTTCACAACAAACTACACCCTGTACAGCTTGAGTATTGCTTGATAATGTTATTGTAACAAGGTGGACTATATTTTAATGTTTGTATTATGGGTCCTAAGGCACACCGGTGGTGGGAGGGGGAGGGCTGAAGGGGGGGGGGTTATAGAAGGCAACGATTTGAAAGAGATATTGTTGACATTAATGCAGTTGATGTTATGCTGCTGATTTATATCGTTGGTTAGATGAAAATCAATAAAACAGATTTAAAAAATATATATATATATATATTATTTATAGATTTGCAGGCTATAGGTCATGTGATGTTATACACACAATATCTTTCTAATATATGTGTTATTTTCTTTCCATCTTCTTTTAGACTGCTCGTGGGAAAGTACGTAGTATTAGATTTGTAACCATACTGTGCCACTATATGGTGATATCGGCAGAACTCGCAGATTTCAACAGCATAGAAATTAAGCCTGCATTTAGCAGGTAAATGTCCATTCATAAGATATTATAGATATATCTTTTCGAGTACGTACATAGAATGTATACAGCGTGGGTCCACGAGCCTTACCGTACAAGATTGGAGGGGTACTATGTGTGTTCATATTGTGATAGTAACACCAGGGACACATATATTCTATATAATATAGATTAAGTTTGTTGTTTGACAATTACAAATACTGTTCCTAGAATAAATTAGGCTTTGAAGTGCATTGCCATCTTGGACCCTTATATTGTTCTAGTCCGAGTACATTTTGGGTAAGTATAGGCTATGGATTATAGATTTGGATGCTAGTCCACTAGGAAGGTAGTGAGCAAGAGGTATTCTATATAATGTGCACTATGTGGGGTTTGGTGTATTTTTCACAGGTTTTCGTGTTAAAGATGTTTATGTTTTGGCACTGTTGTCTATAATTTACACATGGTGGTGCGAGAATATGTAATACATCAGAGATACTAACCATTTTTGAAAATGCATACGAGTGGCACACTAGCTTAGTTTTAATATAGATATTGCATAGGAGAAATGTAAGATATCTCCTTGGTCTCTTTTTTAATTTAAATTAAATTAATTGATTTAAATTATTATTTCTTCTCCACATTGTTATTTCAGACTGGTTCCCCCTTCATCCACCCGTTATAAGTGAGAAAATAACAGGTCCTGAAGAAGATGGATTAATTATTTATAGATTCCATCGAAACGTACGTCGACCAGCTAGAGTGTGACACCCCAGTGTTCAGCACAGCTATCAGGGGTTGATTTCATCGCCCGCCTTTTCCATCTGTGCTTTTGGTGTTGCTCTGGGGTATCAAGTGTGTGTGTATTGTGTGCAAGGGTGACAGTTGTAGACTGTGAGAGGTATGTTTGGATGTGGGGATGTGAAGTATGCTTCTGTTTTATTATTTGTAAATTTTATTCATGTTGTTATTTATTGTGGCCCAGGAATTATGACTGTTCCTTGGTACATGGTGCTAACTCTGTGAAAAAAATACTATACATTTATTCTTAGTATGAAATATTTTATAAACAAATCAACAAAAAAAAGAAAAAATATGAAATAAAATAATGATTTACTATTTTTGGTGTGGAGAATTATGTTCTTTTTGATGCCCTATTACTGAGCCTGTTTAGCCAGTTTATAAAGAAATATAGGTCTAGAGGGTTCATTTCTGTTGTTGTGATAATCCTTTCCCCCTTGTTCCCTGACCTGACAAATTATTCGCTTTAGGGGGTTGCCTCTCTTACTCGAATGTTGTATTCTGTGCCTCATCCAACACACACCCTCTCTCCCTGAACATCACACAGATCTCACATTTGGGGACAGTGGCCTTCAACAATGATCTGTGGTGTATTTAGACCTCTTAATGGACATGGGCTGATTAATGCCTAAGAAAAACATAAAACTGTAGGCAGTACTTTCATGCGCCTTTAATCGCCAATAAGTGTTTACGGCTCCTCTCAAGGTGACTTTGTGAAGGGAGTGTGGGCGATTGACGTAGATGCTCCTTTAGCAAACAATATTTTTCATCCAGGCATGGTGGAGGCCAAAGCCACAACATTGACAAAGTATTTGCACCAACTGCAACATAAATCAAAAACTGAGGTGGACACAGCCATAGGCTGTAACTTGTTATGGTGACAGTTGCGGCTCATTGAATGTGTCCTACAGTGAAGACCGACGCGGTAAACTTCCATTCCTAATGGAACAAGCTGCATCAGGGTCTGCGGCTATTTTGAACCATGTGGTGGGCAGAGTGTCACACAGCAATCACAGCCATTGGACAAATTTGGAAAAAGCGACCAACGCGGACCTATCCATTTGAACGTCTACACAGAAGACTGCCTATGTGGTCTACATATATGTCTTGCAATTTGCAATACTATACACTTGCCTTCAGAAACTGCCCTTTTTCAGATCTCCCCATCTCTCTGCTGCTGTTCTCATCCTCTGTGAGTTACAATGACACGCTGTACAGGGAGCAGGGCCCCTGCCTTCACATCTGAGGAGCTGGAGACCTTTTTAGACGCGATCCTTCCCCTGTATAAGCAGCTGCATGGCACACCAGAGTAGCAGGTGAGTACTATTCAGACAGAAAATACGTACTTACATGTCAGGTAACCATACACATAGGGCAGATTGTGGCACTCAGACCCAGACAGGATTCTGATTACAATTGTATGAAAGTGTGTTGGGGAATGTTAGGGAGAAATTTACTGCTGTATGTGTGACAGTACTGTTATGAACTTTACATCAATATTGTCATGTGCATACCTCATCATAGACCACACACGTCATATGGAGTTTTTGTTATGCATGTACACATCACTGTTACAGAATGTTAAATGTGTTATCTTTTAACTTTATACTACAGAAGTGCTTGTGAAATTTAAGCTCCGCAACATCTAATGGTGATTGCAATCTGTCAGTTGCATGTGTGGATAAAATGTTGATGTGCACAGTCATAACAAAAACTCAACACACATCATGCCATATTAACCTTACGTCAGCCATATCACAACACCTCACATAGCAAATCACAGTGATCAACAATGGTCATGTCAGATGTGGGATGGCCACCAATTGTATTGGTTATTATGTTCAGTCAGGTCATATGATGATCATGTTTTAACAAGAGTCCAGGAATAACAAGCTGAAACATAGGCAAGGTTGTAAGCACTGTATGGACCATTATCCCAGCTGAAGCACAGTTATTTGGCCAATGTTACTGTTGTACAGGGTATTCCGTTTGTTGATTTACATATCCTCTGTTTTGGTATCATCACGTCTCATTTGACTATGGTTTCGCAAATATGCTCTTAGTGTAGCAATTTATGTTCAAGTCATTGCTATGAGGCACAGACTCAGTTGTCCGGAACATGTACAAATGTTGTCCCTCAGTATGTTTGCCTGAAAATGAAGAACCTTTACCATACCAGGTGGTAGTCAGACTGTCATGAGTGATGCCAAAATATATGTGTACAGTTGTGATGTCAAACATGTTACCTGCAGATATTTGGGGACATCTGCAGTGCAGTGCATGAGTGCATCACATTCTGTGTTGTACTATGGCACTGATTATTGATTGTACAATGGTATGTTGATGTTGTACCCTTCACACTGGCTCATATGGCATACAGTTTTTTTCTTGGAAAACTGATTTTCAAAGGCTAACACAGACAAACGTGATTTGTAGTCCTATTGTGTTGGACACATGCCCATTGTTCCTCAGAGTGTGATCAACAAGTTACACACTTATGCTACCTTGCATTTGCTTCCAACAATGTTTACTGAACTAAATGACCAGATTTCCATGATATTTTAGACAGTGTGAATCTGATAAATTGTCCATACAAGTTAGGTGTACGTCCAGGGCCGAACTGCTACTATTCCCTTCAGGAGGGCACAATGGTATGCTGGGTTAGCCGGTAAAAGACTTCATACCACCTGTGGTCAGGTCACGTCCACAATGTAGTAAGAGGGATGGCTTACTCAATTAGGGCAAGATCAGGGTGGAGGGTGGTGCCAATGGGAACTGGACATGTTTTTTTTTTTTAAATAATTGGGATTTCTGACAACATGTGCATTGTGAACATATGTAGTCTGCTAACTTACTAAATGCTTACGCTAGCTGTATATGACCTATGTGACTAACCAGCTGCAGATGTACATCTTGCATGTGCACTAAGTGTCTGATTCCAAGGCTAGCGGTGATGTAGTTTGGGGGCCCACTGCGGACCCCCCTTGTGCTGCGGGAGGTGGGTGTGCACTGGGGGGCACCTATGGTACCCCCTACATTTGCCTGCAGCAGGTGGAAGGCACCGCGTGGTGCCTACCACGTAGTGCAGGGAAATGCATACCCTGCATTTTCAACATTGCGGCGGGTGCTGCAGCCAGCAGCACCCGTCGCAATGTTAAACATGCACAATGCGACCGCCACAGTGGCGGTCGCATTGTAATCCCACGTGCGGGACCGCTGCCTTACAGGCAGGCAGTCCCACTCACCGCAACGATGGTAGACGGACTTAAGTCCATTCGCCATCGTAAATGGCCCCTTAGTACCAGATTTACTATTCTTTATTACAATGTGGTGTAGCAACCAAGGTTACTGTGTTACATTAATTCAAATGAAGAGAGAGAAAATGCACCGTATCTACTAATATATAGTGCACTTTTTCTCACACTCAGAGGTGGCATACTTTTCGCCGCAATGTGCTACCAACTAACACACCCTTCTGCCATAGTGCAAGTGCATATGTGTTCTCTAAAAGATAGGTTATTTACTAGAAGTGCACCCTTTCACTACAAAAACTATCCTTTGAGAATGTTCCCATTTTGTAATCATGATGTACAATGCAGCACACATACAAAGTAGGAAATATAAAATTGGAACATTTCTCCTTGTTTTGCCAGCCTCAAGTAGGCTTTAGGATTTGGAGCAAATCCTTGTTTTATAAATGTTAGTAGAAAGGGATTTGTGTCAAAGCCCGGGGTGGCTGCATGGGAATGGCCATGCACCATCCATATAATGCCCTCTTGATTCGATGTGGTGCAAAATACCACATAGCTCAAAGTTATGTTATTTTGGGGAAGTTTACAACACAATTTCTAGTTTGCATAGATAGGAAATCCTACCCCAACACTTTACACTGGGTTTGCGTCACACAAGCATTACTAGGTCTGTGCCTTAGATTCTGTTTCATTATTTGTTCATTCTTTATCATGAGGCTAATGACTGTAGATTCTACATATAAAAGGCACTATTGTTTATGACAGTGTTTGGGACTTAGCCAAGAAATTTGCAAGAGTTCTCCCAGTGGTGTGAAACCAGAGTGCAGAGGATGAGGTGTGTGCAGATACATGAAGGCAGTATCTGTAGCTATGGTGCTCAGAGGACAGAGCTGTGGACGGAGCTCCGCAGTGCTCGGAAGATAGAGGATGGAGCCGAGGAAGCCAAGGAAGTGAGGGGGCGTCTGAGGTTGGGGCCCGAACCTCAGAGAAAACAACATGGCTGGTCATGCAGTCGAATATGCTCGCTTCCCTCTGGGAAGGATGTTTGACTTTGTTCTGTTCGTCTCTGCTGACTGCTTTTTCAGTGAAAAGCCAATGACTCAGCAGAATAGAAGTGCATATTGTTCTTATACCTCACCGCACGTGCCACTAAATGTTTGCAGTTTTCAAGGTGCAGTTTGCAATCCTCTTTTATCACCCTGCCCTGCTCTGCCCTGTGATTTATTGTGATTGCTGTAAGTGACCTTGTGTCCCTTGTTGCATCTCCTTATGCACCTCTAACTAGAGGCGGACAGTCACTGTATGGTTGGGGGTAGCTAGAGGAGGCTGGGGGTGCACAGTTTGTTCATGGTGGAGAGAAGGGTAGGGTGGGAGGCAGAGCCTGTAGCTGAAGCTATGACTGTAGTAGAGGTCAATTGGTAGTAACCGAGGTTGTTGGGCTTTGAGGGTTTTTGTAGACTTTTAGACTACCTATTTGACAGGTGAAAAGAAGTAACAGCCAGACCTTGGAGTGAAGGTGGTACCAATGTTTTATAATTACATTTTCCTACAGAGTACCTACAGAGAACCTATGGAGTAACAGATAATAACTTCAATATACACATTGCTGTAAGAAATTTGGTATTTCAGAGACTCAGTAGTATGATAGAATTATTAGTAATACTCATCCCAGTTCCTATACTAATAGTTGATATTTGTTCTTTTGTACAAAACATGGAGCATTTAGTGTGCCACAGGTACCTTAATATTGGTTTTACTGCTCACTATTTGCTATTCAATTGTTATTCAGCTACTAAAGTTTTATAGTTAAGTACCACTATGGCAAAAACAAGAACTCTACAGGACACTTAAAACAGAAATAAATCCCACAATGGGGATTACTGTGAAATCATCACTAGACGTACAGGGGATTCGAATTCCAAGGAACAGAGTAATAAAGGATGGTAAACAACTGAACATAATTCAAAAGAAAAGAGCATCGAAAAGATAAACCTACAGAGACTGAATTTAGATACAATTGTGGACATAGTACAAATTCCATCAGAGAAGAATGGATGACATGTTAGAAAGCAGGAAAACTGTTTATGTAAACCCTGGAAAAGCAATGGAAATACTGAGGTAGATGAAAAACGTAGTTTGGGAAAAGCTATACTTGTGACACCAGATAGAAATAAAAACACGGATGTAAAAAAGAATGGAAGGAATGGAAGATTAAAGAGGTAGGCCTCATCAGAGGATTTCAAAAATACTTTTCAATTGACTTCAATTCAAATAGATTAATGGTATGTGGAAAGGATGTGGCCTAATGGCCTGAGCTGCTGACTTCGCAGCCAGTGGGAACCATGTTCGAATCTCAGCATCGGTGTCTACAATTCAGCACCTTGAGACCCTCACAGGTGATTTGTTGCTCTTTACAAATCCTGGATTTATCAGTGAATACTTTGAAAAAGGAAAGGATATTGAAAAAATATGATCATAAAGGATTTCTTACCCATAATTTAGAAACCAGCCATCTGTGCGGAGCTAGCAATAGAGGAGTGTGCCTCTGAGGAAATCATCTGGGAGTTACAATTGAGGCAAACAAAGTATCAATCTTAGATAAACTCATTCATTGAACAAAATTCCCAAGTGAGCTCCTAAGACAAAATGAGGTGAATGTTAACCTTGATATATCTGGCAATAGCACTAAAAACACTAACAATTTGCCTCTTGAATTTGATGAGAAATAAATCACATATAAATTAACATGAGTTGGATCAGAACTGTATTACTGATCAAACTATTTTGGTAGGAGAATTAAAGCTTGAGCAAGAAACAAGTAATTTTATGCCTCTGTGTTCAATGATGTCAGATTGATTAGAAACATTACAATCAGGCCATGAACAATGAATAAAGGGGAATTGTGGCAGTCCTATTGATATACAACAATCAAGAAGTCTTCCAAAAGCAAGATGTCCCTATTTTCTCCAACAGCAGGCAATAGTTTGATTGAAATGGTCCTATTTGCAATAACAGCAAACAAAGACTCAGGGAATATCATATATGAGAATTAAACTCCACTAAATGATAAAGTTCTTAGAACATCTATGCTAATGTCCATCCAATGTGTTTTAGACTCTATCTTAAAATTAATGGAGAAATTTGCAACTGATTCTGACCATATTTAAAACTCCTGACAATAATACAGAAGACATTGGTTAAGCAAAAAGAGGACAAGTAGATCAAGCAACTCAAATAGATAACAATATCAGATGATCAGAAACTGAGAATGATGGGCTCAGGATTGAGATTGTAGATGAGATTTAACAATGGAAATAGAATCTAAGAATTTGAAATTGGGAAATGAACGTTAGAAGGGAGCAGAATATAAAATTGAAAGACTGTTAAATTAAGAGACCTGGAGAAATATACTCTAGGAATAGGAAATTGGATATCAATATACCAACAAGTGAACTCATTCTTTTGCCTATATTTAAGAAAAATGCGGATACCCAACCAAGTATGAGCAAGATAATATGGATTAATCACAAGAAACTCATTTGTGAATTAAAAATAATACATTTTATTAATAGTACCTGAGAAACCAATCCAGATATCCTTGGCTATAAAAGGCGTTCTGCAGAAAAGAACCACTTATCCAAAATTTAAATTGCAAAGGTATATACCAACTGATAAGAAGGGAATATTAAAAAAATATCTTAAAAAACAGATTGAAGTGTTTTCAAACTAAATAGAAGAAATATGAAAAATGCTAGATCTATAGAGTGAAAAATATTAAATAGAACTAAGAATTTTAGAGTATGAAGCGAAAAAAAAATAAAGTAAAAAATCATTGCATCAATGAAGAGAAAATATAGCAAAATAATTCGGAAACTAAGATTAGCACTGGTTTCAATTCCATTAGTTGACAACATTAATTTAATGAGTTATACAGTCTGAATAAAATTCAGGAGGAATTGGATTGTGGAATATGCAAGCTGGATAAGACGATCATAAAGAATGACAATAAAGGGTGTGAAAATTCGACCTTTTCATCAGTTAATAAAATTGAAGCTCCTGCTATGATCAAAATAAAACAAAATATAAGAAGACTAAAGCCATCCTGTGCACAACAGCCAGATGGCATGACTGAACACATCATGAAACAGATGCCAGAAGCTTGGCTAAAATCGCTTCATCCATTGTACAATCAGTGATAGAGCAATGCAAAATCCCAGATACCCGGTATCCGAATTCCACTGAATAAAAAAGTTGAAAGAGCATATCCAGGTAATTACAGGGTGATTGTCTTATTGGAAATATCTGGAAAGATAGTCAGTAAACGTTTAGGCCCCAATTCTTACCTTTTGACGGTGCAGCAGTGCAAACCGCCGCAACGCCACTCCGCCAAAGGTCGGAAGACTTTCTGGCTGCAGCAGTCAGAGCAACTACCATCCGTCCATCAGGTGAGCGTGCAAAATTGTTTTGTAAACCATTATTTCCCAAAGGCTTACAATTACTAATTAATTCTGAAAGTAATTCTGCAGATAATGCAACTTTTGTAAAGCAATGTTGGTTTGTGATATGTTCCCAACATAAGGCCTGATTACGATGTCGGGCGGAATGTCCGACCGACGTGGACACGGTGAGATTCCGACCTCCGAATCCACAGTGTCTCCGACCGCCGTATTATGATGTATACAAGTCTATTCTCAGACGGCGGTTGTTGTTGTTGTCAGAAAGTCTGTCCATAGGGATTCCGATTTCACAAATGTATCTGTGGTACCGCCGGGCAGATTTTAATGCATCCGACGGCTTGGCGGTTCCATGGCGGCTTGTAGGCCCCATGGCAAGGGTGCTTCTGAGAAACGCATGCTAATGATCACGACACCAACCATAGAATGCATTCACAAAACTACAGAGTTGATGCCAATTGAAAGAGTAGACACACCTACCAAATCAGCTATAAAAAAAAAATACCAGACCATGATCATTTGCTATCACACTTCTGCAGAGAAGGACTGACCGTCTCTATTTCTTCTGCTGAGCAGAGGCCAGCCCTTTCCACTATCACGCACTGTCATAGCACCATTCAATCCACATATCATATTTAATTTTTCACTTTTTGTACACACCTTCAATTCCACACTCACACTCATGGTAACACTCACTAAATTACACATAAGGTCCAAAAGTAACAGCCACATTTTTCTGAAGGGTTTGTCAGTGCTTGTGGAGGAAATCGTCAGATTTGAGCCGCAGTTATTTGGAAGCCAAGTCCAAAAACTTCAGTCACCCAGAAAAATGTGCTGTGGGACAGCATAGTCAACAAGGTGAACGAAGTAGCCAGCACCCTGCGACAAAGGACGATATCAGAAATAGGTGGCACAACGTAAAGAAGAGGGTCAAGGCCTTGGCCAACAGGAACCACCTGGCCGCACAGCAGACTGGTGGTGGTCCTCCCATGCAAGCATAACAACTTACTGCCTGAGAGGAGAAGATGAATGGCATCCTACCTCCTGAGAGCTTGCTTGAAATACCTGAGGGATTGGAGACTGGTAAGTTCTACCTCAACATTTGACTAATGTTATTCATTACACCTTATCACACATCACTGTAATGGTCAAAGGCTAGTAAATCTGATATGTAAAGAAAGCAGTAGCCAAGGTTTTGGAGATGTGTAATAATGCTGACAACCTGTATACCTGCACCTGAGATGAAAAATATCCAAAGTAGTGAAAATGTAAAATGTGTACATGTAGGCTGCAAGTGCATACCCATTAAGTCATCATGCCAATTGATATGTAAATATGTCCTTTGCCTAATTTGAAATTTGAAATCACAAATACTCAAGTGTCATCTACAGAAAGCCAGGTCGAAGCCATTGTTAGTAGCCATGTTACATTCCATATTGTGACAATGACCATATCAGCACAGAGATGGACCAAGAGCATAACACTTGTGAAAAAGTCACAATCTGGTCATCTGAAAAATATTAACATAATGGGGATAGGTGACGATTTCCCCATCTGAATCTGTGTTATGTTCCAGGCAATTACTCAATGTGTACCTGTTGAGGTACAATGTAGATTTACATAATTAACTGTGTGATATTGGTACCAAAAGGGCGATCTGGTTACACTTCAAGAAAGAATGTGGAAACCAGTCATCCTCAGACTCCAACCTGGAATGAGCTTTCTGGTGATTATGACTCTCTTGAACTCTTGGACATGCAGGAGGAACCTGGTCCATCAGGTTTGTCTGGGCAGATGGCACCAGTATGTCCAGCTGGGTCCACTGCAACAGCTCCCACCTCAGCTTCCAACTCACAGCTGGCCCTTACCTCAACAGTCACACAATAAAGCATGGCTCACATCACCTACAGTGTACCACAGTCTACTTCAGAGATAAGGAAGCAAAACCCACTCAATGAGGATGGAGGAGCAGGTTCTAGTGTGCAGGCACAAACCGCACCAGCTCGTGGGGGTAGGGGTGGTAGGAGGGCACATGTGGGCGCACGTCATGCAGCAGCTGGTGGCACGGATGCCCAGGCCAACTTTTCCCGAGTACTGGGTGCCTACAAGGGGTACCAGGGAGCAATGGGCCAGAAATATCAAGAACTCCGGGACATTAAACATCTGCAGGTGTCCCTAGACCACTGACTAGAATGACACAATCAGCAAATGGATGAGGTCATTGGAGTGCTGAGGGATATCAGTACCACCCTCAGCCAGGCTTTTGCACACACAACTACCCCTTCCTGTGGGACAACGGCATCTGTCCCTTCAATATCTGTGCAAGCCGCAAGGAGGGATGGTGAGCTAGGTGGAGATTCCTCAGTAACCCCGCAGCCTGTAGTTGTAGATCCTCCCACCCAACGTGGGGTGGGACGTCTAAGGAAAAATACAGGAGGGTCGGATGGCAATCCACAAACCACCGCCAGTAAGAAACGGTGCCCGGATATCCTCCTTTGTGTGCTAACTTTTCACTTTGTTGAGTATTCATCCCAAATGTTCCAGCTCTGGTGGGATGACTGTGTTGGACTTAGTACTCCAGTGATTGTGGCTTTTATCTGTATAATTTCAACCACCAACACTGACAAATTCACTCCATTGTGTGTTTTATGTTTTGTTCCATATCGTGTCATTTTTCCTAATCACCATGTCCGAAAAATAAAATCACTTAACACAACAATAATAAACAATGATACTTGCTTATGTGGTTCCTTTGACATCTAGCAAAATATGTTTTAATTAATATGTCATCCCTCTGATGAAAGTGTAAACAACTTAGGTCAACAAGTACATGTAAATTGTAACTGAAGTGCAACCAAGTCACTCAAACATAAGATAGACATACAGATGTACTGTATTTTACAAACTTCATTCCACAATACCTAATAGCAGATCGTCACCTGTACAAACAATCATCAGAAGATGACATCCCACACAAAAGTCTGTGCCACTAACCACATTTGTCATGTACATTTCTGTTGTCACAAATGTAGGAGGAGTCACATCCAAAATGCAAAATGAAATTGGAAACAAAAAATGTATTTCGCGTTACCACCTGGATCCAGATCCAATACATCATAAATGGCATACATAATCAGCAAACAAACCAAAAGTGAACAGGGCAGTACTACTAATCAGTAAGCACAGGTTCCATCCAAACAAGTCTTGCAGCATCTGTTGGGAGGTTACAAGCATATGTCAGTGGTGTTGCATACAATGATGACACACATCTACAGCTACATCCAGATTTCAACCATGGATGATGTAGGTAATATAAACGAAAAAAGTGTGGTCTGTCTCCACAACCATCTTGTGTTGGAGCACACAATGCTGCACATATTGCAAAACAACTAACACAAGATAGGAAAAAAGTCATTTGGCACTGTAGCAACTCCCAGCCCTTCAATGTGCAAGCAGGTGTCATAACAGATCTGTATGCTTAAAGTCTGTGACAGACATTCCCAGGATCAATCAATGTTCAGGTTGGACTCAGACACAGCATCATATACCTGCTGATGGCACAACTCTGAAATGTCCATCAGTTGATGACATGGCAAAGTTCACTAAATCAAAAATATGAATTAAGATGAGCTAGGAAAATAGATGTCTCACAAGTAACAGTCAACTTAAACATCAGACAGAATATTGTCAATTTTTAGACTTTTAAAGTTTTAACAATACTGTATGCATGTGACATTAACTATTTACAAAACCTGTTTTGCACAGACATTAGCACACTTTTCCTAAACTATGATGTGTACATACACATAGTCCTCATAGCTACACAACAACAAACACTGTAACATTGGAAATACATCACAGTGCATACTTACAGTCATGAAAAGAAGTTGTTGATAAGTTGTTGTTGCAAGTCACATCCTTCCGTTTCACCACTGTCATCGTCAGCCAGTCTAGGATCCTTAGCCGGTGGCTCATGCTGGTCTCCATCTTCTGTAATGAGAGGGATGATTTTCTGCACTGCCAGGTTGTGGAGCATGCAGCAGGAGGCGGTGATCTGACACACCTTCCCAGGTGAGTATTGTAGGGCTCCTCCGCCTTTGTCCAGACAGCGAAATCTGCCCTTCAGGAACCCAAAAGCCCGCTCCACTGACCGCCTTTTTCTACCATGGGCCTCATTAAAGCGGACTTCACCTGGGGTGACAGGATTCATCAATGGTGTCAGTAACCATGGCTGGTTGGGTATCCTGAGTCTCCTACATGGAAGATTGACAAGAGTTTAATGTTCAAGCAAATATTTACAGAAAATACACAAAAAATCACACACAAAAAACGTTATCAAAATTCATACTTACCAACAAGCCAGGATCTCTCTGTAAGTAGTTGTGTCATCAAATGAGGTATGATGCTGTTCCGTAGTATGTAGGAGTCATGGGCTGAACCTGGAAATCTGCCACAGACATGTGAGATGTACAAATCTGCCCAACAAACTACCTGCACATTGATTGAGTGGAAGTGTTTCGAGTTCCTATACACCTGTTCATTGGCCAGTGGTGGTATTAAGGCAATATGTGTCCCACCAATAGCTCCTATCACATGTGGAATTTCACCAAATTCATAAAATTCTGCTTTAACATTGGCCAATTCTTCATGTTTGGGAAACTGAATGTAGCTGTCCGTGTGTCTCAACAATGCCTGCAGTACATCACGTAGTACATTGCTGAACATAGGCTGGGACATTCCTCCAGATGTTGCTACAGTGCACTGAAAGGAACCTGTGGCCAGGTATTGTAGTACTGCCATCACCTTAACCTTTGGTGTCAAAATGTTGGATAGTTTTGATGCGGCCGCAATGAAAGTTCCAACTGCTGGCACAAATTATTGATGGTTGCCTTATTGAGACAGTATTTGCAGATCACGTCTCTCTCTTTCATGGTTTGCATGCCAGGAAAGGGCCTTTAGATGGGAGACTGTCTTACTGTTCCGCCACTGTACCTATGTGTGGCGTGAATACACATCAGGTATTACATCACATTGTCCCCAGTAACATGTATGTAGACAAACACAAAAAACCCATGTGACCACACATAATAGTCTCTGTCAGTGTAAACTAGCATTTAAAAAACATGTATACAACGCATACAACAGCATACATACCATTTTAAAATATGAGGCAATTCTTATAAAAACCAGGAATGAAAGGACAGTAGACTCATATTTCGCTAGTGGCAGATTTAGCAGAGGCCAATTCAAGCTGTAAACAGTCCAAATCTTACATGAAAACAACACATGCGTTACGTACGTTTACTGGCTGAGCAAAGTTTTTGCCAAACACAGTAGGATCATGTTAAGAATACCATTCTGTAAACCACATATATCTGTAGTTGCACTCAGCACATCATTCCCACAACTGTGGCATGGTGGACACTGTCATGTTGTGAAGTCTGCATTGCACATACAATGACATACACCACTAATATACACTGTACATTTGCATTAATCTGCAGATGGACACTTAAGTACGGAACACATAGATCACTTACAATGTTCTATTGAATTACACTGCATGAGTAGGGTGCTGGAAATATGAGGGTCTGACCCTCTGTGAATGTTGCATTCTGTGCATCATCCAACACACACCCTCTCTCCCTGAACATCACACAGATCTCACATTTGGGGACAGTGGCCTTCAACAATGATCTGTGGTGTATTTAGACCTCTTAATGGACATGGGCTGCTTAATGCCTAAGAAAAACATAAAACTGTAGGCAGTGCTTTCATGCGCCTTTAATCGCCAATGAGTGTTTACGGCTCCTCTCAAGGTGACTTTGTGAAGGGAGTGTGGGCGATTGACTTAGATGCTCCTTTAACAAACAATATTGTTCATCCAGGTATGGTGGAGGCCAAAGCCACAACATTGACAAAGTATTTGCACCAACTGCAACATAAATCAAAAACTGAGGTGGACACAGCCATAGGCTGTAACTTGTTATGGTGACAGTTGCGGCTCATTGAATGTGTCCTACAGTGAAGACTGACGCGGTAAACTTCCATTCCTAATGGAACAAGCTGCATCAGGGTCTGCGGCTATTTTGAACCGTGTGGTGGGCAGAGTGTCACACAGCAATCACAGCCATTGGACAAATTTGGAAAAAGCGACGGACTCGGACCTATCCATTTGAAGGTCTACACAGAAGACTGCCTATGTGGTCTACATATATGTCTTGCAATTTGCAATACTATACACTTGCCTTCAGAAACTGCCCTTTTTCAGACCTCCCCATCTCTCTGCTGCTGTTCTCATCCTCTGTGAGTTACAAGGACACGCTGTACAGGGAGCAGGGCTCCTGCCTTCACATCTGAGGAGCTGGAGACCTTGATAGACGCGATCCTTCCCCTGTATAAGCAGCTGCATGGCACACCAGAGGAGCAGGTGAGTACTATTCAGACAGAAAATACTTACTTACATGTCAGGTAACCATACACATAGGGGAGATTGTGGCACTGAGACCCAGACAGGATTCTGATTACAATTGTATGAAAGTGTGTTGGGGAATGTTAGGGACAAATACTGCTGTATGTGTGACAGTACTGTTATGAACTTTACATCAATATTGTCATGTGCATACCTCATCATAGACCACACACATCATATGGTGTTTTTGTTATGCATGTACACATCACTGTTACAGAATGTTAATTGTGTTATCTTTTAACTTTTTACTACAGAAGTGCTTGTGAAATTATAGCTCCTCAACATCTAATGGTGATTGCAATCTGTCAGTTGCATGTGTGGATAAATTGTTGATGTGGACATTCACAACAAAAACTCAACACACATCATGCCATATTAACCTTACGTCAGCCATATCACAACACCTCACATAGCAAATCACAGTGATCAACAATGGTCATGTCAGATGTGGGATGGCCACCAATTGTATTGGTTATTATGTTCAGTCAGGTCATATGATGATCATGTTTTAACAACAGCCCAGGAATACCAAGCTGAAACATAGGCAAGGTTGTAAGCCCTGTATGGACCATTATCCCAGCTGAAGCACAGTTATTTGGCCACTGTTACTGTTGTACAGGGTATTCCGTTTGTTGATTTACATAGCCTCTGTTTTGGTATCATCACGTCTCATTTGACTATGGTTTCGCAAATATGCTCTTAGTGTAGCAATTTATGTTCAAGTCATTGCTGTGAGGCACAGACTCAGTTGTCCGGAACATGTACACATTTTGTCCCTCAGTATGTTTGCCTGAAAATGAAGAACCTTTACCATACCAGTTGGTAGTCAGACTGTCATGAGTGATGCCAAAATGTATGTGTACAGTTGTGATGTCAAACATGTCACCTGCAGATATTTGGGGACATCTGCAGTGCAGTGCATGAGTGCATCACATTGTGTGTTGTACTATGGCACTGATTATTGATTGTACAATGGTATGTTGATGTTGTACCCTTCACACTGGCACATATGGCATGCAGTATTTTTCTTGGAAAACATTTTTCAAATGCTAACACAGACAAACGTGATTTGTAGTCCTATTGTGTTGGACACATGTCCATTGTTACTCAGAGTGTGATCAACAAGTTACACACTTATGCTACCTTGCATTTGCTTCCAACAATGTTTACTGAACTAAATGACCAGATTTCCGTGTTATTTTGGACAGCGTGAATCTGATAAATTGTCCATACAAGTTAGTTGTATGTCCAGGTCCGAACTGCTACTATTCCCGTCAGTAGGGCACAATGGTATGCTGGGTTAGCCGGTAAAAGACTTCATATCACCTGTGGTCAGGTCACGTCCACAATGTAGTAAGAGGGATGGCGTACTCAATTAGGGCAAGATCAGGATGGAGGGTGGTGCCAATGGGAACTGGACATGTTTTTTTAAAAATAATTGGGATTTCTGACAACATGTGCATTGTGAACATATGTAGTCTGCTAACTTACTAAATGTATACGCTAGCTGTATATGACCTATGTGACAAACCAGCTGCAGATGTACATCTTGCATGTGTACTAAGTGTCTGATTCCATGTCATCCTTACATAACAACACCCATCAGAATGTTTTTTCTGTGGAGGACCATCGGCCAGAAGGTGCGGTCCCTGGGGGGTCACACGTCAGCGCAGTGACCACTGTCACAAAGGTGGCAGGACTTGAGAGGCTGGAGTTGAAAAGTAGATGAAGTCCAGCTGGGCCTGTCACCTCCAGACTGAAGGAGTGCACACTGCACCCTGGCTGCACACTGACCCTCTTAATGGCCCGCATACTGGCGGTGGCCTATCTCAACCTTGATGGGCAGTTGAGAGCCAGACAGCAGCAAGGAGGGGGTGAGTATGGGCCTAGGTGAACTTTGTACAATACCATGCATGTTTATATTTTGCAGCCAGTTTTTCACACTTTTAGGTTTGAGGAGACTCAATACCAAAGTAATGTGTAAAATGTAGCATATTCAAAAATAGTAGTAGATGCATGGTAATGTTCGTTGATTATGGGACATGCAAGGCTAAAAAAGGCAGGGTACTGCCAGTTGTGCAATTCCGTGGTAGAATGGGCCCATGACAACCACTGTCTCATAAAACATCCATTACTTATTGTAGTCATGCACAACATAGATCCCCCAAAAAGCCATTTGTTACCCTCGTCTTTGGATTGAAGCACCCACACTTCTGTGTTAAGTGATGCTGGACCACTTGACTGTGACATGCTATGCAGTACATTCAGGTAGCAGACAGTGTATAATTGCAGGCCTTGGTAAGTGGTGAATGATCTGTGTGGAGATAGTGCTAACACCACTGGTGCTATCTGTTGTCCAATATAGCAGCTGGTAGGTTTTGAACTTATGTGTATTGATGTCACATGTCAGACTGGCCCTTACCGTAAGTGACGGACTGAATGTATCCTATCTGATGTCTAGCTAATTGCATGTTTAGGCCTATGTCTAGGTGACAACATATGTCTGTGATTGGCTAACAGAGTAGGTGTTACCTAGTAACAGCGGTGAAAATACATGGATGTGAGAGTCACACATTCCCAATGGCATTGATAGGTGTCACAAGGGAGATCAATATGTTGATAGCAAAATATCCATTGTTTGAAAAGATAACTGGCCAGTCTGGAAGTGTGGCTTAGCATACCTCTGAGAAGGGCAGATTCAGTCAGGTGAGGAACACGTGCATCTATGAGAGTCAATATGTGCATGATGAAATTTATTAGGGAGGGATAGGCTGACTTTCTGTGGTGAGATGTGTACATCAGCATTCTTCAGAGGCTTGTAAGTAGTGTTGCCAATAGGTATTAAGTTACATTATTTTCCCTTCTGTTATGGGCACAATTAAGGATGCTACATGACCTGGAGTTATTGTAAGCCACATGTCCTTTCACTAATCCGCATTCATTGGCATTGGCAGTGTAATAAACTGTGCTCACATGCACCAATGCTTTTCAGCATCACCCTGGCAGCGAAGGAGACTGAGCCACCGTTGGGGAAGCAGCTGGCCACAGTGGTTCACATGCTGGCAGTGACTAAGAGGGAACCAGTGGCATAGTAGGTGATGGGTGTGACATGGAGGAGTTGACAGACAAAACAACATCATCTTCATCAGGATCCAGCTCCAGTGAGCCCTCCCAGGTGGTGGTGGATCCTCCTGGACTGGCTTCTATTACATCTCAGTCCACCACCACCCCCTACCATCTCCTCCCTCACTGCTACACCAGGCACCTCACTCCCCACCTCTGTCTCCCCTGCTGCCCTGAGTGTGGAGGCCATTGACCTCCTGAGGCAGATCGCTGTGGGTCAGAGAGCAGTGTTGAATGCCCTACAGGTGCATACCATTCAGCAGAAGCAGATGGTGTCGTTCTTGGAGGGTATTCACCCTGAAATGTCTTCAGAACAGAGATCCATTCAGACTCTTGCATCCACACTCACGGCAGCCTTCAACCAATTTCAACTTTCCACTCACCCTCCTGCCTCTTTCCAATCCACAATCCCCATTCCCATACCTACCCATTCAAACACAAACATGACCACGCATCCACCTCAACAGCCGCACGCAGCACATAAACAAACAGACATAAGCCAAAAGACAGACATTCAAGCACTCAGCAGACAAGAGACACCCTCACTAACACATCCACTGACTTGCAGACAGATTCCACTCCCACTGCACCAAATCCCTCCAGTACAGACAAACAGGCAGACACTGCAAATGCAGACACCATGGCAGCAGACACAGCCAGTACAGACACCACACCAGCAGACACAGCCACTTCAGACAACACACCAGCAGACACAGACATATCAAATTAATCACAGCCTTCTACCTCCACAACCCTAACCCTTGACTCACCCTGTCCCCAGTCTGCCCAAAAACTCTGCCTGATTGCCCTTGACCGCTTCCCTACTCAAACTGCCCAACCCCCTTCCAAACCTAAGAAGACAACCCTTCCACCCCTACCATACCCTTCCCAATCATCCCCAAAAACGCAAACCCAGCCCCCTCCTAAAACCCAACCAACAACACAAAGAACCCATAAAAGGAAGGTTACCCTCCCAGTCAACGCCCCACCCCCTACTAAAATCCAAAGATTATCTTCCCCATCCCAACTCAGTACTTCCACGGGGAAGAAAAGTAAGCCTAAAAAAGTCCCCCATCCCTATTCCCTTCAACACCCTTCATGGATATACAATTCCTAAAATACTGAAAAACAGCCCTCCTCCAAAGAATCCTGCCCTCCCACTGACCCAGCCGACTCTCCCAATTCTGAGCCAAGCCCACCCTAGTTTTGTCCTTTTGGTGCCTGGCCTGTACGCTAGATGTCCCTTCTGCGACGGGGGGAGGTATCCCTGATAGTATATCTGAAGGCAAGTTTGGGTGGGCAACAGTTTGCTGGCCTACAACGAAAACCTTTGCACTGGCCATTGGCCTTTGTTTTTACCGTTCTGCACTCAAGAATGATTAAAGCACTTGTTATTATATTCCTGTGTCCAATCATTGTGACTGATGCTAATTGTTAGTCTTTTGTAATTTGGGATCTGTGATTACAGTTGAGTTTGCTTAACCATGATAGCATTTTGTTCTTAAGTTTGTTGTGACCTTGTGTAGAATTATGTGCCTACAGTGGCCTGGGGTCAACATTCACAGGATGTATATATAGTGGTGTGGGGCAAATGGCCAGACATTGCATTGGATGTTCTATGCTTTCATGGGTTTTGCCACTTTCTTTGGCCAGTGTCCAAGTGTGTCAACGGACAGATCTCAATGAGGTATATGCTGCATATGTATTTGATGTGTACAAAGTAGGAATTTTTATCTGCACACTTTTGGGGGGGTTGTGTTTTCATACATGATAGGCACTTTGAAAACACATGTACACAACGCAATGTGTACATTTCAGGGTTCTTTTTTTACTAGATATGGGCCAATTGCTCTTTCTTCTGTGGCGATTGTTATGAACTTCCAATGACACATTTGCCACATGTGGATGCCACTTTGTGTCAATACCCATTAGTCCCAGATGAGTTCTACATATCCTGTTCACATGAAGACTAAGAGGTCAGTGCAAATCAGACTGTCTGCTGGCCCTGTTGACTTCCAGGACTCCACTAATTTTTAGAAACCATTATATGCAAGGAGTCCATATACTGTGGACATCTGATGATTTGGAGCTTGAATAGTTGTAATCGCATTCACTTTAGTTGCCTATTTCATGTGGGTTATGTGTGTGGGTCTATTACAGTGCTGTTAAGCTGTGTTTGTTTAATTTGGAATTCCACAAAGATGTAAGTGTTAGTTGCACGAGGACCGATCTTATGGTACAAGATTGTGTGTCACAGGAGTTGATAGCTAATTCATTGATGGTGAGATTGTCTTGAATGACACTTCATTGCACGCATATGTACATCAGCTTCTAGGCTTAACTCACAGTTAGTGCATGTCAGCCTGTGCCTGTGCCTGTACATTCTGTCTTGATGTTGTTACAAACATAGCCCCACAATAGATCTTTCAGCCAGGGATGTAATACCCTGTAATTTAACATGGTCTCCAGCCTCCAAGGGGTGTATGTGCTATAAGAGGGCATGATTGTTGTAAGTTGTGGGCCATGGTTGTCAAGAAGTGTTTGTGTGTCAAGTGATGTGGAGTGTGTGCATATGTCTGGGTAGGATGTGTCACCTGTAACAGTGGCACATACACACGCTCTTTGACTTCTGGTAGAGTGGATCAGTCTAGTGATGTTTGGATCTGTGACTAGTTTATCTTGTTCATCACAACAAGAGTTTTAGTGGCTTCATAAAACAGGGAAGTAGGGTGGGGACTCGTAGGGACATATAGCATGTCCATGTGGCCACCTTTAACAGCCATGTAAGCCACATAAAAGTGTTTTGCACTTAGTAGTACACATATGGTATGCCATTACTTCTGGCATAGGACAAGATCAAGATAGGTGAATGTACACCTTACATTGCGCCTAAGATGCAAAAGTGTTTGGTATTGGCAATGGATGTTATTTTCAATTCAATTTGGTGACACAAAAATGGCTTCAATACATAGGTATTTGTAGTAGGTTCAATACTGACCTTAGGCAATTGTGATTGTAGTGTTACACATATCTCAGCTACTAGTTTTGGGGCAGTGGTATTTGATGCTATTGTAAAGTCTGCTTTCTGTCTGTTCAAGATAGCTGCACTCAATGGAGTTTTGATTGAAGCTTTCTGTGCAGACAAGTTTACCTACTGCCAATGCTATGGACTATCATTCACGAAACCACTTCATGGACTGGTATACAGCTGTCAGTGCTCGCACCTCCAATTCACCTTCAGCCCCCTCATGTGGTACTTCTTAAGGTAGACCTTTTCACTCTGACATTGCACTGCAACAACCTCCTTCATGGTGCAGAGCAGAAACTCAGTTGGACCCTCAAAGTTTGCTCCTAGCAGTGGTGAGGGTGGTATTGGGTTCAAGGAGGATGTTGTGTGTCAGTGTATTGGTATCGGTGGCACATACATTTGTGTGTGAATTTATGTTATGTTGCCATGACATGTGACACATATAGCAGTGGTGAGATTACAATAAATGTTTATACATATATATTTGTCTATGCGCATTTTTAGTCCTACATTTATGTTGGCCTGTCCCTGTATTTTCATTTCAAACTCCGATCACCCGATGCTGAAATTCCCTCCCGCTTCATGCTAACCATGCCACAGAGTAGTTTCACATTAGTGGACCTTCGCTTTGTGGTCACTTCAATGTCTATGGGTAGGTATGTCACTTACCAGCGGTGTCGTCTGTGACGGTTCTGATTTTGCAGGTAATCGAGTAGGTAGAATAGCGGTATGACATACGCGATGGGTTCCTTGGCTGCACAAGAAATGTAGAGGTGAGTTTCGGACTTTTAAGCTTCCCCTTATGCCAGCTCTGATGAGATGGTTGGACCGCCACAGATGGCACATCGGAAATATGCATCGTAATTGGGCGGGCAGCTCCAGGGCAGGACTGCGCTCCAATCGGCTCCATTGGTCCTTTCCGAGACCTGCGCGGTCGGAATTTCTTGTCGGAATCGGAAGAACTGCGGCAGACGGGAAGCCATGTATTCAAATGAATCATAATGCAGTGGTTGGAGCGACCACTTCCGACGAGACCTTCGGCGGACAACCGACTCCGACAGGACCACGGAAGCCGGTCTGCCCTATATCATAATCAGCCCCATAATCAGCGATACCTGTGTTTATTTTGCATGTTCACTTATTATTCCTGGTGAACATTAATTAAGGTGTCACTTCTTTCTGAAGATGCTGGACCAAGGATCATCTCTATATAATCAAGGAGCCAGGTTCCGCAGCTGACATCACAGGGGATATCAATACCACACAGATCTGTGCCTGGGGTTAGTGAGTGCAATTTTGCATTTCACGTCTTCATTGAACATGAACACCTCAATGGTACAGTTTGAGCAATAACATGTAGGCTTACGTAAACAAGATCACATTTGGAACTTCAGATAGATGCAGAGAAGAATTATTCAAACTGTTGTGTTGTAGCACATGATATATTATGGCAAATAATTAATATGTTGCAACCTCTGTCTCTCAAGTGCTGGGTACAATGAGTCACTTGATGAAGCTAAACCATTTTCCAGTGGAGTGCTGCCGATCCTCCTCCAAGCAGCAATATCAGTGGCTAGCACTGCTCAACAAGACGAGGATGAGGAAGAAGAAGAAGCTGCTGGTTGCGGAGGAGGACATGGATGAGAGGGAGGGAATTGTTGGCCCCCTGGTCAAAGGACTCAAGGCTACATCAGGTCCGGCTAGCATTGTACATTACACTTCCCTTCTGAGGATTGCCCATTTCCAGCATTAAGCCAACCAGCCACAAAGTTCATGTCCCCCAACACAACCATCAGCTCCTCACAGCCATCATGTCAGAGGTCGTTGAGTTGAACCTCTTACACACTCCTCCCATGACAGTGCATTCCAGGCTTATTCTCAAGCATCTGAAGGACATAGCACTCCTGGTGAGGAGCAGGTATACCCTAGGCATGAATCTCCTGCCCAGAGCCTCCCAGGTGCCCTCATTTCCTGTGCAGGTGGACCTTACGGTTATATCAGAGGACATCCCATGAATCCCATGGGACATTCCATGAATCCCATGGGTGGCAGATGCTCATGTTGGGCAGTGGTAAGAAGATTTTTTTCAACAACTGTCTGATGTGAGGCAGGACTTTTGTACAATAGCGGCTCATTTGTCTCACATTTTAGACTCACTCCTGGAAATCCCTCAGATGATTGACAGGCAGACCTGTGTCTTGGACAGTATTGTGAAATGTTGTGAAATGTTGCAAGACATGCCGAGGATGCACCATGACCAAATAACAATGTATAGGGAGGAGAGTGCAAGACACAATGCCTTGGCTATGCAGATAATGGAGGGCATGTTGAAAAATGTTCAAAGTCTTCCTTCATAATCAACACATGGAAAGGACCCAACACACCAACCTGCTCCCCACCCTCCCTTCCACCAGTACCACCACCTGCACAGGCACCTCCCCTCCTGCACAGGCATATCACCCACCTGCATAGGCACATCCCTCACATGTACAGGTGCGTCCCCACCTTTGCAGGCACCCCCCCACCTATACCGGCCTCCCTACCTGTATAGGCACCTCCACCAACTGTAAAGGCTCCCCCTCCTTATCTGAGCAAACTAATCCACCTGCGCAGGCAGCTGCCACACACCCACCCACACTTCGCACCAACCCAGAATATGCACTAAATCACAGCGATCCTACCACCACATTTGTGAAGTTGCAAGTGAGATCCCTGTGAGTACTGTAAATATATAATAACTCAAAAGATATGTAAATAAACCTAATGGGGACATACTTATGATTTTATCATGCAGCACAGTGGAGCAGGTCACCTTGCTGCGCTGGGTGATAGGGAAAGGGAAGGAATGTGCCATACTTAACACTACAATGCATTCTTGACATTTTTCAGCCCTGGTGCACAATGTGCTGCCTAGTGCAAATGCAAGCGCTCTTGCACTATGGTGCAAGGGTGTCTGCATTGTAAACAGGATTGTTTTGTGCAGAAAGGGACACCTTTCTGCACAAAAACAATCCCTTGAGGCATTTTCCTTTTTCTATGTGTGCTGCAAAATGCAGCACACATAGAAAGAGAAAGTAACGAGGAGAAATAATATTTCTCCTCGTTCATTAATGTCATTAATGACAGTATTTTATGTATTATTAATTTGATGATTGAGTCTCTATGACTTTTTTGTATAGAAAGTTGTTAATATTTTTGTGTGTCTTCTTTGTTTGCAACTGAATGAATATGAAAAAACAAAATGAATTTTGATAAGTAAAAAATAAAATAAAAAACTTGGTCAAATAAAATAATTATCTTTGACCTTCACGGTAAATCATAAGTGTATTTAATGATGCAAGGTCCAGGTAAAACCCCCTTTTTTCCTATTATATGGCCCTACCTGCACTTTGTCCACTTGGGCCTAACTCCTTTGCGTTGATAACTTTTAGAAAGTGGGCATTTCTAGGTGTTTATGACACTTTGTGCATTGCAGCTGACTCCAATCCACATCTAGGGCAGAGTGACAGCTAGGTTTTGTGCATACTTTCCAGACAGCCGTCACAGAGGGAGTTTGGAGTGTAACAGGTTTGTATTTGCATTCATCTGCATACTGACAGCCTTGGACTGGGAGAGAGGGAGGCAGGGCACCCTCACATTTGTATAGGCTGTTTCCTGACCTCATATACCCCCTACTGTACATCTGGAGCTAGAGCTGGGTTGAAAGGTAGTGTTGTGCACTTTTAAGGTTCTTTTGAAGTTACCTCCACATCAAAGACATTTTGAGTATGTTGGACTTGGCACTTTTTGCAGGGTCATCCCAGAACCTTTTGTCTTCCTCCTGGATTTTTTCTGACCTGTTGTTGGTGGTGTTATGGCTCTGGGCACTTTATAACTGCTGATCAGTGCTAAGTACATGTGCTCTCTCTTGTAAATATGGTAAGATTGGTCTACACCTGTTTGGCAGATTTAAGTTACCTGTAAGTTCCTTGTACAGTGGTATCCCATATACCCAGGGCCTGTAAATTAAATGTTACTGGTGGGCTTGTAGTGCTGCTTACATCACCCACTGAAGTAGCCTTTCAAACCTGTCTCAGGCCTCTGCCACTGCAGGGCATGCACGCACAGTTTACTGCCGCCGTGATGTGGCATGTTAAGTGGTTGCCACATCTGCAATCCCCTTTCACAACATATAAGCCACCCCTAAGGTAGACCCTATCAAGCCCTATGGGCAGAGTGCTGTGTAGGTAAAAGGTAGGACATGTGACTTAACTGTGTGGCATGTCCTGGTAGTGACAAACAGCCTATTTGGTTTCTCACTGCTGTGAGTCTGCCCTCTCATATGGTTGCATTGGGGATTCCCTGATTTGTGCTTCAGTGGTAATTTCTGACTTTAGAGGGGTAGCGTGACCATGTTTGCTATGGTTGGGATTATAGTGATAAATCCTTCTTATTGGTGAAAGCAGATTAATATTACTATTTTAGAAATTCCACTTTTAGAAGTGGCCATTTCTGTGTGCTATGTGTCTTTGTGCCCTGCCTGGACGTGTATTGACTATCTGGTTCTGACTGACAGGGGATGTGCATTCATTCCAGCCAGTCCCTGGGGGGTTGAGGTGTGTCCTGCCTTTCCTGGTTGACACAGCGCTAGGCTGAATAGAGCTGATCTGAATTTAGAGTAGCTGGAGGAGTTTTCCTGTGCACCTGAATAGGCCTGGTGTGCATTTAAGTGGTGGGAGGAGTAGCCCCTGCACCTGAAAAAGGCTGTGCCTGCCTTCTACAGTGCTGGCTCCACCCCCCTGTGGTGTGTCTGGGGCCAGGGCTTACAATGTGAATTGGGGTGTTGTGCCCTTGTAAATGTGTTTTATAGTGCCCCCAGAACAAAGACACTAGGACTATAAGTAAAGGGGCTGTGGCCCCATGTGAACAGGGAAGACACTGCGAGGACTGTACCTGGCTAAAGGACAGCCAGGAGGAAACGCCATGGGACTGGATAGCTGAAATGCTGAACTGCAGCCTGTTGGGCTAAGAGAAGGACTGCTACTATGACTACAGAAACCCTTGTTCCGGCCTACCTGCCTGCACCCTGTTGCTGGTTCTACCAGTGTTCTGCCTCTCAGAAGCAGGTGTCATTGTTTGTGTGCTCAGCCCAAAGGTGAAGGGTGAGCCCAGTGGCCGTCATGCGCGATTTTTAAACATACTGTTGAGAGGGGCACCAGCGTGTGCTTTGGCCAGTGCGTGGGGAGCACAGCATGTGGCCTGAAAGGCGATCCCGCCTTTCGTGATTTTGGCCACCAACAAAAGGGAAAACCGAAAGAAGCGTGCTGTTTTTTTCCCCCTTACCTATGGGAGGGTGAGAAGAGTTGCCGGTCGTGACCGCCCGGAGTCCCAATTGCTAAGCAACCACTGAGGGTGCCATGTCGGAGGATCTCTGTTGCCAGAATCTGGCACTTCCTAGGGGGGCGGGGCCCAACAGCGAGGGGAAGCCGAAGTCTTGCGGGCTCCTATCACCTGTTGTTCGCAGGGAGAGAGGGAGACGCGGCCCGCCGCAGCCCTACCCAGCAGAGCGCTGCATCAAACCTTGGAGCAGTGAGGACGTGCTCTCTAGGTCGGAAGAAGCTGCCCTGCTTCCCTCTGCATGCCGCAAGGGCACCCATTTGAGAAAAAGCTCACTGTTCCTGGTCCGGGAACCGAGGTGAGGCCGCCCACGTGCGCAATGCTTACAGCCGTCCGCACAGCTTAGGAGGGCTCCGGACGGGCTGCAGCGCCGTAGGGTTGGGGAAAGAAGTAGCAGGATTGTTGCTAAATGCCCAGCAGTTGTCTGCTCATTATCAGCAGAGACTGGGTGTGTGTTGCACCCCCCCGGATTTGGTGCGCTGGGGACCGGGGCCATTCTTTTTAGGCAGGAACGGGGTGAAACCTCAACGGAGGTCCCTGACTCCCAAAGGAGAAAGGATCTCCACAAAATTACCGCATTCCCTGTGGTAGGCGGGCAGGTAGCCCAGGAGCCTACTCAGGGAAGACAGTGGCTGCCTCGGGTAGCAGGAGCGCAGGTGCCGCTCGTAGTTGTGGTGACCCATTGTCTGGGTTGCACCCTATGTACAGTGCAATAATGGCAGTATGCCTACTGTTGACATGAGGTTATTAATGTGTGCATCCTACAGGTGGACTATAGTGCGCTACTACTGTTGTTTATGCATAGGGTTTTACACTAAGTGTAACCCTACCAGTCATTACTGGTCGCCCTAACTGTTATGGTTGTGACAGTGGCCTGATTGACCAAGTGGTTTATGTAATCCCTGTGATGTCTATGACAGTGGTCTGATTGGCCCAGTGATTTATGTAATCCCTGTGAAGTCATGACGAGTGCCTAGGGGCACACTAATATATGTGATTGTGATCTAATGTGTTTTTATGGATAATACAAAGGATATTTTTATATAACCTTGTGTGGAGTCTGTTTTATGGTGTGCCTAGGGTGTCACTGTTGTGTGAGTGTGTTGCGCAAACGCTTTACACATTGCCTCTGGGAAAAGCCTGACTGCTCTGCGAAGCTTCCAAGGGGGTGAGCAGGGGTTATCTTCAGTGTGTAACTCCCTTGCCCTGACTAGAGTGGTGGGTTCTGCCTGGCTTAGGTGCATACCCTTGCCAACCAGAAACCCCATTTCTAACACAGTATAAGTACAGGGGCTCTGACCCCATGATTTTAGACACTCCATGGGACTTGTAAGCAGACGCTGCTGTCTCTACATGCTGCACCTTGCCAGAGGACTGCCAGAAAGAACCACCATTGGACTTAATTGCTTGAAGGGCTGACCTGCTGCCTGCTTGGCTGAGAGGACTGTCACTTTTGCTAATGAGACACTTGTGCTAGCCTCTCTCTCTGTGCTCTGCTTTTGGTGCCCCCAGTGTTCTCTGGGGGCTTGTGGGCTTCCCGCCCCTCACATTGGTGGGGGGTTTAAGGGGCCCAGGAAGACTCCAGTAACTTTTCCAGTGTGGGTGTACAGTTTCTACACCATCACGCCGAAGCAGACATCGCAGCCAACCGCTGCAAAAAACCCCTAGTGGGTCCACGGAGATCCAGAGAGCTGGGCTCACCAGACTGAGGGGAGACAAGTGACCCACAGCCATGCCCGAGGCTCCCGCTGTGGTACTGACAATCTGAGCCTGATAAGGAAGGTGAGAGGCTTACCGACACTGCCCTACCTTGGAAGTCCTGAATACGGGAACAGGAACCCACAGAGGTATTGTTGAGTGGGTTGGGTCCAGAAGCATGGTGAGTCCCTAGTGCTCTTGTGGACAGTCCTGGTGGCCTTACAGAGAGCTGCATTGGAGCAGCTCCAGTGTTGAGGGATCCAAGTACTGAGTCTGAGTAGTCACAAAGGGCTACGGATTCACCAACATCTCGAGAGGGACTTCTTTTGGTGCATTGGTGGCCCAGATTGGAATCCAAGCCACATGCACCACCAAGTGCGGGTACTGTGGGACACAGGATACTTTCATCGTTCTCTACCAGGCCCGAGGGGGTCCTAGATTGCCCAGTAGGGTGGGTATTTAGAACTTTGGACCGGAACACACCTAAAAAGAGTGCCGGTGCGCTGTGGCCTTTGTGATCAGGGTGAAAGTGTTGATCCCTGTGCAGAATCTGTTACGTACTTCATGCCAGGCTCTGAGATTGATGTATGTCGAGTTTATGCCCTATACTGACAGAATAACAAACACTATTTTAGGGGCTTCATGAGGGGCACAGTAGTGTTTTCTTTCATGATGTTTTGCAGCATAAAAGACATTCTTTGATTGCACACATTGTAATGTTTTTTTTGGCAATTGCCTAGTTGACAAAGTTATTACTGAGTTATGATATTTTGGTCTATGGCTTATGTATAATATATTTTATATTTTCATATAACATTGTGTGGAATCTCTTTTGTGGTGTATTTATTGTGTCACCAGTGTGAACGTGTTGCACAAACGCTTTGCACATTGCCTCTGAGATAAGCCTGACTGCTCTGGGCAAGCTACCAAGGGGGTGAGCAGGGGTTATCTTGGGTGTGTATCTCCCTTACCCTGAGTACAGTTGGGGATTCCGCCTGGCTTAGGTGCATACCCTAGCCAACCAGGAACCCCATTTTTAACACTTTGCATAGCAGCAACTTGGGCATCCTCCTTTAAGTTTGATGATGAATGCAGGTTGGGCAAAGGAAATATAGGACGACTGAGTTTCGGGCCAGTTTTATCGGGCGTCTCTTGTTCTCCAGAGAAGTCGTTTTATTCAAAAACGAAAATAAATCAGGTGTGTTATGTTATTAATTTTTCTGTACCTTTCTTGATAAATATAGCTCGAGCTTTCCTCCTTATCGGGTTTAAGGACTAGGAGGAGAAAAATCATGACATTTTTGTAAAAACAAATAAACAATATTTGTTTAAGGAAATAGAAGTAAGAAAACTCAATAGAATTTGATTATTTTTTACTAAATAAGTTTTTTAAAAAAACAATCCTTCAAATCGGGCCTTGTTGGGTCCCAACATGGGTGCGACTTTTAGAGAAATAGGAGACAAACTTATTTCACAATACTGCAAGAAATGAGTATGCAAACTCTCTTTTTCTGAGACTGCAAACTCTCTTTTTTTCCGACCCTGTTTTACTTATGTGACACATTTATTAGGTACGGTTTGCATAGCTTTCTAAGCCTCTGAAGCAGCTTCAAAAGTGCTTGATGCTAACGGTAAACATCAACGTTAAGCTTTCCAATTAAACGTAAGTAAAGAGATAGGCACTCTGACTGCAAACAAATTACATAGCTGTCTTTGATCACAGAAATTTGTTTTTATCCTGATATGTCGAAAGCGGAAAATCATATACGCGCTTGTACAGTACCTACAAAATGCAAAATCAATAAATTACATGTTACATCTTCTTACAAAAGATAAGAGGGTAGTAATTACCAGTTGACTGTGGCACATAAAAGTATTCATAATCGAACTGCATGCCAATCCACTGCTATATGATTTGCACTGGAAGCTTCAAGTCTGGATGAGAGCTCTAGCAACATCTTTCTTAAGCAAGTTTCCTTCCACCTACAGAGTGCATCTAACGGGGATGATTCATGTCTTCTGAGAAAAGTAATTGCAAAGAGCCGTCAAACAAAGGAAAAATTGTCAAGCCGAGCAGGTGACGCTAGAACATCGTCACACGCTAGTAAGAATCGACTTAACCTAAAGCCCAGGTTTAAGTGACAATGTATCCTATAGTATCCCTATATTGAGGGAAAAATGCAAAAAAGAAAATGAAAGCATTGGAAGCACACGTACATGAAGTTATTGAACTATGGGGCATATTATCTAAAAAGTGCGCTAAACATCGCAAAGCGTGTTTAATGAGCACTTTTTTATCGCCGGCTATCGTCGGAATAATTTGCCATGCTAACGCTGTATTAGCGACATTTAGCGCTATGGCGATAATTATTCCAGCCATAGCGGTGTTTTCCATGAAACATCGCTGGTTTTCCAGCGATGTTTCATGGAAAACGGATAACCTTGCTGATACGACCCTGTGGTCGTATCAGCATAATCCACCCCCCCATGTTAGATATAGCTAATACCTGCTAATTGCAGGTGTTAAATAAATGGCGATGACCCCGGTTAGCGCGACTATTCACGTCGCTAACTGGGGCCATGGCCACCTTGCTAATAGGCGATAGGCCTGTTAGCGGGTGTTTCCCAGGTTTGTTAGTCGGGAACGCCCACTTTGCATGCCATTAGCGATAAATATCGCTGACATGCAAAGCGGTAAAAACACGGGCGCTAATGCCCGAAAACTGTCTCTAACTGCTGTTAGAGACAGTTTGCTGATAGGGCGATAAGAATATCGCCGCTTTAGCGGCAAAAAGTGCCGCTAAAGTGGCGATAGTGCCCTTGCTAATATGCCCCTATATGTTATATTGCTTTTTCTGGTAGTATTGCAGGTTTTGATTTTACTATGTTCAAGTCATGATATGGTATGCTAAATTGCTAATATCGGTGAATACAATGTCAATGTACGCCACGATATATGCATGTATAACAACGTCAATACCAGTGAATACAATGTCAATGTACGCTATAATCGATGCATGCATAGCAATGTCAAGACCAGTAAAAACGATGTTGATGTAACAATGACAAATGACAAATGGCTATGCCATGGCTATGACAAATGTACGCATAATAATTAAAATGTTGGTAAATATGATATCAATGACCGCCATGTTATATGTACACGTAATAATGAACTCATATTATTGCTGGAGAATTCATCTGAGATGACCTCCCCAACACCCCGAGTCAGAGACATGTGGTCAGACAGTGCCTGCGACCTAAACCCCAGCCTACCGATTGATAAGTCCAGGTAGGGTTACACTTAGCCTGAAGACAACTGCGCTAACAGGGAAAACCCTGATCAATCCCACAGATAGTTACATGAAAAACAGGTCAGAGAAGATTGGCCCCAAAGGAGCGCGCTCACAAAATACCACAAAGTCAGATGCCACTTGTAGGTAGGAACACTGTCCAGTCAGGACACAGTATGCACACCATGCCACTCGCAGTGATCACGTGCTCCACTTGTAGGATAACTGGATACATACACACAGGACCACACTAGCTCTCCCCGAGGTTGAGAGACACCTGTGTAACCTTATCAGATGGCTGTATTTATGTTTTATGACTAGGCCCAGATCTACATGCTTTAGAAGCATGTGTAATCATTTTATTGTACCTCACAAACTGTATATATTAGCAACCAAAACTTCTGTACATTGAGACTGTCTTCAGACATGACTCTGATGCTCTCCCGGCCACTGCGTTTAATTAAACCATCTGGTTTCTGTTTTACCAAATACCTCTTGTCTTTTCATTTTTTTCAAAGTAAATTCATATACGAGCAACATTTTGGTGAGCCAAATAGGAGAAATTGGTTTATCGAGCCTGACTGCTGCCGAAGGACAAGGACCCCTGCCAAACGAATTCACATGTGCGCAACAAGACGAGTGAGCAGACGCCATAATTGATTAAAAGTTCTGCTGAATCCGTGGGGCAGAAGTCCATCGGGAGGCAGCCATCACAGAGTAAGAGACTACATCTGACCCTTAGTCCCAGTATATGGCATGTGGCAAACTAGGACAAGCGCAAAATTAATTTTTCCCTAGTCAGCACACAAGAGAAAGTGAAGGTAGTTTGAGTTTAGTTTGCTTGGACCTCTAGGCATTATCAGGGGAAGCAATGAGAAAAACAGTGACTAATCACAAAGTTTGCTTGGAATTCTTCTTACCCTACAACTCCTCCGTAAATTAACATCAGAAGAAATCTTAAGCTGCGGACCAGAAACATTACCACGCTGTATAGCCTTTGACAGACGAGAAACATTCCACCATTGACCATTGTCGAGGCGAACAGCGTGGCCCTTAATCTCGGTAATGTAATGAGGTTCTCTGAATTTCGACTTCCCTTTTTGTAGTAACAAAGGGTCTTTAACCCTGACCAAGTCTCCTACAGTAAACTTAATCACTCTCCTTTTTCCAGAGTGACAAAGCTTTTCATATTTAGAGCGATTGAAATTGTCAGAGGCAATCTTAGCCTTAGAGGCCTCAGCAAATACAGAACAATCACCTCTGATAGCATTGAGTTTCCAAAAGGGGCACGGAGAAGATGAAACCTTTCTGCCCCTCATCAATTCAAAAGGAATAGTACCAGAAACATTGTGAGGGGTGGTCCTATACACCCAAATCATGTTTCTAACAGCCGTCTCACAATCACCATTGCTATTGAGAGTACTCTGCACACATTCAACTAGAACCCTATTAAACCTCTCAACTTTACCATTGGATTGAGGGTGATAAAGAGGAGTGCGTAGGTGTTTCACGCCCAATTAGGCCCAAAACTCTTGCATAGATACTGAGGTGAATTGCACTCCATTATCAGTTAAAAGCTCCTCCGGGACACCCCCTCTGGAGAAAACATCTTGCAGAAAACGGATGACAGCTTTAGAATTGGGATCAGAGACGCCTCTTACCTCCACCCACCTGGAAAGATGAGAGCAGTGAGAGCAGTGTCAGGATTGGAATCTGGAAGCCTGCGCAGTGTGCACAAGCGCTGGAGTTGAGGATCGGGAGAGGAGCAATGCAGTGATTGCAGCGGCAGGTAAGTAAAGATTTATATTTTTAATTTCTCTTTTTGTCAGTCCATATTTTTGTATCCCCCCTTGCACACCTGCTGCCCCACCACTGCCGATCCCGAGCAGCCACCCCTGGGCATTACACAAATGGTACGCATAGGCCCTGGGTGTGATATAGGGTCACTTATTTATTCTTTCTTGGGCTGCTGAGTGTTACTGTTAGACTTGGCTTTTTCAGCGGGTTCACCCCAGACTTTTTGCTTTTTCACCTCCTGTTTTTTACACTGTTTTGTTGGTTTTAGGACTCTGGGCACTTTACCACTACTATTCAGTGCTAAAGTGCATATGTTCTCCATGTAAATTGTGTTTATGGATTGGTGTTTCCATATTTGGCTTATTTGATTTACTATTAAGCCCCTGGTACAGGCCCAGGGCCTATAAATCAAATGCTACTAGTGGGCCTGCAGCGCTGGTTATGCAACCCACACAAGTAGCTTTTCAGAGGTGTCTCAGACCTGCCCTTGAAGTGTCTGCACGCAGTTTTTAACTGCCATGTCGACCTGGCAAGCGGACCCGATTGCCAGGCCCTTCCCTTTCTTACATCTATGTCACCCCTAAGGTAGGCCCAAGTTAGCCCCCTGGGCAGGGTGCAGTGTATTTAAAGTTAGTACATGTAGTGGTGTATTTTTGCATGTCCTCAAATTGAAATACAGTGTATTTCATTTTCACTGTAGAAAGGCTATCTCTCCCAAAGGTTAACATGGGAGCTGCCTGGTAACACTTTACCAAGGTAGCTTGGTAGTGGGAGCTGGTAGAAAAATGGAGTTTAGTAAATATGATTTTTACATGATGTGTTTGAAAATACCACTTTTATAAAGTGGGTATTTTCTAACCCCGGGCAGAGTTCGTGTAGACGCACTACGCGAGGCTACGCGAAGCGGCAAAAAAACTCTGTAACGTTACGCGGAGTTACACGAGCATGCGGATTTGGTTGTTCCGCATGCTCCCGTATGCTCGCGCATGCTCGCAAGATGTTTTTGACATTCAGCAACGCGGATTGCGTGTTCGGGGGAAATGTCGCGCGAACTTCACCACGCGGTCGCCAATGGGCCCGGCCATCTTGTTTTCCTACTCTTTGCATGGTTCTGGGGCCTGTTTCTCATCCTGCTCTAATCTTTTCAATCCTTTATTTTTTACACTGCTTTTCTGATGTTTTTTATTTATTATCTATCCCTCGCTCTCTCTAAGTGTATATTTTGCGTTTAATTTCTACTTTCACTGCGTTTTTTTGACTTTTTTCTACTGTTTTATATTACTTGCTTTTTTACTCTCCTACTTCTTCTCCTGACTTTATATTTTACTCCTACATTTTCTTTTCTGCCCCCCGCCCACCCAGAACCATGGCTAAGGGTACCACTACATCCTCCACTAGCAAGGGGACGGCGCCTGCCACGAAGAACAGCAGCCTTCCTTGCAGCAGACGGCGCCCGGAAGGGGTGCAGCCCCGGGCCCTTTTTGCGGAGGTGGCCGCCCTTGTTTTTTTTGTTCAGTGCCACCTTCCCTTGACATTGGCAGCAGGCGGCAGGCCCGGCTCCGGTTGCGCTACTCAGGAGCATCACTGCCGGTGGGCGAGGGCGCGCCGGGCAGTGTTTCGCTGCTCTGGGGTCCGGCGCACCCATAACCAGCTGACCCACCGGTGGTCAGACATCTTGGACCGGGAGCAGTACCTGCTGGACCTGCTAGGTGTTGAGGTCGTGGGGCTTGGTGAGTAGCTAATTATAGTAGTATTGTGTGTTCTGTTCTGTGTTACTGTTATTGCGAATATTATCTTTTTCCCAAATAGCAAGAATGCTGCTGCTTACATTGCAGGTAAGTTACGTTTAAAAATCTGCTGTTATTGTTATTCTTCTAGACACTAGACAGGTGCTCAGCGCCACTAATCTTACTTGTTTGCAACTTTGCGCTCGCTTGGGCTGATTATGTTAGAGAGTTTAGAAAACTTAAGTTAGGTAATGCTAGAGAGACTCTAGACCTTTCCTGTGTCCTCCTGTCACTAAAATATTGGTGTATTGATAGGTAGTTTAGTTAATTAGTATTAGTTGGTAATTTTTTAGCTGTACGCCTGACGCATCCTCCGTCACGTCACGTGGAGTGCTGACTCCAGTCCTTAGTAGAACCTTTTGTAGTTTGTTAGTGAGTGAGTAATATAGCAACTAAGTCATCATCAGCAGAACATCAGCAGCAATCAACCAACAATTTGGGGTATGCAAATTTATGCATGCGTCCTCCATCTATGCATTTTTGAGGACTAAAATAAATGGAAATGCAGACTTAGTGAACAATTGGCCCGTCTGGAATAGGTGGGCTAGGTCAGGTGGTACTTAGGTTTAGGATTCTGGAATCAGAAAGGAACACTGGATTAGTTCATAAATAATAGCTAGACGGTCCGCGAATCCCGCGATACTACTAGTCGATCAGATTAGATAGGTCAATTGTATTGCAATTTTTGTTTCCAAAAATGTTTTTTTGAGCGTTTTTTAAAATATTTTATTTGTTTCACACCAATCATCAATGTTTGTTTCTTTCTTTATTATATCTTACATGATCAGCACCCAGGGGTAAGAAGACGGGGTCGGAGTCGGCGGGAGCTGGAGAAGATGCCTCCCAGGGCCAGGACCACTCCTCTACCGAGGGCTCTGCTGCTGGCCCCAGTAAGTCCTCCTGTTGTTAATATTAATAATTATATTTCCCTAACTTTTACTGCAACTTATTTATTCCGAACTATTATTTCCGTTTCCTAATTCTATTTTTTACCAAATCTTCTTCGATCTATCTGTTTCTAAATTCTTGTTATCCCTGCCTCTAACTGCCTCTGCTCTGACTCTCTGTAATACTAGTATTAGTCTGTCTGTAGCTAAGCTTCCCCAGTTGGCCACTCTTTATTTTTAAAAAGTTTTAAAACTCAGATTCACCAATAGCTCTAGCCACTGAGTCCAGTCCTTTGGGTTGTCCTCTTCTAGTCTTCTTAAGAGGCTTTTCGACAATTGCCACCAACAAAATGCCCAACCAGATATTTTACTATTTTTGATAGGATAGGACATACTACTACTGTCTACTCTATTCTAGTACCCGATTTGTACTAGTGATGTATGTGGTGTATGTATGTATTTTAACTATTTTTTCAATCTTGCTAGTGAAAAAGAACAAATAGGGGGAGGCGTATATGGCATCTAAAAAATGTGTAATGTTTTTTCTAGGCGCACCGACCACCAGTGCCAGGGCCAGCGGCCGGGCAGGCGACACCAGCCAGGAGGGGGCAGCGGATGCGGCAGCTGCCACAGGAGTGGGTGAGCCAGCAGCAGGTGTGGGCGGTGGTAAGTTATACTTATATTCCTTACTTATTGACAATAGTTACACACTCGCTGCAAGGGTGTACACTGTATGTTGAGAGAGACTAAGTTGTTGTGAACAACGGTTGAAGAAGAAGACACCATTTACTTTGCATCAGAGCAATAGCATTAGCGGCGGGAGTTGAGTAACTAATGGCCTCTTCTATCTGACTTCAACTCTGCTGGGAAAGTTTTATGGAGAAGACTAAGGATCAGACGACCTTGATGGATGGGTTGAACGAAAAGGGAAAGAAGGATGGAAGGAGGAAGGACGGGCTCAGATATAATATGTGACTGGCAGAGAAGGATGCGTGGGATACATAGGTGGCTGATAGGAATCAGATGCATGGGTGGTTGAAGGATCGGTGGAAGGTGAAAGAAAATATGCCTGCCTGGGTGGGTGAAACTGTATTGGTGATAGGAAGAATCCTCCGGGGTGTTTCATGGGTCAAACTCAAAGGCAGGCAAGGAAGGAAGGACGCATGGGTGGTGGTTTAAAAAAAAAATAACAAATGTATGTTGTTGGTGAAACTAAGGATTCTTGAGAGATTAAGAAGAATGATAGACATGTTTACTTTGAATGGATGGATGCCTGGATGGTATTCAATCATCATAGCATAGGTGGAGACTGTCACTGGATGAAGAGTCTTTGGAGAGAATGTAAAAGAAAAATAAACTGCGCCAGAGTAGCAAAGCCAAGGAGAATAGAAGATTAGAATTGAAAAAATATGAGTCTAGAAGAGCAATGCAATGATTGATAAATGGAAAAATCGCTGGGAAGAGAAACAACAGGACTGTTTTTATGCAAGGTTTTTGATTCAAGGTTTTATTTTCAGAATACTCCCTTGACTCACAGTAGTTTGCAAGCACAGCATATATATTGTGTATGTATGTTATCAAGCGCCTCCCTCCGACTCCGAGGCCCACTCCCTACCTATGTCCTTTATTTTCAACTGTGTCAGCCAGCCTGCCATGGGTGGCCTATCGGCTGCATGGTTACACAATCAATCAAAAGTACCTCATGTCGTCCCTTATATAATCAATGATCATTTGGATCAGATATCATCTGCCTTGTTGTAGTAGTCAGGGTGAAAGTGAAATTGAGCAGTTGCCCTCATGTAACATAGTATGGCCACCCATAATAGAAAAATAAGATGATTGTGTAGTCAGCTTCCCCACCTGCAGACAGTAGTAAATAAAAATAATGGGAGTCTACGACACAAGTATGTTTATTTAGGGTGCAAGCTGACTGAGCTAGCATGCCGGCTACAACAAAGTTAATTTAGCTAAACAAGAGAGAGAAGAAGAAGACTGGTCTACTCCATAGTGCCTAGTAGTAGTAATGCCTGAAACTCCCACAAATGTTAGAGGCCGAGGAAGTGGGAGGATACCACAAATGTCATGTACTGTGCTTGCTAGTGCTACTGTGCCACTATGTGTAGAATTCATTTTGTGTTACTGTTTTGCTAAGAGTATTGGTTACAATAGTCTTTTTTCTTTCTTGATATAGCTACTCCTTCCCAACCAATAAAATCAAAACCGGACAGGAAGGAGTTGGCAGCCATGGCCCAGCGCCGGAAGCTGGAGGCCATCTGCAGGAAATATCGGCGGCTGGTGGTTCTGGCGGAGGAGGAGGAGGAGGAGGAGGAGGCGGCAGCAGCTGCAGCCTCCTCCAATGCCCTGGGCCCCAGCCAGGCCCCTCCAGTGGTACGGCACCACGGCCTGGCAGCAGCCCACCACGCTTCATCATTCAACACTGCTGCCCCCCCCTCTGGATGCAATTGCTAAGCTTTCAAGCGCTGCATGCTCCTCTGGATTGGACGCCTAGAGGAGCGGATAAAGGTCCTGGAGGGTAACAAGCGAGCACGCCGATAGAGATTCCGTCGGATTGCCCCTTTTTTAATCTTTTTTTTGGTGGGTGGGAATTGGGTGTTGGGGAAAAGTTGTGGTTTATATTTATTATTTATTATGGACAATTGAATTCACCGGACATTGGTTGGACTCTTTCTTTATCTTTTTGGACATTGGCTGGGGTTAGGGAGAGTGGTGGGTCAGGTGTTGTGGGATTTTTACATTAGTTTATTTTGTTAGGGGATTAAATTATATTTATACTTAAACTTTACATACGATGTAAATGTTTTGTGGGGGGGTTACTCTTTTACTTCACACGGTTTCCTTTGCTGCTAAAGGGCCGCAGCCAGTTTTTGATTTAAATAGTGTGCCAATAGTGTAACACACGAACAGATGGATGCGGTACCCTCACTTGTGAGTGACTTGTCCTACTAGTACTGTCAGTCTCTCCTCCTAGTCTATGCAGTCTGCAACTGGACTCGGAAGGGTGTGGGTGTGTGAATTAAGGAATTCATTTCCATTATTAATTATGCCTCCCCCAAACTTCTTCTCTTACCTGTGATTGATGTTTATTTAAACTTAGGCAAAGCGATGGCTGCATGGTGATGATGGTTTGGTTTCCCAAGATGCCATGGTGGTGGTGGTAGTAGTAGTAGACACTGGCAGTAGCATTTGCAAAAAAAGAAAATGAGACAGTCAGTCGCCTGAGGGAGACTCTGGAAGGAGTAGTAGAACGAAGTACAGAACAGTACACAAGAAGACTGCCAAACAAGAAACCATAAATAATGATTAGCAATGCTAAAGTAAAATAACAAATAATGGTGGAGGGGATAGCCTAGTATAAGTTACAAAGTGTAGTTGACTCGACATATGAAGTGGGCAAGCGTAACCTTTAGTACTGTAAGGATGTTGAATCGATGCCGGCAATTAATTATGATGGATTATGTTCCTCTGGAAAAAAATTGACTTGCAAATACTGAGCATGGGTGGGCAAGCAGAAGAAGATCCTCGCCCTACCTTGAGTGTGTGATCCCAGCAAGTGTGTGATCAATTATTGGTGTAAATTAATTTAGTCACACCTCAATATAAATCAGGCAGCCCGGGGGAAAAGGGTTAGGATTTGATGAATGGTTGGGAAGGGATATTTGAGGGAAAGGTTTGACAAAGACAAACACTACACATGGACAACACACAATCTTGGCAGACGACCATCATATTCATAAATCTGTTAGGGGAGAAAAAGGAAATGCATGCATGATGATGACTTGATGGTTAATGATAAGTAGTACTAACTAGACTAGTAGACAGTACAGGGCAGCAGTATATTATTAATTATATTATTATGCAATTGCCTTGCCTTGCCTGTCTGCCCTCAGAGAGACTAAGGGACCCAAATTACATACATTTTATGTTCTGTTGTACCGGGCTTCCTTTTAAAGCTAGCAAAGAAAATTAAAAAAATAGCTGTAGGGATTAATTATAAGCAAAGAGCAAACATAAAAAACAATAACACACAGTCATAATGATTAAAGAGAAAAAATGAATCAAATTAATTAAAAGATGATGAATGATACTAAGTTACTGTATGTTATCCTGGTCAAATTGGGGAGTTGCATCTCGGCATTCCTCTTGGTCCTCCCTTCCATGGATGCTCCGTCTGTCAATCTTGGGTGCCACTGCCTGCCTGTCGGATGCGGATTGGTAAGTGTGAGTTGTTTTTCTCAGTATAGCACAGGGTAAAGGCCGGCCTGTAAGTGTAGATGGAAAAACAAAAGGGATATTGAAAAATCAAGGAGAAAAAAAATGCATAAATTACCAAGGAGTGCAACAAGAACACTTTCAGAGGCAGCATGGCTAAATCATGTCTACTACTCTGTTTACAGCATTAACCGACAACAACAACAGGACAGAGCAGGCCCACGGCGCCCACCCAACCTCCACTTAGCTTAGATTTTGAGCCAGACAGAGCACACATATACAGCAACATTGCATTTTCCAAATTAAGTAACTAGGGGCCAGATGTAGGTAAACTCATTTTTGCGAGTCCTTAATAGCGATTTTTAGCGAATCGCTATTAAGGACTCGCAAAATGGAATGTAGGTAGGAATCGCAATATTAATTGCGATTCCTTAATATTCCTTAATTGCGAATCGCAAATTGCGATTCGCAATTAAGGAATACCTTCCCATTCTATCCTATGGGCCTAGAGGCCCATAGGAATGAATGGGAAGACATTCGCAATTTGCGAAAACCCATTAGGTACTCGCAAATTGCGAATGCATTTTCAAGGGTGCAAGGGTGTCAAAAGGACAACCTGTTGCACCCCTGAAATATGTATGTGTGCACATGTGGCGCACATACATGCCCTAAGGGCATGTATGTGCGCCACATAGCACTTCTGAAAAATGCAAAAGTGCATTTTTCAAAGAAATTGCAAATTACCACCAACTTGAAGTTGGTGGTAATTTTGCTGATTCCTTAAACCCAAATCGCAGACTTTCTGGGCTTCCTGCATTGCATTTAAGGAATCGCAATTTGCGATTCCTTAAAGGCAGTCGCAAAATAGGGAATCGCAAAATTTGCGATTCCTTATTTTGCGAGTAGGTTTTTCCTACCTACATTGCACAGGGCTATTTTGCGGTCGCAAACGTTGAAATTCTGAGAAGTTCAGCGTTTGCGATGCTATTTCAGCTTCCTACATCTGGCCCTTCATCAATGCACCGCTGTCAGTCATACCACTACACTCGCCTCCACCACTACACAGACATGTAGGTCTGCTGTGGTTGTTGTTGATTTGCTTACCTTTTAGGCCGCTTCATGAAATGCCCCGAGTTATTCCAACAATCATCTCCGATCCTACTGACTGACTGCGATGAGTATAGTATGGACATCATCATCATGGTGTCCAACTCTGTAGTGTACCGAGTGAGTCCAGAATAGATTCCATATTCAAAAATGCAATGGATCGGCCTGCAGTAGAAGTACAATTTTGTTATTAAACAACAAGAAGGGAAACATTGACTTGAGTCACTTTTTTGTATGTAGATTAAATAATACTAGAACGCTTCATGCACAACAACAACAACACAAACACCAATCACTGAGAGTCAGCATCCAATGCATGCCATCCATCATTACCTGTTGTTCTTAAGGGGCAGTCCCCTTCGGCTCGGAAAGGAGGATAGCTATAGTCATGTTCTTTGGAGGGACTCGACGAGGCAGGCACACATTTCTTGTACTATACTCCATCCAATGTCTGGCTTGAGGGAAATGGATTTAGGGCGAGTCAGGATGGAGCAGGACTCGGAGGAGTGGACTTACTTCTTTAATAAATGCACACAGTTGCAACTCCAATACAGCAATAAAAAGAGTAAGACAGTGGTGATGGATTTGTTGTGATTCGAACCAGAAAGACAGAGACACACACAAATAATAAAAGTAAATAAGGAAGAAAGTAACAAGTTGAAAGCCTAGTTGTCAGAGAAGTAGAGCTCGCCCTTAAACTCTGGTGGTTCACTGAGAAGTAGGTCATCTAACATACTATTTCCATGACCTAAGTCGCCATCATCATCTTCCTGCTGTGCTTCTTCAGGTATGGTGTAATCCGGTGGTATAAGGTGCTGATTCATTTTGATCATGGTTAACCTCTCCACGTTTTGGGGCGAGAGACTGGTCCTTTTCACTGTTACAATGGCACCAGCAGCACTGAAAACATGCTCAGAAGAGACACTTGTGACAGGGCAAGCCAGATAGTTTATCTCCAGCATGCTGAACACTGGCCAGTGGCGCCTTTTCCCATACCAATACAGCAATGGGTTTTGATCAATGTAGACCTCTGTTGGGTCATCCAGATAGGCCTGGACCGTCCACTCAATGCTCAGGGGTGCTCAGCTTTGCTTGGCCTCTTTTGCCTTAGCTTCAGCACTGGACCTAACAAGCCCTTGCTGTAGAAACCATTCCTGTGCCGATTTTGGTGGGGCTGATGCTCCTGTTCTTGTTGTTGTTGATGTTGTTCTTGGTGTTGCTGGTGGTTTTGGCTGCTGTGAGCCAACCGCACTGCCCTCAGGCTCTGAAGTTGAACTTGCGCCAGCTGCCCTGCACTTCTTGTTGTGGCCTGGAGTAGCGGGCCTCTAATTGCCGGCCGTTCTTTTTCTAATTGACTGGCTTCCGCAGCTATCCAAGTTTTGTACTTGGCAACATCCACTTCTGAAAAAGGAATCAATGTGTTAGTGTTCAGTACTGCTTTGTACCGTGGATCCAGAATTGTGGCAGAAATGTAACTTTTGGATGACACAATTTCTCTTTGCACCCTTGTATTTTCAGATAATCGAAGGGTTAAGGTCTCCACCAACTCATATGCTTCTTTTTTTTCCTCCACTCCTGCGTACATTGCAGACAACCCCTTCAGCTGTTCCTGTAGCATGTGCAACAATGGGATAGCTTGGCCCATAGTAAGTCCTCCTTGCTGACTTCACATGTGAAGAGCTCCAAAGGAAGTAGCATTTAACTAGGCCCCATTGGTCCATCTCAATGGTCAAGCCTTTCACTGTAACATCCCCTCTTTGCATGACATATTCATTGATTGGTCTGTACTGCTTAAACAGACGTTCAAGCATGTAATAAGTTGAGTTCCAACGTGTTGGCACCTCCTGGATGAGTGCTTTAACTGGCACTCTATGCTCACGTTGAATGATCCTCAGCTGCTTCCGGGCTTTAAAAGAATGGCTGAACTGTGTGCAGATTGTTCTGCAGGTGGTCAGTAAGTTGCTGACTCAGTCTTCTTTTTTCAGAAAGTCTTGACCAATAATGTTAATGCAGTGCGCCAAACACAGGACCCTGAAATAGCCACCATTGGACATGGCCCTAACTATATTACTGCCAATGTCCTTGGCAACAAAACCAATGTTAAGCCCTCTTGGGTGCAGCCATTCAAAGACCTTGCCGTTAAACTCTTCCAAAATGTTTGCAGCAGTATGAGATTTCTCCATGGCGAACATGGCTACAGTTGCATGTTTACGAGTGGCATTAAAAATCTCAGCAGTGTCAACACCTGCAGATATCTTTTCTCTAACCCCCACAAAAGAGATCCAGTGTGCAGTGATGCACATGTAATCAGTGGCTTGGCAAGCAACACACAATGGCACAAGTTGAAGAGATGTCTGTCTGTGGTCACACGTCACGTGACGTCGTGCGCAGCAGGACTTCTGTCTGGCAGTACAACAGGTGATGATGAGTTGACACCTCCTCCTCAGTCTTTTGTGCACCTAAAAGCAAAGAAGCCAGAAGAACATCAGTGAAACGTAGCATTTGTTGTTGTGGTTCAATTCCTACTAGTACAAACAAACAAATATAATAATATATAACTTAATGTGTGGTCACACTTGTTAGTGTTATTATGAATATTATAAAATTTTATTAACTCAGTTTAGTTATTAAAAAAACATAACAACAGTGTAGCCATTTGTGAGACTTTGACAACAAGGGCTTTCATGGTGTACTGTGTACAGTCAGGAAGGATAGGAAAGAAGAACAAAAAAAACCTGTTTGGCATTGTGCATCACGTGGGATGCAGCATTCATGGAGCTGCAGCTGGCAATGGGGATGGAAGCAGTAAGCCAAGAGGAACAAAGGAAAGACATGCAGGCCTATGGCAAAAGCAGCACACTAACTAGTACTACCACCACAAAATGGCCACCAGCCACATGGTCACTCACAGTCACAACAAGCAGGAGGCCTGTAAAACAATGAACTCAAGCAGGCCCCATATGGCCAGACAAAGGAGGCATGCTAAACAACACAGCTTTAATGCAACAATGGAAAAATGTAAAACCACAGGGCTAAAAAAGGTTTGCAAGTTACACAACAACCACACCACACACATCCAGCAAAGGCATTTAATTAACACATACGAAAAAAGTGAAATACCCCAAATAACACATTTTGCAATTCAATCCAATGTCATCCATGCCCTAAATGATGTTTAAATTCAACAGACACCACAGAAACATTTGCTTCATGCACCCATGAGTAGCTCTGGGCCTATTGGTTGGAAAACCCATTGACAGACAAGGCCACTTAGTAAATCAATTCAAATCAATAATATTGCAAATGTATTAGAAAATGTAGTGAACTGTGATGCATTTTTGCTGGGTAAAAGAAGAAAACATTGCATGCAAATCAACAACAAGGCATGGGCACCACAAAGAAGGCTTGCAGGCCTAATACAGAAGCACACTGGCTGCCTTCACAAAATGGCCACCAACCACATGGCCAGGCCACCATAACAACAAAAAAAGGGAGACAGACAATGCAGGCCTATGGCAAAAGCACACTGATTGCCTTCACAAAATGGCCACCAGTCACATGGCCATGCCACAACAACAAGAAAGGGAAGACAGACAATGCAGGCCTATGGAAAAAGCACACTGGCTGCCTGCACAAAATGGCCGCCAGCCACATGGCCAGGCCACAACAACAAGAAAGGGAAGACAGACAATGCAGGCCTATGGCAAAAGCACACTGGCTGCCTGCACAAAATGGCCGCCAGCCACATAGCCAGGCCACAACAACAAGAAAAAGTAAGCCAAGAGGAATAAAGGAAAGACATGCAGGCCTATGGCAAAATCAGCACACTAACTAGTACTACCACCACAAAATGGCCACCAGCCACATGGTCACTCACAACAAGCAGGAGGCCTGGAAAACAATGAACTCAAGCAGGCCCCATATGGCCAGACAAAGGAGGCATGCTAAACAATAAAGCTTTAATGCAACAATGCAAAAATGAAAAGCCACAGGGCTAAAAAAGTTTTGCAAGTTACACAAAAACCACACCACACACATCCAACAAAGGCATTTATTGAACACACACATTAAAAGTGAAATACCCCAAAAAAACACATTTTGCTATTCAATCCAATGCCATTCAGGCTCTAATGATGTTTAAAGTCAACAGACACCACAGAAACAGTTGTTTGATGCACCCATGAGTAGCTCTGGGCTTGCTGGCTGAAAGGCCTATAGTATTGGCAGACTACTGCACTAGTGAATTAAATAAATATTGCAAATTAATTAATTTCAAAATTTGGAGAAAATGCATTGAATTATGCAACATTTTTCCTTTATAAAAGATGAAAAATTACTTACAAAGAAACAACTAGGCTCCTACTGAACTACAGGCCACCCACCACAATAAATTTAAAAAAAAACAATGAAAAGTATAAAAAAAATGTAGGTGCAATGCCCCAATCAAACAAACAACATCAATTTTCCAACTTACTTGTGAAATCTCAGATTCAAAAGTCCTCAAATCCAATGCTATATGATGCAGCAGCCACAAAGAGTGATCCTTCCAGCTCCAAATCCAAATGAAAAGTAAACAGGAGATGGACAAAGCACTGGGAGGAGCCAGCTGGACAGGAACAGGAAGTTGGAGATTCTGGGGCACTTCCTTCCTCTTAAAAAAAAGTTTTTAAAAAAAAGGACTCCTTGCACAAAAAAGTACAGCCAAATTTCAATCTGAGGAGTTTTTTTTAATCAGAATCACCGTTTCGAGAAGGTTTTGTTGCTGCTCGAGAGAGATTCTTCTCCAGATTGCAAATTCTGCGTGTTCGGGATCGTGATCTTCGCTAAACGTCTGCCGGAAGTCCGATGGCGGCCCCGAATGACGTGTTCGCGATCGTATGCTCTTGCGAGAACGTGCGGCCGGCTACCAATTCTCGCGGCGCTCGCAAACATATTGGAAATCTCGTCTGCGATCGCAGGCATCCCGGTAAGTCACTCCTCCGTGCGTGAAAACGCATCTTGAGATCGCGAACACGAGTTTTCGGTAACTCGGAGTTGCCAAAAATCCGCAAACTCCGCGAGCGGAGCTGATTTTATCACCCAGGCTTAGTATTTTCTAGTCTAACCATCCTGTGTGCCTCTGCCTCTTGTGTATTCCCTGTCTGGGTTTAGAGTGACAGGAGCAGGGGATGTGCATTCCCACTAGACAGTGGGGGGGGGTTAAGGGTGGTCTGCCTTTCCTGGGTGACTCCTAGCCAGCCTGAACAGACCTGGCTGCATTTAGAGTAGTGGGAGGAGTCTTTGCTTGCTCCTGAATGGACTGTGTCTGTCTGCCACAATGCTGTCTCCACACCCTGGAGTGAGCCTGGCCTGAGCCAGGCAGAACTGGATTCTGCATGGTAGTGGAACTTTGTTTGTGCCAACTTCAAAGGGAAATGTGGTATAAATATTTGGGCCCTGACCCCAGAACCTTAGATTACTGTTGGACTAAAGAACCTGTCAGGAAGAAGAGCTGGAAGAGCTGTGAGGAGAGACTACCACTTTGCTGTGTGCTATGCTGGGTTGGCCTACAGTAACTTGCTTCTGTCTCGGGCAGGGAAAGGACTGGACCGTGCTTTCTGCATCCTAAGTATCTTCAAGGGCTTGATGTAGAGCTTTGCCTCCCGTTGGACATCTCAGGGAAATCAAAGACTTCCACATCTTCTGGGTACCGGCTTCTGGAACTGGATGTTTGAGCTGCCACAGAGGAGAAAAAGGTAACCCAAGGCCGTCAACGACGCTGCTGCCGGCTCCATGATCTGAAGGCACCACACAGGACATTGCCGCACTTTGCACCACAACCCTGGTCTCACCAACGACGCAGTCTGACAACACCATCGAGCTGCTGCTTGCACTGTGACCTGTGGGCACTGCACTCAGCACTGCCTCACTTCACACCGCCACCATGGTATCCCTTATGATGCTGCAACGCCGTCACCAATGCCGCTGGCTGCACCATAACCTCTGGGCACCGCTAGTGGAGAGAATGCAGCACTGCCCCAATTCACACCTCAGCCCTGGTCTCACTGACGATGATGCTCCAAGCTGACATCAACACTGCTGCCTGCACCGTGGTTTGGGGGCAGTGCTCATAGGTTAATCGACGCAACGCCCCGTGCCACACCGCAGCTTTGGCCCACCAATGCCAGCGCCATCGACTCTTGATTGTAAACCTACACCGCTGCTTGCACCACAACCTGTGGGCACCACATTGCCTCTTCTCGTACCGCAGCCTTGGGTCTACGACGACTGTGCTTCAGCAAGTACGCCGCTTCTGCCTGCACGTTGGCCTGTCAGCACCGGAACGAGCACCGCCCGCTTCACAGCCCTGCTCTCACTGACGCAGCTGGATGACGGTCACCGAGCCGCTGCCTGCACCGCGACCTGAGGGCACCGCATGTCGCACCAACCTGCTTCACACCACAGCCCCGACGCCTGACGACGCCGGTGTGTCTTCAAGGGCCCAATGACTCCTGCACCGATGTCTGGAACCGGCACCTTCCGACACCATTCCTTCGAAGCTCACCCCATGGTCCGACGCCCTGAATTTCCAAAGGTACTGTTTTACAGGTGTCCCCGACACCGTAGTTGGCCCGTGACTGGCCGGAACTGTTGGATTATGTTGTTCTCGATGCTGTGATAGCCCCGAATGGAGCTATTGATTTCAAAGAACTGTCTATAAAGCCTATTTTTGCATTATTTGTTTTTTGATCACTCTATGTTGGATTTTTTTGGTTTTTGGTCTTGTTTTACACAGATAAATATTGGATATTTTTCTAAAACTGGTGTGGTGTCATTTTGCAGTGATGTCACTGTATTACTGCTGGTTAAGTGCAAATGCTTTACACACTGCCTCTGAGATAAGCCTCACTGCTTGTGCCAAGCTACCAAGGGGGGTGAGCAGGGGTTATTTTAGAAGTGTATCCCCGTTATCCTGACTACGAAGAAGGGTTTCTACCGGAACAAAGGTGCAAACCATAGCCAACTAGAGACCCCCATTTCTAACAGTTACACAGATGGTCTTATTTATTTCGCTTGGACTTCTGGGCATTACACAGATGGTACGCATTGGCCCTGGGAGTGATATAGGGTCACCACCTTGATCACATTTTTTAGTTAAAGGAGTTTTCTTAGGGACTGCCGGTTGCTTAACACTGGCAGTGTCTAAAAGAAGGGAAGAGGTTTTTTTTGCCTTAGACAACTGAGCATTACACAGATGGTACGCATAACCCCTGGGTGTGATGTAGGGACGTTAGGGAAAAATTCAGACCTTGGTGAATAAGGTGTAGCTTGTGTTTGAACAAGGAGATCCAATAATTGTCACGCTGCTCCTTTTTCTCTGCGTAAAATATTGCTAATTTTGTCCCTGTGCCAATACTGACAGACAATTGGGCTCACTTAGCTCCGTGTACTACACAGAGTATCCCCTCTCCTTGGGCATTAGGCCCGAGGAGAGGGCTTATAGTTTTGCATAAAATAATAATTTTTTTCTGTCAAATTTTTCCCTTCTAGTTTCTTAAGGGTTTTTCTATTTTTGCATTGTTGATGTTGTGGTGCTGTTAGATTTACAAATTGCACTTTGTGTTTAAATGTTCTGTCCTCTTAATAAGTTTATACTTTTATGAAATAATAACCATTTTGTTTCTTCAAATCAGAATTCCACATTTGCTATTTTGCTGCTAAAAATCAACTTGCACTGTTCTGAACTAACCATTGCACTTTGTTACTATTTCATTGCATTTGTCTTTGTCAATTTTTTTGTGATGCATCATTTTTAAATAGAACTCATAACCATTAGATTGTTGCTGGTACACCGTGTACACAGTTTCTCCTTGACCAGAGTAGAATTTGTAATTATTTAAAACTCGAGAAAGTCAAAGGTTTATAAACTCCTTGACAGGTCTCCTAATCCATCATGGAGACACCACTAGACCACATGCAAGCTAGGCTCCCCACACAGGCTCAGTAGCTAGTAAAACACTGCAGTTAGTGGTACACCCAAACAAAGTAGTATGCATTTCCCTGGCCTGAGGGAGGAACATTCAATACCAAAATAATAGAGCACACAGGAACACACATACAGACCGGACATGCAGGTCAAAAGAGGGCCAAACGAGGGGCCCTACTTGAACTATGGGCCATCTTCAAGGTGGCCCCCTTCTGCAAGACTATCCTCAAGCCCACAAACAAGACATCTGCACCTCCCCAACCATGAAAAATGAGTGGAAAAAATGTTAAGGCAATCTATGAGGTTACTATTTATATTTCATATGCTATACTTAGTCTTACATTCTCTATCAGTGTTACTTTTTCCAGAATGTTATTTCAGTTTTTTTTCAGGCAGCATATTACTTTTGTCTAGTGCATAATTTGGATTGAGTAGCATCCAGGTGTTGATAAGGGAGTACAATTGATTTATGGCTGAAGCCAGCACGCGTTTCTCACAGTACTTGTCAATGGTGCAAAAGGGTGTTCAGAATAAGTAGGCATCCAATCGTTGGCCTCTCCGTAAAGCACACAAATCAATGGTAATGTATGCCAGTTGCAGATGTAATTATATGTAAATGTGAAAAAGTCTAAAAAAGTTTAATAGAGATTATGGAGAATAAAAGCCTATGTTGCTATGATCCACCCACAATTCCAGTGTGAAGCTGAGCTGTTAAACCTAAGTGGCAAACGTTGTTGGGAATCCCAGCAGGGGAAATGTTTGAAAAGTATACTGTCCCTGCCAAGGTCCGTAATGAGTCAGGCAGTAAGACTAGAAACAGGTATTACATTGTGGTGTTACCTGGCACGGGCAGCAGCAGTGAGTTTCCAGCAACGGTTGAATGCTGGAGAAGGGCAAAAGGTTTCATTATGCTGCCAAAAGGAGATCATGCATAGCAAATTAAGTTGTGCCAAGGGAGCCAAGAAAATCTTGAGCTTATGTGTAAGGAAGTGAATGTTATGCTATGAACCTAAAATTAGCTTATAGAAACTTCACAGAATTAGCTTCAAACATTAATAATGTAGATTTCTTTGGGACCAGGATAGGCAGTATTTAAATAGGAAGCCTTCAGTCCAGTTTATGCTACATTCTTGTAATAACAAATAATTTTTCCCTTATGTAGATTTACTTTCCAATTCCCGGCTTAAATTTGAATTGTTAAGGCTGCAAGCGGGAATTAATCCATGCTACAGTAGCGACAAGATAAAAATGGCAATGATGAATGTGGCGGGTAAATGCACATGTGGCCTGAGTGTAAAATGTGATAATCTGCACATCCTAATGGATTGCGTAAATGTTTTGTCCCTTCGAGAAGCCATTTTAAGACTGCTGTTTTTAAAATATGGTGCTTTCAACCATGTGCAATCAGTGGCACTGCTAAAATATATGCACTATTTCAATATTATTTGTGCCGTCTGGAGATTTATGATCGCTGTAAGAGAATTTCTAATGGGACTATGAGAGGGATCCCGTCTTAGGTTGTATTTAACTTTTGTATGGTAGTACCACTGTCTGCTTATAAGCTTGGATATGATCTTAGTAATACATATTTTATGACATCAAGTTTTATGAATTTTACAATTGGTTTTTATTGATTGTAAAAGTTTAGGAGGATTATGCTGTGTGCATATATTTTAAGATGCAAAAAGAACAATTGATGGACAGAATGCAGAACAATGTCATAGATTCACCCCAGTACAGAGATCTGGGCCTAAATCCATTGCTTTTTTGCTCCCCATGCCATTCCAGTTTGAACCCAGCCATATGCAAATCAATCTTGACCCTGCTCCTTATGGGAGCAGTCCAGCCCGAACTGCCAGGCCAGGTCCTCCTTGCACTGGAAACAAGCATCCCAGGACCAGTTTTGGGGTTTCACCCCTCACCAGCCAGGCCAGCTTGATTCCAGTGGCATGGAGAGCAAGGGACCCATGTCTGGGCATACCCGTCCCACTCAGGGTGACAAATGCAAAAAGAACAATTAATGGACAGAATGCAGAACAATGTCATACATTCACCCCAGTACAGAGATCTGGGCCTAAATCCATCGTTTTTTTGCTCCCCATGCCATTACAGTTTGAAGCCAGCCATATGCAAATCAGTCTTGACCCTGCTCCTTATGGGAACAGTCCAGACCGAACTGCCAGGCCAGGTCCTCCCTGGACTGGAAACAAGCATCCTAGGACTGGTTTTGGGGTTTCACTCCTCATCATCCAGGCTAGCTTGACTCCAGTGGCATGGAGAGCACGGGACCCACGTCTGGGCATACCCGTCCCACTCGGGGTGACAAATGCAAAAACAACAATTGATGGACAGAATGCAGAACAATGTCATACATTCACCCCAGTACAGAGATCTGGGCCTAAATCCATAATTTTTTTGCTCCCCATGCCATTCCAGATTGAATCCAGCCATATGCAAATCAATATTGACCCTGTACCTTAAGGGAACAGTCCAGCCTGAACTGCCAGGCCAGGTCCTCCCTGGACTGGAAACAAGCAACCTAAGACCGGTTTCGGGGTCTCACTCCTCATCAGTCAGGCTAGCTTGACTCCAGTGGCATGGAGAGCACGAGACCCACATCTGGGCATACCCGTCCCACACGGGGTGATGAGGGGTGTTGCCCCAAAACCAGTCCCATGATGCTTGTTTCCGGTCCAGGGAAGACCTGGCTTGGCATTTTGGGCTGGACTGTTCCCATGAGGCACAGGGTCAAGACTGATTTTCATAAAGCTGGGTCTGAACTGGGGTGGCGAAGTGAGCTAAAGAACGATGATGGATTCAACACATCTATGACTGGGGGTGAGAGTCTGAAAAGTTTCAGCGCTCCGTCCATCACCTCCTTGTTCTTGCTTTATATTTTAAGATGTTCAATGTTTGTGTGTTTTATGTTGTTTTCAAGACTATTTGTCTAAATAAACATTTATTGACTGATATCCAAATGAGTTGGGTGGTACTCTTTGGGGATTTCAGTGTATATGTTTAAAGCCCGTCCTTAATTATATAAGCCCTACCCCTTTCAGGGACCCCCCCACTTTTTTCATCTCACTTAAAGTTTTGGGTAAGATCTTTAACTAAATCCAACCTCACTACGTAAAAATAATCATTACATGTTAAAAACAGTCAGGGGATCATATACTTTATTAATGCCGAGCTCAACTGTCTCTTATTCCAGCCACTTTAAAAACAAGCATTTGTGAGAGTTAGAGCTATCCGCGTTGTGAGTGATAATGTCTTTTACCCATGTGTTTTGTATGTATGTGGTTTAGAGTGGAACTATTTGGTTTGAATTGGAATTGTTAGTTGTGAAATTGTGCAGTTTATTTGTATAGTGGAATTATGTGGCATGGTGAATAGATATGGGTGAGAGCTGCACAGTATAGATAGAAAGAAAGATAGAGAGGGATAGGCAGTTTGTGCACGAAGTGGTGAATGAACTCCAGACAGAGGAGCAAAAAGAGTGTAAGAGAAAGAGAGGAAGAAGGAGAGAGCAGGCCACAGATGCATAAAGATGCTGCGCCTGTGTATGCAAAAGACACCCAAGAAGAGAGCGTTGGTTTGAGGGACAGAAATCTTGAAAATGCACAGGAAAGAAACTGCTCGAAGACCTGAAGTGAACCAATAAGAGAGAGGCAGGAAGAGTGCGTGAGAGAGTGAGAGGTTTGAGAGAGAGTAGAAGAGACACAGAGAGAGAGCAACATGTGAGTGGGCACCCAGAGAGAGAGGAGGTGTGAGGTGGACCAGTGCATATTGCGAGGAGGTACAGGAAGGTAGCATGTGTGTGCAGGCAGCATAGAGAGGAGATAAGGAGTGTAAGGGAGGATGAGAGGGGGCATTGGAATTGCAAGATGAGAGGGGGTAGTGGGAGTGTGAGGGAGCAATGAGAGGGCAGTGGTTGTGTAGGGGAGAGATGACAGGGTTAGTGGAAGTGCGATGTAGAGCTGGGTTTTATTGTAATTGTTTGTTGTTGAATTGTGTGATGTGGGATTGTGTGGTGTGGAGTTGTGTAGTGTAAATATGTAGGACGGTGTGCTGTGGAATTATGTTAATAGTAATTAAATGGTATTCACTGCTGTGGCATTATCTAGAGTGAAATTGTGTGTTATGGCATTAATTATGAGGAATGGTATTGTGTGTTGTGGAGTGGCATGTTGTGGAGTTAAATTATGTGGTGTGATGTTAAATGTTGTGGAATGATGTTGAAATCTGTAGTGAGTATTGGGGATATGTAGTATGTTGTGGAATTGTGTTGTATAGTTGAAATATGTAGTTTGGTGTGGAACTATGTGGTGTGTTTTGGAAATGTCTGGAGTTGAATTGTGTGGTGTACTGTGGAACTGTGTGGCATTGTGTGAAATTATGCTTATTGGAATCATTGTCTTGGTGTGTAGCGCATTTATGTGAATTGCTGGTATGCGGCATAGAGTGCATTTATTTGGATTGTTTTTATCTTGTAGAGTGTAATTATGTGGAGTGCAATTATGTGGAACTGTGCAGTTATTTTGCGGAGTGCAATTATGTTATGTGGTGCAGAAATGTGTGGCATTGAATTGTGTGGTGTTGTGTGGAATTATGTGGTATAGTTTGAAATGGTATTATGTGGCATGGTGTGGAGTAATAATATAAGGTGTTGAATTATGTGGCTTGTTGCAAATTTGAATTTATTTCGTGGAGTGTAATTATATGTTTTGGAATTTAGTGGAGATGTGTGAGTGTAAATATGTGGGGTGAAATGTAGGTTGAAGTGTAATTATGTCCCACTGGGTTTATCTGGAGTTGAGTGTGTTGTGTGGAGTGTTTGGAGTGGAGTGTAATTATGTAGCATAGTGGTATTATGTGAAGTGGAATTTAATGTCATGGAGTGAAGTTGAAGTATGTGGAGTTTATTTTATTGGTTTGAAATTATGTGGCATGGAGTGGAATGATGTGGAGCTGAAGTGTGTGTAGTTTAATTGTGTGGCATGTTATTATGAGATGCTTAAATGTGTTGTGTGTAGTCAATTTAGACGGCATGGCTTTGTGTGTTGTGACATTGTGTGATACCTTCAGCAAGTTCTGATGCTTTACCTAACTATGCTTTGCATTTTGCACCTCACACTTCTAATACTTATAACAGGAAAAGGAAAATGACAGACTCCGATAATCTGATATCCCTTACCTACGTTACCGATACTTTCAATATTATTTTTTTAATGCCTAGCATATTTTGGAAAATAGCGGAATACCAAAAGGATCTGTTTAACGTTTTTTTATGTACCCGTGTTAGGCCCATGTAGCGAAGCAGCTTATTTCTTACATTGTCCTATTTTTCACAATGTCATTTCTGCAGTAACCTTTTGCACATATTGGCATGCACAACAATGTTGGATAAGTTTCTCTGAAACTACTTTGTTTACACATCTAGCTTCGCACAACATTATCTTGATGACCTCGAACATCATGTAAAAGGTCCTTCTATGTACTATGTACAAATGTCGTTCTATCTTCATCCACAGGGCAACAGGGCTATCTACATGTCCATAACATGGTGATGGAGCAGGGTTTTGAGAAAATAAAACCTGCTCGGATTGAACCCTCAGTAACGTTCATTAACAGTGTGCTGTGAAAATTTTATTAAAGAACGCTAAAATAAGGGGAAATGCTTTTGCCCATGCGTGTACTAATGCATGAAACTAGGCCGCAAATGCTTTTAGCTAAAATAGTTACAAAAGACTAATGCTGCTTTTGGGCACATTAATAATATTTTGCCAGGAATAACACGGGTGTGCATGGGATAGTGCAATGCTGGGATGGTGTGCAATGAAATTACATTTCATGAAAATAATAAATGTTTATGTTTGTTTTCTGTAGAAAAGAAAGCATGGGGCTACTTTCCTGCATGCTAGTCTGGGGTTAATATTTGGTAGAAAAATAAAAATGACCAAAAGATGATTTCGAGAGAGAAGAGAGAACGCAAAAGTTATGCATGACCTTCAAAGTGTACTGAGTGACTGCCAAGCTACGGAAAAGAAACTTGATAAGCAGTGGAAGCGAGTAATTTCCTTCATGAGATGGCAGAGGCAAACAATGGAAGCGTAAAGACTTGTTACATGAAATGTGCTGCAGGAAATATGTACTATGATTGTGTTCAAAGTTGTTTCCTGGGAAGAGTCTGTCATAATGCTGAAAGATTAAGACAAAAGGACATTCAATAAAATGGTCATGCTGAGAGTGGTGTGACAGTACACCCCCATCCTTAGCCAATGAGAGACGGAGTGGGTTGGACATTTAAGTTTTTAGGGTATAATTGAGGTGTCCGGTGGGCGGGGGTTAAAGTAGGTGTTGGTCAGCTAGCGGGAGATCATCGCTTTGCTGTTTCCAGATAGAGGCCTACCTGTTTCCTGATTCCTGACTTAATGTTTGCCACTCAACTCTCCTTGAGGGGCCTTACTGCCCTTTTGGCCAGAGGGTAGATTTCCTTTATTCTTACTTGGGTTAGTATAGATATAATTCTGAAATTGCATATTCATTTGCAAATGTATTTTGTCTCTGAAATTTTTCTCTCTTCGCCTATCCACTCCTTCAATGCATTGTTATTTGACATGAGTTTGTTTCTATACATTGCTAATACTTTTTCTCTGTGATAATCTATGTTTTTGCATTGTATGACAGTACTTGATGAGCATTTACTTCACATTATTTATGATAAACATAAATTACACAATGAGTCTGTTAATTATTTAGTAGTATATATAAGTACATATTATTGTCATCAACTATTCAACTCCTCAAAGGTTCATCGCCACATTTATATTGTAAGGAGAAATGCAGGTTCTAATGTGTATTTAGTGAGATAGGTATAAACCTTACATCACACTGAACCCAGCGTGAAGGGATTAGTTGGGTAAAGTAAATGGGCCTATGTTTGTGTAGAATTATTGATCCCTGATTGCTGGATCAATGGCTAATCTATGCGCACATTACAAGGCTACTTTCTTTTATAAATAAAGAGCATCCTAAACAATTAATAGAGGCACTTCAGCTGACACCGAGGGTCCCTGCATGCTGAGACTTCACCACACAGTGGTCTAACATCTCTGTGAAGGGTGTCCAGCTCATGACCAAGATGGGTTCCTATATTCTCTCCCACCAGGTAATGGTGTTGGCTCATCCCTTGGGGGGGATTCTTGCCTTCACACCCACACACACTCTAGGTACACCCAGAGTAGGGTTTGCACAGTAGGAGTACACCTGATTTCTGCCTTGTTGATATTCCCGCATATATACACTGTTTTAGCACCATGGTAGAGCTATATCTACTATTTATGCTCTTGGCGCTTGTAATCACTTTCATCTGCTTCTGTCTACTGATTATTGCAGCACATGTATTCTATACAAGAATAACGTTGGTTCAATATATATATTGAAAATGTCCTACTGCGTATTCTCTGTATATTTCTAAGAGCACAAGAAAGCAGGATTGACTGAGCTTTTAGTGGTTGCCAGAAACCATTAGCTCCCTGGTAAAGTTAGGGAGGACTTACGATGGCACTGTGATCTAGTTGCTCTCTAGGCCAACATATCCTGCGGGGGTGCCCAGAATCAGTCTAGACACCTCACCCAAAGTTTATGTTGTCCAACCAACATGCAGTTCCTATGGATTGGTATGTACTGCACGACATGGCGCCAACGTTGATTGGGTTCTTATTTAACGGTCTGTCTGAGTAGTTCCGTTGTGCTTTTCTCACCTCCACACTGGAGATGTGCATGGTGGGAAGGGAAATCTGTCTCAGCTGAGTAGGTATACCCTTTGTATTGGCTGTGGGTTATACAAGCTTGTAGGATAAACATTTTCCCACATTGTGCTATTCCAATCTCAATAAATTAATCTACTAAAACTCTACTCTCTTCACACAATGTCCGGAAACAGAGAAGCCGGTGGAGAGGACGTAGTTGCTATAAATATTACTGAAAATTGCACACATGCAATTACTGTGAGATTGTTACATTAAGCCCTCCCGGCAACGGGTGGGGACGTAACCCTCATTGTTGAGGCACACAAAGCATTCAGAACAAAGGTATTCTATTCTTGGTTCAAATTACCAAATGTGGATGCAGGCACGCAATTGTTTCTCACTTACATTGAAGGCAAAATACCAGAGGAATACTTTCTATATGTGGACATAGAAATTCCGTTAACTTACCGAGAACACATAAATTGGTTTAAAGGCGCCCTCCCCCATTCTGTAGACTCGGTCCACTCAGAAAAGATGGAGTGACCTGGTCGGATCGAGATGCTTATACACCGCATCCTAATCTTGCTAATTTAGATGCAGCAAAAATAACAACACTATACTAAGACTTAGTAAAGGTTTACAGAAATCTCACTCAGTAAATTATGCGAATACTGACAGTTAACTCTGCATGGACTGCTCAGGCTGCAGAACCACAATTGGCTATCATGGGTATCAGTCCGCAAATGCTGAATGCTGTAATGGGAAAGATTCCCACCAGTCAGGAGTAAATTCTGTTCTGATAGCACAGAAAACAAGTCAGCTTGAAGCCTTTTTTCACCATACAGGACTTCAAGACAAACATAGAATATTAACAATTCCCTTGCCATTGGGGATGGCTCCCCGGTGGAAGATTGTGCCTCTTGGGTAAAGTCTTTGCTGCAGTTTACACCAGAACTCATGGTACCCCTTTAAAAGCAGTTTTACCTGAAGTACTGATACAAGCATAGAATGAGTACAGGGCAGCACCTTCCCGGACTTGGGGATGTAAAGGAAGGCCAATATTGTTGCAATATCAGCCATTATGTTAAGTAACATAAAGGGGGAAGTAGCCTGAGGGAGTTCACTCCTGCACAGCAGTAGCAGAAATTGTCTAAGACTATCAAAGAAACTTTTGCTATGCTAGGTAGAAATAATTTGGGAGCCAGACTGGGAAACCACAGGTTAAGGGTAATTCTGAAAAGGATAACTCTAAGCAAGCACCCGATTTTTCCAAGAATAAATGGGACAATAAACAATAAAATAAACAAAATAAGACACAATCACGGGGTGGTTCTACTCAGCAGGAAACCACTGACAAAATATACAATCTGAGAAACCGTGATAATATTAAAAAGTTGACAGGTATCAGGATACTGGTACACGTTCCTCTCGTTCCTTTTTAGGATTCATCCGATACACGTTCGGAGAGAGGTGGAGGGTCAGAGCACAGATCAGAAGAGCGCGTGAAACCGAAAAGGGAAACGCATCTCACTTCATATTACATCCTTGAAGAGAACAAACCAAAGACTCCTAAACCTCAATTCAAAAAGAAGAAAGCAGCTGGGATTAAAATAAGGCATGCCCAGGCTACTGAGGACTCTGCTTCTGAATGGGGAATGGGATGTGACGATGATGGACAGCGCTGCGGCAGTCACAATAGCTCGCTGGAACCTGATGGATTATCTGGTGATTGTAACGCTGAATGAGCATATCACTGTGGAAACACCTGCTACAAGGGCAAGTGTCCCACATCGTTTATACAAAATAATGTTTCAAATGGACGGGGACATACCAAAAAATTCAAGGCTCTCTTTTGGAAGAACGTGACATATGGTTATGATATTCTTTTGGCTGAAATGGATTGGCCACCTGAGTTCGTAATGGAGTGCCCAATGGGAGAAGCAGTAATTTTACCTGCTATCTTTGACCTTGTTCCAGAATCAGTTAAATATTCATATGCCCAGGATTGAGCATAAGCGCTAGCTCCCGTACTTTACCGAAATCATGTTGGGTGGGATGATGAGTCTCCTCATCATGAAATCCCATTAAAATCAGTTCCTCAACCGCAAAGTCAGTACTCAATAAAGCATGAAGCAAAAGACAAGTTAGTGAAATCCTAGAACAACTTGAATTGAACCAAGGTGTAATAGAAAATTGCACCTCGTCCATGAATAATCCCGTTTCCCATAATGAAACCGGACAATTTATACTGTCTACAGACATTTAAACACTTCCACATGCACATTTGCAATACAAAATGCACATAGTGCCACACTAATGAATAACATTGTGGGAAAGAAATACAAAGCGACATTAGATATCTCAAATGGATTCTTCTGCCAGAATATAGCACATGAAAGCAGATATTTGACAGCATTCTCAGCGCTAGGTTCACAGCGTCAATTTTGCTGTTTACCTCAAGGGTAGACGAACAGCCCTGGGATGTTCTCAGCCAGGGTAACAGAGTTACTTCAAAATTTTGATGAGGAGGCATTGTGCTATGTAGATGATATTTATCTGATGGACAATGAGTTCATGGAACACTTGACCAGAGTGAACCACATAACTCTTGGGTTTGGTCACCTGGGCCACAAATGTAATTACAAAAAATCAAAAGTTGCCCATCTCAATGTTCTATTCTTGGGATGCGAGCTGTCAAGAGAAGGCAAAAGTGGGTCAGCAATTTTTTTTTAGAAAAATGTGCACTGCTCCAACCTCCGACGACACTGAAAAGACTATAATCCATTTTTGGATTTTTACATTTTGGCAGAGCATACGTTTTGGATTACGCAGAACAAGTAAAACTGTTCTATGATTTAATCAGACCGGATTTTTCATTCAACCATTGGACACATGAACACACAAACATTTACGTTCCCTACAAGCTGATATGAAAGCTTCCAAACATTTGCACACACATGAAAACACAACTAACCTGGTAATCTGTGTAGTTGCTGGACCAACCGGGTACACATATATCACTTTCAATGAAGGTGATACAGTACCTATTCCATACAAATTACATTTGTGCACAAACGCTGAAATGTGTTTTGCACCGACTGAGGAAATTCTCACAGCGGTACAGTAGGGAGAGAGAGAGCATTAACACAGGGTAAACGCATAGCTGTCGTTACCCCTGTACCGACCTTAGAGGCCATTACTAAAGCAAGCGTTCCAAATGCCAAAGCATTACATCCACGATGGATCCAATGGGCTAACTCTCCCACTGCAACAGATGTAGATTTCAGATTCTATACTACATTACAAACACAAGCATTCCTGCAGTATGAACAAGAAAATCCCCTGCCTAATGAAACAATGCCTCTAGATCAATATGAATACATCATTTATACCGATGGATCTGCTCATCCTGCCATAGAGACACAACACCAATATTCTGCGGCATGTGCAATTGTAAAGGGGAGCATGCATGATGGAAAGTTCCATCCTGAAAAATCACACAACCAATCCCTATGGGATTGTAAACCACAGCTGGCAGAACTCACAGCCCTATAATGAATATCTTTAGTATTGGGGCCAGAATATATTTTGAGATTCCAAGTGTTGCACAATCAAACACAAGCTGCTTTGGGAGCAGGTGGCAAAGCTGAAAGAATGCTTGCCATGGGCTCATGTTATCCACGCATAGGGATAACATGAGCCAACGTGGATGCCAACGTGGCATCCAACGTGGATGCCAACATGTTGGCATCCACGTTGAAGGGAAATTCATGGCTGATGAAGCCACTAAGGCAACAGTTCGCACTGTTGCCATTGCTGCAATCACTCTTTCAAGTACAAGATTAGAGAGAGACATCATGGTGGCTGTAAATGCTGCTTGCAACTACACCCGCCTGCTCCTCAAGTGCTCCTCCAAGTTAGATGCACAAAACATTCTGTATGCTTAGATTCCAGGAGTGAGGGATAGAGAAATACAAAACAATGATTGCAGATTGGGAATAGTACGAGCTGCGCACGAGGGTCTGGGTTCAGCACATGCAGGGGTTACTGCTACAGTCTTGTTACTGAAGCAGCACTATTGGTGGCCAGGTCTAACAAAACAGACCAAGGACTTTGTCCTCAAATGTGACATTTGTCAACAGATCAAAGGCTCAACCGTTGCAATACCACCTCAAACAACACTATTGATCTCAGACAAGCCTCTTGTTTATTTGGATCACTGTGGCCCCTTACACTCAGATGGGGCTTACAAGTAAATCTAGGTGGCAGTGGATTCATGCGCCAGATTCCTGTGGGTTTGGCCACAACATTCGGCTGATGCTCAAACTGTTGTAAGGGAGTTGCGAGTCTTCATTAGGGCATACGCAATTGTGACACTACATTCTGACCAGGGCCCGCGTTTAGCTCTCAGGCCAAAGAAGCCATGAGAAGTTTGGGCGTGGCCTTGCGATACTCCTCCCCCTACCATCCAGATGGAAATTTGGTGGTTGAGAGGAAAATGTGTGACTTAAAGCAGTAATTAACAACAAGGGTATTAGGCTCCGGTGGCATTTGGGTCAATCACCTAGATGGGGTCCAGAGGGTACTCAATAACATGCCAAGAAAATCCCTAGGGGGTCATACTGCATACAAAGTCCTATTTGGTGTGAGAATGTGGTTACCCAACCTCACTGTTCGATATCAATGAACATTTTGTTGTTTTACAGGAACTCAATGAATTCCAAGGTGCACAAAGCAATGTCCAAATAAAATGCACTGCCACTGTAGAAGTAAAGATCGTACTGGCAAGGACTGCCTGGCTCCCGAAAATTGGGGACATGGTGAGAGAAAAAATTGTGGACAAGAAAGAATTTGGACCATCTTACAGAGTGCCTGTACCTGTCCTGGCTTTCAAAGGTACCAGAACAGTGCTTCTTACACGCCTTGGCGGTCGCAGACACAAAAGGTTTGTCTCCCTTGATCTGATCAAACCACACTATAATGGCCGAATCTCAACAGTAGACGGCGTGGGCCCCTGGGTAGCTGCTGCACTCCTCTCACGGGTTCCACTGAGCCGCGGGGAGGCGATATCTAGGAGAGGCAGTGTCTTTGTAGTATGTGTGACTATAGGTTCCCTTCCCATCCGTTCTAAGGCTCATGGGGCATTGTCTCCACTGAGAACAAATTACAAAGTAGCATACCTATTGGGTATTGTATACTGTGCATGGTTACTTGGCATGCCTATCACGTAGTAGTACTACTTGTACATACATCACTTCTTTTAAACATTTATTTACTTTTGATATTTTTCTCGACATTTGCTCTATATTGTAGTGATTGCAGAAGGGATCTTTTTTGGTCCTGAAGAAGAAGCCTGGGGGCTTCGAAACATGTTGACAGACACAGGAGGGACTGCTCATTGAGGCAGTACACCTCCAAACCATTTCCCACCTTTTAACAGTACCAGCTCCAAGGAATATTAAAGTTTTCTAGTCCATAAGAGCCAGGTACTTTTTAAATTTACTCCTTCATTCACTCCTGACCCTTCCACTCACTTTTCCTACACAACACATAGTTTTTTTCAAATCAGTGCTCCCGCGTAGTCATAGGTCATAGGTCGTAGCACGCCCCGTCCTGCAGCGGGGCGGGAAGACCCCCATGATGAAGCATGACACCAAGGGCCCTTTTGGTGTGTGAGGGGTATTTAAACAAACACTGTGTGCTTCCCACCATTGTAGGAAACACACGTAATCTGTGAGTACATGGTTTTACATCTATCTGAGGGTGGATCCTTATGTTTCTTATGCACTCCTCTCACTCCTGTTCAGGAAGTTCAGATGGAAGCTTTAATAACTACTGAAGATTCCCCTCTCCAAAGAGAAGCTGTAATCAATAATGAATTATTACTTCTTCCTGTTGAAACAACTTCAACTGTACAGTCAACAAGTAGAGAAACTCAAATTTCAATAAAAACAATTGACGACGTCCATGTGAATATTCCACTGATCAAGTCATCTCCCAGTTCTACAAAACCTGCTGAGCTGCCAAAAATAGACTGGACGGTGTCTGGCTACTTTGTGCTGTTGCAGGGATTCTGCAGAGTCACAGAACTATGCTTGGAATCATAGAACCTTAGTAGGCAGGGACTGAGTCATCCCACCACCTGAGTACCCATGAGCTCGGGTCAGACTAGCTATAGTGCCTCACTTGTCCTCCTACTCACCCACAGAGGCACGAATGATTAGACACCCCAGAACACAACACTCCCGACCCTCTCAGGAATCGCGGTTGCAGGACACACTCATACTAGTACAATATATGTTCTGACAGAGAAACGAGAAAAGTTAAAAAAAAATTATTTTAACTATCGTGCTCTAGTATGCAGTATACGTGCCACAATAAGTAAGAAAATCCCTAACACAAATACGGTCAGCATAGTAAGTAGTCCATAAATCATAAAAGGAGCTGTCATTGTATAAGACAGAATAACCTAACCTCCCTCCCCTTCTACAGAAGAAAAAAATATTATATATCAGAAGATCTCTGGGTGTTGGCAGCAGACCCAGTACCTTAGCATGCACAGATGAAAGTTCTAGATCTCAGGTACTGTCACGATCTCTTCCCTGGAAAGATCCTTCTCCAAATGTGTTGTTACCTACTCGTGCATACCTATATGACAAAAGTACGTGTTCCCAAACAACAGCTGCATTTGTGTGTTTTGTCTAGGTGCTAGGGCCTGACCAGAACAGAATAACAAGGCTCATTGTTGATTGACCTTGTGTACAGTGTTCAGACTAAAACCCAGGAAAGAATAGAATGCGAAAACAACAGCAGGTTCTGTGTGAAAGTACAGTGTGGCACAAAGCAAATCACCCTTGTATAGTAACGTGTGCAAAGCAGAGGACAGTCTGCAATTTGCTCATGCTAACATAGGGAAAACGACAATGGGCCTGCACGGGACACATGACAGTGCATTATGACGACTTCTCATCAAATTCAAGTGAACCTGAGATGCCACCACTGCCTCTCCCTTTCACGCTACAAGTGTTTGCTCCCTATCTTTGGCTGAGAAAGATATTCTTTGTTACTCCTTGGTTACAGCTCTAGATTACAATTGGGTTACTTTTCCTAATCCTTTGGAATGGTTTACTGACTGTCTTTTTCCTACTTCTGAATGGACACTATCTCCCTGAACGCTCTGCAGTACAACTTGTGAACTTGGTTCTGAAACCACATGCATCATCGCACCGTGAACTAAAGGACCTGTCCCTGTTGAACATTACAGCAGTTCCAGTTCCTGAAGCAATAGTGTTGGCCAAGGTATCATATGATGTATATGGTCCTACTGAAATTTTGCAAATACCTTATTTGTTTAAAATTTCTTCAAATGATATCATCACCTCTAGTACTTTTTCTGATCTTTGGGACATTAAAACTGTGCACAATTTGCTTGCAGATCTAGAGCAATCAGCTGCATTTTCCAATGCTGAATTGTATGATAGTATATCGAACTTTGGTGACATGTTTTGTTATCAACATTATGGTCATAATTCTTTTACACACAACTAGTATCCCACGTGCTGTTTACAATTATACGCAATGGGAACACTGCCCAGCACCGCCAAAAGGTAGTTCAAAAACATTTGTAGAAAGGTTTGCTTTATTTCTGGTTTTGACACATCAGATCCAGTTTCTTATTATTATAGGCTTGCACCTACACCTGCAATGAAACATATGGTAACAAACACCAAGCTGATATACTCTGCTTCCTTCATTTCCTAACTGTCTGTACAGGGTTTCGACTTTTGGAAAGACACCATAGACACAAAATCTGTCTGGGAGACAAAAGATTGGCAGGTTCAGGGAACTGAGGCCTTATTCAGAGCACACCTCATACCAAATCAAATAATTTTCCTGAATAAAACAGTGCAACAAACTTCCTGTCTTGGAATAGCCAAGATAAGGTTTTGAGAGCTGGCAGTACTTAACACACTTCAGTGGTTATTTTAATTTATGAGACCCCAAATCGAAGGGATGTTTGGTTTGGCCGGTGGACACAACTGGGTGTCAATTTAGATGCCTGGGCAACACCGTAAGGGTTTAGGATCAATAGGCCTGATCAGCTATATGTACAATCAGAACATTAGGGGGTGGTGACATCATATAGTGTTGGGAAGTTAAGCTTGATTGGCTAAAAACATCAACACCATCTCAGGTGAACCAACACATGTCCCTTTTTTCTGATGACATAGATCTCAGGGATTTTTTGTTAGGTCCGTGGAACCAACGTCAAAAGTGCTTCTTGTATGGGATATTTAATGAGCTGAGGAAGATTTCTCAAACGGAAGGAGAGATTGCATGAGATTGACAGGGTTAACTTAGAAATGGCTCTGGCTGTGGTTGACAATGGTATGACCACATTATCATCCAGAATTTATTCACTGGGCAACATGGTGTCTTCTGCAATTGACATATTAAAGCCAGATATGTCTATTTTACAGCACGGACAGTCACAACTATGGTCCCTTGGAATTCTAAACTGGACGCTGCAAACACTGCGTCTGACCACGTACCATGGCGTTACATCAGTAGTACAAATGTGTTTTCCGCATATGATCTAATGGAAAAACAGATAGTAATGGCACACAGAAATGCAAAATATACCATGTTGCATATTGAAAAATTAGACCAATTACCTTTCACCATGTCTGAGATACCATTCACAGACTGGATAATCAATGGTTAATTCACCCTACTGGTCATGACTTTCCAATTACAATATTATCTACAAACTAACAAGTAGGCAGGTATGAAGCGCTAGGGGAAGGCGATGTGGGAATTGTCATTTCGTTTTAGGTGCAGGAATGGGGACGCTGAAGTTTTCCTTTGTGGTTCTGACTGTGAGGATGCTCTAAGGGGGCCCTTAGTTTGCAAATACATTTCTCTTTGTGGGGCATGCAATGCTTCAGCTGTGAATTTGTCCTGTTATCTGAAAGTTTCTCTGGCTGCCATGATTTATCCGGTCTTCAAACTGCTCTCGAATGGCAGTTATTTGATGCTGAATGATCAAGGTTGCTGTGGAATGCAACTGGGCATCAATAATCTGGTAACGGTTAATTCCATAGTCACTTGTTGCACACAAGTACTGTTTCCACCTGCCTGCATAGTTAGGGAGCTAACTCTATGGCCTTCAATAAGTGTATCAAACATACGCTTTGATTCTCTGAGAAAACTGTAAGCCATGCTTTTTCAAAAAGATGTGGCCCTTACTTCAGCCAGAAAGACGTTTGATCTCCAGGTTGCAAGGTCCTCGTCCGAGATAAAAAACCCTACTCCACACTAATGTCCCACTGCATTTTGGGGAGTTGGTTCACCATATCTTTAATATGTCTGATACGAAGGGAAAAGTACATTTGTAAACATTAATTGGCTTTGGACTGGTTTAGTCATTGCATCTTTCATAAACTCTGTGTTGGGAAGCATTTTTGGAGGGCTCCCGCTTGTACTGCTACTTGTGGCGGGAATCCTGATTTAAATTTTTCTGCTTCGCAATGGACGCCCCAGTTCTACCCAGAAGGGAGACAATACTGCTTGTGCTGCAATGTCATCAGCACATGGTGCACTACTTCGGCACGCCTTGGATTCGAGAACTGAATGAGCACTGGTTCTTGTCTTTCAGGCCTGTTTCGCCTCACTGCATTCAACCTGTATTCCACTGCCTGTTTTGCAGCCACAAATGCGTATTGGATCTATGCCTCGGATCACAATCGGTTGCACCACTGGACATTGAAGTACTGATGAACCCCTTAAAGGCCCATGGGTATTGTTGTCCCCAGCATATTTAATTGCTGATGAATGCATTTTTCAAGCCACCCTGGGATGCTTTGGCTCCTAGTGAAATGAACACCAGCTCTACGATACGCTTACATGATGCAGTCCCTCCTTCAGCGGCTGCTGTGGGAACTGGATGGAATCACCTTTGCTCCATAAACATGCTTCAAGGTGCCCCTCTGGGAACATCGTCTGCGGTTGTGTAAAACGGCAATGTTGTGTCTACTACTCAGAACACTTAAACAGATTGTCTTTTTCCATGTGGTGGGAACCATTTGGCCTGTTTTTTAAACAAAATGAATAAAAACAGCTTTAGCTTCACGCTTCTAGGCACCATGACTTTCTGAGTTCTTGAGATTTCAAATAGTATACTGACTTAAATTCTTTTACATGAATATTTTAGAGGGAAGCTTGCTTTTAGATGATGATAAGTGTAGTTTTAAACCTTTTAAAATTTGCTTCATTATGGCCTGCTGGCTTTTAGATAGCTTTTATATATCGACTCCTAGTATGAGGAGTGGGTGTTATGTGCCTGGCTCAGGCCCATGTAGTGAAGCAGCTCAGTTCTTACATTTTCCTATTCTTCACAATAACATTTCAGCTGTGACCTTTCGCACATATTGGCGTGCACGACAATGTTGGGATTTGTTTCTCTGAAACTACTTCGTTTACACATCTAGCTTCCCGCAATATTATCACGATGCCTCGAACATCATTTACAAGGCTCTTCTACGCACTATGTTCAAATTTAATTCTATCTTCATCCACGGGGTGACAGGGCTATCTACATATTCATAACATCGCTAATCTATAGGCACATCACAAGACTGCTTTCTATTTTTAATAAAGAGCATACCAAAAGATTATTAGATGAGGCACTTCAGCTGACACCAAGGGTCCGTGCATGCTGAGACTTCACCATTCAGCGATCTGACATCTCTGTGATGGGTTGTTCACTTCATGAACAAGACGGGCTCGTACATTCTCTGCTGCCAAGTAATGGGGTTGGATTGTTTCTTGGGTGGATTCTTGGCTTCACAGCAACACACTCTCTGCACACCCAGGGTAGGGTTTGCACAGTAGGAGTATGCCTGATTATTGCCTTGTTTATGTGCCTGCATGTATACACTGCCTTACACCATGGTAGAGCTATATCTACTATGTACGCTCTTGGCGCTTGTAATCACTTTCATCTTCTTCTTTCTACTGATTATCACAGCACATGCTTTCTATGCAATAATAATGTTGATTCAATAAATATATTGAAAATGTATCACTGTGTAGTCTCTATATATTTCTCTGAGCACAAGAAAGCACAAGTGACTAACCGAAAGGTTCTGGTCCATTTCCATGATCCCTGAGGGGTCAGAGTTGTCACATTCAGCGGTTTCCAGAAACCATTTGCTCCCTCGTAAGGTTAGGGGAGGGGCTTACTGTGGCAGTGTGAGCTTGCTGGTCTCTAGGCCAACATATCCTGCGGGGGTGACTGGAATCAGTCTAGTCACCACACCCAAAGTTTATGTTATCCAACAAACGTGCAGGCCCTATGGATTGGTAGGGACTACACAACAGTTTGCAATTGAAATTCCTAATATAATTTCTTGTGTTAGGACTGTATTGACATTTGAAGGCTTACAGATATTTGTCACAGACTAAATATTATTTTACTACATCATGCTCTGAGATTTATTCCGGATGAAGGTAATGGTTTGGAAAAACAGCACATAAGGAGGAGCAGTGCAACCTAAGAACTATTTGTTACAGCCATAATCTGAGAGTCCATCTGGATCACTAATGCATGGGGAAGGGTGGGATGGTGGCAGTGGCGTTAACGGGGAGAGGGGCCATCCTTCAACTCAACTCTAAACTACAAAAGACTTGAAGAAAGCTAAGCATTGGCATAGCCAATAGGTCTTGCCTTTGAGACCTTGTAAGTGTTTAGCCATGCAGCACATTAGAGCCCTGTGCACAGATTCCTCTTTTACAATTGAACACTACTAAAAGTGTGAATGAAAAGTAGTGCAGCATGTAAAGGTTTCCATGTTATCCCATTTAGGGCCTCATTATGAGTCGCAGTAGCCCTCTTGAAGCTTTAACCTAGTGAGGATCAGAGGAATGGAAATACTGCCCTGGGCCATAAGCCCAATGTCTCCAGACCGATAATTCTGCTGCAGCACCATGGGAGGAGCATACAATGCTCCTCCAGCTGAAACATATGATGCCTTGGATTGGCCTCACCCACGATCAATGGTCGAGTAAAAAGCAGTCCAGTTTGGACCGATTTCTTCTGTAAACACCCCTCCTAACTGAAAAAGTGAGACATGTGGTGAGACCTGCTTCCTGACAACAGGTGTGGCGTCAGGAGATTATTAAAGTGCAGAGCGAGATGGTGCATGAACACTTTGTGATTCCTTCCAAAGCACGTTCTAGTCGCCCAGTTATTGATTGCTGCTTCGCCTCCTGCCACACCACTATATTGTCAACAAGGATGGCCAAGTCTGGCCTCACAGTGCATCTTCACCCCGTGAGCCGAGCCCATTTTCTAGTAAATGGAGACATGAGTACCAGAGAAGACCTTGCCTAGAGAGCTTCCATTGCTTTCAGGTCCAAATAGTAAGGCTTATAGCAACAACTTGGCCTACCAGCAGCTGCAGTGGAGAGAGTGCCCCAAGCCATCCAAACTCGAACCCTGTCCAGCAAAAGAAAGTCAGTGTGCCAGAGCAGCTCAGTGGTCTTACGATATTGGATATAGTGGATCGAAAACTGCAGTACTGCCAATCCATTACCAGAGGGAGGTGATGAGGAACAACTCAATCCGAGAAGATCACTTCTTTTCACAAAGCTCAGTGTACAGCAGCACCTATGCCCTCCCAAAATAAAGGGGGCCAGAGCAATTGACCACCACAAGCATGTTAATGCAGCTACCTTGAGGGTTAGTAGACTGTATTTCTGCTGATGAATAATAATGCCTTATGCCCGTATTGCAATAGGCAGTATGTCTGACTCTGGCAGCAGATGGGCTTGCTGTTCACTCCACATTGCAGGCCTCCTCCTAAGAGGAGTATTCATCGAATTCCATGGTCGACTAGAGTGCAGCCAAACTCAAAAATTTGTCCTAAGGAGGAAAAATGGCCACCCTAGCCCAAGCTCTTCCTACAAATAAAAAGTGGACTAGAGAGCCAACTAATAAAGAAAAAAAAACTAGAGAGCGCTGTGGCCATAAAGAAAGATAAAGTGCAGCAAAATGAAGCAACTGCTGTAAGAGGAAGCTGCACTCCTTTCATCAGATAGATGTCACCAGAAACATCTGGTGAAATATGGTCAGTAAAAAGGACCCAGAGTGGAGGAAGTGCCTGTTAATATTGGCGCGCAAACGCTGATTTCAATTATTGTTTCCCATTCCCAAGTGCAAAACTAGAAATGGCTTGGTGACACTCCTCAGATTTTTTGTATCCCTGTGTTGTCAATTACTCCAGGTGCAGGACATCAAACGTTGTTCTCCTCACACCTCCAATAATGAGTAACCCTGGGCAAAGCACTACGCTACGCTCGCGTAGTTTGCGAAGTTTGCGCTACTTCGCACAACGCGAATTGCACGTAGCACAGTGCAAACACGCGTAGCGTAGCGTAGCGTAGTGCAGCGGTCATTTTTTGCTTGCTCGCGGTCCTCAACATCAAGTTGGCGACCGCGAGCAAGCAAAATGACATCCCGGCGAGACTTTTTCTTCGTTCGCGATCAGCAACATCAAGTTGCCGATCGCGAGCGTGGAAAATAAACCTCCCGGCGAGATTCTCAACGCGGGAGGTCAGGTTTCTCATTGCGAGTGGTCGCGTATGCTCGCGACCGCTCGCGATGAGAAACTACCAGTCCGCGTTGAGAAAGCTGCCGCTCGAGTAAAAATCTACTCGAGCGGCAGTAAAAGACAGCTTGCACTGTGCAAGATGCCGTTTTCAATGATTGAACAGTGCGGACAAGCATCCGGCACTGTGCAATCATTGCGAACAGTGCACTACGCAGTTCGCGTAGTGCTACGCGTAGCTCGCGTAGTGCGTACTGCACTTTGCGTAGCTTCGCGTAGCGCTACTTCGCGAACTACGCCCAGGCTTAATAATGAGGGCCTAATGATTTTCTGCTAATTGTGTGGGCTTAGCCCTGGCGTAAAAGTGACTTACTCTTGAATTGTTGGTATAAACCACATAAACCTTTTTAAATCAGACTCATTGACAGAATACATGTGTGAATGTTTCAGATGTTTACAAGGTGAGAATTCGGAATATTAATGAATTTGTGAAAAGCAACTCCAAAGAGGTAGATAGTGTGTTAGGATGTGAATGCTGCATGAGGTACATTAGCAGTACAGTAAACTGACCGAGGAAATTAATATTGCACATAGAAATCATTTGTAAAAATAGTGAAATAATACCTTAATTGTATACTCCGCCAATAAACAATTTTTAAAACTTGGTCCAACTGCCTAGAGCAGGCCAGGGAGTTAGAATTGCGAAACGACTTGAAACTATGTTCAGAATGAGAGCAACTTAAACCCCATATTTTCTTGACTAAACTGAATTAAAAGTGTGTTACTGTTCACCTTAAGATCATATTTCAAACTGTATGTTTCCATGACACCTCCAAAAACATTTCTGTATTGAATGCTTGTATTTTTCTGGTGACAGATGATGCTCTTAACCTGGTGCAAGATGGTAAGTATCATGAAATACTATCCCCCAGTAACCCACAAGCAGTATGACCACCCATCAGAAAATGATTGGCAACCTTTTTATCTATGTCATTATCTAAGGTGAGGTCCTTAAAGCTTTAGTTTCTAATAGGTACATTTTCCAAACTGTTTTGCTTGTTTTGCTGTTTTGCCTGTCTTAACCATGTGACATTGCAACTTTCTAGAAACAATTCTGTTCATCCTATTATACATAAAATATGTTTAATTAAATGAAATCATTGATATAGTAGCTAATGTGGAAATGCCCATTGTTAGACCTGGCACCATTGGCGTGAGTCTCCCTTCCATTTGTTTGCTGTTGCCTCCTATGTTTTTGCTGTGTTTTTGCTGGTCTAGATGCTTTGAGCACTTTGCCACTGCTATTCAGTGCCAAAGTGCAAGTGCTCCCTATCGTAAATTGTTGTAATGGATTAGTGACTCCATGATCGGCCATTTGATTTACTTGTCAGACCCTAGTACAGTGCACCATGTGTGCCCAGGACCTGTAAATCAAATGCTGCTGGTGGGCTTGCAGCACTGGTTGTGCCACCCACAGAAGCAGCCTGTAAAATATGGCTCAGGCCTGCCATTGCAGAGCCTGTGTGCAGTCTGGGACTGCCATGTCGACTTGGCAAGTGCACACACTTGCCAGTCCCTAAGCCTTCCCTTTTCTACATGTTAGTCACCCCTAAGGTAGGCCCAAGGTACTCCTGTGGGCAGGGTGCATTGTATGTGAAAGGTAGGAAATGCCCTGGTGTGTGTGGCATGTCCTGATAGTGAATTACAGCCAATTCCGTTTTTCACTATTGCAAGGCTGTCTGTTCCCATAGGCCAGAATGGGCAGTTTGATTATAACATCTTATAATCCTAACTGATCCAGTGAACAAGATAGGAATATAAAGTTTAGCATGCCTGAACTCAGAATGTTAAAATACATCTTTTAGTGTGGGTGATTTTTACATTCTGTGTTTGAAAATACCACTTTTAGAAAGTAGGTATTTTCTTGCCTAACCATCCAGTATGCCTCTGCTAGGTTTGTGTATTCCATGTCTGGTTTGTGAGTGACAGGGGGCTGGAGAGGGCCTTGGCTCCAGCAGTCTGATGGGTCAGGGCTGGGCTGAATAGGCCCTGCATTGAATAGAGAGTAGGGGAGGAGATTTCCTTTCAGTTGCCAGAGCCTACATAGAATAGAGAGTAGGGGAGGAGATTTCCTTTCACTTGCCTGAGCCTTCATAGAATAGAGAGTAGGGGGAGGAGTTTTCCTTTCAGCTACCTGGGCCAGGTCTGCTTTCAACAATGCTTTCTCCACCTCCTGCCAGGAAGCTGCACCAGGGAGGACAGAACTGGTTTTGACTAGGTACAGACACTCTCTGCCTTCAGAGAACAAAGGATTTTGCAGTATAAATATTGGGGCCCAGACCCCAGAACTTTAGATCACTTCTGGGAATCAAGACGAACCCTTTGCCAAGGAGAGAAACCAAGGAAGCTGAAGGAGGAGACTGCCCCTGTGCTGTTTGCTGTTTGGGGTTGGCCTGCAGTAGTTACTCATTGCCAAGGAAAGGAGAAAAGGAACTTTGTGTGTACTTTTACTATCTTGAGGAAGATCTCCAAGGGCTTGAAGCTGAGCTTGCCTCCTGTTCTGAAGTCTCAGGGACACAAAGACTTCACCACCAGCTCCCCTGAATTTCCTTGCTGGGAATTCTACCAGCAGTGAGGTGCCTGCTGTTGTTTTGGGCCCTCTGGAGACTGCGTGTCGCTGGGAGCTGGAAGCGCAACGCAACGAGGAAGAAGCGTGTCGCCGCAGCAGCTGTTGCCATCGCATTTCTGAAGAAGCGTGTCGCCGCCGCAGCAATTTGCCGTTCGCATCGCCGACGCAGCGCATCGCACCACCGGACGCCATTTTGTCGTATCGCACTGGATCGTCGCATCGCATCGAGGCGCCATCTTGTCGCATCGCACCGGATCACAGTAAGAAATAGAGGCTTCGCCTCCTCTCCGGTAAGGAACAGACGCATCGCCTCCCCTGCGCTGCAGTAAGGAACAGGCGCGCCGCCTCCCCCGAAGCAAGGAACTGACGCATCGCCTTCCCTGCGACCCTTATGTTTGTTTTGCGTTACGCATCCAAGGTACTTTGATAGTAAAGTGTCGCATTTACCATCTACTTTGAACTAAGCTATTTCTACCATTGGAAAGTCATATTTTGTTTACTGTATTGTGGATTTTTGTCGTTTGGTCTTGTGTTAAGTCTAGATAAAGATTACTTATTTTTCTAAACTGGTGTGGTGTCCATTTGTAGTGTTTTCACTGTATTACTGTATGTGTTCACAAATGCTTTACACACTGCCTCTGAGATAAGCCTGCCTGCTCGTGCCAAGCTACCAAGGGGGTAAGCAGGGGTTATTTTAGGAGTGTAGCCCCCTTACTCTGACTAGAAGCAAGGGCCCCTACTTGGTCAAAGGTACCTACCTCTGCCAACTAGAGACCCCCATTTCTAACACCCATCTATCATTAAATTATTACCACTCATTTCAACCACACAGTGAATGCACTGTAGAATTTCTTAGCGGGTAATTTATGTTTCAACTCCATCTAGTTCTGTGCTTCCAAATATTCCAAGACACAAAACCCTATCCAAATTGTTCAGTTCAGTTCATAATCTTTATTCGATTTTAAAAATAAAATCATAAAAGTAAAATCATTTAAACTAGTACACAAATTATCATCGACATACTCGCACTTATTTTAAAACCCCCGTGAGAAAGCGAACAAGAAAAAAGCAAACTGTGGGAGAATCTAGCAGCTGTAAGTATAATAAAGCAGGCCTAACTTGAGTAAAATTCAGTTGTTTTAAATTTGGGTGTAAAAACTTATGTTTCAGATTATTATATTTTGGACAGATCATAACAACATGCAGTGTGTCGTTATTCGAAGTGTTGCCACAGTTACAGAGGGGCAATTCTGAGTTCGTAAAACAACCATGATTAAGAGGAACTAATTGAGGAAATAAGTTCAACCTAAAATAGATCAACAGGCGGCGTTGGTGACGTGTCATGTTCCAGGTCAAATATGGTTCTATTTTACTGACAGTTTTCACTAAAATCGCATGTTGCATCGAATGTTTCATTAGTCCACATATTATGAGCAACATAGGCCAACCATAGAATCAATTTTAAGCAATCCTGCAAGGTTAATCTGCTAAAACCAAGTTCTTCTTTTAACCAGATAGAATGCCAGAGTTTTAGAGGACAGAGCGGGAGCTGGTCAATAATGTAATGCAAGCCCAGTTCTTCATGGACAATTTCGTGAGGTACACTTTATGGAACTCCCAGAATTTGTTTTCTGCTACTTGGATTGAAGCAACACTGCCATATCCCCATATTTCACTGCCATAGCTCACTAATTGGATGCACTTGGCCCTGTAAATTTCCAGGCCCGATTGTATATGAGTGCGACTGAGCAGGCGGGAAAAATCTCCTATACTAAATATCGCTCTATTAAAAGACAAAACGTTCTGGGTTATAAGTAAATGCCTATTAAGCCGATAGTCCAATTGGACCCCCAAATATCTAAACTTGTCTACCTGGCTAATGTGATGGCCACATATTACATATTTCATTGTTTTCGTGCTAGGCGGACCAAACTTCATGACATATGCCTTCGAAAAGTTCGTTGTCAGGTCAAGGCTATTCATAAAACTGATAAAAAGGTTAAAAAGTTTTTGTAAGCCTTTAGCTGTCCGGGTGATTAAAACTGTATCGTCTGCATAAAGCACGGCCATTATAGGGCAGTCTCCCACTTTAGGAACATCCACGCTCGGGACTATCAAGGCCTGCTCTATTTGATTAATATAAAAAATAAATAAAAAAGGTGCTAAAATACAGCCTTGCTGAACCCCACGCCGCAATTTAAAGTGCTCAGTGCATTCCCCATTAGGGTCACACTTGACACTAGCTGAAAGATCTTTGTGGAGGTCATACAAAAAGTTAAATAAAACCGGATCGACATCCATCTGAGCCATCATGGACCACAGTTTAGAGCGATTAACTCTGTCAAAAGCAGAGCTAAGGTCCATGAAGGCCAGATGGATTGCCCCCTTCTTGGCCTTGGTGTATTTACAAATTAACAAATAGAGATTGTCCAAATTGTAAATTTCTTGAAGCCCCTATCTTCTCAAGTTTCATCTTCTATAGCTCAACTTCAGCTTCCTGAACAACTTTACTCCAGCTTCTTATGAAAATGTACACTTCTGCAACAACCTAGAACAAAATAGCACATTCCTTGCATTTTAGTTCAATAAACAACTACCTTGCTTTTCTAAGACTTTCACTGCTGTTTTCTCACTAGTTTAGAGGTGATGTGTCCTCTGATACATAATGGGATGTCAGGACAGTGGACCACACAAGCCATGTCTTCTTCAGCAGGAGTATTACCAGGTCCAGGAATGTTCTGAGGAGGTGTTGGTTGAAGAGTAAGATTTATCCTGTTCACTGCTCAGGTACTGGAGAAATTCTGCCACCCAGTCCTTACTCATTCCTCATAGGTCCATCAACTTTTGCAGCACTTCCTCTTTGCCCTACTGTACAATTACATAAGAAACCTGTTTCAATAAGCAGAAGCCTGTCTTTATTTCATTAGCAACACCTCTATTTAGATGAGCTCTTTGTTTCACCTAACAGGTTCTAAAATGGCTCTCTCCCAACTGAGACTAGAAAGAGCTGTCTGGGAGGTTCCCGAACTCAAAATATGGTGGTTTTCTCTCCATCAGGGTGCAGGCAGATTTAATGTCCTCCACCATACATTCACAAATCTCCACTTTACCGGGGCCCCCAACTCTGCAGGGCGGGCTCAAAGCAGGAATGGAGAATCCTGTTAAAATCAACGGTTGGAATTTGCATACTAGTGCATTCTGGTAATAGTGGTCTAAAGGAAAGGCCACGTGACCACTGGGATCTAAATCAACTCACCTGTGATCAAGGCGCAAGGCGCCGAAACGCGTAAGGACTTAAGGAGTTGTTAAAGCTGCCACGTATTTCAGACACAATGAAGCTGTCAGCCTGAAAGGACGCCGAAGCTGTGGGCTTTTCCTTTTTTCTCGTTGATTTTAACAGGATTCTCCATTCCTGCTTTGAGCCCGCCCTGCAGAGTTGGGGGCCCCCGGTAAAGTGGAGATTTGTGAATGTATCAAACGGAGGGGGCATGACTCGCTCTTCACCACAGCAGTCAAAAATTGACTTCCGTGACTATTTGCGTGGTTGAAGAGAAAGGGAGGAAGGAGGTTTACCTCTATCCAGCAGTCTTCGTGTTTCTTTGCCAGGCAATTACTTGTTACGTGGCAGCCAAGTTCACTGGGCTTTTTAATGTTTTTACCGGAATGCAGCACAAGAAATAAGATAAAGATTGGACTTTGACAAGATTTTAAGGCTACTAATGCCAAATAGGATACTATGTCGAGCCAAGGTTGGAATTTGCATACTAGTGCATTCTGGTAATAGTGGTCTAAAGGAAAGGCCACGTGACCACTGGGATCTAAATCAACTCACCTGTGATCAAGGCGCAAGGCGCCGAAACGCGTAAGGACTTAAGGAGTTGTTAAAGCTGCCACGTATTTCAGACACAATGAAGCTGTCAGCCTGAAAGGACGCCGAAGCTGTGGGCTTTTCCGTTTTTCTCGTTGATTTTAACAGGATTCTCCATTCCTGCTTTGAGCCCGCCCTGCAGAGTTGGGGGCCCCGGTAAAGTGGAGATTTGTGAATGTATATATATATATATATATATATATATATATATATATATATATATATATATATATATATATATATATATATATATATATATATATATATATATATATATATATATATATATATGAGAGAGAGAGAGAGAGAGTGAGAGAGAGAGAATATGGAAAACAATGCTACACCCACCTCAGAAGAGATCTCTGATGCACAGCTATGTGAAAGGATGGCCATTGACTCAAGCCGGTCAGCTAGCAGTAAATGTAAAACTCACTCAAATTTTGCCCCCAACTGCCACCTGGTAATAGGGTGGATATCTTTCAGGAACTCGTATTTGAGGAGCTAAATTCCATCTATATTAAAGAAAAGAAGGGAAAACACCGTAGAGGACAAAACATGACTAATGATGACAACTGGGCCTTAAAAGATCTACGAATGGACACAAATATCATCATTAAGCCTTCTGATAAGGGTGGGAACATTATGGATTACCAAAAATACAATCTGGAAATTAAAAGGCAACTAAATGATCCAAATAATTATGAATGACCCAAGGATGATCCAACACCATGCATCATGAGGACATACCATAACATGCTGGTTAATTGGCATATGCAAGAACTGTTGGATGATGATGAATTTGAATACCTTTTAACGACACGACCCATCATTCCAACTTTATATGTTTTGCCCAAAGTACACAAGGATCTTGAAAACCCACCAGGACGCCCAATTGGCAGCTCATGTGGCTCCCTTTCAGAGAACACATCAAGATTTATAGATGTCTTTCTTTTTCCATATGTGGAAAAGCTACCCTCCTATATCCGTGACACTATGGATTTTTTAAATCAAATTGGACGAATACCATGGAAAGAGGATTATATCATGGCTACCGTCGATGTGGTCTCCTTATATACTTCCATCAATCATGAAGGTGGTATCAGGGCTAGTGAATTCTTCCTGAGGTCACGATCATTGAACCTATTTGATAGAGACACAAATGATTCTAGAAATGATTCACTGTTGTCTCACAAACATTGTGTTTGTATTTGACAACAAACTTTACAAACAAAAGAGGGGGACCGCGATGGGTACTTCATTTGCACCCACTAATGCCAACTTAACCATGGGCTATTGGGAAGCTGAACATGTCTGGTGTGAAAAGAACAAGACAACAACAGACAAAGTGGTATTTTGGGTGCATTATAAAGACAATCTATTTTTAATTTGGGAAGGTGCTGCTGAAGAACTGGAATGCTTTTAAAATCTCTCAATGACAATGTGTTTCATTTAAAATTTACTTTTACTACAAGCCAACTGAAAATTGACTATTTGGACACACACGTGTACATGAACAACAAGAAAATCTACACTACTCTGTATTGAAAACCGACGGCTTGTAATAGCATCCTTATAGTCAACAGCGCTCATCCCAAATCCCTTAAATGTAGTGTCCCGTATGGAGAATTTCTACGTGCTCAGAGAAACTGCTCAGAAGAACATGAATTTATGCTACTGCTGGGCCAGATGTATGCCAGATTTTTAAGAAGGGGTATCCCACACTGGTCCTTGATAATGCTAAATCCAGAGCTATGAGTAAGAGAAGGGATGATTTGCTATATTCTAAAAAATTAGCAGGAAGAGATGGGAGGAAAGAAAATCTGAGATTTAACATCTCGAGCAGATCAGTCAGGAATGCTCTCCAACATCATTGGAAGATGCTCAGACAAGATGAGGAGTTAAGAAACTGTACTCAAGACCATCTAAGCATCTCTTACACGAAAGCTCCATCTCTGGGGGACATATTAACACACAGTTACTTTGAGAAACCGAAACATGAAGAGACTAAAGTGAACTGGTTAAAAAAAGAATGGATTTTACAAATGCCACAAATGTAAGGCATGCATATATGGACAAAATCAGCAGGACGTAGTAACCTTCACTGGAGAAAAGAAAAAGATCAAAGAAAGAATCACATGTGAGACAACGCATGTGATCTATGCTCTGGAGGGCCAGTGCGGGAAACAATATATTGGAAGCACTATAAATAAACTAAAATTACGAATCGTACAGCACATAAGATTAACAAACAACAACGATTTCAAGAATGCTATGGCAAAACATTTCTGGAAGTGCCATGGAGGGGACCTGAGCAAAATTTCATTTTATGGTATCAAACATATACCCTGGAGAATAAGAGGAGGTGACTGTGAACTCAAGTTAAGGAAAGCTGAGTCCAAATGGATCATAACCATTGGAACAGAGATACCATGGGGACTCAACATGGATGCTGAATTACATACTTTCCTCTGATTTCAAAGTCCAAAGCACCAGCACTTTAGTATATCAGGAATTTGTTACAAAATACCATCTTTAGGAATGCAAGATCTAGTATAGGCACTTCATGTATCCCCCAAATTGGAGTGAAATGAGTAGAAAATGCCTCAGTGGTTGAAAATGTGATGCCCAATATGTTTGCGTAAGAGTAGACTGTTTATAAGGACTTTACCATCTCAGCCCTTTGCACTTTCTTGAATGCAATGATTTACTTTGTGATGCTTCAATGATTGCAAACATGATGCCCAAGATTATTGTGCAAGTGTAGATTGTTTACAAGGATTTCACCACCTTAGCACTTTGCACTTTATTGAATGCAATGATTTACTTGGTGATACTCAAGGATATTGTGCAATAGCAGCAGTTTTATATTGATCATATCATCATAGCACTTTATACCCCCTTTTTTGGGAGAGAAAGCCATCATAGGAATTTTAACTGTTGCCTAAGATTATTGCACAACAGCGGATTGTCCACAAGGATTTTTTCATTTTATCACTTTGCACTTTATTGAAAGGAATGATTTCTATTGTGAGGCCACAAAGTATCATATAACAGCAGAGGGTTTAGGGAGAGTATACCTCTTTAGTATTTCTAATCTTTCCCGCAAATTACCATTTTGAGATTACTGGGAATATTTGTTATACTCACATCGGAAAGATAACAGGCTGCTCATAGAACAACATGCATGTATGGGTTATATCTGTTATTGGGTACTTTACCAAAATTGTGAATTTACTCATAGTTGAACTCTGTTTGTACAGACATCCCTGTGATTGTGACAGAAAGTTATATAGCATCTCTCTGCAGCAATGGAGAATATGTTTATAAAACTTTCTGGATTTCTGCTGCACCGCTGAGAATAGTGGGAAAAAGAAATGTGTATGTTCCTTTAAAATTGGTTTCACTGGATATGGGAGGGATTGGTTGAGTCCCCTTTTGAAGAGACACTCTGTACAGCACTCTTTATGACCCTGACGAAGGCCACGGGCCGAATCGTGTTGTTCTTTGTTCCCACTTGCACTTGCACTTTGCTTGAAAATTAAACAACCAAAAACAAGAATAAAAATCGTTCACAAGAGCAAAATGGACCCGGTTGTCTTACTCACAGTTTGGTGCTGTCTTCCTGTGTCCTTCCGAAACGGCGTGTGTCACCGAGAAGGAAAATGCAGGACATGAGTATCATGTATATGGTGCCCGTTACCACCACAAGGAGGGGACCACAAGTCCCGGCAGTCACTGCGGCCGTTGCAGCCATCATGCGGTGCCTGGAGGTGCTTAAAGTCACCGGCCGGGCCCTGCAGCGGAGGAGCCAATTACCACCACCAGGAGGGGACCACAAGTCCTGGCAGTCACTGCGGCCATTGCTGCCATCATCCTGCACCTGGAGGGGGCTAAAGTCACGGGCTGGGCCCCGCAGCGCGGGAGCCCATTACCGCCACCAGGAGGGGACCACAAGTCCCGGCAGTCATTGCCGCCATCATCCCGTGCCTGGAGGCGCTTAAAGTCACCGTGCGGGTGCACCCGGGCCTAGGGCGGGCCGGCCACGGCAGTCGAGGCCTGGAGGAGGCTGGGCTGGGCCACCCCTCTTGGCTGCAAGATCGAGCAAGGGAATCGAGTAGCCAGCAACATCCAGGTACCCCCGTTCCAATTTGCTATCATATTGTCAGATAAAGAGTGGGTATATTTGTCAAGTTAAGTGAGCGTGGTAGGATGGGGAAACGAAAGGCTAAAGGAAGTTTAAACGGTGTGCCTAAACAAGCAAAGAGATCAACAGCAAGCGCCGCAGCGAATTGTGTGGCAGATGACATCGACACCCTAATCGAGGAAGTAGAGAGCTTACTAAGCGGCCAGAACATGCCACCCAAATTGGGCCCCAAAACGGCATCCATCTTCTCACAAAGCAAATCTAGGAAAAAACGCCGCAGTTTCTGACTCAACAACCAAGGGCATAGCAACATGCCAAGTTTACTCTGGTAACACAGTCAAAATCAACAAGAGTCTAGCCCAGTGGATCCACCCTTAGCCCAAGGTTGTTCAAACATCATGGTGGAGGGAGTCGCAGCCCCGAACATAGTATGTTCTAACCGTTTCGATCCTCTTGCCACAAAAGAAGTAACGATCCACGATGGCTGCAACAAAACATCCAAAAGGTCAGAAAAGGAGCCAACTGCTGCTGGGATCAAACACAGAAGAGCGAATGCGCCGACAGCTGAGAATACTATCTCCATATCGAACTGAGTGAACTTAAGTCTAATTTAAAGGACCTAACAGCAGAAGTCCTGGTACTTAGGGGAATTGGAGGGTCCCTGATAGATCAGCTCAACAGTGGCCATTCCAGTATGACACAGGGGCAGGGGCCGGGACTTGGCTATATGCATATGAACTACCAAAGTAATAATGGGGTGATTCGAGGGGCAGAAAGGAAGGGCTGGGGTCCCACCACACATTCCAGCGACCTAAACCATCAGCACCCCATGATAAACAACTCCAATCACCAACTGCGCCATCAAGCCCTACCACCCACGTGTCCCTTACAAGGGAATACATCTGAACAGTCCACAATGCGCTATAACCTATTTAAAGGGAGATGTCACCAGGGTGGAGAATATGGCCCAGGAGGGGCAAGGGGTAAAGAGGGTCCCCTGGAATGAACACTGGAAGAATTTAATGGTGTAAGAGCTAACCCATATATGAATGTTCCACCAAGGGAACATAACTTGATTCCCCGACCTGGGAGGCTGGGGTACAGTGAAGGAGAAGGTAGACCCCTGGGAACTGGAAGTCCGGGTAAGATTAGCAGATCCCACTACGAGGCTAGTAGTAGAGTGTTCTTGACAAACATACCCAAATTGACAAACGATTTAGGAGAATCGAGGGATACCCTGGTCAATAAAGCTATCCATTGGATAAGGCAGGTGAGGCATTGCCGTTCAATTATAAGATTAGACATATTACATGCTAAGCTTTGTTCCACAAATAAAGATTCAGATCATATTACATTAGACTTGGCTTCTAGTGATCTAGTAAAGGGGTTAGTTAACTTGGAGCAACGTACACTGCCCCCAAATAAATTGCAGATCCAGCTTAAGTTCACACCCCCAAGTAAAGTTTTGCACACTGATCGGAAGCAGGAGAGCCCTCCAGATAACATCACTAACACCAACTCCCAGGCATGCTCTGCAAATAGGCCTACCTGTCAGGTACTGGGATTGTCTCCTCATAGCGCTACGTTAACCTCACCACAGGAAGGTAATCACCAACTTACATCAAAAGAGCCATCAGGGGTTTACATGGCTAACGTTGAGAGGGGACAGTCCCCAATCCAAGCACCTATACAACCCCAGTCACCTACACATTTGACACCTAATGAGGTGAGGGAACATCAACCAACCAATGAACCCAATAGGAAACTGAGACTGTTGTCTTTGAATCTTGCAGGACTCAGGTCCAAGATTGCTTGCAAAGACTGGGGGAGGCTGATAGACAGTTACGACATTTGCCTCTTCCAAGAAACCTGGGCAGTTAATAAATTACATAGAGTGGGATTCACCAGCCACAGCTTAGAAGCTATTGCGTCAAAAAAAGGCCACCCAGCAGGCAGACTAATAATCTGGAATAAAATAAAAACGGGGATCCATAACAAAAAACTCGAACTAGGCAGTCCCAATCTATTGGCCATGATTATTAAAGACACCAGTACCAACAGCTCAACTTTACTGGTGAATATCTATAATAGGTTTTCTTCTCAACACCAAGACTCACCAACCATCGTACACCTAGATAAATTCCTTGAGATGGAAAGGGCATCTCATTACATAGTCATAGCGGGGGATTTAAATGTGACCTTCGAGCCTCTCGAAGTAACTAAAATCATTACTGATGAAGAGGATGCAGAACTAGGTATTCCATTGCTGAGACACGGGAAGCCAGTGAAGAACGTGAAGGTAGCTCTCCAAGTAGCCTCCCTCACCTACAAACATGGGTTGAGGGCTGTAAATGGCCGTTCCACCTCTGATCTTAGATTACATCATACATATTGGAGGGCGAATTGTAAAACCAGAATAGACTACTTCCTGATCGATGTCCAACTATGGTCAAGCCTAGTGGACATGTGGGTGATAGAGAGACACGATAGTGATCACAATGCTCTCATTCTGGAACTAATATAAGCACCTTGTTCTCACCAACCCCCCTTGGAATCTAAATCTCTCAACTGTATTGTTACTAGTAACAACAGAAAGAGGATTAAATGGCCACAAATTAAAATTAGTGTAGAGCCCCTGGCACAAATTTACACCATAGTTAGCGATTCCTTGATGATCCTAGACACCAACAGTCCGGAGAAGCAAGCCACGGTGAACACATTGAAAACCCTACTAAACAACATTAATATATTCCTCTATAAAAACCATAGTGGGAGGAAAAAGATTAGGAAAAAAACAAAGAAGTGGTTTGATGAAAGCTGTAAACTAGCACGACAAGCATTGATGGGAGCAATTAAGTCTGGCCAGAGAGAACTTATAGCCATAAAAGGAAGGTCTATAAAAACGCACAACACGAGGCACACAGAAACTGGCACATAGAGCTATGGCAAGACTTACTAGCCGTAGCACACACTACAAACAGCAAAGAATTCTGGAATTTAATCTCAAAAGGTACAAGAAGCTTAGTTGTGGAAGAAAATTTTCATATCCTCCCACAGACATGGGAAGAACACTTCTCTAACCTGTATGCAGGACCAGTTGATAGTGGTGTAGCGCCCATAGAGCCTTTTAACCTGGGAGCAGACACTGACAGCCTTTCCTTCACCATAGATGAAAATTTGGAAGCAATTACAACTATACAGTGGGGAGAGCCCAAGGCCTAGACCGAATTCCAGGGGATCTTTACCTCTCTGATCCCCAAATATGGAGTGTCATTCTTAATTACACATACAATGCCATATTAAAAGGGGCAGAATTACCAGATTCATGGCTGGGCACCGATGTCGTACCTATCCACAAAAAGGTAGACAAAAATGACCAGGTAAATTACATGCCCATAAGCCTTATCGATATTGCCCAAAGAATATTCTTGGAGAGAATCCATGATTGGATAAGGAAGGGGGACTTATTATCACCCCTACATGCAGGACTCAGACAAGCACTATAGATCAGTTGCTTCGCTTCCTTCCGATCTTGTGGAAATATGTGACAATCGGGAAAGGCACTTTATATGTGGTATTCGTAGATCTCCGTGCCGCTTTCGATTTAGTGCCACGGGAAAAACTTTGGACAGCTTTGATCAAACTAGGGATCCCAACAAACCTCCTACAAATTATCATGAGACTTCGCACAAACAATTACACTCAAATTAGATGGGGGAACGAAGGTGGGCTAACAAACCGGATTGGGGTGAGTTGCGGAGTGAGGCAAGGGTGCGTTCTCGCTCCAACCCTCTTCATGCTCTATATAAACTGCTTGGTCAAATAGTTAATAGATTGTAGGGGCAATCCCCCCAAGCTTACAGGCCAAGAGGTGCCTGCGCTATTCTTCGCAGATGACACCCTGCTCATTTCTAGGTCTCCGATGGGGCTCCAAAACCTAGTGGACATGTTTGGGAGGGGTTGTGAGGATCATGGGCTAGAAATTAATACACAAAAAACAAAATTCATGTTTTTTAATCATCACAAGTCTTTTAACCGTAGTATAAAACTGGGCTCAACCATCCTAGAAGATGTGAAACAATTTGATTACCAAGGGGTGAGGCTCACTAATACACTATCATGGTCACCATAATTACTAAAAAGCCAATTCTCGCTGCAGCACGTAGGGATGGCTTTAACCAAAAAATTAAGAAAGTCAACTTGTAGTCCGTTGACCCCAGCAATTCAAGTATACCAAGCAAAGAGAATAGGGGTGGCACTATATGGTGAGTAGCTTTGGGGACACATCAATGCAGCTGCTATCGAAAAAACTGAAAACAATTTTATTAGATCAGTGCTGGAGCTTCCCCGAAATGCACCCCTAACACCAATGCACTTAGATCTGGGCATGAAGAGTGTTGCTCATGCAATCGCCCTACGGCCCCTAACTTTTTGGATGCGCATATGGGTGAATGACTCACCATTGCCGATGAAAGAATCACTCCAAGAAATACTATCATTGGACACCAGAGGGTGTGTCCAGTGGTTTAAGCACATCAAGCAATGGCTGGGCAAATTTGGCATGAGTGACCTATGGCTATTGGTGTAAGAGCTAACCCATATATGAATGTTCAACCAAGGGAACATAACTCGATTCCCCGACCTGGGAGGCTGGGGTACAGTGAAGGAGAAGGTAGACCTTTGGGAACTGGAAGTCCGGGTAAGATTATCAGATCCCCCTACGAGGCTAGTAGTAGAGTGTTCTTGACAAACATACCCAAATTGACAAACGATTTAGGAGAATCAAGGGATGCCCGGGTCAATAAAGCTATCCATTGGATAAGGCAGGTGAGGCATTGCCGTTCAATTATAAGATTAGACATATTACATGCTAAGCTTTGTTCCACAAATAAAGATTCAGATCATATTACATTAGACTTGGCTTCTAGCGATCTAGTAAAGGGGTTAGTTAACTTGGAGCAACGTACACTGCCCCCAAATAAATCGCAGATACTGCTTAAGTTCACACCCCCAAGTAAAGTTTTGCACACTGATCAGAAGCAGGAGAGCCCTCCAGATAACATCCCTAACACCAACTCCCAGGCATTCTCTGCAAATAGGCCTACCTGTCAGGTACTGGGATTGTCTCCTCATAGCGCTACGTTAACCTCACCACAGGAAGGTAATCACCAACTTACATCAAAAGAGCCATCAGGGGTTTACATGGCTAACGTTGAGAGGGGACAGTCCCCAATCCAAGCACCTATACAACCCCAGTCACCTACACATTTGACACCTAATGAGGTGAGGGAACATCAACCAACCAATGAACCCAATAGGAAACTGAGACTGTTGTCTTGGAATCTTGCAGGACTCAAGTTCAAGATTGCTTGCAAAGACTGGGGGAGGATGATAGACAGTTACGACATTTGCCTCTTCCAAGAAACCTGGGCAGTTAATAAATTACATAGAGTGGGATTCACCAGCCACAGCTTAGAAGCAATTGTGTCAAAAAAAGGCCACCCAGCAGGCAGACTAATAATCTGGAATAAAATAAAAACGGGGATCCATAACAAAAAACTCGAACTAGGCAGTCCCAATCTATTGGCCATGATTATTAAAGACACCAGTACCAACAGCTCAACTTTACTGGTGAATATCTATAATAGGTTTTCTTCTCAACACCAAGACTCACCAACCATCGTACCCCTAGATAAATTCCTTGAGATGGAAAGGGCATCTCATTACATAGTCATAGCGGGGGATTTAAATGTGACCTTCGAGCCTCTCGAAGTAACTAAAAGCATTACTGATGAAGAGGATGCAGAACTAGGTATTCCATTGCTGAGTCACGGGAAGCCAGTGAAGAACGTGAAGGTAGCTCTCCAAGTAGCCTCCCTCACGTACAAACATGGGTTGAGGGCTGTAAATGGCCGTTCCACCTCTGATCTTAGATTACATCATACATATTGGAGGGCGAATTATAAAACCAGGATAGACTACTTCCTGATCGATGTCCAACTATGGTCAAGCCTAGTGGACATGTGGGTGATAGAGAGACACGATAGTGATCACAATGCTCTCATTCTGGAACTAATAGAAGCACCTTGTTCTCACCAACCCCCTTGGAATCTAAATCTCTCAACTGTATTGTTACTAGTAACAACAGAAAGAGGATTAAATGGCCACAAATTAAAATTAGTGTAGAGCCCCTGGCACAAATTTACACCATAGTTAGCGATTCCTTGATGATCCTAGACACCAAGAGTCCGGAGAGGCAAGCCACAGTGAACACATTGAAAACCCTACTAAACAACATTAATATATTCCTCTATAAAAACCATAGTGGGAGGAAAAAGATTAGGAAAAAAACAAAGAAGTGGTTTGATGAAAACTGTAAACTAGCACGACAAGCATTGATGGGAGCAATTAAGTCTGGCCAGAGAGAACTTATAGCCATAAAAGGAAGGTCTATAAAAATTCACAACACGAGGCACACAGAAACTGGCACATAGAGCTATGGCAAGACTTACTAGCCGCAGCACACACTACAAACAGCAAAGAATTCTGGCATTTAATCTCGAAAGGTACAAGAAGCTTAGTTGTGGAATAAAATTTTCATATCCTCCCACAGACATGGGAAGAACACTTCTCTAACCTGTATGCAGGACCAGTTGATAGTGGTGTAGCGCCCATAGAGCCTTTTAACCTGGGAGCAGACACTGACAGCCTTTCCTTCACCATAGATGAAAATTTGGAAGCAATTACAACTATACAGTGGGGGAGAGCCCAAGGCCTAGACCGAATTCCAGGGGATCTTTACCTCTCCGAACCCCAAATATGGAGTGTCATTCTTAATTACACATACAATGCCATATTAAAAGGGGCAGAATTACCAGATTCATGGCTGGGCACCGATGTCGTACCTATCCACAAAAAGGTAGACAAGAATGACCCGGTATATTACATGCCCATAAGCCTTATCGATATTAGCCAAAGAATATTCTTGGAGAGAATCCATGATTGGATAAGGGAGGGTGACTTATTATCACCCCTACATGCAGGACTCAGACAAGCACTGTAGATCAGTTGCTTCGCTTCCTTCCGATCTTGTGGAAATATGTGACAATCGGGAAAGGCACTTTATATGTGGTATTCGTAGATCTCCGTGCCGCTTTCGATTTAGTGCCACGGGAAACACTTTGGACAGCTTTGATCAAACTAGGGATCCCAACAAACCTCCTACAAATTATCATGAGACTTCGCACAAACAATTACACTCAAATTAGATGGGGGAACAAAGGTGGGCTAACAAACCGGAGTGGGGTGAGTTGCGGAGTGAGGCAAGGGTCCGTTCTCGCTCCAACCCTCTTCACGCTCTATATAAACTGCTTGGTCAAATAGTTAATAGATTGTAGGGGCAATCCCCCCAAGCTTACAGGCCAAGAGGTGCCTGCGCTATTCTTGGCAGATGACATCCTGCTCATTTCTAGGTCTCCGATGGGGCTCTAAAACCTAGTGGACATGTTTGGGAGGGGTTGTGAGGATCATGGGCTAGAAATTAATACCCAAAAAACAAAATTCATGTTTTTTAATCATCACAAGTCTTTTAACCATAGTATAAAACTGGGCTCAACCATCCTAGAAGATGTGAAACAATTTGATTACCAAGGGGTGAGGCTCACTAATACACTATCATGGTCACCATAATTACTAAAAAGCCAATTCTCGCTGCAGCACGTGGGGATGGCTTTAACCAAAAAATTAAGAAAGTCAACTTGTAGTCCGTTGACCCCAGCAATCCAAGTATACCAAGCAAAGAGAATAGGGGTGGCACTATATGGTGAGTAGCTTTGGGGACACATCAATGCAATGCTATCGAAAAAACTGAAAACAATTTTATTAGATCAGTGCTGGAGCTTCCCCAAAATGCACCACTAACACCAATGCACTTAGATCTGGGCATGAAGAGTGTTGCTCATGCAATCGCCCTACGGCCCCTAACTTTTTGGATGCGCATATGGGTGAATGACTCACCATTGCCAGTGAAAGAATCACTCCAAGAAATACTATCATTGGACACCAGAGGGTGTGTCCAGTGGTTTAAGCACATCAAGCAATGGCTGGGCAAATTTGGCATGAGTGACCTATGGCTTTTGGTGTAAGAGCTAACCCATATATGAATGTTCCACCAAGGGAACATAACTCGATTCCCCGACCTGGGAGGCTGGGGTACAGTGAAGGAGAAGGTAGACCCCTGGGAACTGGAAGTCCGGGTAAGATTAGCAGATCCCCCTACGAGGCTAGTAGTAGAGTGTTCTTGACAAACATACCCAAATTGACAAATGATTTAGGAGAATCGAGGGATGCCCTGGTCAATAAAGCTATCCATTGGATAAGGCAGGTGAGGCATTGCCGTTCAATTATAAGATTAGACATATTACATGCTAAGCTTTGTTCCACAAATAAATATTCAGATCATATTACATTAGACTTGGCTTCTAGCAATCTAGTAAAGGGGTTAGTTAACTTGGAGCAACGTACACTGCCCCCAAATAAATCGCAGATACAGCTTAAGTTCACACCACCAAGTAAAGTTTTGCACACTGATCGGAAGCAGGAGAGCCCTCCAGATAACATCCCTAACACCAACTCCCAGGCATTCTCTGCAAATAGGCCTACCTGTCAGGTACTGGGATTGTTTCCTCATAGCGCTACGTTAACCTCACCACAGGAAGGTAATCACCAACTTACATCAAAAGAGCCATCAGGGGTTTACATGGCTAACGTTGAGAGGGGACAGTCCCCAATCCAAGCACCTATACAACCCCAGTCACCTACACATTTGACACCTAATGAGGTGAGGGAACATCAACCAACCAATGAACCCAATAGGAAACTGAGACTGTTGTCTTGGAATCTTGCAGGACTCAGGTCCAAGATTGCTTGCAAAGACTGGGGGAGGCTGATAGACAGTTACGACATTTGCCTCTTCCAAGAAACCTGGGCAGTTAATAAATTACATAGAGTGGGATTCACCAGCCACAGCTTAGAAGCTATTGTGTCAAAAAAAGGCCACCCAGCAGGCAGACTAATAATCTGGAATAAAATAAAAACGGGGATCCATAACAAAAAACTCGAACTAGGCAGTCCCAATCTATTGGCCATGATTATTAAAGACACCAGTACCAACAGCTCAACTTTACTGGTGAATATCTATAATAGGTTTTCTTCTCAACACCAAGACTCACCAACCATCGTACCCCTAGATAAATTCCTTGAGATGGAAAGGGCATCTCATTACATAGTCATAGCGGGGGATTTAAATGTGACCTTCGAGCCTCTCGAAGTAACTAAAAGCATTACTGATGAAGAGGATGCAGAACTAGGTATTCCATTGCTGAGTCACGGGAAGCTAGTGAAGAATGTGAAGGTAGCTCTCCAAGTAGCCTCCCTCACCTACAAACATGGGTTGAGGGCTGTAAATGGCCGTTCCACCTCTGATCTTAGATTACATCATACATATTGGAGGGCGAATTGTAAAACCAGAATAGACTACTTCCTGATCGATGTCCAACTATGGTCAAGCCTAGTGGACATGTGGGTGATAGAGAGACACGATAGTGATCACAATGCTCTCATTCTGGAACTAATAGAAGCACCTTGTTCTCACCAACCCCCCTTGGAATCTAAATCTCTCAACTGTATTGTTACTAGTAACAACAGAAAGAGGATTAAATGGCCACAAATTAAAATTAGTGTAGAGCCCCTGGCACAAATTTACACCATAGTTAGCGATTCCTTGATGAGCCTAGACACCAACAGTCCGGAGAAGCAAGCCACGGTGAACACATTGAAAACCCTACTAAACAACATTAATATATTCCTCTATAAAAACCATAGTGGGAGGAAAAAGATTAGGAAAAAAACAAAGAAGTGGTTTGATGAAAACTGTAAACTAGCACGACAAGCATTGATGGGAGCAATTAAGTCTGGCCAGAGAGAACTTATAGCCATAAAAGGAAGGTCTATAAAAACGCACATCACGAGGCACACAGAAACTGGCACATAGAGCTATGGCAAGACTTACTAGCCGCAGCACACACTACAAACAGCAAAGAATTCTGGCATTTAATCTCGAAAGGTACAAGAAGCTTAGTTGTGGAAGAAAATTTTCATATCCTCCCACAGACATGGGAAGAACACTTCTCTAACCTGTATGCAGGACCAGTTGATAGTGGTGTAGCGCCCATAGAGCCTTTTAACCTGGGAGCAGACACTGACAGCCTTTCCTTCACCATAGATGAAAATTTGGAAGCAATTACAACTATACAGTGGGGGAGAGCCCAAGGCCTAGACCGAATTCCAGGGGATCTTTACCTCTCTGAACCCCAAATATGGAGTGTCATTCTTAATTACACATACAATGCCATATTAAAAGGGGCAGAATTACCAGATTCATGGCTGGGCACCGATGTCGTACCTATCCACAAAAAGGTAGACAAAAATGACCCGGTAAATTACATGCCCATAAGCCTTATCGATATTGCCCAAAGAATATTCTTGGATAGAATGCATGATTGGATAAGGGAGGGGGACTTATTATCACCCCTACATGCAGGACTCAGACAAGCACTATAGATCAGTTGCTTCGCTTCCTTCCGATCTTGTGGAAATATGTGACAATCGGGAAAGGCACTTTATATGTGGTATTCGTAGATCTCCGTGCCGCTTTCGATTTAGTGCCACGGGAAAAACTTTGGACAGCTTTGATCAAACTAGGGATCCCAACAAACCTCCTACAAATTATCATGAGACTTCGCACAAACAATTACACTCAAATTAGATGGGGGAACGAAGGTGGGCTAACAAACCGGATTGGGGTGAGTTGCGGAGTGAGGCAAGGGTGCGTTCTCGCTCCAACCCTCTTCACGCTCTATATAAACGGCTTGGTCAAATAGTTAATAGATTGTAGGGGCAATCCCCCCAAGCTTACAGGCCAAGAGGTGCCTGCGCTATTCTTCGCAGATGACACCCTGCTCATTTCTAGGTCTCCGATGGGGCTCCAAAACCTAGTGGACATGTTTGGGAGGGGTTGTGAGGATCATGGGATAGAAATTAATACCCAAAAAACAAAATTCATGTTTTTTAATCATCACAAGTCTTTTAACCATAGTATAAAACTGGGCTCAACCATACTAGAAGATGTGAAACAATTTGATTACCAAGGGGTGAGGCTCACTAATACACTATCATGGTCACCATAATTACTAAAAAGCCAATTCTCGCTGCAGCACGTGGGGATGGCTTTAACTAAAAAATTAAGAAAGTCAACTTGTAGTCCGTTGACCCCAGCAATCCAAGTATACCAAGCACAGAGAATAGGGGTGGCACTATATGGTGAGTAGCTTTGGGGACACATCAATGCAGCTGCTATCGAAAAAACTGAAAACAATTTTATTAGATCAGTGCTGGAGCTTCCCCAAAATGCACCACTAACACCAATGCACTTAGATCTGGGCATGAAGAGTGTTGCTCATGCAATTGCCCTACGGCCCCTAACTTTTTGGATGCGCATATGGGTGAATGACTCACCATTGCCAATGAAATAATGACTCCAAGAAATACTATCATTGGACACCAGAGGGTGTGTCCAGTGGTTTAAGCACATCAAGCAATGGCTGGGCAAATTTGGCATGAGTGACCTATGGCTATTGGTGTAAGAGCTAACCCATATATGAATGTTCCACCAAGGGAACATAACTCGATTCCCCGACCTGGGAGGCTGGGGTACAGTGAAGGAGAAGGTAGACCCCTGGGAACTGGAAGTCCGGGTAAGATTAGCAGATCCCCTACGAGGCTATTAGTAGAGTGTTCTTGACAAACATACCCAAATTGACAAACGATTTAGGAGAATCGAGGGATGCCCTGGTCAATAAAGCTATCCATTGGATAAGGCAGGTGAGGCATTGCCGTTCAATTATAAGATTAGACATATTACATGCTAAGCTTTGTTCCACAAATAAAGATTCAGATCATATTACATTAGACTTGGCTTCTAGCGATCTAGTAAAGGGGTTAGTTAACTTGGAGCAACGTACACTGCCCCCAAATAAATCGCAGATCCAGCTTAAGTTCACACCCCCAAGTAAAGTTTTGCACACTGATCGGAAGCAGGAGAGCCCTCCAGATAACATCACTAACACCAACTCCCAGGCATTCTCAGCAAATAGGCCTACCTGTCAGGTACTGGGATTGTCTCCTCATAGCGCTACGTTAACCTCACCACAGGAAGGTAATCACCAACTTACATCAAAAGAGCCATCAGGGGTTTACATGGCTAACGTTGAGAGGGGACAGTCCCCAATCCAAGCACCTATACAACCCCAGTCACCTACACATTTGACACCTAATGAGGTGAGGGAACATCAACCAACCAATGAACCCAATAGGAAACTGAGACTGTTGTCTTGGAATCTTGCAGGACTCAGGTCCAAGATTGCTTGCAAAGACTGGGGGAGGCTTATAGACAGTTAAGACATTTGCCTCTTCCAAGAAACCTGGGCAGTTAATAAATTACATAGAGTGGGATTCACCAGCCTCAGCTTAGAAGCTATTGCGTCAAAAAAAGGCCACCCAGCATGCGGACTAATAATCAGGAATAAAATAAAAACGGGGATCCATAACAAAAAACTCGAACTAGGCAGCCCCAATCTATTGGCCATGATTATTAAAGACACCAGTACCAACAGCTCAACTTTACTGGTGAATATCTATAATAGGTTTTCTTCTCAACACCAAGACTCACCAACCATTGTACACCTAGATAAATTCCTTGAGATGGAAAGGGCATCTCATTACATAGTCATAGCGGGGGATTTAAATGTGACCTTCAAGCCTCTCGAAGTAACTAAAAGCATTACTGATGAAGAGGATGCAGAACTAGGTATTCCATTGCTGAGTCACGGGAAGCCAGTGAAGAACGTGAAGGTAGCTCTCCAAGTAGCCTCCCTCACCTACAAACATGGGTTGAGGGCTGTAAATGGCCGTTACACCTCTGATCTTAGATTACATCATACATATTGGAGGGCGAATTGTAAAACCAGAATTGACTACTTCCTGATCGATGTCCAACTATGGTCAAGCCTAGTGGACATGTGGGTGATAGAGAGACACGATAGTGATCACAATGCTCTCATTCTGGAACTAATAGATGCAACTTGTTCTCACCAACCCCCCTTGGAATCTAAATCTCTCAACTGTATTGTTACTAGTAACATCAGAAAGAGGATTAAATGGCCACAAATTAAAATTAGTGTAGAGCCCCTGGCACAAATTTACACCATAGTTAGCGATTCCTTGATGATCCTAGACACCAACAGTCCGGAGAAGCAAGCCACGGTGAACACATTGAAAACCCTACTAAACAACATTAATATATTCCTCTATAAAAACCATAGTGGGAGGAAAAAGATTAGGAAAAAAACAAAGAAATGGTTTGATGAAAACTGTAAACTAGCACGACAAGCATTGATGGGAGCAATTAAGTCTGGCCAGAGAGAACTTATAGCCATAAAAGGAAGGTCTATAAAAACGCACAACATGAGGCACACAGAAACTGGCACATAGAGCTATGGCAAGACTTACTAGCCGCAGCACACACTACAAACAGCAAAGAATTCTGGCATTTAATCTCGAAAGGTACAAGAAGCTTAGTTGTGGAAGAAAATTTTCATATCCTCCCACAGACATGGGAAGAACACTTCTCTAACCTGTATGCAGGACCAGTTGATAGTGGTGTAGCGCCCATAGAGCCTTTTAACCTGGGAGCAGACACTGACAGCCTTTCCTTCACCATAGATGAAAATTTGGAAGCAATTACAACTATACAGTGGGGGAGAGCCCAAGGCCTAGACCGAATTCCAGGGGATCTTTACCTCTCTGAACCCCAAATATGGAGTGTCATTCTTAATTACACATACAATGCCATATTAAAAGGGGCAGAATTACCAGATTCATGGCTGGGCACCGATGTCGTCCCTATCCACAAAAAGGTAGACAAAAATGACCCGGTAAATTACATGCCCATAAGCCTTATCGATATTGCCCAAAGAATATTCTGTCAACAACTATTGGAGAGAATCCATGTTTGGATAAGGGAGGGGGACTTATTATCACCCCTACATGCAGGACTCAGACAAGCACTATAGATCAGTTGCTTCGCTTCCTTCCGATCTTGTGGAAATATGTGACAATCGGGAAAGGCACTTTATATGTGGTATTCGTAGATCTCCGTGCCACTTTCGATTTAGTGCCACGGGAAAAACTTTGGACAGCTTTGATCAAACTAGGGATCCCAACAAACCTCCTACAAATTATCATGAGACTTCGCACAAACAATTACACCCAAATTAGATGGGGGAACGAAGGTGGGCTAACAAACCGGATTGGGGTGAGTTGCGGAGTGAGGCAAGGGTGCGTTCTCGCTCCAACCCTCTTCACGCTCTATATAAACGGCTTGATCAAATAGTTAATAGATTGTAGGGGCAATCCCCCCAAGCTTACAGGCCAAGAGGTGCCTGCGCTACTCTTCGCAGATGACATCCTGCTCATTTCTAGGTCTCCGATGGGGCTCCAAAACCTAGTGGACATGTTTGGGAGGGGTTGTGAGGATCATGGGCTAGAAATTAATACCCAAAAAACAAAATTCATGTTTTTAATCATCACAAGTCTTTTAACCGTAGTATAAAACTGGGCTCAACCATCCTAGAAGATGTGAAACAATTTGATTACCAAGGGGTGAGGCTCACTAATACACTATCATGGTCACCATAATTACTAAAAAGCCAATTCTCGCTGCAGCACGTGGGGATGGCTTTAACCAAAAAATTAAGAAAGTCAACTTGTAGTCCGTTGACCCCAGCAATCCAAGTATACCAAGCAAAGAGAATAGGGGTGGCACTATATGGTGCATAGCTTTGGGGACACATCAATGCAGCTGCTATCGAAAAAACTGAAAACAATTTTATTAGATCAGTGCTGGAGCTTCCCCGAAATGCACCACTAACACCAATGCACTTAGATCTGGGCATGAAGAGTGTTGCTCATGCAATTGCCCTACGGCCCCTAACCTTTTGGATGCGCATATGGGTGAATGACTCACCATTGCCAATGAAAGAATCACTCCAAGAAATACTATCATTGGACACCAGAGGGTGTGTCCAGTGGTTTAAGCACATCAAGCAATGGCTGGGCAAATTTGGCATGAGTGACCTATGGCTATCCCCCAGAAACATTAAAAAAAACTCTGCAAATCTCCTCAAAAAGAGATATTGGAGCCAAGTGGGGGATAGCTGGCTAAATAGGAGAGATGCAGGGGAATTAACAATCAGATTTCTCAATATTAAAGATAAAATGCAGCAAGAAGCTTTTTTGAACCGAATAGTGCCACCATTCGCAAAATCACTCTATATTTAAAATTCAGGCAGGGCATTCTTCCAGTTAACAGTTTTGTTAGTAGCTGGAATGGTGTCGATATCCCGCCCAGTTGCCCAGGGTGTTAGGCTGTCCTCGAATCAGAAGTACACTTTCTATTCTTTTGTCCCATGTACAAACAAACAAGAAGGACCTGGCTAATCCCAATTTGTCGAATTCTGGCAGCCAATCGCTTAACTGAGATTGTCAGAATTCTGAAAAGCGATAGCACAGAATACGTAGTCTTTGGCCTGTCCAGCTATTTGCTTTATGCACGTACGATACGAAGTAGAATATTAAAATATACAAAATAATTATGCCCAGGGTTGCGAGTACGTAGAGTGCATGGATGGGTAACCTTCATGGGACTGTAATGGAAGGGAACTGTGAAATGTAATGTTTTACCATTATTCTGATTAGAATATGCCAGACACCTTAGTGAAGCCAAGTACAAGTGTTTAAGATATGGCTACTGGACACTGAGAAGCCCACATAAAGCGATGATGGGATTTTAGCACGAGATGGCTTAACTGATAATGCTGCTATTTTTATAACTGACAACTTTTATATACTGCTGACGACAAGATTTAATTGTGATTTTACTGTACATATTGTAATTTTAGCACGATTCTGTAATAGATGTTTTAAATGTACTAGCACTAGGCACTTTATCAATTAATGAGACAAGTATGACTGCAAATAGAACGCTATTATAAAGGAATCGGTATCAGATATAACGCATCCAATAGTATATCTAACTATGAGCATCTGACGCAAAGTCTGTCTTTATTCCCTCTCCCTCTTCATCTCCTTCTCTAAAAATGCCCTTGTTAAAAATGTACTGTAAATTGATGTGCTTTTATGGTTTTTACGATGAAATCGAATAAAGATATTTATATATCGGTCGCCAGTAGGTAGGTATAGTTAGGACCTATTTTCCATAGGAAAAGCGTTTTTTGATTTGGCAATAAGTTTGGCGCCGGTTGACGAATCTTCGCGAAATTTTCAAAACTAGTGGCCCGCTATGGTCAGCTCCTGCCTTGAAAGTTTCGGGGTGATTCGTCAAGCGGGGGCCTGGAAAAATGGGGGGCCCCAAAACACATTTTCCCCATGTTAATTTCCATAGGAACTTTAGACACGGCTACGGCCCGAACTGCTGAACGGAATTACACCAGATTTGGCAAAAAGGTAGCTTCTACGCCAGAAAGCACTCTTCTGTTTAAATGGTGTAAATCCGTTAAGTAGTTCCTGAGAAATTCAAAAAAGAAAAATATTGATATCTGAGCAGCAAGGAGGAGTCGCGACTCCTCCCGAGCACAAGCTGACTTTTGATTGGCTGCCAACACTCCAAACCAGGAAGTGTTGGCAGCCATCTTGTGACTCGGTAACTGAGTCACAAGAAAAGAGTGGAAAAACGGTTGAAAAACAAGAATATGGGACAGGGTAGAAACACCCATACCCCCAGGCCTGCTCAGGGGTTCCCAGCAGGACCCCCAGGCCCAAAAAAAGCATTTTTTTTTTTTAAACGTCCGAATTAGCGCTGGGTGCGCGAATCCAGCATACATTTTTTTTAAAAAACAAAGCACAGACTCCCGCGCTTCGTTATCTGTAAGCCCCCGGGTGGGTCAGGTGCCGGGGGCAATGTTTATAGTGTATACGGGGGCCGTGGGGGCCCCCGCAGCCCGCCACCTCTCAGGGGCTTTTGAAATATATGCGGGGGCCTCGTGAGCCCCCCCAAGCCCCGGGGACTGCCACCTCCCCGGGGCTTAAATCAAATAAATTGGTGTGGGGGGCTCCTGCCCCCCCACACTGCCTTCGGGACCACCACCTCCCCAGGGCACTAATTAATTATATAGGGGGTGCGTTAAGGGGCCCCGGGCCCTGGGGACCACCACCTCACTGGGGCTTTGAAATTGATGGGAGGGGAGCCGCGCGGCCCCTGTCCTGGAGCCCTTGATGGCCCTGGGGACCGCCACCCCGCAGGGCCGGTTCCTGCATTGTCCTGGGGTGCCCACCCCCGGGACATTGCCGTTTGCTATGGCAGGGCGGGAGCACGGCTCCCGCCCTGTCATAGCAAACTCTGCTTTGATTCGTTGAAGCGAGTGCAGGAAAACCTGCTCTCGCTTCAACGAAGCAAAGCAGGATTGCTTTTGAGCAAGGGGAGCTGCATGTCAGCAACTCCCCTTGCTCAAAAGAAATGCCGGCTCCTGCAGGAGGCGGGGAGCCAGTGGGACCGTGGGGTAATTGGGGCTCCCCCCACGGTCCCCAACGCAAAGTGTCGGCCCCGGGGGATGGGGTCCCTGGGGCCACTTGGCCCCCTCCCATTTAATTTAAAAAAAAAAAAAACGGAAAGGCTGGCCACGAAGGGATGGGGTCCGCTGGGCCAATAGTGGCCTAGGGAAGGGGGGCCATGCGGCCCCCCTTCCCATTAAATATTTGTTTGTTAAAAAGGCCATGCCCCGGGGGATGGGGTCCCCGGGGCCAAAATTGGCCCACGGAAGGGGGTCATGCGGCCCCCCTTCCCTAGAAATAAATGAAAAAAAGGAGGCCATGCCCCGGGCGATGGGGTCCCCGGGGCTGAATTGGCCCAGGGAAGTGGGGCCACACGGCCCTCTTCCCTATAAATAAATTAAAACAAAGGAGGCCATGCCCCGGGGGATGGGGTCCCCGGAGCCGAAATTGGCCTCAGGAGGGGGGCCGCACGGCCCCGTCCCCTTTTTTTTTTTTTTATAAAAAGGGGGTCAGGCCCTGGGGGATGGGGTCCCCAGGGCCGCAAAAATAGTAAAAGAAGGGGGGCCACACAGCCCCCCTTCTAAAACAAAAATAAAATAAAAAAGCCGGCATCATGCCGGAGGCCCCCACCCCTCCCTGCACCACTCTGCAAACGCGCCCCCTGGCGCGTTCTAAGATGGGAAATTAAGTCCCCATGAATACTGAGGGTCCCTGGGGGCCAACTAGCCCACCAGGTACCTCCAGTAAGTGCCACATAGCTGGTTTGCAGAGAGGTGGTCCAAGGCCACGCCCCTTTTTACACCACTCTGCAAACGCGCCTCTTGGGGCACTGCTGGTGGGGTGATGAGGTCCTCTTGTGTCCTGAGGACCTCAGGACACAAGTGGACTTCATCCCCCAAGCAGCAGTGCACCAGGAGCCGCGTTTGCAGAGTGGTGTAAAAAGGGGGCGTGGCCTCGGACCACTCTCAGCAATCCAGTTGTGTGGTGCTTACTGGAGGTACCTGGTGGGCTAGTTGGCCCCCAGGGACCCTCAGGAATGAAGGGGACTTAATACCTCAACTTAGAATGCGCCAGGAGGCGCGTTTGCAGAGTGGTGGGGAAAGGGGGCGTGGCCTTTGTCCACCTCTCAGCATTTCTACTATGTGGGGCTTACTGGAGGTAAGACGTAGGCTAGTTGGCCCCTAAAGGTCCCCCAGCAGTGAAGGGGACTTCAATCCCCATCCCAGAGCGCGCCAGGGAGCGCGTTTGCAGAGTGGTGGGCAAAGGGGGCGTGGCCTGCTATGAGAACTTAGCAATCCTGCTGTGTGGGACTTACTGGAGGTAATAGGAGGGGTAGTTGGTCCCCAAGGTTGTCCTTGGGGGCCAACTACCCCTCTTGTTACCTGCAGTAAGTCAAACACAGTGGGATTGCTAAGACGTCTAAGGAGGACATGCCCCCCCTTTCTCCACCACTCTGCAAACGCGCCTCCTGGCAGACTACAGGATGGGGGATGAAGTCCAATTTACTCCTGGGGGACTTTGGGGGCCAAGAAGTCCTCTTGGTACCTCCTCTAAGTCCTATGCAGCGGAGTTCCTGAGCGCTGGTCGGAGGCCCAGCACCCTTTCTCCACCACTCTGCAAGCGTGACTACTACTTAAAGAAGCATCTTTCTGCACCTCTGACTTAGAGGTAGTTTTAATCCCCCTGCCCTATTATGTACTAGGGCCTTACAGAGGAGGTCATGCCAATCACAGGGGTACCCCCAACGCATAGTGTTCCCTAGTGTATGTAGTTGTTTTCACTGTATTCTAAGTGTCTTTTAGCATAGCACTGGCTTTAGGCCTGGTTAGTCAGAGTCAGTTACCAACAGTACCCGTCATCAAAAAGTTGGGGGCAGAGGATGACTTTGCAACAAGGCCTCTTTCTGCTCCTTTGTTGGTTCTTTGTGCACATCTCTTGCTTCTTTCTGCACCTTTCTTCGTCTTTCTGGACTTCTGTTACCTCTTTCTGAATTTCTCTTGCTCTTTCTGCGCCTTTCTTCCTCTTTCTGCACATGTCCTACCTTTGTAGGCATAGTTAGAAATTAGCATTTAAAAAACCTTTGAAATTCACTGAAAAAATCACAGGTTTCAGGGACGTTATAGTTATAAATTAGCATTTAAAAAACCTTTGAAATTCACTGAAAAAACCATAGGTTTCAGGGACGTTATAGTTAGAAATTAGCATTTAAAAAACCTTAGAAATTCACTGAAAAAACCACAGGTTTCAGGGACGTTATAGATAGCTGGACATTTCACTCGTACAAAACCAGAGAAATTCAGCCGTAGTAAGTTAAGCTAACTATAACTCACGCCCCCGCAATGCACTGCTGATGATGTCACATATTACATCATTCATGACATGGTCACTGACATCACTGATGACATCACTGATGACATCTCAAATGACATCACTGATGACATCACTCATGACATCATCCATTTAATATCTGATCCACCTCCTCACACCCTAATATAACCTTTGATACATCCACTCTAAAATACAGACTACCATTTTCAAAACCATAGACACACCAATACCAGTTACTACATACCCACTCACTGATTCCTAGGTCTACACACACATCCACTCATTCACCCATACAGTCACTCATACATTCAGTCACTCATCAATACAGCACTATCATATGCACTCATACACCTATACAGACACTCACACACTGCCACTCTCCCACAGAGTTACTCACACACCTAGTCAGTCATGCAAAGAATCAATCACACTCCCATTTACTCACCTATACAGTTATACACACACCATCTCACTTATTCATACAGATAGAACACATACTTACTCTCTTATACAATCACTGATACAAGCACACACTCATCCATACAGCCACTCTCACAATCACTCACTGTCACATATAGTCATTTATATACTCCAACACTCACATATACTGCCTTTCACATATGTAGTTACTCCCACATGTACCACTGAGACATCCATTCACTCACCAACACACCCATACACACACTCACCCACCCATGCAGCCCTTCACAGATGCACTCTTGAACCCATACACCCACTGAATCACCTACTCACACATCTATGCATAGAGTCACACACCCCCCACCCACCCACACAGACACTCAGGCACCCATACAGATAGTCAGACAACCAATCAATAACCCATATAGACACTCATGTAGCTACTCTCCATCCCATGCAGCCACTTACACACTAACTGACAGACTGATACAGACATTCACACAGTTTAATCACTAACCCATGGATTCAGTAAGACACGATTAATCACTCACTTATACAGTCAGTCACGCACCTACTAAATCATCCATTCAGACACTTATACACCCACTCATTCTTCAATACACCTTGGCATATATATATATATATATATATATATAAAACATATTTAAACATTACAGAAACACACAGTCACTGGATGATGTCATCAGTGATGTCATCAGTGATGTCATTTGAGATGTCATCAGTGATGTCATCAGTGATGTCACTGACCATGTCATGAATGATGTAATATGTGACGTCATCAGCAGTGCATTGCGGGTGCGCGAGTTATAGTTAGCTTAACTAACTATAACGGCTGAATTTCTCTGGTTTTGTACGAGTGAAATGTCCAACTAACTATAACGTCCCTGAAACCTGTGTTTTTCTATATATATATATATATATATATATATATATATATATATATATATATATATATATATATATATATATATATATATATATATATTATCTACTGGCGGTCGCCAGTAGATAGTTATAGTTACAACCTATTATCCATAGGAAATCCACGACATTCTATTTGAAATAACTCTCTTGCCGGTTGACGTATCTTCGCGAAATTTTCAAACTTCGTGGGGCGCTCCGGTCCGCTCCTACCCTGAAAGTCTCGGGGTGATACGTCAAGTGGGGGCCGAGAAAAAGGGGGTCCCAAAACGCGTTTTCCCCATGCATTTTCCATAGGAAACTTTAGACACGGCTACAGCCCGAACTGCTGAGCGGAATTACACCAAATTTGGCAAAGAGGTAGTTCTTGGTTCAGAAAGAACCCTTTTTGTTAAATGGTGTAAATCCGTTCAGTAGTTGCTGAGAAAATGAAAAGTAAAAAGTTAGTGATATCTATGGGCACGGAGGATTCGCGCACCCTCAGCGCACCCTGCGCGCACCGTCCCGATCCACGAGCTGCATTTTAATTGGCTGTCAACATTCCGATTCAGGAAATGTTGGCAGCCATTTATCCCTCGGTAGAACCGAGGGACAGAAACTAAGTGCGCAAAGCGCACAAAGGGAGCAGGGTAGAAACACCCTGACCCCTAGGTTTGCTCAGGGGTCCCACAAGGACCCCCTGGGCAAAAAAATAATAATTTAAAAAAATCGGCAGGATGCGCTCAGGGTGCGCGAATCCTGCCGAAAAATCGAAGCGCGGTCTCCGCGCTCCGATGTAATGGCCCCGGGTGGCCCAAGTCCCGGGGGCATGGTGGGAGGATAATTTAATGTGTGGGGGGCCTCAAGGGCCCCTCAAGCCCAGGGGACCACCACCTCCCGGGGCTTTTAAAATTAATGACAACCTGTGTGGGGGGGCTCCAGCCGCCCCACACTCCCGGGGACCGCCACCTCCCGGGGCACTAAACATTTAAATATGGGGGTCCGTTACGGACCCAGAGCCCGAGGACCACCACCTCCCGGGGCTTTGAACTGAGTTGGAGGGGCCGCGCGGCCCCCTCCTGGAAGCCCTTGATGGCCCTGGGGACCACCATCCCCCAGGGCCAGCTCCTGCAGTGTCCCGGGTGCCTACCCCGGGACACTGTAGTTTGCTATGGCAGGACGGGAGCCTCGCGGCTCCCATCCTGCCATAGCAAACTGCTTTGGATATTGGAAGAGAGAGCAGGAAACCTGCTCTCTCTTCCAATATCCAAAGCACATTGCTTTCCACATGGGGAGCAGCATGTCAGCTGCTCCCCATGTGGAAAGCAATGCCGGCTCCCAAGGGACGCGGGGAGCCGGCGGGACTGTGGGGGATTGGGGACCCCCACAGTCCCCAACGAGAGGAGCCAGCCCGGGGGATGGGGTCCCCGGGGCAAGTAGTGGCCCGGGAGGGGGCCACGGGGCCCCCTCCCCAAAAGAAAGAAAAAAAATTAAAAAAATAGAAAGGCCAGCCCCGGGGGATGGGGTCCCCGGGGCCTTAAAATGGCCAGAGGAGGGGGCCACGCTGCCCCCTCAAAATAATAAATAAAGAGGCCATGCCCCGGGGATGGGGTCCCCGGGGCCAATACAGGCCAAGGGAAGGGGGCCACGCGGCCCCCTTCCCGTTTTTTTGGGTAATTAAAAAGGGGTAAGGCCCTGGGGGATGGGGTCCCCAGGGCCCAAACACAGAAAAAAGGAAGGGGGGCACACAGCCCCCTTCAGAGGACAAAAAAGCAAAACAAAAAAAAAACGATCGGGCCCGCAGGCCCCGCCCCTACTTCACCACTCTGCAAGCGCGCCCCTGGCGCGTTTGCAGAAGAGAATAAATTCACCTTGAATACTGGGGGTCCCTGGGGGCCAACTAGCCCACCAGGAACCTCCAGTATGCGCCAGGGAGCTGCCTTGCAGAGACATGTAGAGAGGCCACACCCCTTTTACACCTCTCTGCAACGCAGCTCTGTGGCGCTTTTGGAGGTATATGGTGGGCTAGTTGGACTCCGGGGACCCTCAGGATTCAAGGGACTTAATCCCCCAAATTAAAACGCGTCACGGGCGCGTTTGCACAGTGGTGAAGGGAGGGCGGGGCTTCAGGTGACATGTGTGCAAACAGGCCCGTGGCGCGTTTTAAGATGGGAATTAAATCCCCTTCAATCCTGAGGGTCCCTGAGGGCCAACTAGCCCAACAGGTACATCCAGAATGCGCCACAGAGCTGCGTTGCAGAGAGGTGTAAAAGGGTGTGGCCTCTCTACACGTCTCTGCAACGCAGCCCTGGCGCATATTGGAGGTTCCTGGTGGTCTAGTTGGCCCCTAGGGACCCTCAGGATTCAAGGGGCTTAATCCCCCAACTTAAAACGCGCCACGGGGCGCGTTTGCAAAGATGTCACCTCAGGCCCCGCCCCCTCCCTTCACCATTGTGCAAATATTCCTCTAAAATCAGCCGAAATAGGAATTCCGTTTTACTCACCTGTTATAAGGAGAGACCTCAGTGCTGTATCTTTCAGCCCAGTACTGGTCCTGAAAAGTAATTTTAACCGTACTTACCAGTAACTTGAATTTCCTTCCATAGGCTAACATTGACTGGTTTCACTTGGAAATTCTTCTAAGTGTGGAGTTTTGGAACTTTAAAATATTCCTCTAAAATCAGCCGAAATACGAATTCCGATTTACTCACCTGTTATCAGGAGAGACCTCAGTGCTGCATCTTTCAGCCCAGTACTGGTCCTGAAAAGTAATTTTAACCGTACTTACCGGTAACTTGAATTTCCTTCATAGGCTAACATTGACTGGTTTCACTTGGAAATTCTTCTAAGTGTGGAGTTTTGGAACTTTAAAATATTCCTCTAAAATCAGCCGAAATACGAATTCCGATTTACTCACCTGTTATCAGTAGAGACCTCAGTGCTGCATGTTTCAGCCCAGTACTGATCCTCAAAAGAAATTTTAACCGTACTTACCGGTAACTTGAATTTCCTTCATAGGCTAACATTGGCTGGTTTTCAGCAAAAAGTTTCAAAGTGTTGATTTTCACAAACTACAAATATTCCTTAAAAATCGCCTGTATGACTTAAACGCATTCTTTCAACTGTTTACAGGAGATGCACCAGTGCTGGATCCAGGATCCAACACTGAGTAAGAAAAAGTAACGATAACAGTTTTTACCTGCTAAGTGAATTTCCTTCCATAGGATAACATTGGTGATTCTATGAGAAAAAGTTTCTAAGTGTCAACTTTTAAAATACAATAATATTCCTTAAAAATCACGACTGTAACCAAAACGCTTTTACTCAACTGTTTACAGGAGATGAACCAGGACTGAATCTAGGATCCAGTCCTGTGGTTAGAAAAAGTAATCCATAAAGTAACTAATTGCATTTAACTAGAAATTCACATTGAGCTGAATGTTGCATTGTGTTTGAAAATGTGTTGCCCATTGCAACAACTGTAACTACTGTACTTAAAAGTCTATTGCCTATCTGCAAAGTATTTAAACTAAAGTAATTCATTAAGAGAAAGTATTTTTGTAATGTAATGTATAATGTAATTACAATGTAATTTAAAAAATAAAATATGTAAAAAAATTGTTTCTAAAAATGTACTAAATCAGTATGAAAAAAATTAATATAACAATTAATACATTTAAAAATGTTCATTTACAAAACCTTTGAAATTCACTAAAAAAAACGTAGGTTTCAGGCACGTTATAGTGAGAAATTAGCATTTAAAAAACCTTTGAAATTCACTGAAAAAACCATAGGTTTCAGACACGTTATAGTTACAAATTAGCATTTAAAAAACCTTTGAAATTCACTGAAAAAACCATAGGTTTCAGACACGTTATAGTTACAAATTAGCATTTAAAAAACCTTTGAAATTCACTGAAAAAACCATAGGTTTTAGGGACAGTTATAGTTACTTGGACATTGCACTCGTACAAAACCCGTGAAATTCCCCGTTATAGTTAGTTCAGCTAACTATAACTCGCGCCCGCAATGCACTGCTGATGACGTCACATATTACATCACTCATGACATGGTCAGTGACATCACTGATGACATCACTGATGACATCTCAAATGACATCACTGATGACATCATCCACGTGATAATCTGATGCACCTCCTCACACCCTAATATAATCTTTGATACACCCACTCTAAATTACAGACTGCCATTCGCAAAACCATAGACACTCCAACACCAATAACCACATACCCACTCACTGATTCTTAGGTCTACACACACACATCCACTCACTCACCCGTACAGTCACTCATACTTACGGTCACTCAGTACTAGGACTATCATATGCACTCTTACTCCTATATAGACACTCAAACAACGCCACTCATCCATAGAGGTACTCACACACCTAGTCAGTCATGCAAATAATTAAACACACTGCCATTTACTCACCTATACAGTTATACACACACCAGCTCACTTACTCATACAAATAGTAGCACATTGTTACGCTCTTATACAATCACTGATACAAGCACACACTCATCCATACAGCCACTATCACAATCACTCACTCTAAGCTTATAGCTATTTATATACTCCAACACACATATATACTGCCTTTCACATATGTAGTTACTCACACATGTACCACTGTGACATACATTCACTCACTAACACACTCTTACACACACTTACCCACCCATACAGTCTATCACAGATGCACTGTTGAAACCATCCACCCAGTGAATCACCCACTCACACATCTATGCACAGAGTCGCACACACCCCTCCCACACAAACACTCAGGCACCCATACAGATACTCACACAAGCATTCAATAACTCAAATAGACACTCATGTAGCTATTCACAAACACATGCAGCCACTTACACAGCAACAGACAGACGGATACAGACATTCACCCAGTTTAGTCACTAACCCATGCATTCAGTACGATACGTTAAATCACTCACTTATACAGTCAGTCACGCACCTACTAAATCATCCATACAGACACTTACACACCCACTCATTCTTCAATACGTCTTTTCCTATATATATTAAAAATATTTAAACTTTAGAGAAACACACAGTCACTGGATGATGTCATCAGTGATGTCATTTGAGATGTCATCAGTGATGTCATCAGTGATGTCACTGACCATGTCATGAGTGATGTAATATGTGACGTCATCAGCAGTGCATTGCGGGGCGCGAGTTATAGTTAGCTGAACTAACTATAACGGGGAATTTCACGGGTTTTGTACGAGTGCAATGTCCAAGTAACTATAACTGTCCCTAAAACCTATGGTTTTTCAGTGAATATATATATATATATATATATATATATATATATATATATATATATATATATATATAACATTATATTATCTTTTAATTAGCCTATTGTCTCTCTCCCTTCCATGGGCTAAAGGGAGAAAACGTTAGCACTCCCTGTCAAAGTAAGGAAGTGAGATGGGTCTATGGTTGTACACATATTATTAACCTCCACTGACATGACTTGCATATACTGCTCTAGCTTGTTTACCTATCCCCTGTACATGTTGCCTCAGTTGTGACAGCTCCATTCCATGAGATGTTGCGACTTCGAAGTTGAGCATATCCATTTTCTGACTTGCATTTTATGTAGCCGTACTACGCAACTTAGAGAAAACAGCCCGTTTTGCTTATTCACCCCCATTTTATCTGAATGTTATTGCTGATTTTAAGACTCTGCACTCTGGGGACTGCTCTGAAGTGCCCAGTGTGTGCTCTTTGACCCAGAAAACATGTAGAAATTGGCAAATCCATGATTGGTGTATATAACTCTGCTATTAAGCCATAATATCTGGTGTGCAACTGCACTCATGCCATGGAAAGCTCAATGTCAGCTGTGGACTGCAGCACTGATTGTGCCATTCAGTAGTATGATAAGGAAATCATGGCTTGAGGCCTACCATTGTAGCCTGACTGCTGCTGTTTAAACTTTCAGTGCAACCTTTTAAATTAATACTTTCTAACATGTAAAAACCTCTCTTTTACATATTCGGAAGTCAGCCCTGTGTAAGCATTGTAGCTTGCAAGGTAAGGTGTTTGAAAAGTGAGACACATAGGAAATTAATGTTAGCGAGTCCCGTCAGTGACAAAGCCCAAAAAGCTATTTTCACTGTGGCAGGACTAACAGTCCTATGTAGAAAACCAGAGTGTAGATTAAAATACTAATTAATACTGCTAATTCAGGTGAGAGACCAGCTAAAAAAATGATTAAACCACTTTTTATATGTTACTAAAAATCAATGACAATGATGGATTTTTAATGAATATTAGGGAAAGGTAACAGAGCTTTCCGGAGGCTAATTTGCATTAGCGACCAGCCAGAGCTCAGCCTTGAAAGAGATGTGAGGGAGATGTGAATTTCCTCATAGGAGCGCAAAATAGGCTTATATGAATGGGCAGAGAGGACACCTCTGAGCTCAATAGAATATGCAGGGTGAGGGGATGTGGCACTCCTGTTGACACCCCATGGTCAAATACTGATTGACAGGTCTGCCTGAAGCACATGTAAAAGTTTTTCACCTTTCAAAGAGAGCAAACAGGATGCTACGACAAAACTTGTGTATCACCTTACTGATTGCTGAAATCAAGGGCAGAAAGATCTCCAAGGATTGTACGCCTGATCCCCTTGGTGGCTGCAGGAACATAAAAAAGCTGAATACGACATTACTATGAAGTATCGCAGCTGACCAGTTGCAACAGTTTTGGTACTTCTAAATCATTTACACATATTCTCTAAGGTAAGCCTGCTTGCACTGTGCCATAGATTCTATGGAATTAATTTACTGGCACCTTTGACAGGACCTTACACGGTAGTGGCTTTATTACTGGTGATGTACCACTTTCTCACAGTAACCATTGGTAGAGACTTCACAACCTTGTCCATTACTGTTAATGGCCTGTCCAATTATATCACAATTCATTCTTATTCAGCCACAAAATGAGCAGACATTGTTGCATTATAACAAACTTGCCTCACTAGGAGAGTCTGAAAATCTGAAGAGGGATTGGGTGATTAGGGTTATCTTCTTCTGCAGGACTGTCTTAATTGTATCAAACAAAAACATATCCAATAGGGGACAAGAAAAAATAAGGTGAGCATGTATATCTATAAGTCAGTTCCAGTCTGCATATTGATATCAATGATAGCTATGTCTGTGATAGGTCTGTGAAAGATTCCTGTACAAGGGCCTGAAACTGGGTGTGGGAAATACAGGGGAATAGTCTGAGACCTTTTGCTTTATCACATCCTGGCTGACCACTGGTGTTTGCCACAACTTAGAGACAGGGAATACACACTCTTCTTATGTATGCATGGTATTTAAATTAGAATCGATTTTGTTTACTGGCATCAGATCACTTTTATACAAAATGTCATTGAAATTTTGAAAAGAAGGATGTTAGACCATTCTCCTATTCAGATACTATTTGGTTTTGGTCATGTGCTGCCCCCTACCAAGAGTTGACTTATGAATGTCACCAAATATAAACATTCAGTGATAAAAAAACATCTAAAACACTTTACCCCCTATCTGGAAAGGAATGATCAATATGCAAAGGAACACTGACACAGTCACTCTTTGAGGCTTAATGATGAGGGACTCCGCATTAACATATCAAAAATGCTCGAAGATTCAATTTGAGCAAGGACATGCAAGATTTTTATAATTCCATAGGAACGAGGTAAGAATAAAATACATCTTTTGAAAGGATTTAAGGGGTATAGACAATGGGAAATCTTGCATGCCCTTGTTCAAATTGACTCGTCAGAAGTCAGAAAGTGGAGTAAATTTCCCAGGTTTTCCTAAATACCACAAGGCATTTTATTGCGTCAAACTTCTAGGTGGTTCTCCGATTCTTTAACAGACTGTCCATTATGGGTTGAAATTGAAAAATCCTTTCTTTCCCCTGCTCTTTTCAAGAATACCTATCTTTCACTTGCAACCCACAATCTCCCTCTACTCATGTTTTTAAATATTCCAGCCAATTACTGAACTCAATCAATCAATCAAACTTTATTCGCATTTAGTAAATGCATAAAAGTACAAACATTTTCACAGTACAAATTGATCGAGAGCTACTTCGAAACAGTTAAAAATTTATTTTATACATTCTCCTGTTAAAAATATAATAATTTTAAGTGCATCCGCGTTTCTAGAACTAGCAAATATACATCATAAGGAAAATATTTACACTTAACAATTTATGTTTATATCACCCTCACGTCGGCATTTTGTTTTTCATTAACAGTTTCTATTAACCATGTTAGATATCTAGCAGCTGTTTAGTTAAAAGCAGTATTAAAAATTGAGGACGATTGATAAAAATTATCACATAAAACAACTCCCCTATCTGTGGATTTTCTCCTAGTCCGAAGGACTGAATATAAGAAATTTGCTAGTGTGAAACAAATTACTGAACAAATTACTGAACTCTATTCTTCATTACATACCCACAGATTATAATACCTTTCTTAATGCTACTATTTTGCACTATAAATCCATATTAGTTAATAATAATCCCATTTATTGGAAGTCCTGGAGAAACAAAGGCCTGCTCTGGGTACGTCAACATGTTAACCATGATACATTTTTATCTTTTCCTCAAGCTCGTCACCTCTTTAATTTTCATCCATTTTTTTAAAGAAAATATAGAGTATTACATGAAGCTCTTTGCAGTGCATATGCTCAATTTCAATGTTGTCTTTCTTCTGTCTCATTCCCCCACTAGTCGCTGACACAACCATCTGCATACTCATCCCAGGGCATCTACTATTTACTCCTATCTACTTTCCTCTACAACTGTTGGGATGAAACAAATGTAGAACTATATTGGGAGTCTGATTTGTGGGTAGATTGGTCAATTCCCCTTTGGACAAAAATTTGGATCAAGATGAGGAAGCCCTCTAGAGCGGCAACCACCATGCAGACTCTTTTCTTTATATATAATAGACTCCTACTAACCGCTGTGCTCTTGCACAAAATGAATCCTGTTACTCCTGATATAAGCTGGACATGCTCTTTAGCACATGCTGATTTAAAGCACTTACTTTTCGCTTGCCCTTCTGTGTATCGTTTTGGAAACAAATTTGGTCCCAGATTAATTAAATTTTTCACGCCACAATTCCATTTTCATTCCCTAACATTTTTTTAGGAAGTTTATTTGGTGATTGGGCACATCCTCACTTAACACATGCATTCTGGACTTATTCTTAGCAGTCGCTTTTCATCAGATCACCAAAACTTGGAAAGACTTATCTAAATTATCTTTCCAGGCTTGGCGGTATGCAGGCTGTTACAATCACAGATTGGATATAAGATGTGTTTACCCTCTGTCTTTGACCATGAAGCGTTTAAGTTTATGGTCTCCTGTTACCTGTTACACAGTTTTTAGATGATAGTGGAAAACGTTCCTTTACACGTTCACCTGCTCAAAAAGAGGTTCTTCAACCTCCTTGACTTTTCTTTTGTTATTATTAGACATATTTAAGCATGTTTCTTGTTAGTATTGTCATATATATATATATATAAATATAATATTATATACATATATATATATCCACAGAAACTGGTAAGGGTAAAGGCTGTCAGTCGGGGCGCTCCGTGTTCAGGGTACCGGAAACCCTGCAATATACCAACACAAACTTCTGTTTCTCCAGAAAGAAACACGGACACCTTGGAAGATTGCAGTTAAGATGTTTATTGACTGCACAAGCAACGCGTTTCGGCTTTCGCCTTGATCACGCTAAAGAGTAGGCAGCATTCCACACATATTTAACCTATGTCACTAAACATAGTGAAAGGACTGTGTTTACACCAATAGTGAAAAAAAGTGAAAAGAAAATATAAGAAAGTGGCGGCCATCTTAACACTATCAGAAATGCATGGATAGTTACATACTCCATATATATTTTGTCAAATACACAAACCAAATGATTTTAGACAGTTGTAACTCCATGTTATAAAGTTGTACCCTAATACAACTTCAACAGCTCCACAGAAATGTTTAAGGCGTATAACAAAATATTCATTATACTTCATATGTATCTCAATCCTGCAAATAAATTGTTTACAATCATAATCCTCAGAGCCACAACAGCGTCATCCGACCATTCTGCCCAAGTGGGCGAGTTCCATGCATGACACATCAGTGATTACATTGGCCAGAAAATAAACGTGTACCAGATACCTGCAAAGTGAACAAATAATAATAAAATTTTAAATTGTAAAATCCCAAATACTAGGCAATTTTTAGCAAATATTATAGCAGTCACAGCATATATTCCTATTTGCACCATTTAAAGCATTACTTCTGTAGGTGTACTGATAATTCCTCACTAGAGTTTAACCCCAAAGGGGTCATAGTTTCTAAGTCAATAATGTACCTTGACTCAAGTTGGCGTAATGAAAGTTGTCTATTTCCTCCTCGTACCTTATCTGAAACAGTATCAATGTCTACCATCCTAAGCAGTTTCTCATTTTGAGAATGATGGTCAAAGAAATGTTGCGCTACAGGGTATTGTCTGTTGTTATGACGGATAGCCCTGATGTGCTCCAGCACTTGTTTTTTTGCACGATGAATGGTGCTACCTATATAGGCCTTGTTGCAAGGGCAGATCAACGCATAAATACAGTACATAGTGTTACAGGTAAGGGTTTTTCTGATCTTAAATTCCCTTCTGCTACTTACTATCACCAGTGTAGAACAATCTATGATGTACTTGCATGCCTTACAATTCCTACAGCAGCGAAAGCCAGACCGACTACCGCTACTGGGTTCTATTTTCTGGGTAACCAGATTTGGACTTAATTCGTCTTTTAACGACCGATTTCTCTGAAAAGTAATCTACGGACAGCTGTTAAGAAATTTCCGCAAATTAGTGTCAGTTAGCAATACATGCCAGTGTTTTTTCAGTACCTGGCGAACTTCTTGTGCCTGTCCTGAATAGGTCGTAATGAACCTAAGCATGTCAGATTCTGCTTGTCGTTTTACTGGATGTAATAGTTGAGTACGAGTTACGGCCTCAACTTTATTGCATGCTTCCAATATAGTTCTACGGCTATACCCTCTCTCCCTGAAGCGCTCTGACATGATTTCTTTTTCTCTGAGGTAACTGATTTCGGAACTGCAATTACGCTTGGCATGCAGCAGTTCACCAAAGGGAATACTATAGACCAATTTGCGTGGATGAGAGCTGGATGCACTTAAAATACTATTCCCAGCAGTTGATTTATGGAATAGATGAGTATGTACAGTATGCTCAACAATTTCCACCATCACATCCAAGAATTCAATTTTGGTTTTACTCATGTGTTCTGTAACACAAAGATTGTAGTTGTTCTCATTCAATTTCCCAACAAACGCTTTTGCTGAATTAATGTCTCCGTTCCAAATTAAAAAGATGTCGTCTATGTACCGCAGCCACAGGACACAATGATCGTATTCCGCCATCTGGGAGACCACCTGCTCCTCCCACCAGCCCATGACAAGATTAGCATAGCTGGGGGCGAAGCAAGTGCCCATGGCAGTGCCCTGTGACTGCCGGTAAATGATGTCATCGAACAGAAACAAATTGTTGGTTAAACAGAACTCAATCATTACAAGAATCATTTCTGAATGTGAGAATAGGGAAATGGAGCGAGTTTTCAAATAGTGCCTTATTGCTTGAAGCCCAAATTGATGTTGAATACATGTATATAAGCTACATACGTCAAGAGTAACCAACGTATAATTTGGCTCCCAATAGATTCCATCAATAATGGTCAAAAAGTGAGTAGTATCCCTTAGATAGGCTGGTAAACTCACTACAAAAGATCGTAAATAGTGATCAATGAACTGGGAGGTCTTTTCAAGTAACGACCCAATAGAGGAACAATAGGCCTACCAGGAGTGTTCACAGGGTCCTTATGGAGTTTTGGAAGTAGATAGAGGATAGGGATCCTTGGGTGGGGGCATTTAAGAAAATTATATTCCTCCCACTCCAGTGACCCCCGTTCTCGCCATTCCACCAACATCTCACCATATTTCTCATTAGATTTGACTATGGCCCTTCTATCAGAAATGCAATAACATGTTTCATCACTCAGTTGTATATATATATATCCAAGCTCCAAGTACCCAACGTACAAGGAGCACTCAAGCAGCAAATGCTCCTAAAGAGCCTTTATGGTATACAATCCATTCGTACAAAGATAACTTTAAGCAGTTCAATGTGCCATGGATGCCTGACGCGTTTCGAAGTGTCCCCACTTCTCTTCAGAGGCTTTGGCAATTGAAGGCGCATAGGACACTGCCCTCATTATACCATAAAGGCTCTTTAGGAGCATGTTGCTGCACGAGTACTCCTTGTACGTTGGGTACTTGGAGCTTGGATATATAGAGGAATAAAGTGTGTTCCAGGCACTACGTTTCCCAGCATACTGCGGAAAGAATACTCACCTGTGAGAGCTGTGGAAGGAAGTGAAGTCATCACAACGATCATTAAAAGGTGTGTCTGGAACCTCCTGCGAACATTTCAGAAAATATCTATGATTAAGGAGTAAGGACTCCGAAACGCGTTATGTGAAGAGTGATTTCAGAGCGTTGAAATGCCGGTTTACTTATAAATAAAGTTCTTGCAGAACTGATTGCTGTTGGAGTGCGTCCTTAAGCTTGGACAAAGACAGGATTATATATATATATATATATATATATATATATATATATATATATTCACTGAAAAAACCATAGGTTTTAGGGACAGTTTTAGTTACTTGGACATTGCACTCGTACAAAACCCGTGAAATTCCCCGTTATAGTTAGTTCAGCTAACTATAACTCGCGCCCTACAATGCACTGCTGATGACGTCACATATTACATCACTCATGACATGGTCAGTGACATCACTGATGACATCACTGATGACATCTCAAATGACATCACTGATGACATCACTGATGACATCATCCAGTGACTGTGTGTTTCTGTAAAGTTTAAATATGTTTAATATATATAGGGAAAGGCATATTGAAGAATGAGTGGGTGTATAAGTGTCTGAATGGATGATTTAGTAGGTGCGTGACTGACTCTATGAGTGAGTGATTAAACGTATCTTACTGAATGCATGGGTTAATGACTAAACTGTGTGAATGTCTGTATCTGTCTGTCTGTTGGTGTGTAAGCGGCTGCATGGGTTTGCGAATAGCTACATGAGTGTCTATATGGGTTATTGATTTGTTGTCTGAGTATCTGTATGGGTGCCTGAGTGTTTGTGTGGGTGGGGTGTGTGTGACTCTGTGCATAGATGTGTGAGTGGGTGATTCACTGGGTGCATGTTTTCAAGAGTGCATCTGTGATGGACTGTATGGGTGGGTGAGTGTGTGTATGGCTGTGTTAGTGAGTAAATGTATATCTCAGTGGTACATGTGTGAGTAACTACATATGTGAAAGGCAGTATATATGTGTGTTGGAGTATATAAATGGCTATAAGTGAGAGTGTGTGATTGTGAGAGTGGCTGTATGGATGAGTGTGTGCTTGTATCAGTGATTGTGTAAGAGCGTAAGAATGTGCTAGTATTTGTATGAGTAAGTGAGCTGGTGTGTGTATAACTGTATAGGTAAGTAAATGGGAGTGTGATTAATTATTTGCATGACTGACTAGGTGTGTGAGTACCTCTATGGATGAGTGGAGGTGTGTGAGTGTGTATATAGGTGTATGAGTGCATATGATAGTCCTGTACTGAGTGACCATAAGTATGAGTGATTGTACTGGTGAGAGAGTAAATGTGTGTGTAGACCTAATAATCAGTGAGTGGGTATGTAGTTTTTGGTGTTGGAGTGTCTATGGTTTTGAGAATGGCAGTCTGTAATTTAGAGTGGGTATATCAAAGGTTATATTAGGGTGTGAGAAGATGCATGAAATTATCACATGGATGATGTCATCAGTGATGTCATCAGTGATGTCATTTGAGATGTCATCAGTGATGTCATCAGTGATGTCACTGACCATGTCATGAGTGATGTAATATGTGACGTCATCAGCAGTGCATTGCAGAGGCGCGAGTTATAGTTAGCTGAACTAACTATAGCGGGGAATTTCACGGGTTTTGTACTGAGTGCAATGTCCAAGTAACTAAAACTGTCCCTAAAACCTATGGTTTTTCAGTGAATTTCAAAGGTTTTTAAATGCTAATTTGTGACTATAACGTGTCTGAAACCTATGGTTTTTAGTGAATTTCAAAGGTTTTTAAATGCTAATTTGTAACTATAACGTGTCTGAAACCTATGGTTTTTTCAGTGAATTTCAAAGGTTTTTAAATGCTAATTTCTAACTATAACGTGCCTGAAACCTACGGTTTTTCAGTGAATTTCAAAGGTTTTGTAAATGACAATTTTTAAATGTATTAATTGTTATATAAATTTTTTTCATACTGATTTACTACATTTTTAGAAACAATTTTTTTACATATTTTATTTTTAAATTACATTATAATTACATTATACATTACATTACAAAAAATACTTTCTCAGAATGAATTACTTTAGTTTAAATACTTTGCAGATAGGCAATAGACTTTTAAGTACAGTAGTTACAGTTGTTGCAATGGGCAACACATTTTCAAACACAATGCAACATTCAGCTCAATGTGAATTTCTAGTTAAATGCAATTAGTTACTTTATGGATTACTTTTGTAACCACAGGACTGGATCCTAGATTCAGTCCTGGTACATCTCCTGTAAACAGTTGAGTAAAGCGTTTTGGTTACAGTCGTGATTTTTAAGGAATATTATTGTATTTTAAAAGTTGACAGAAACTTTTTCTCATAGAATCACCAATGTTATCCTATGGAAGGAAATTCACTTAGCAGGTAAAAACTGTTATCGTTACTTTTTCTTACTCAGTGTTGGATCCTGGATCCAGCACTGGTGCATCTCCTGTAAACAGTTGAAAAAATGCGTTTAAGTCATACAGGCGATTTTTAAGGAATATTTGTAGTTTGTGAAAATCAACACTTTGAAACTTTTTGCTGAAAACCAGTCAATCTTAGACTATGAAGGAAATTCAAGTTACCGGTAAGTACGGTTAAAATTACTTTTGAGGATCAGTACTGGGCTGAAAGATGCAGCACTGAGGTCTCTCCTGATAACAGGTGAGTAAATCGGAATTCGTATTTAGGCTGATTTTAGAGGAATATTTTAAAGTTCCAAAACTCCACACTTAGAAGAATTTCCAAGTGAAACCAGTCAGTGTTAGCCTATGGAAGGAAATTCAAGTTACTGGTAAGTACGGTTAAAATTACTTTTCAGGACCAGTACTGGGCTGAAAGATGCAGCACTGAGGTCTCTCCTGATAACAGGTGAGTAAATCAGAATTTGGATTTCGGCTGATTTTAGAGGAATATTTGTATGTTTCAAAAATCAACACTTAGAAACTTTTTCAGCAAAAAGCAGGCAATGATATCCTATGGAAGGAAATTCAAGTTACTGGTAAGTACGGTTAAAATTACTTTTGAGGATCAGTACTGGGCTGAAAGATGCAGCACTGAGGTCTCTCCTGATAACAGGTGAGTAAATCGGAATTCGTATTTCGGCTGATTTTAGAGGAATATTTTAAAGTTCCAAAACTCCACACTTAGAAGAATTTCCAAGTGAAACCAGTCAATGTTAGCCTATGAAGGAAATTCAAGTTACCGGTAAGTACGGTTAAAATTACTTTTCAAGATCAGTACTGGGCTGAAAGATGCAGCACTGAGGTCTCTCCTGATAACAGGTGAGTAAATCGGAATTCGTATTTCGGCTGATTTTAGAGGAATATTTTAAAGTTCCAAAACTCCACACTTAGAAGAATTTCCAAGTGAAACCAGTCAATGTTAGCCTATGAAGGAAATTCAAGTTACCGGTAAGTACGGCTAAAATTACTTTTCAGGACCAGTACTGGGCTGAAAGATGCAGCACTGAGGTCTCTCCTGATAACAGGTGAGTAAATCGGAATTCGTATTTCGGCTGATTTTAGAGGAATATTTTAAAGTTCCAAAACTCCACACTTAGAAGAATTTCCAAGTGAAACCAGTCAATGTTAGCCTATGGAAGGAAATTCAAGTTACTGGTAAGTATGGTTAGAATTACTTTTCAGGACCAGTACTGGGCTGAAAGATACAGCACTGAGGTCTCTCCTGATAACAGGTGATTAAATCGGAATTCGTATTTCGGCTGATTTTAGAGGAATATTTGCACAATGGTGAAGGGAGGGCGGGGCCTGAGGTTACATCTGTGCAAACGCGCCCCGTGGCGCGTTTTAAGTTGGGGATTAAGTCCCCTTGAATCCTGAGGGTCCCTATGGGCCAACTAGCCCACCAGGAACCTCCAATATGCGCCAGGGGGCTGCGTTGCAGAGACGTGTAGAGAGGCCACACCCCTTTTACACCTCTCTGCAACGCAGCTCTGTGGCGCTTTCTGGATGTACCTGTTGGGCTAGTTGGCCCCAGAGACCCTCAGGATGAAGGGATTTAATTCCCCATCTTAAAACGCGCCACGGGGCCTGTTTCACACATGTCACCTGAAGCCCCGCCCCCTCCCTTCACCACTGTGCAAACGCGCCCGTGGTGCGTTTTAAGTTGGGGGATTAAGTCCCCTTGAATCCTGAGGGTCCCCGGAGTCCAACTAGCCCACCATATACCTCCAAAAAGCGCCACAGAGCTGCGTTGCAGAGAGGTGTAAAAGGGGCGTGGCCTCTGTACACCTCTCTGCAAGGCAGCCCCTGGCGCATACTGGAGGTTCCTGGTGGGCTAGTTGGCCCAGAGACCCCAGTATTCAAGGGAATTCGTTCCCCCTCTGCAAACGCGCCAGGGCGCGTTTGCAGAGTGGTGAAGGAAGGGGCGGGGCCTGCGGCCCGATCGTTTTTTTTTTTTTGGGGGGAGGGGGCCGCGTGGCCCCCTCTCGAGCCACTACTTGCCCGGGGACCCCATCCCCGGGGCTGGCCCTCTCGTTGGGGACTGTGGGGGGTCCCCAATCCCCCACAGTCCCGCCGGCTCCCGTGTCCTACGGGAGCCGGCATTGCTGTTCCACATGGGGAGCAGCTGACATGCTGCTCCCCATGTGGAAAAGCAATCGGCTTGGATATTGGAACAGAGAGCAGGTTTCCTGCTCTCTCTTCCAATATCCAAAGCAAGTCTGCAATGACAGGACGGGAGCCGCGAGGCTCCGTCCTGTCATTACAAACAGCAGTGTCCCGGGGGTAGGCACCCCGGGACACTGCAGGAGCTGGCCCTGGGGGTGGCGGTCCCCAGGGCCATCAAGGGCTCCAGGAGGGGGCCGCGCGGCCCCCTTCCCATCGTGTGCACAGCCCGGGGAGGTGGTGGTCCCGGGGCTCCGAGAGTCCGTAACGGACCCCCATATTTAAATGTTTAGTGCCCCGGGAGGTGGCGGTCCCCGGGGCGTGTGGGGGCTGGAGCCCCCACACAGGTTTTCATTTAAAAAAGAAGCCCGGGGAGGTGGTGGTCCCGGGGCTGCGGGAGGGCTCAGAGCCCTCCCGCACCATTATGCATAAAGCCCCAGGGGTGGCGGTCCCCGGGGCTTGGGGGCCTTAGAGGCCCCCACACATAAATTAACCCCCAGCATGCCCCGGGACTTGGCCCACCCAGGGGCCAATTAACATCGAAGCGCGGAGACCGCGCTTCGATTTTTCGGCAGGATTCGCGCTCCCTGAGCGCATCCTGCCGATTTTTTTTTTTAAATGCTTTTTTGCCCAGGGGTCCTTGTGGGACCCCTGAGCAAGCCTAGGGGTTAGGGTGTTTCTACCCTGCCCCCTTTGTGCGTTTGCGCACTTGTTTCTTTTTTTCTCGGTGGGATACGCGCACCCTAAGCGCATCCCGCCGATTTAAAAAAAAAATCTTTTTTGCCCAGGGGGTCCTTGTGGGACCCCTGAGCAGACCTAGGGGGTTAGGGTGTTTCTACCCTGCCCCTTTTGCGCTTTGCGCACTTGTTTCTGTCCCTCGGTTCTACCGAGGGACAAAATGGCTGCCAACACTTCCTGAATCGGAATGTTGACAGCCAGCTGACAACCAATTAGCATGCAGCTCGTGATCGGGACGGTGCGCGCAGGGTGCGCTGAGGGTGCGTGTATCCGACGCGCCCATAGATATATATGTACTTTTACTTTTGATTTTCTCAGGAACTACTGAACGGATTTACACCATTTAAGCTAAAAGGCACCAGTCTGAACCAAGGACTACCTCTTTGCCAAATTTGGTGTAATTCCGTTCAGCAGTTCGGGCTGTAGCTGCGACTAAAGGTTCCTATGGAAAAATGAATGGGAAACGCGTTTTGGGACCCCCCTTTTTCTCGGCCCCGCTTCACGTATCACCCGAGACTTTCAGGGTAGGAGCGGAGCGGAGCACCCCAACAAGTTGGAAACTTTCACGAAGATTCGTCAACCGGCGCCAACGTTATTTCAAATAGAATGTCGCGGATTTCCTATGGATAATAGGTTGTAACTATAACTATCTACTGGCGACCGCCAGTAGATAATATATATATATATATATATATATATACTGTATTCGCTCTATTTATATAATAACCAAACTTTTCTTATTTCTGGCCATGTATGATTTTTCCTTCCCCCAGATTTGTTTAGATATATGTTGTAGATTGTATGACTATTTCATATTATGTTGCATCATATTCTTATGTTTTACTATCTTTTTAATCAACTCACTTTTTAAACTGTAAAAATGCTTGAAGAGATATTGGCACTAGAATAAAAAGGCAAATCAGTCACAGCTCGGAGGAAAACAAAAGATGGTCTTCTAAGAGACATATTGATATCTAAATTCAATCTCAGCTCTCTCTTAATATCAAAAGATAAATGTTTTCTCTCCCATCTGAAGTGTAGGTTCCACAAACGCTAAGGGGAAAAAAGGAAGGTTAGCTTGACAACTGAAACAATAAGAATCAATGGCAGCTATCACAGCAGTAACAGATGGGCACGCTCATATACTTACTCATCCATTTGATACCACAAAGGAATTTTCTTTTTTTTAATGATCTTTACAGCTCAGAATAGGTAGGCATTTCTAATGAAGTAGCAGAATGCCTGAGAAAAGTTCACCTGCAATGCCTAACCCTTGAGAGACGCACTTACATGAATGGCAGCATCACTAAGGTAGGGAGACCAGATTTTGATAACCAAAAACGGGACATTTCCCAAAACAAGAAGAACTGCAACTTTACATCAACCGAATGTCACAATGAAAGAACTCATCAACATAGAAACACACACACCCAGGCACTAAGCAAATAATTAAAATGCAATTTTTAAGGATATTATCATATCTGTTAATTAAATTGCTTTATGTCAACAACTGATAACTAGCCCTTCTTTTGAACACATAACAACACACATCCCGTTGTATTAAGTTGGCCCTCTCTGAATTCCGGGATGTGGGCCAAATTTGCTGAAATCTGCTGGGACAGCTGGTGAAAAATCGGGGCTGACCTGGCAAACAACGCCTGGTCACCCTAAAGTAAGGTAAGATAGTTGAGACCAATTACTATATATACTCAGAGAAATTGGATATTGAACTTTACAAAATGAAAATACCAACTCTCTACAAAGACCTTAGTGAGCCTAAGTATGCACTATGCTTGATTTGTTTCTGGCTATAAAAATAGCATTTCAAAAGACGCATGTCTCTGATGAGAGGACTGGCTAGGTGACCTCTCCATAGAAACACCAACAAACACTAGTGCCACCCATCTTTTCAACAATGCTGCTGTCACCAATACCTCCACAATCCTTATCAGAAATATATTTTAGAGGAGGAATGAGGACCAGAGCATGTGTAGGACTTGGCAGGACCAGAGAAAGAACCACCAACACAGGACAGAGTAGAACACTATGGGACGAAAAAGGAGATAGAGTTTATCCTGGAGATAAGAAGAGGGAAAGGGAGGTAAGCTTCAAGGAGGACCAAAGGACGGGTTGCCAGAGGAATGAGAGGGATGTACTGGAGTGCAAAGGATGGAGTGGGCAGCACAGAAAGAAGGGGAAACTGGAGCGGGAAGCAGACAGCTGTAGCGCCAGCATGATCAGTAGAAGAGGGATTTAAGCAGGGAAAGATTTGAGGAAGATGGCCTGCACACAAGAAAACAAAATAGATGGAAGGGATGAGCATCCGAGGAAGAATGGTACTGCTGGAGGGAGTACATGACTGAGAAATACATAGGTGTGACAATTAAAGGGGGCCCAGAATACAAAAGAGTTAGATTGCACTACATGCAAGAATAGAGGAATGGTGCCACTGAATAAAGATGACCACATGAGGGGGGATGGAACCAGGGGAAAACCCAGCTGTGACCACGCAGGTGCCTAGATACCTACAATGTCGTACTCACTGATTTGAGAGGCCTGTAGCAAGATGTTGCATTACAAACAGGTTGGAGAGTTTAAGAATTGCACTTGTAGGGCAGATAAAGAAAATGTAAAATGCCTACCTAATATGTTGACTCAGGTACTATGAAAGTAGGAAAGTTTTTCCTGTCTTGGATAAATATAGTAAATGTATGGTTAAGGACTATGCCAGGAGGTATCTCTCAAAACAAGAACAGCAGCACTTTGGTGAGAGAGGATGGTGAGGGGTCACTATTTCCCTTTCTTTCTTTATCTTTTTCTTTCATGAGGCCTATGATGAGAAAATGGGTAATGGTAATACACCTCTAACATAAAACCACATGTGTCCTCCTGGTGTTGCTCCCACAAGGTGTTCTCATTCATCTCATTCATCTTTTTTAATGTATATTATTGTTGTGTCCTCTTACATGGTTGCTGTGTGCCTTCTTTATTTAATTATTGGCCAGCTATTGCCTATAGATTACAATGTTTTGCATAACTTGGTTGAGATGTACTAATTAGTGTTGACTTGTCTGGTGTCACTGTTAATGAATTGTTGACTGATTGTCATGCCTGGGTATTATAATATTTGTATTCAAGATTTGGAGAGTTACCAAGCTGGAAATAAAGCTTTCCTATTTACTAATTTTGTGTTTGGATTGGATAAATATAGTGCCAAGTGAATACGTGCTCTGCGCATGACAAATATTAATTTCTTGAAGAGATTGGTATGTGATAGAAATTGGGTTGTTAGTTGACTAGGGTGTGAACCTCTATCCAAGTCAGGGTAAGGCAAAAGCAAACCTCAAATTAACCTGTGCTCACCCTCTGGTAGCTTGGCACAGATCAGTCAAACTCAACTTGAAGGCAATGTGTAAAGCATTTGTGCAGCATTCCAAACAGTAAACACAGTGAAAACACCACAAAGGAAAGATCCCACCAGGTTTAGGAAAATAGTATATCTTTTAATAAATAAAACAAGACCGAAATGATAAAAATCCAATCAGGGATACCGGAGATATTGAATTTTAAAGTTTTAAGGTAAAATAGCACCCAAAGGCACAAAGTGCCAACAAAGGATTTCTGGTTGTGCCAAACTAGGACTCAGGCACAAGTTCAGGCTGACCACAATGGAGCACAGGCTGGCTACAGGGACCAGGTTAGGAACACTGAGCAAAGTACCTTAAATCCTGGTTAGGGAGTGTTGCGTGGATCCGAGGCTTAAAAGTGTTGTGCAGTCGAAGTGCTGCTTTGGTTCTTAGATGCAGTGAGGCTGCTGTGTGAGGTCCTGTTGCACCAGCATCGAGTATAACATCAGCAGGGCTTGCGATGCGATGTACGGCATCGAGGATGCAGGGTGCATATGGTGATGCATTGGTTCGGAAGGGCCGTGAGGTTGCAATGCAGATGCTGGCATCCTCGTTGAGCTGCCATTGATGAGAGATGCAAGGATCTGGGTCGGAGATGCGCCACGCCTTCGGTGATACATCGGATCAGAAGACCCCAAGGACGATGTGGACATTCTCTGCTGGGATCAATCCATGCAGCTGCGGCAATGCATAGGTTCTGCTCGATGTTATACCGCTCAGAAGAGAGAAGATGTATTGGTTCCCCTGCTAAGCACCATAGGCCCACTTCCAAGGGTCCAGGACTGGGATGGCACCGCCTGGCAGGGTAGGCTCACAGATAGGGAAGTCCAGGCGCAGATGTAGGGTTGTTGTAATCCTGATATGTCCCTGAAGCTTCAGATCAGGAGGCCAGACAACTAGCCCTTGGAGTCACTCTGGGTTCCAGGTTTTAAGAGATACATGTCCAGTCCTTCTCCCCCAGGCAAGAGGGTGACAGGCAGCAGGTCAGCACAGCAAAGCAGGGGTCTAGCAGAGTAGCAGTTCAGCAGAGTGGCAGTACATTCAGCAGCACAGCAGTCCTTCTTCATGGCAAAGTATTCACAAGTCGAGAAGTGTACTGAATTGGTGGTGTCTAAGGTCCTGTACCTATACCCAGTGGTGCCTCTGAAGTGGGGGACACTTCAAAGAGATACCTTTGAAGTGCACAGATGTCCTCCTTTCTTGCCCTGCCTCCAGACTCACTACAGCCCTTTGTGTGAGGACAAGACACGGCCTAGTCAGGTGATTCGGGTCAAGTTTGCGCTATATAAAACTCTGTAAAAAAAAGTAAAAATAGGGTGGCTATTTAAAAGGCCATATTTATGTTGTAATTATTTTTTACTGACAACTCTTTAAGGTTAGTTTGTATCTTTAGTTACTTGAGTAAAAGCATGTATTTCAGTATTGCATGTTTGTTATGCAAAGGTTTTGGCGTTTGCCAGAAAGCTTGGTTCAGCGTTTGAATGGGAGACTTTACTAAAGTGGCATGAAAAGTAGATGTATCATTTGTTACAGTTTAGACTGGCATTTGAGAATATAAAACAAGCAAAAAAATAGGGACTTTATTTCTTCCAATGTAATTTAATCATTAGCAACTTGTATTTCCCTGTTATGTTCCTAATGCAGTAAAACATTTATTTGTGAGACATGATGTACTTGTTATTCAAATACTCACGTTGGCTGGGCGTGTGGGTTGAAATATACATATATCTACATTGCAACAAACTTTAAATAATGAAAATATTAAAGCCTAATGATATCTTACAGCTTTACAAAATGTTCTGTTCAATGCTAGGCTCAAAGGTTGTTTTAATCTTCATCCATGGTTTCTAGGTAACAGCAGGTACTGATATCAGTCGCCCCTTGTGTAGCTGAAAGATTTTGAAATGTGTTATGTACATGTAATCCCAAAAATCCTTGCTGCAATAGCCGAGAAACATTAAAATCCATTCTAAAGTATTTCGTAGAGCTTCACATGAAGAACATCTGTAAACAGAGCTCGGCCAAACAAAATACTCTTTCGGGATGATATACAATTGAGGGGCATATTATCAAGGGCTTTATCGCCGATTTAGCGGCACTTTTTGGCGCTAAATCGGCGATATATTTAACGCCCTATTAGCAAGCTGTCGCTAACAGACTTCCACCTTACCTAGCTTCATGTGAAGAGATCTCTGCCACAAAACCTAAATAGTGTGTGTTCCCTTCTGGAATGGACCTGACCCGGGTTCACAAGCTGTAGTGTTCCTATTTGAGCTAGACCAAGACTGTTTTTTATATGGCAAGTCTCTGTTTAGAGTGGTATATTGGTTGAAAAATGATAGATTGGATGTGGCCTGCACAACTGCCAGTAAGTCGAACTAATTCACACTTGTATCCTAAAAACATTTTGTCTATACCTCGCTTACAAGACCTGATTAAGTTGAAATCAGTCAGGGATTGCTTAAGGTCCTATCTGAAGGGGATCTGATCAGGCTGGACTCTTCATTTTGGAGCAGAATCAGGACTGATATGTATACACAAGTTTTTGTCTAGACAGAAACACGACCCCAAGCAATTGCCAGTGACTGAGTGTAATTCATTTATTCCTTTCATCATCTTGATGTTTGTTGCAAAAGCCACTCTACAGCAAACCTCTTTACAAAATGTAACGGCCTGAACATTGAAGTTTAAACAATTGTCAAAGGAGCCACAAGTCAGGCCAAAAAATGAAGGACCAGCCCAGTCTCTTGCTGCCTAAGGTTGCCTGTGTCATGCTGCACGTCGCAGCACAGCCTGCAGCTTAACCCAGCCGCCTCCCTCACGTCCCACTTGACACCATGTGATGCTGCCTGCACTTGCCTGAGTTTTGTTTGTGGCCCACGGCTCACCCGACCGCCTCCCTTGCTTTCTGCTTGACACAATGGGATGCTTCTTACACTTGTCTGCAGTCTGGGGGTTCTCTGGCAGGCCCACCAGGTGGGCTTGCGCCAATTCTCTCCTTGGGGGCCATATAGCTGGTCTTGATAATTTTCCTTTCCAGAATCCCTGGGAAGGGGTTGTATTATCCATATCCATCATGAAGGCTCTACCATGCATTTGACCCAGCATGCCCCAATCCATCATGGCAGCCTCACTTCTTCCTCAATGTCACTTCCTGTTTTGGGGTATAAAAGAAGCAGATTTGCCACTCTTCACTCCTGTTGCTGTTTCCACATTCCTGTTCATCCTCCTTCCAGAAATCTTCAGTTCTTCTTCAGTGTGTTCAGCTTTCAGCTTGTTTGTTACTTACATCTTGATTCTTTGTGGCAGTCCTCCTTTCTCCGCCTCCAGTTCCGATCCTCGCCTGGCCTTCTGAAGTCTCCCTTTGCCATCAGAGGTTTTTTCCCTTTTTCTCTTTGGGGCTTCTTCTGGAGTGCGCTGTCTGCTTAGATGTACCAATGTCATCGGCATTGTAGCTACCAGAAGGGGTCAACTTTATCTTTGGCAGACAAAGACAGTCAAGACCTGGACGCAGAGGCCTTCCCATCGTTGCAGCCCGCAAGTAGAACACTCACATTCTGCAGCACACATAAACAGAGGAAAATGCCTCGGATTTTATTTTTGAAGGTAGGTGTCCCTTCCTGTGCAAAAACAATCCTGTTTCTAACATTTTGGTAAGAGTTCTTTTTTTAATGTATTTTGTAAAAGTGATGAGGTAGTTTTTTACATGTTTTGATTTTAATTTTTTGTAGCAAAACCAAGTTACACATAATTTTGGCCAGTTGTGAGAGCTGCTAGCTGCACTCTCATGTGTTTGTAGTCTTTGCTCTGTTTCTGGATTGTAGCATGGCCTTGACTTCTGTACTTGCAGTCTTAGGCCTAACCCAAAGGGTTGGGTCTCCAACTCATTAGGGTGGACACTTACTGGATCCTATGTTTTCTAATATTACACTTCTACTCATGAACCCTCCGCAGAGCTAACATGTACATTTTTCCGTAACCAGCCTCCCTAGAAATCTCTTCTACTCCTACGAAGTGACGATCCTAGGCCAAGATTTCTTATTCTAATTTATTAAACTTACCACCCCATTTGGATGCTGAACAGTTTAATAGCTGGATTTTTCAGGCCCTTGGTTCCATTGCTCCAGATCAACAGCCACACCTGCATGAGATAAACCCTCAGTAAGTTTGTAAACAGATGAATTGCGGGATATAAAAAAACATTGTAAATGTTTAGAACTTAATTGGAATAGTACTTACGCACAGGTAGATAAAAGTTATATGAAATAGCTGGAAAAAAACAATGTTCAATTATAAGCACACATGAAGCCCACTTTGTCATATATCTTTGGAGTTCTGCCTGAGAATTTTTAAAACTGTTAATGACTTTATGAATCCTGAAGGTAGGATTACATAAATTTCACTGACACAGGAACTATGTATGTAATAATTTGTCCAATTTCATTAAAGAGACAAAATGAGGATATATATCTATATATATATATATATATGTATATATTATCTACTGGCGGTCGCCAGTAGATAGTTATAGTTAGGACCTATTTTCCATAGGAAATTCACAACATTCTATTCCCAATAACTTTGGTGCCGGTTGACGAATCTTCACGAAATTTTCAAAACTCGTGGGGCGCTCCGGTCCGCTCCTATCCTGAAAGTCTCGGGGTGATTCGTCAAGTGGGGGCCGAGAAAAAAGGGGGATCCCAAAACGTGTTTTCCCCATGCAATTTTCCATAGGAACCTTTAGTCACAGCTACAGCCCGAACTGCTGAACGGAATTACACCAAATTTGGCAAAAAGGTAGCCCTTGGTTCAGAGTCGTGCCTTTTGGTTAAATGGTGTAAATTCGTTCAGTAGTTCCTGAGAAAATCAAAAGTAAAAACACATATATATCTAAGGCCACAGAGGGTCCGCGCACCCTCCCGATCACGAGCTGTATGCTAATTGGCTGTCAACACTCCAAACCAGAAAGTGTTGGCAGCCATCTTGTGCCTCGGTAGAACACCACGGTGCAAACGCGCCCTGTGGTGTGTTTTAAGTTGGGGGATTAGGTCACCTTGAATCCTGAGGGTCCCTGGGGCCCAACTAGCCCCCATACCTCCAGTAAGCGCCACAGAGCTGCGTTGCAGAGAGGTGTAAAAAGGGGCGTGGCCTCGGACCACCTCTCTGCAACGCAGGCCTGTGGTGCTTACTGGAAGTACCTGGTGGGCTAGTTGGGCCCCAGGGACCCTCAGGATTCAAGGTGACCTAATCCCCAACTAAAACACACCACAGGCGCGTTCACCGTGGTGAAGGAGAGGGCGGGGCCTCAGGTGACATGTGCGCAAACACGCCCTGTGGTGCGTTTTAAGTTGGGGAATTCATTCCCCTTGAATCCTGAGGGACCCTGGGGGCCAACTAGTCCACCAGGTACCTTCAGTAAGCACAACAGAGTTGCGTTGCAGAGAGGTAAAAAAGGTGCGTGGCCTCGGAACGCCTCTCTGCAACTCAGCTCTGTGGTCCTAACTGTAGGTACCTGGGGGGCTAGTTGGGCCCCAGGGACCCTCAGGATTCAAGGGGACTTAATCCCGCAGCTTAAAACGCACCACGGCGCATTTGCACACATGTCACCTCAGGCTCCCCTCCCTTCACCACTGTGCAAACACGCCCTGTAGCGCGTTTTAAGAGGTAGTTTTAATCCCCCTGCCCTATTATGTACTAGGGACTTACAGAGGATGTCATGCTAATCACAGGGGTATCCCAACGCATAGTGTTCCCTAGTGTATGTAGGTGTTTTCACTGTATTCTAAGTGTCTTTTAGCATAGCACTGGCTCTGGTTAGTCAGAGTCAGTTACCACCAGTACCCGTCTGAAAAAGTTGTGGGCACAGGATGATTTTGCAACAAGGCCTCTTTCTGCTCCTCTGTTGGTTCTTTCTGCACATCTTTTGCTTCTTCCTGCACTTTTCTTCGTCTTTGTGGACTTCTGTTGCTTCTTTCTGCATTTCTTTTGCTTCTTTCTGTGCGTTTTTCTTCTTTCTTCACATGTCCTACCTCTGTAGGCATAGTTAGAAGCTAGCATTTAAAAAACCTTTGAAATTCACTTAAAAACCATAGGTTTCAGGCACGTTATAGTTAGAAATTAGCATTTAAAAAACCTTTGAAATTCACTGAAAAAACCATAGGTTTCAGACACGTTATAGTTCGAAATTAGCATTTAAAAAACCTTTGAAATTCACTGAAAAAACCATAGGTTTTAGGGACAGTTATAGTTAGTTGGACATTTCACTCGTGCAAAACCATAGAAATTCCCCGTTATAGTTAGTTCAGCTAACTATAACTCGCGCCCCACAATGCACTGCTGATGACGTCACATATTACATCACTCATGACATGGTCAGTGACATCACTGATGACATCACTGATGACATCTCAAATGACATCACTGATGACATCACTGATGACATCATCCATGTGATCATTTCATGCATCTTCTCACACCCTAATATAACTTTTGATACACCCACTCTAAATTACAGACTGCCATTCTCAAAACCATACACACTCCAATACCAATAACTACCTAACAAATCACTGATTCTTAGGTCTACACACACACACATCTACTCACTCACCCGTACAGTCACTCATACTTACAGTCACTCAGTACAGGACTATCATATGCACTCATACACCTATATAAACACTCACACACCGCCACTCATCCATAGAGGTACTCACACACCTGGTCAGTCATGCAAAAATTAATCACACACCCATTTACTCACCTATACAGTTATACACACACCAGCTCACTTACTCATGCAAATACTAGCACATTCTTACGCTCTTATACAATAACTGATACAAGCACACACGCATCCATACAGCCACTCTCACAATCACACACTCTCACTTATAGCCTTTTAAATACTCTAACACACATATATACTGCCTTTTACATATGTAGTTACTCGCACATGTACCACTGAGATATACATTCACTCACTAACACACCCATACACACACTCACCCACCCAAGCAGTCCATTACAGATGCACTCTTCAAATCATGCACCCAGTGAATCACCCACTCACACATCTATGTACAGAGTTACACACACCCCACCCACACAAACACTCAGGCAACCATACAGATACTCAGAGAACCAATCAATAACCCATATAGACACTCATGTAGCTATTCGCAAATCCATGCATCCACTTACACACCAACAGACAGGCGGATACAGACATTCACACAGTTTAGTCACTAACCCATGCATTCAGTAAGATACGTTTAATCACTCACTTGTAGAGTCAGTCACGCACCTACTCAATCATCCATTCAGACACTTATACACCCACTCATTCTTCTATACGTCTTTGCCTATATATATTAAACATATTTAAACTTTACAGAAACACACAGTCACTGGATGATGTCATCAGTGATGTCATTTGAGATGTCATCAGTGATGTCACTGACCATGTCATGAGTGATGTAATATGTGACATCATCAGCAGTGCATTGCAGGGGCGCGAGTTATAGTTACCTGAACTAACTATAACGGGGGAATTTCTATGGATTTGTACGAGTGAAATGTCCAACTAACTATAACTGTCCCTAAAACCTATGGTTTTTTCAGTGAATTTCAAAGGTTTTTAAATGCTAATTTCTAACTATAACATGTCTGAAACCTATGGTTTTTCAGTGAATATATATATATATATATATATATATATATATATATATATATATATATATATATATATGTGTATATATATATGTTGGACTTGGCCTTTTTGCAGGGTCATCCCTAAACGTTTTGCCTTTCTCCTAGCCATTTTTCTGACATGGTGTTGGTAGTTTTAGGACTCTGGGCACTTTAGCACTGCTGTTCAGTGTAAAGTGCATGTGCTCTCTGTGATAAATGTGGTAAGATTGGTCTACACCTGTTTGGCCTATTTAATTTACCTGTGAGTCCCTTGTAAAGTGGTATCTCCTATACCCAGGGCTGGTAAATTAAATGCTACTGGTGGGCTTGCAGCGCTGATTGCGCCACCCACCAAAGTAGCCTTTCAAACCTAACTCAGGCCTCTGCCATCGCAGGGCCTGTGCGCGCAGTGTTACTGCCGCTGTGACGTGGCACCTAAAGTGTGTGCCATGTCTGTGACCCCCCTTTACCGCATGTCAGTCACCCCTAAGGAAGGCCCTAGCTAGCCCTGTGGGCAAGGGTGCATTGTAGGTAAAAGATAGGACATGTACCTTAAGTGTGTGACATGTCCTGGTAGTGACAAACAGCCATTTTGGTTTCTCACTACTGTGGGGCTGCCCTCCCATAGGAATGCATTGGGGATTCCCTGATAAGTGTTTCAGTGGTAATTCCTGATATGAGAGGTGCAGCGTGGTCAAGTTTGGTATATTTGGAATAGTGATAATAAATGCTGCGCAATGGTGTGCACAGATTTATTATAACTATTTTAGAAATGCCACTTTTAGAAGTTGGCATTTCTGTGTGCTATGTGTCTGCCTGCCTGATATGAATTGCATGTCTGGCTTGTGAGTGACAGGGGCTGGGAGGTGTGTGTGGCTCCAGGAGGGGCAGGGTGAGTCAGCGCTAGGCTGAATGGGACATCTACATTTTGAGTAGTGGGAGGAGAAGTCCCTGGTCCCTGAATAGGGCTGTGCCTAGCCTGTACAATGCTGGCTCTGCCCCCTGTGGTGTGTCTGATCACCTAGCCCCATCAGACAAAGGGGAAGAGGAGCCTGGAAAACAAAGTGCTCCAAATCCCCCCTGAACCAGTTGCATCTGGTTCCCCTAGCCCTGTCCTGCAGACAAAGAGAAAATGGCATATAAATATAGGGGCTGTGACCCCATGAAAATGTTCAGTTCTGTGCTTTAGTGCTGATCTGGCTGGGGCGTGCTGCTGCTTGGGCCCAGGGGGGGGCTGCCAGGAGGGCTTGCCTCCCTGGGCCCTGCCTTGCCCTCTAAAGACTTATTCTTTTTGCTGCAGGACCCCTTTGCCAAGGAGCTGTGGCTCCTAGCGCCTCGTGAGCTCTATATTTTAATTGCTCAGGGGAAGAGACGAGAGGAAGCTTCGCAGCGTGGAGCTGCCGCCTATCTTGAGGGAATCCCGACGTAGGGATTCCCCTGCATTGTGATGCGTAACGGGAGCCTACCCTGCTTTATGGATATGGAAAACAGCGGGTGCCCACCCCGCCTTACGGTGCCTGAGGGCGGGTGCCCACCCCGTTAGTGCCTTACTTCAAATGACGGGAGCCTACCCCGTATTGCCGCCACAGAGGAGAATCACCGCCGCCGGCCCGAGCCGCAGAGAACGCGGAAAACAGGAAGTCAGGCAGCGTGCTGCCTGACGTGGGGCGGGACTTCCGCTTTACCGAGGGAAGCCCCGCGCCCACGGTATTGCCGGGTGAAGTGAGTCCTGATCGCGTCACGGGGCTCCCAGGAGTGGAGAGAGCCCCGAGCGGAGAAACCTGACCGGAGCCTCGAGGGCTCCCAGCGCCAAGCTTCCTCAGCGGAGAGAGAACCCCGAGTGCAGCCCTGGTGAAGTCCCGGTCCCAGAAGGAGGACCGGGCGAAGAGGAGACCGTGGGGAGCAGTGCAGAGTCCCACAAGGAGCCGGTGAGTAAAGGCTCTGTGTGGGTATTGCTGATCCAGGCCCAGTGTCTATGCCCGTTTTCTGAGCGGCCCCGCATGTCAGAGGGCTGCTCCAACGATGGGACAATTTGGTTTTTAATGGCCCCAGTGGGGGTCCCGAGGGCCAGTGGGGCCCGTACTTTTGTCCAGTTCTGGCCATCTTCTACAGCTGCCCATTTTGCTAGAGGGCAGCTGCAATGTTTTGGGGGCATGTGTTTAGTGCCACGTGGGGGTCCAGAGGGCACAGAGGTACCAGGCCCCCTTTATGAGAAGTGCCACAGCTGCGCTGCACCAGCGCGGGCAGCTGCCGCGAATTGGGCACAGTGGATAGAGAGTCCCTGCGTGGGACAGGAGGCACACTGGTGCCAGGCCCTTCATTTGCTATACAGCTGCGCAGCACTTAGTGCCAGCTGCCACGTTTAGGCCACAGTTCTTTGGGGGCATTATGAGAGATAGGAGTGAGGTGCACTCCTCGGCCCCAGCGCAATAGCGCACGTGCAAACTATGCTGCATTGGCAGCAGCCCTGACATTCTGGACACAGGGCATTTGAGCCCCTTTGAGAAGGCCAGTTGGCCTGGGGGGCAGTTTTGTTGACATTGGTAGAGCGCCAGGCTCTACCAAATTGCGTAATGTGTCTATTACTAGGAGTGTTGCCAAAACAGTGATTTAGGCCCATGGTATCTACACTAATGCGTTTATGCTGGTGATACCTAATGCGTACGGTAGTTATGCTAATGAGGTTTGGGCCTAATGTGTTTATGCCTAATGTCATGTATGATGTCTTGGGGTAGTGCCTATTTGCGTAATGTGTTTATGCCTATGAGGATATTGCATAATGTGTTTATGCAGGTGAGGCCCTTTGCGTAATGTGTTTATGCTAATGAGGTTTGGGCCTAATGTGGGTTTATGTCTAATGCTAATAGTATAATGATTTGGTCATTATGGTACCAGTAGTTACTGGTTGTGTTTTATATTGGCATTTACTTACCTGTTCTGATGGTTCTGACCATGGTCCAATTGGCCTGGTCCTGTATATAATTCCCCTGTGAATATTGCCCGTGCCAGTGGGCACAGTGTAAATGTGTGATTCTGTTTCTAATGTGTTTATGATAATACAAAGGCTATTTTTTATATAACCTTGTGTGGAGTTCCTTTTGTAGTGTGCCTAGTGTGTTGCTGCTGTGTGTGTGTGTGTTGCGCAAACGCTTTACACATTGCCTCCGGGATAGGCCTGACTGCTCGTGCCAAGCTACCAAGGGGGTGAGCAGGGGTTATCTTGGGTGTGTAACTCCCTTGCCCTGACTAGAGTGGTGGTTTCTGCCTGGCTTTGGCGCAAGCCTTAGTCAACCAGAAAACCCATTTCTAACTATATATATATATATATATATTACCTACTGGCGGTCGCCAGTAGGTAGTTATAGTTAGAACCTAGTTTCCATAGGAAAAGCATTTTTTGATGTGCTTATAACTTTGGCGTCGTTTGCCGAATCTTTACGAAAGTTTCCAAAAGCTCCTCTTTTCAGGTGAGCTCCTATCCTGAAAGTTTGGGGGTGATTCGTGAAGGGGGGCTGAGAAAAAAGGGGGTCCCAAAACGTGTTTTCTCCATGCAATTTCCATAGGAAACTTTAGACAAGGCTACAGGTCAAACTGCTGAACGGAATTACGCCAAATTTGGCAGGGAGAAAGGTCTTGGTCCAGAAAGCACGCTTTTGTTTAAATGGGGTAAGTCCGTTCAGTAGTTTTAGAGAAATATCAAAATTTACAGATATCGATATTTGAGAATTCTGACATCTGATTGGCTGAGGCGTTACGAGCACGAGCGTGAGGCTCATTGGTTGCGAACTGTTGAAACTAGGAAGTGTTGGCAGCCATTTTGTGACTGACTTGAAAGGCGTAGGGCAAAACAAAAGAGAAAAATTGTATAAGAGGGTATAGTAGGAACACTGTGGTCTTAGTTTAAGCAGTCTGTACGTTGCAGAGGCATGGAGTTTGAATGTTGCGTAGGCCGTGGAAATCACATCCGCAGACGTGGAAATCACGTCCGCAGAACAACGGTGTGCGGTATTGCGGGAAGGTTGCGTAGGCTTTGGAAATCCCATCGGGAAAATAACAATGCGCCGTATTGCAGCCTTCCTTTAATATAATGCGCAGTAATGTCTACTTATAATGCGGTGTTCACTTTTATCACGGACTGTGTCACTTTCTTACACGAAAATTAATATTATGTGGGAGGGCGTGTTCTGTTCGTGTGTCTGGAACAAAATTAACGTTTAATTGGCTGAGGTGTTCCAACAACGAGCTCAATGTTCATTGGCTGCCAACCATTGAAAGTAGAAGTGTTGCCAGCCATTTCCTCCCCGTCCGCGGAGTAGCAGGAACATCTGATTGGCTGACGTGTTCCAAGCAGGACCTTCCCAAGCTTAATGTTCATTGACTGCGAACCATTGAAAGTATAAGTGGTGCCAGCCATTTCCTCCCCGTCCGCGGAGTAGCAGGGACATCTGATTGGCTGACGTGTTCCAAGCAGGACCTTCCCAAGCTTAATGTTCATTGGCTGCGAACCATTGAAAGTAGAAGTGTTGGCAGCCATTCCCTCCCCCTCTGCGGAGCATCAGGGACATCTGATTGGGTAACGTGTTCCAAGATGGACCTTCCCAAGCTTAATGTTCATTGGCTGTAAACCATTGAAAGTAGAAATGTTGGCAGCTATTCCCTCCCCCTCTGCGAAACACCATGGACATTTTATTGGCTAAACTGTTCCTAGTACAAGTTTGCTCATTATTGGCTGGGAACGGTTCACTGTTGTGAACCATTTTGTGACGCACTTCAATGGAGTACGGGAAAAGAAAGTAGTAGCGGGGAGGGTAGGAACACTATTAACTCTGTACAGTGGTCACAAGGTGGTGGAGAGGGATTGTGAAGGTAAAAATAGTTTTTTATATATTTTAAGGGCCATTTATATAATTGGTGTGGGGTGTACAAATCACGGCGGGAAAATAACAAAGTGTTGGGAAAAGTTACAAAATGTGAAGCGGAAAATGTTTCGATTTCGAACCTAACACGTAAACACGTATAAGGTCCTTAATATGTACATACGTTGGAGAGCTTAAAAACTGTTACCCGGAAAACCGTGTCATTTCCATTCTCATGAGTAAATACATTTATTGATTAATTCTAAATAGAAGACAAAAAAAAAAGATCTATCAGAATAGAAGAAAAAAAAAGTGATAATATTTCTCATCACTATGGTTTTAAATTAAAAAATGCGAGCATTTGTAAAGCGTACAGCTAACCCTGGAAAGGTGTGCCGGCGCTCGGGGGCGTCGGAAAGATTAAGCAAGGTGTTGCCCACAGTGACATAGTGGTGGACTAACTTGCCGCTGGAGCCGGGAATCGAACTGTGAACACTGTTGGTCGAAGTCAGGTATCATAGCTGCTCCGTCACACTTTTTCCACACTTATATGTTAATTAGTGCTAATTAAGTTTTAAACATTGTTAAATTATAACTTATAACAGACTACTGTTACAGTTAGTTTTTCACTACAAAAAGTATGCATGTCTTTTTAAATTTAGTTAAAAACAATATAGGGTTTAGGGACATTGTAGTTAGAAATTAGCATTTAAAAAACCTTTGAAATTCACTGAAAAAACGATAGGTTTCAGGGACGTTATAGTTAGAAATTAGCATTTAAAAAACCTTTGAAATTCACTGAAAAAACCATAGGTTTTAGGGGCGTTATAGTTAGCTGGACATTTCATTCGTACAAAACCATAGAAATTCCACTGTTATAGTTAGTTCAGCTAACTATAACTCGCGCCCCTGCAATGCACTGCTCATGACGTCACATATTACATCATTCATGGCATGGTCAGTGACATCACTGATGACATCTGTAATGACATCACTGATGACATCATCCATGTGAAAATTTGATGCACCTCCTCACAGTCTAATATAACCTTTAATACACCCACTGTAAAATACAGACTACAATTTTCGAAACCATCGAGACACCAATACCAGTTACTACATACGCACTCTTTCATTCCTAGGTCTACACACACATCCACTCATTCACCCATACATTCACTTATACATGCAGTTACTCATCAATACAACACTATGATATGCACTCATCCACCTATTCAGACACTCACACACCACCACTCATCCATGGAGTTACTCACACACCTAGTCAGTCATGCAAAGAATCAATCACACTCCCATTTACTCACCTATACAGTTATACACACACCACCTCCCTAATTCATACAGATACTAACGCATAATTACTCTCTTATATAATCACTGATACAAGTACACACTCATCCATACAGCCACTCTCACAATCACTCACTCTCACATATACTCATTTATATACAGCATCACTCACATATACTGCCTTTTACATATGTAGTTACTCACACATGTACCACTGAGACATCCATTCTCTCACCAACACACCCATACACACACTCACCCACCCATACAGCTGTTTAGCCATGCACTCTTGAACCCATACACCCAGTGAATCAACCACTCACACATCAAAGCACAGAGTCACACACCTCCAACCCACCCACACACACACTCAGTCTCCCATAGAAATACTCAGGCAAACAATCAATAACCCATATAAACACTCATGTAGCTACTGACCAACCCATGTAGCAGCTTACACAACAACAGACAGACTGATACACACATTCACACAGTTTAGTCACTAACCCATGCATTCAGTAAGACACGTTTAATCACTCACTTATACAATCAGTCACACACCTGTAAAATCCCCCATCCAGACACTTATACACCCACTCATTCTTCAATACACCTAAGAATATATGTAAAACATATTTAAAAATTACAGAAACACACAGTCACTGGATGATGTCATCAGTGATGTCATTTCAGATTTCATCAGTGATGTCATCAGTGATGTCACTGACCATGCCATGAATGATGTGATATGTGACGTCATGAGCAGTGCATTGCGGGGGCGCGAGTTATAGTTAGCTGAACTAACTATAACAGTGGAATTTCTATGGTTTTGTATGAGTGAAATGTCCAGCTAAATATAACGGCCTTGAAACCTATGGTTTTTTCAGTGAATTTCAAAGGTTTTTTAAATGCTAATTTCTAACTATAACGTCTGTAAAACCTATGGTTTTTTCAGTGACTATATATATATATATATATATATATATATATATATATATATTCACTGAAAAAACCACATGTTTCAGGGACGTTATAGTTAGTTGGACATTTCACTCGTACAAAACCAGAGAAATTCATCCGTTATAGTTAGTTGAGCTAACTATAACTCGCGCCCCACAATGCACTGCTGATGATGTCACATATTACATCACTCATGACATGGTCAGTGACATCACTGATGACATCAATGATGACATCTCAAATGACATCACTGGTGACATCATCCAGAGACTGGGTGATTTTTAAAAGTTTAAGAATGTTAATTATATGTGTATTGAAGAATGAGTAGGTGTATGAGTGTCTGAATGGATGATTTAGTGGGTGCGTGACTGACTGTTTAAGTGAGAGATTAAGCGTGTCTTAGTGAATGCATGGGTGAATGACTAATCTGTGTGAATGTCTGTATCAGTCTGTCAGTTGGTGTGTAAGTGGCTGCATGGGTTGGTGAGTAGCTACATGAGTGTCTATATGGGTTAATGATTGGTTGTCTGATTACCTGTATGGGTGCCTGAGTCTCTGTGTGTTGTGACTCCCTCCATGGATTTGTGGGTGGGTGATTCAGTGGGTGTATGGGTTCATGAGTGGGTCTGCAAAGGGCTGTATGGGTGAGTGAGTGTGCGTATGGCTGTGTTGGTGAGTGAATGGATGTCTCAGTGGTTTATGTGTGAGAAACTACGTATGTGAAAGGCAGTATATGTGAATGTTGGAGTACAGTGACTATATGCAAGAGTGAGTGATTGTGAGAGTGGCTGTATGGATGAGTGTGTGCTTGTGTCAGTGATTGTATAAGAGAGTAAGTATGTGTCAGTATCTGTATGAATAAGTGAGGTGGTGTGTGTATAACTGTATTGGTGAGTAAATGGCAGTGTGATTGAGTCTTTTGGTGACTGACTAGGTATGTGAGTGTCTCTGTGGATGAGTGGCAGTATGTGAGTGTCTGTATGGGTGTATGAGTGCATATATCAGATGCTGTATTGATGAGTGACTGTGTGTATGAGTGACTGTATCAGTGAGTGAGTGGATGTGTGTAGACCTATGAATCAGTGAGTGGGTATGTACTAACTGCTATTGGTGTGTCTATGGTTTCGCGAATGGTAGTCTGTATTTTAGAGTGGGTGTATGAAAGGTTATATTTAACCCTGGGCGTAGTTTGCGTAGTAGCACTACACGTAGCTACGCGAAGTACACTTTGAACTACACGTAGCTACGCAAAATGCGTAGTGCGTAGCTGTGTGCTTGTCTGCACTGTGCAATAATTGCCAAGGGCATCTTACACAGTGCAAGTTAAGATAAAATAAATATCTCTGTCTTTATATGCTAAAATGCATATAGTCATTTCACAAAAGTGAAAACGAAAAATTAACAAGCAGTGAGAGAGGTGATGATTTTGGGATCCTCCCTAACCTAGGGAGATAACCAAGCAGATGCCTTGAAAACAAAAAGCTCATCTTATTGTACGATTCGGTGGTGGTCCCATCCTCTTAGGACCACCCCAAGCACAGTTATTGGCAAAAATACAATCCCAACCAAAGGCCCTGCAAAGCATTATGGGACAAGATTAGCAGTGGGCAGTGAATATTATAGTATCCAATATCAAAATAATTCTACAAAGAGCTGCAGTTCAACTAGTCGTTACTAGATGTCCCTCACGAGTCAAATGCAAAAGCATTGAAACCCTTCATGAAAGGGTTTCAATGCTTTTGCATTTGACTCGTGAGGGACATCTAGTAATGACTAGTGGAACTGCAGTTTGATGTATTAATAATTTCAATGCTTTTGCATTTGACAGTAATGCATTGCGGGGCGCGAGTTATAGTTAGCTCAACTAACTATAACAGCCGAATTTCTCTGGTTTTGTACGAGTGAAATGCCCAACTAACTATAACGTACCTGAAACCTGTGGTTTTCTCAGTGAATTTCTAAGGTTTATTAAATGCTAATTTCTAACTATAACGTCCCTGAAACCTATGATTTTTTCAGTGAATTTCAAAGGTTTTTTAACTGCTAATTCCTAACTATAACGTCCCTTAAACCTCTTGTTTCTCTGTGAATTTCTAAGGTTTTCTAAATGCTAACTTCTAAATATGCCTACATAGGTAGGACATGTGCCAAAAGAGGAAGAAAGGCGCAGAAAGAAGCAAGAGAAGTGCAGAAAGAGGCAACAGAATTCCAGAATGAGGAAGGAAGGTGCAAAAAGAAGCAAGAGAAGTGCAGAAAAAAGCAACAGAAGTGCAGAAAGAGGCAAGAGGGGTGCAGAAAGAGGCAAGAGAGGAGCAGAAAGATGCAAGAGAGGTGAACACAGAGGCAAGAGGGGTGCAGAAATTTGCAAGAGAGGTACAGAAAGAAGCAAGAGAAGTGCAGAAAGAAGCAAGAGAGGAGCAGAAAGATGCAAGAGAGGTGAACACAGAGGCAAGAGGGGTGCAGAAATTTGCAAGAGAGGTACAGAAAGAAGCAAGAGAAGTACAGAAAGAAGCAACAGAGTTGCAGAAAGAGGGATGAGGGGTGTAGAAAGAGGCAAGAGAAGTACAGAAAGAAGCAACAGAGATGCAAAAAGAGGGAACAGGGGTGGAGAAAGTGGCAAGAGGGGTACAGAAAGAAGCAAGAGAGGTGCAGAAAGAAACAAAAGAAGTGCAAAAAGAAGGAACAGAGGTGCAGAAAGAGGCAAGAGGGGTACAGAAAGAGGGAAGAGGGGTGCAGAAAGAAGCACGAGTGGTGCAGAAAAAAGCAAGACAGGTGCAGAAAGAAGCAAGAGGAGTGCAGAAAGAAGCAACAGAGGTGCATAAAGAGGCAAGAGGGGTGCAAAAGAGGGAAGAGGGGTGCAGAAAGAGGCACAAGGGGTGCAGAAAGAAGCAAGAGACGTGCAGAAAGAAACAAAAGAAGTACAGAAAGAAGGAACAGAGGTGCAGAAAGAGGCAAGAAGGGTGCAGAAAGAGGGAAGAGGGATGCAAAAAGAGGCACGAGGGGTGCAGAAAGAAGCAAGAGAGGTGCAGATATAAGCATGAGAAGTACAGAAAGAAGCAACAGAGGTGTAGAAAAACAGACGAGGGGTGCGAGAAAGAGGCAAGCGAAGAGCAGAAAGAAGCAACAGAGATGAAAAAACGGGGAAGAGGGGTGGAGAAAGAGGCAAGAGGGGTACAGAAAGAAGGGTACAGAAAGAGGGAAGAGGGGTGCAGAAAGAAGCACGAGTGGTGCAGAAAAAAGCAAGAGAGGTGTAGAAAGAAGCAAGCGGAGTGCAGAAAGAAGCAACAGAGGTGCATAAAGAGGCAACAGGGGTGCACAAAGAGGGAAGAGGGGTGCAGAAAGAGGCACAAGGGGTGCAGAAAGAAGCAAGAGACGTGCAGAAAGAAACAAAAGAAGTACAGAAAGAAGGAACAGAGGTGCAGAAAGAGGCAAGAAGGGTGCAGAAAGAGGGAAGAGGGGTGCAAAAAGAGGCACGAGGGGTGCAGAAAGAAGCAAGAGAGGTGCAGATATAAGCATGAGAAGTACAGAAAGAAGCAACAGAGGTGTAGAAAAACAGACGAGGGGTGCGAGAAAGAGGCAAGCGAAGAGCATAAAGAAGCAACAGAGATTCAGAGGGGGAAGTGGGGTGGAGAAAGAGGCAAGATGGATACAGAAAGTAGCAAGAGAGTTGCATAAATAAACAAAAGAAGTGTAGAAAGAAGGAACAGAGGTGCAGAAAGAGACAATAGGGGAGCAGAGAGAGGGAAAAGGGGTGCAGAAAGAGGCACAAGGGTTGCAGAAAGAAGGGACAGATGTGCAGAAAAAAGCAACAGAGGTGCAGAAAGAGGCAAGAGGGGTGCAAAAGGAGGGAAGAGGGGTGCAGAAAGAGGCACGAGGGGAGCAGAAAGAAGCAAGAGATGTGCAGCAAGAAACAAAAGAAGAGAAGAAAGAACGGAACAGAGGTACAGAAAGAGGCAAGAAGGGTACAGAAAGAGGGAAGGGGGTGCAGAAAGAGGCACAAGGGTTGCAGAAAGAAGGGACAGAGGTGCAGAAAGAAGCAGGAGAAGTGCAGAAAGAAGCAACAGTGGTGCAGAAAGATGGATGAGGGGTGGAGAAAGAAGAAAGAGAAATGCAAAAAGAAGCAACAGATGCAAAAAGGGGGAAAAGGGGTGGAGAAAGTAGCAAGAGGGTGCAGAAAGAAACAAAAGAAGAGCAGAAAGAAGGAACAGAGGTGCAGAAAGAGGCAAGCGGGGTGCAGAACGAGGGAAGAGGGGTGCAGAAAGAAGCACGAGTTGTGCAGAAAGAAGCAACAGAGGTGCAGAAAGTGGCAAGAGGGGTGCAAACAGAGGGAAAAGGGGTGCAGAAAGAGGCACAAGGGGTGCAGAAAGAAGCAAGAGTTGTGCAGCAAGAAACAAAAGAAGTGCAGAAAGAAGGAACAGAGGTGCAGAAAGAGGCAACAGGGGTGAAGAAAGAGGGAAGAGGGGTGGAGAAAGAGGCAACGGGGTGCAGAAAGAAGCAAGAGAGCTGCAGAAAGAAACAAAAGAAGAGCAGAAAGAAGGAACAGAGGTGCATAAAGATGGATGAGGGGTGGAGAAAGAGGCAAGAGAAGTGCAGAAACAAGCAACAGAGATGCAAAAAGGGGGAACAGGGGTGGAGAAAGTGGCAAGAGGGGTGCAGAAAGAAGCAAGAGAGTTGCTGAAAGAAACAAAAGAAGTGCAGAAAGAAGGAACAGGGGTGCAGAAAGAGGCAAGAGGGGTACAGAAAGAAACAAAAGAAGTGCAGAAAGAAGCAACAGAGGTGCAGAAAGAGGCAAGAGGAGTGCAGCAAGAGGGTAGTGGGGTGCAGAAAGAGGCACAAGTGGTGCAGAAAGAAGCAAGACAGGTACAGAAAGAAGCAAGAGAAGTGCATATAGAAGCAACAGAGTTGAAGAAAGGGGGAAGTGGGCTGAAGAAAGAGGCAAGAGGGATACAGAAAGAAACAAGAGAGGTGCAGAAAGAAATAAAAGAAGTGAAGAAAGAAGGAACAGAGGTGCAGAAAGTGGCAAGAGGGGTGCAGAAAGAGGCATAAGGGGTGGAGAAAGAAGCGAGAGGTGCAGAAAGAAACAAAAGAAGTACAGAAAGAAGGAACAGAGGTGCAGAAAGAGGCAAGAGGGGTGCAGAAAGAAACAAAACAAGTGCAGAAAGAAGCACCAGAGGTGAAGAAAGAGGCAAGAGGAGTGCAGAAAGAAGGAAAAGGGGTGCAGAAAGAGGCACAAGGGGTGCAGAAAGAAGCAAGAGAGGTACAGAACGAATCAAGAGAAGTGAATAAAGAAGCAACAGAGGTTAAGAAAGTGGAAAATGTGGGGGAGAAAGAGGCAAGAGGGATACAAAAAGAAAAATGAGAGGTGCAGAAAGAAACAAAAGAAGTGCAGAAAGAAGGAACAGAGGTGCAGAAAGAGGCAAGAGGGGAGCAGAAAGAGGGAAGAGGGGTGCAGAAAGAGGCACAAGGGTTGCAGAAAGAAGGGGCAGAGGTGCAGAAAGAAGCAAGAGAAGTGCAGAAAGAAGCAACAGAGGTACAGAAAGAAGGATGAGGGGTGGAGAAAGAAGAAAGAGAAATGCAAAAAGAAGCAACAGATGCAAAAAGGGGGAAAAGGGGTGGAGAAAGTAGCAAGAAGGTGCAGAAAGAAACAAAAGAAGAGCAGAAAGAAGGAACAGAGGTGCAGAAAGAGGCAAGCGGGGTGCAGAAAGAGGGAAGAGGGGTGCAGAAAGAAGCAGGAGTTGTGCAGAAAGAAGCAACAGAGGTGCAGAAAGTGGCAAGAGGGGTGCAAACAGAGGGAAAAGGGGTGCAGAAAGAGGCACAAGGGGTGCAGAAAGAAGCAAGAGATGTGCAGCAAGAAACAAAAGAAGTGCAGAAAGAAGGAACAGAGGTGCAGAAAGAGGCAACAGGGGTGAAGAAAGAGTGAAGAGGGGTGGAGAAAGAGGCAACGGGGTGCAGAAAGAAGCAAGAGAACTGCAGAAAGAAACAAAAGAAGAGCAGAAAGAAGGAACAGAGGTGCATAAAGAGGCAAAAGGGGTGCAGAAAGTAGCGAGAGGTGCAGAAAGAAACAAAAGAAGTGCAGAAAGAAGGAACAGAGGTACAGAAAGAGGCAAGAGGGGTGCAGAAAGAGGAAAGAGGGGTGTGAAAGAGGCACGAGGGGTGCAGAAGAAAGCAAGATGCGTGCAGAAAGAAGCAAGAGAGTTGCAGAGAGAAAGAAAAGAAGTGCAGAATGAAGGAACAGAGGTGCAGAAAGAGGCAAGAAGGGTACAGAAATAGGGAAGAGGGGTGCAGAAAGAGGCACAAGGGTTGCAGAAAAAAGGGACAGAGGTGCAGAAAGAAGCAAGAGAAGTGCAGAAAGAAGCAACAGAGGTGCAGAAAGAGGAATGAGGGTGGAGAAAGAGGCAAGAGAAGTGCAGAAACAAGCAACAGAGATGCAAAAAGGGGGAACAGGGGTGGAGAAAGTGGCAAGAGGGGTGCAGAAAGAAGCAAGAGAGTGTAGAAAGAAACAAAAGATGTGCAGAAAGAAGGTACAGAGGTGCAAAAAGAGGCCAGAGGGGAGCAGAAAGAAGGAAGAGGGGTGCAGAAAGAAGCATGAGTGGTGCAGAAAGAAGCCAGAGAGGTGTAGAAAGAAACAAAAGAAGTGCAGAAAGAAGGAACAGAGGTGCAGAACGGGGCAACAGGGGTACAGAAAGAGTGAAGAGGGATGGAGAAAGAGGCAAGAGTGGTGCAGAAAGAGGCAAAAGGGGTGCAGAAAGAAGCAACAGAGGTGCAGAAAGAAGGATGAGCGGTGGAGAAAGAAGAAAGAGAAATGCAAAAAGAAGCAACAGATGCAAAAAGGGGGAACAGGGGTGGAGAAAGTGGCAAGAGGTTGCAGACAGAAACAAAAGAAGAGCAGAAAGAAGGAACAGGGGTGCAGAAAGAGGCAAGAGGGGTGCAGAAAGAGGGGTGCAGAAAGAAGCACAAGTGGTGCAGAAAGAAGCAAAGAGGTGCAGAAAGAAGCAAGAGTACTGCAGAAAGAAGCAACAGAGGTGCAGAAAGAGGCAAGAGGGGTGCAAAAAGAGGGAAGAGGTTTGCAGAAAGAGGCACAAGGGGTGAAGAAAGAAGCAAGAGATGTGCAGCAAGAAACAAAAGAAGTGCAGAAAGAAGGAACAGAGGTGCAGAAAGAGGCAACAGGGGTGAAGAAAGAGGGAAGAGGGGTGGAGAAAGAGGCAAGGGGGTGCAGAAAGAAGCAAGAGAGCTGCAGAAAGAAACTAAAGAAGAGCAGAAAGAAGGAACAGGTACAGAAAGAGGCAAAAGGGGTGCAGAAAGAAGTGAGAGGTGCAGAAAGAAACAAAAGAAGAGCAGAAAGAAGGAACAGAGGTGCAGAAAGAGGCAAGAGGGATGCAGAAAGAAACAAAAGAAGTGCAGAAAGAAGCAACAGAGGTGCAGAAAGAGGCAAGAGTAGTGCAGAAACAGGGACGAGGGGGCAGAAAGAGGCATGAGGGGTGCGGAAAGAAGCAAGAGAGATGAAGAAAGAAGCAAGAGAAATGCATAAAGAAGCAACAGAGATGCAGAAAGGGGGAGTGGGGTGGAGAAAGAGGCAAGAGGCGTACAGAAAGAACCAAGAGAGGTACATAAAGAAACAAAAGAAGTGTAGAAAGAAGGAACAGAGGTACAGAAAGAGGCAAGAGGGGTGCATAAAGAGGAAAGAGGGGTATGAAAGAGGCACGAGGGGTGCAGAAGAAAGCAAGAGGCGTGCAGAAAGAAGCAAGAGAGTTGCAGAAAGAAAGAAAAGAAGTACAGAAAGAAGGAACAGAGGTGCAGAAAGAGGCAAGAAGGGTACAGAAATAGGGAAGAGACACAAGGGTTGCCGAAAGAAGGGACAGAGGTGCAGAAAGAAGCAAGAGAAGTGCAGAAAGAAGCAACAGAGGTGCAGAAAGAGGGATGAGCGTGGAGAAAGAGGCAAGAGAAGTGCAGAATGAAGCAACAGAGATGCAAAAAGGGGGAACAGAGGTGGATAAAGTGGCACGAGGGGGTGCAGAAAGAAGGAAGAGAGGTATAGAAAGAAACAAAAGATGTGCAGAAAGAAGGAACATAGGTGCAAAAAGAGGCAAGAGGGGAGCAGAAAGAAGGAAGAGGGGTGCAGAAAGAAGCACAAGTGATGCAGAAAGAAGCAAGAGAGGTGTAGAAAGAAACAAAAAAAGTGCAGAAAGAAGGAACAGAGGTGCAGAAAGGGGCAACAGGGGTACAGAAAGAGTGACGAGGGGTGGCGAAAGAGGCAAGAGGGGTGCAGAAAGAGGCAAAAGGGGTGCAGAAAGAAGCAACAGTTACAGAAAGAAAGAAAAGAAGTGCAGAAAGAAGGAACAGAGGTGCAGAAAGCGACATGAGGGGTGCACAAAGAGGGCAGAGGGGTGTGAAAGAGGCACGAGGAGTGCAGAAAGAAGCAACAGAGGTGCAGAAAGGGGCAAGAGGGGTGCAGAAAGAGGCAAAAGGGGTGCAGAAAGAAGCAAGAGGTGCAGAAAGAAAGAAAAGAAGTGCAGAAAGAAGGAACAGAGGTGCAGGAAGAGGCATGAGGGGTGCATAAAGAGGGAAGAGGGATGTGAAAGATGCACGAGAAGTGCAGAAAGAAGCAAGAGGAGCGCAGAAAGATGCAACAGAGGTGCAGAAAGAGGCAAGAGGGGTGCAAAAAGAGGGAAGAGGGGTACAGAAAGAGGCACGTGGGGTGCAGAAAGAAGCAAGAGATGTGCAGAAAGAAACAAAAGAAGTGCAGAAAGAAAGAGCAGAGGTGCAGAAAGAGGCAACAGGGGTGCAGAAATAGGGTGGATGGGTGGAGAAAGAGGCAAGGGGGTGCAGAAAGAAGCAAGAGAGCTAGAGAAAGAAACAGAAGAAGTGCAGAAAGAAGGAACAGAGGTGTAGAAAGAGGCAAAAGGGATGCAGAAAGAAGTGAGAGGTGCAGAAAGAAACAACAGAAGTGCATAAAGAAGGAACAGAGGTGCAGAAAGAGGCAAGAGGGGTGCGGGAAGAGGGATGTGAAAGAGGCACGAGGGGTGTAGAAAGAAGCAAGAGAGGTGCAAAAAGAAGCAAGAAAGGTGCAGAGAGAAGCAACAGGTGCAGAAAGAGGGAAGAGGGGTGGAGAAAGAGACAAGAGAAGTGCAGAAAGAAGCAACAGAGATGCAGAAAGGGGGAAGAGGGGTGGAGAAAGAGGCAAGAGGGGTGCAGAAAGAAGCAAGAGAGGTGCAGAAAGAAACAAAAGAAGTGCAGAAAGAAGGAACAGAGGTGCATAAAGAGGCAGGAGGGGAGCAGAAAGAGGGAAGAGGGGTGCAGATAGAGGCACAAGGGTTGCAGAAAGAAGGGGCAGAGGTGCAGAAAGAAGCAAGAGAAGTGCAGAAAGAAGCAACAGAGGTGCAGAAAGAGGCAAGTGGGGTGCAGAAAGAGGGAAGAGTGGTGCAGAAAGAAGCACAAGTCATGCAGAAAGAAGCAAAGAGGTGCAGAAAGAAGCAAGAGTAGTGCAGAAAGAAGCAACAGAGGTGCAGAAAGAGTCAAGAGGGGTGCAGAAAGAGGCACAAGGGGTGCAGAAAGAAGCAAGAGATGTGCAGCAAGAAACAAAAGAAGTGCAGAAAGAAGGAACAGAGGTGCATAAAGAGGCAACAGGGGTGAAGAAAGAGGGAAGAGGGGTGGAAAAAGAGGCAAGGGGTGCATAAAAAAGCAAGAGAGCTGCAGAAAGAAACAAAAGAGCAGAAAGAATAAACAGAGGTGCAGAAAGAGGCAAAAGGGGTGCAGAAAGAAGTGAGAGGTGCAGAAAGAAACAAAAGAAGAGCAGAAAGAAGGAACAGAGGTGCAGAAAGAGGCAAGAGGGGTGCAGAAAGAAACAATAGAAGTGCAGAAAGAAGCAACAGAGGTGCAGAAAGAGGCAAGAGTAGTGCAGCAAGAGGGAAGAGAGGGGCAGAAAGAGGCACGAGGGGTGCGGAAAGAAGCAAGAGAGATGCAGAAAGAAGCAAGAGAAATGCATAAAGAAGCAACAGAGATGCAGAAAGGGAGAGTGGGGTGGAGAAAGAGGCAAGAGGGGTACAGAAAGAAACAAGAGAGGTGCAGAAAGAAACAAAAGAAGTGTAGAAAGAAGGCACAGAGGTGCAGAAAGAGGCAAGAGGGGTGCAGAAAGAGGAAAGGGGGTGTGAAAGAGGCACGAGGGGTGCAGAAAGAAACAAAATAAGTGCAGAAAGAAAGAACAGAGGTGCAGAAAGAGGCAAGAAGGGTACAGAAAGAGGGAAGAGGGGTGGAGAAAATGGCACAAGGGTTACAGAAAGAGGCAAAAGGGTTGCAGAAAGAAGGGACAGAGGTGCAGAAAGAAGCAAGAGAAGTACAGAAAGAAGCAACAGAGGTGCATAAAGAGGGATGAGGGTGGAGAAAGAGGCAAGAGAAGTGCAGAAAGAAGCAACAGAGATGCAAAACGGGGGAACAGGGGTGGATAAAGTGGCAAGAGGGGTGCAGAAAGAAGCAAGAGAGGTGTAGAAAGAAACAAAAGATGTGCAGAAAGAAGGAACAGAGGTGCAGAAAGAGGCAAGAGGGGAGCAGAAAGAAGAAAGAGGGGTGCAGAAAGAAGCAGAAGAGGTGTAGAAAGAAACAAAAGAAGTGCAGAAAGAAGGAACAGAGGTGCAGAAAGGGGCAACAGGGGTACAGAAAGAGTGAAGAGGTGTGGAGAAAGAGGCAACAGGGGTGCAGAAAGAGGCAAAAGGAGTGCAAAAAGAAGCAAGAGGTACAGAAAGAAAGAAAAGAAGTGCAGAAAGAAGGAACAGAGGTACAGAAAGAGGCATGAGGGGTGCACAAAGAGGGAAGAGGGGTGTGAAAGAGGCACGAGGAGTGCAGAAAGAAGCAAGAGGTGTGCAGAAAGAAGCAACAGAGGTGCAGAAAGAGGCAAGAGGGGTGCAGAAAGAGGGAAAAGGGGTGCAGAAAGAGGCACGTGGGGTGCAGAAAGAAGCAAGAGAGCTGGAGAAAGAAACAGAAGAAGTGCAGAAAGAAGGAACAGAGGTGCAGAAAGAGGCAAAAGGGATGCAGAAAGAAGTGAGAGGTGCAGAAAGAAATAACAGAAGTGCAGAAAGAAGGAACAGAGGTGCATAAACAGGCAAGAGGGGTGCGGGAAGAGGGGTGTGAAAGAGGCACGAGGGGTGCAGAAAGAAGCAAGAGAGGTGCAAAAAGAAGCAAGAAAGGTGCAGAGAGAAGCAACAGAGGTGCAGAAAGAGGGAAGAGGGGTGAGAAAGAGACAAGAGAAGTGAAGACAGAAGCAACAGAGATGCAGAAAGGGGGAAGAGGGGTGGAGAAAGAGGCAAGAGGGGTGCAGAAAGAAGCAAGAGAGGTGCAGAAAGAAACAAAAGAAGTGCAGAAAGAAGGAACAGAGGTGCAGCAAGAGGCAACAGAGGAGCAGAAAGAGGAAAAAGAGGTGCAGAAAGTAGAAGAGATTTTCAGAAAGAGGCAAGAGAAGTGCATAAAAAGAAAGGTGCAGAAAGAAGCAACAGAAATGCAGAAAGAGGCAAGCGAGGCGCAGAAAGAAGCAACAGTGGCTTGCACACCATTAGTACTAATTTAACACCCACATTTAGCAATAAGTAACAGGTGACCATTCTAGATTTGCAAAGCACCTTCCACCACGCTGTAACACTTGTTGCTGCATTTTTGGTAACATTTTATTAGTTTGAGCTAGAAACAAGGCTTTTTTTGTTCAAATCTTGAGATTAGGCAGCAGATGTTGGATTATGTGGTTAATGAGGAGAATGTATAATTGTGCGAAAGTCGGTGCAGCCAAACAGTCGCATAATTCCAGTGGCCCTGCTCATATCTCTGACTTGGTCCAGAAGTACTCCTCAGTGGTTCCGTCTTTTTTTTGTCTCATTGAGTTTTGCTTCTATGGAAATGAGGAAGACTAAACCTGAGTTTACCACTCCACAACACAGACTACCATACCACATAATTACTCTCCATAACCCCACTCTACATCATTTCTATACACTAAATACCACATATTTTCTATCCACATAATTTCACTGCACAACATACCACATAATTTCACTACACAACATACATCCACTCCACTCCAAAAAACATTGGTAGAAAACTTTTATATTTACAACACCAATAGCTCTAACTCTCGCAAATGCGAGACCTATTACATTGCAAAGGCTTCTTTAACTAGTAGTCGCATTTGCAGAGTGGTGGAGAAAGGGGGCTGGGCCTCCGACCAGTGCTTAAGAGTTCTCTGCAGGACTTACAGGAGGTACCAGGAGGGCTTCTTGGCCCCCAAAGTCTCTCAGGAATAAAGTGGACTTCATCCCCAACCCGAAGTGTGCCAGGACACACGTTTGCAGAGTGGTGGAGAAAGGGGGGCGTGGCCTCCGAAGACCTCTTAGCAATCCCAATGTGTGAGACTTACTGGAGGTAACAGGAGGTGAAGGTGCCCCCCAAGGACATCCTTGGGGGCCAACTACCCCTCCTATTTCCTCCAGTAACTCCCACAAAGCAGGATTGCTAAGTTCTCATAGCAGGCCACGCCCCCTGTACCCACCACTCTGCAAACGCGCTCCCTGGCATGCTCTTGGATTGGAGTGAAGTCCCCTTTGCTGCTGGAGGTCCTTAGGGGTCAACTAGCCTACCTGTTATCGCCAATAAGCCCCACACAGTGGGATTGCTGAGAGGTGGATACAGGCTTTCTCCACCACTGTGCAAACGCGCCTCCTGGTGCACTCTTGGTTGGGAGATGAAGTCCCCTTGCCTCCTGAGGGTTCGTGTGGGCCAACTAGCACTCTTGTTACCTCTAAAAAGCCCCACACAGCTGGATTTCTGAGAGTGGTCAGAGGCCACGCCCCCTATTTACAACACTCTGCAAACGCGTGTCCTGGCGCACTACTGCTTGGGGGATGAAGTCCACTTTAGTCCTGAGGTCCTCAGGACACAAGGGGACCTCATCACCCCACCAGCAGTGTGCCAAGAGGCGCGTTTGCAGAGTGGTGTAAAAAGGGGCATCGCCTCGTACCACCTCTCAGAAATCCCACTGTGTGGGGCTTACTGGAGGTCCCTGGTGGTCTAGTTGGCCACCATGGACCCTCAGTAGCGACGAGGACTTTCTACCCCAACCCAGAGCGCGCCAGGAGGCGCGTTTGCAGAGTCGTACAGGGAGGGGCGGTTTCTTTTTAAAAAAATTATTTTATGGGAGGGGGCCACGTGGCCCCCTTTCCCTGGGCCACTTATGGCCCGGGGACCCCATCCCCGGGGCATACCCAGCCTTTTTTTTGTAGGGGGACCGTGTGGCCCCCCCCTCCTGAGGCCAATTTGGGCCCCGTGGACACCATCCCCCGGGGCCCGGCCTTCTTTTGTTTTTTTAATTAAATTAAAAAAGGGAGGGGGGCAGCGTGGCCACCCTCCCAGGCCATTTTTGGCCCCGGGGGCCCCAACCCCTGGGGCTTGGCCATTCCTTTTTTTTAAAGGGAGGGGGGCCATGCGGCCCCCCCTCCCGGGCCATTTTCGGCCTTGGGACCCCATCCCCCGGGGCTTGGCCATTGATTTAAAAAAAAAAAGAAAAACTGTTTAAAGCTCCGGGGAGGTGGTGGTCCCCTGGGCCGGCGGTCCGCAATGGACCCCCGCATTTTAATCAAGAGTGCCCCGGGGAGGTGGTGTTCCCCGGGGCAGTGTGGGGGGACTTGTGAAGCCCTTCCTGGTCATAGCCTGTTCCCTTGCCGCATGGACAATTTTTGACTTACATTTCAGAGACTAAGGACCTGATTTAGAGTTTAGTAGATAGGTTACTCCATCACAAATGTGACTGATATCCCGCGTTGCCCTATTACTAGTTCATTGTATCCAATGACATTTTTAATATGATGGGTAGGATATGCTTCACGTTTGTAAAACTTCTGACTGCCACAAACCTGGTTTGTGTATCCAAACAATGATCCATCACATTCAGCCTTACATCACACCTATGTCCCAACCAAGCACAACCAGATGACCAAAGTTGGTGTTTAACACTTTTTGGCACAATGTTTTAATGTAAACTTTAACAATTCATATCTTTGGTTCCCTTTACTTTTGTCAAAGTGGTGTCATTTTGTTCATCAAATTATACTTTACACATTTTTCTTGAGCCTGTCTGCTCTTTGTAACAGGTACTAGGGCTTGAGCTCAGGTTGAAAATCCTGAAACCTTTACTGAACCTAAAAAGACAGTGATAATATTATGTGTGGTGGTCTGTCATTTACACAACTGATAATCCATTTTCTATCATCAGGTAAGCCAGAGAACAACTCTATAGCAACTATGGAACCTGCTCTAAACAGGAATCAAATACAAAGAAACAAGTCAGTTAGTCCAATTTTGGTACAAAGCATAAAAAATAACCCCATAGCTGATGAAGCTTCCCCAACCTGCCTCCAGTGACAAGCCCATTCTATATTTGAAGCAGTTTGTGCTTAAGAGCTTTTTCCCCAAAAACTATATTTAGGCTAACTTTTTGTCCTTTTTCACCACATGCTCGGGATTCAAAAGGTACCCATGGTGAGTAGATTCCCCTGGAAAGTGGAGAAAATAGCAAAATATAACAAGATTTTTTTCTTTATTTTGAATGGGGATAAGTGCTGTACAAGAAAGTGTGTTTTTCTTTTCTAAAAATGCAATCGTCAAAAGGTTTGCTGTGCTAAGATCACCATTGCCCCCCTCTTTCAGGGACAAGCAAAGTTGTAAAAAAAATGACCACAGTTTTTGCAGTCGTTGGTTTTGTCTACTTTTTGAAAAGTGAAAAAAAGTCGAAATTCATTAGGGGTCACTTGGGTAGGTTGCTCATGCTAAAATAAAATAAATGACTATGCTTTAATCTGGAATTTTTTGCCCCATTGGCGAATTTACAAATGTGATATACTGTTACTTATGTCAGACCCTTCTAGTTCCAAGCATGGTGTATATTTGTTGTCAAAAAATACGTTCTATCCAGAGCCAACAACTGAGCATGCATCGATTCATATGTAAAATTTAGTCAATGAAAAGGGGTATGAAAGAAATCTATACATATTTTAATTGTGTCTTAGATACTGAGTTAGGGTTAGTGGTTATTTACAGAAGTCTAAATATCATAGTTATACATACTATCATGTGATTCAGACAGTATTTTTCAAAACGTGTTATTTCTTGCACACTGGCTTTCATTTGCAAATCAGATAGGGAGAGTCATTCAATTGATAATGAAAAATGTTCTACTATTCGGTGTTCTCACACTTCTAATGATATAATTGGTATACCTCTTGTGTGTCTGGGCTGATTGCCTGCAACATGATGGGTCCCAAAAAAAACACAAAATGTACCCATCAATTTTTCTCATGAAAATTGACCCATTAAGTAATGTGGGTAGCTGCAGTAATTGGGCCTGGACTTGGCTGCCACACTGGGAAATCTGCAAAACCTAGACATTTCTGAAAAGTAGACACACAGAGGAGTTCAGAGTGGTGCAGACTCCATGGGTTGCACTATGATTTCATGACCAAATTGTCCTCAAACCTCAAGCTTCTGCTAAAATTGCATATTTTCCTCACATTTAAATGAGAAAAAAGACCAGAATCTGCAAGAGTACACTTACTGCCAGCATGTCCACACTTCTCACAATACAAATGGTAACACACTTCATTTGAAAGCATAAAACAGACCAAACCAGTACATGGTCATCTGGCCATCTGATGGTGTTGGGCCTAAACATCTCAGAGCCCTTTCTATTTCTGATAATTTTCAAGGGATACAGAGAGCAATTTATGCTAAATCATTTTCAGGAAGACAAAGGGACTGTTTGTCTCATTCCCACTCAAGGAATGCCAACATAATCCTCAGAATATTTCTTTTCTTTTTAAAAGTTAATTATTGTGTTCTCACATTTAGCTGTGTTTGCATAACGCAAATCTCATCCAAACACCCTTTGACATCATCTTGTTTTCCCTAATGTGTCTCTTGGGGTTCCCAATGACCTTCCTCATCAATATTTATGAGGCAGGTCGCAATTTGTGACCCATTGGGAATGGGGTACATTCACATGGATGGTGGCCTGCTGGGGTTAGCACACCACCATGTCTGTGCTTTTTAAATAAAGCATTTTTTTTCAAATGCAGCTCATTTTCCGCAAAGGAAAATGGCAGCATTTCAAAAATAAAAATGAAAAGTTTTATTTTCATTTGTTTTCCGTGGGCAGTGGCCCGTTGGACCACTGCCTGCTCTGAAAAAATGTTAGCGCCCCCATTCGCAAAAGGGAAAGGGTCCCTGGGGGACCCCTTCTTTTTGCGAATGGCTTACCACCGATTTCAAGCTGGTGGTAATCTGCGAATGTTTTGGAACTGCATTCCTGGTCCCAAAACATTGGGACTCGCTATTAGGAACCCCAATTTGCGAGTGGGTAATAGGTTACTGACTCGTAAAATAAGGTTTGTATATAGGAAAATGCATTCTACTGGTTGCAAATAGCCCGATGGGTCATTTGCAGCCGGTAAAATGAGTTGTATATCTGTCCCTAAAACTCCACTCATTTCCAGAGTTAAAAGGGAAGGGAAATTGGTTCACAATTAACTGCATGTCCTCAAATTCCATGAGTAGACCTACTCGCATAGACAACATTCTTGGTGCTTTGGTCTACTTCGTAAGAAAGGACTGAGAAGAGGAAGCAGGATGCTATTGTAATGCTCTAATTGTTATTATAATCTGCATTGCTGTTAGTCCTACATTTCCTCATCACAATCCTTAGGATCCATTTTCCCGCCCTCTGCTGTCCAACCTTCAGGGTTTACTTCTATAGTGAATACCAATTCTGGGAAGGCTGCCTCACTTTAGGCACCAAGCTAGGGATTTTATTCTCAACTTTTCAACTGGAATTTCCAGTATCAGAGACAGGACTCTCCTAATTAAAATTGACTCTGATAAGGGAGAGTAAGACTAAGATTTTCAGTATGTAATGGAGCATTATGTCTTAATAAGAATGACTATGAAAGACAATACTACGCCATTATTGGCATTGGCATTCTATTAACCGTTAATTTTGCATGCCATGTGAAGTCACTTTGAAAAGGCTATTCTCCTCTCCCCTGATGCAGTATGGTCTAGCCCCAGTTAACTGGGAAGTATGATAAATTCTACACAGATGTACCTCTAAAATATTCAGCTGTTGGATCTATATGATTGGTAGAATACTTAAGCAAATGTAAAATACAATTTCGTGGGATAGGCACAGCAGCTGTGGACAGGATTAGAAAAGCTATTTATTTAAAAAAAGAAAGAGCCTGAGACCACATATTAAAATGTTAGCGCATTTATGCTCTGACTCATACGCACATTGAAATAAATAGGTTCTCCTTGCATGCAATCGCTTTGAGCAGTCAATATTTTGACATTTACTAACTGAATGCTAACAAATCACCTAAATATGTTAAGCACTTGCAGCATGCTGTAATAAGGTGACAGTTCACTCGACATCTCTAAAGAAAGGGGTCTTGGAAGTGTAAATTACTTTTAGCCTGTATGCTGAGCGTTAAAGATGATTTTCGAGCATTTCTTTCATACAGTCACTTTCTGTTGTTTGACTGGAACTATATTTAGGTAAATTAAATCTGCATATAGCTCAGCAGCTCCTTTAAAAAGCAAACTCAATTCCTTTACACCTTAAATAAGCTAAAGTTGCAGTAACCAAGGTATGATTTGCAAAGTATATGAAAATCCAATGGTTATTGGTAAGTCTCTGCTTATAGATGTTCTTCTGATTACTAATTAATAGAGTTCCATCATTTTATTCTCTCATTGCTTCTGAAGCGTAATCATCTTTATTGAGGAATACATATTATGAATGGAAACCACTTTTAGATAGGAAACCAGGTCATGCAAATTAATGTTCAAACTACATCTTTCTAAAATGAATGGCAATGAGAATAGGGCAGAAGATTTCTATAAATGATGTACTGACCTTCTGGGGGTATATTTAGTGTTTGGTGGAGAGGAAACTCTGCCTCAAAGGGGAGGGGCCTTCATCAAGCCAAGCCCGTTGCTACCCCACATTATTTGGAGGTGGGAAGACTTAGGTTTATAAGTGCTGAGCCTCAGCTCGCTCATCATTCGGAAACCTATAACTCGACACCCCATCTGCACAGGCCGCCTAAATTCAGAGGAGAAAAATTTAAATGAATGGTGATCTGAGGGGTAAGCCGATTGATTTCATAGTGGGTTGTGGGTTGTCATAAGGTTCAACCTTTGTTCAAAGATATATTTTCTGATGCAGCAGTGTAAGAGGAAGCATTTGGTATGAAGTGTGTGGAAGAAGATTTGACTGACAACTAGGTTGTATTAAACAACTGTTTCTACTATCTCGCAATAAGCGTTGCTCTCTTCAAAAAGTGTCAGTGTCATGAAGACTAGAGTTATGCCCAAACCACTTAGCGTAGCTAGCAAAACAGCAGCAGTTGCCGTGGCACTGAGACCCAGGAATGTGAGCCCCCACTGTACTATAAATATAGCTGTTTCCTACTTCCAAACCAGGGTAAGGTGACCCATTTTCCTTGCTTCCATAAGGGCCCATAACGTCTTTACTACACCACTGTCAAAACCTCTCAGTTTCTGTGCAATATGCATTTCAGGCTACTTTCACAGTAGGTTGATATCAATGGATTTTGGGTGCATAGCACATATGCAGAATATCATGTGTAATAAAGTTACTGCATTGGTGTAACCTGTTTAAGTATTTGAGTGAGGAAATGAAATATTTTCACATTTGAGAAATGTATAGTGCGGTGTTGGAACATAACACAAAATTAGCGGCATAAAAGATGTGGCACAATAACAATATTTCATATTTCTATAATTACTGAAACAATCTAAGGGCCAGATATACGTAGCTTTGGGTTTGCGATTACCTAATTGCAAATTTTTACAATTCGCTATTTAGTTAATTGCAAACAGCAATGTACAAATGCCCTTAAAAATCTTTTCACTGTCATTCACAAAGGGGGTGGGGTCTCTTCCCATTTGCGAATGGGTTACCACCAACTCGGAGTTGGTGGTAAAATGCAAATGTTATGCAAATGTTTTGCGACCACATTTGGGTTGCAAAACATTCACACATACCACTGCGAGTAGCTACTAGGAAGCCCCTTACTAATACTGAATCGCAAAGCCAATTTGAGATTCGGTAATAAGTTACGGAATTACAAATTGGGCCTTTGTACATTAAAAAAATGCTTTTTTGCAGTCGCAAACGGCCCAATTTGGCGAATGAGGATATTAGTGACCTAAAAAAAGCTTTGTACATCTGGCCCTAAAAGAGGCTGCAAGTATTTGAAAACAGGAACATGCGCACACATCTAGGGCTTCATGGAATACGAATGCATCCCTGTAGCTCTCACCAAGGGATTTCTGACCAAACACTAGCTGATGCGCTCACTCTCCATCAAGGGAACACAAAGTATATCAGGTTAACAGTAATTAATTGCACCTTAATTATGACTAATCACTGAAGCACCAATGCTAAGTAGAAATACATAACAAACTGTGTGAACAGCCTGAAATTCTCAAGGTTCCTTAAACCTTTTTGGGCCAAAGTCAAGATCGATCCAGCTTCCAATGATATCTGTAATCTGCCAACTTTAGGATGACAATTCTGGTCTGTTTGTATATTTAAAGCCTGATTTATAGTTTGGTGGATAGAATATCCAGTCACACAGATGACGGGTATCCTGTCCACCTTATTACAAGTGCATTACAGGATATCTGTCATGTTTGGGATGGAGAATCCTGTCCTCCAAACTCTAAATAAGTTCTTTATGGCTTGATTTAGAGTAGAGAGCAGATTGGATACGCTATTAAAACGTGATTCACTAAATCACATGGTTTGCAGCTGTTAAATGACTTATTATTTTCTACTAAACCCATTCTGCAATCCTGTAAATCATTATTGAATTGCAAATTGATTTAGAAATGAATAATGAACCACAATTTAGAAGGAGTGTGTTTAGGGCATCCCTTCCAAATAGTGATCCTCAATATATCAATGGTTTGCGACTGCAGTTTTGGTCACACACCATTGAAAAGTTACCAACATATCTAAGGAGGTGGAAACAATTATCAAAGGGGAAGAGGTTCAACTCAGTCCCTTTTCCTTTAAGGAAAACAAGTGGCATCGTTTTTTTAAAGATTCCCATATAACCCCAACAGGCCACCATTCCTGTGATGGTATCCTGCCAGAGTAAGTCACAACTTAATATTATTCATGATGTAGGTTAGATTGCGTCCAACTCTGTATGGTGATTTTGTGAACCAATTTATTAGTACATAGGTCAGTTCGCAAAATCTAATTGAATTCGTAAAAAGTCATTGTGCAACCAATTTTTGGGAATCTAATTGTAATTTGCCCATTGTTCTAAAATATATTTCTGAAGCATTATAATAAAAAATGCAGGTTTACTTTATTGATCAATATAGTATCCGTCCATTACACTCATATTGCAGACAATACAAGATGCACAGAGCTTTTCTCTTCATATAAAAGACATCCTTAAAAAGTGAACTGTTTTCCTAAACTCAGGTATGTAAAATGTTGGGAAAGTAGTTCCTCAAAAAGAAATTCAGTGCTATTGGGACGGGACTGCCCCCTGCAGTGTGGACAGTTGTGTTCCTCTGTCCTGAGTGCCTGATTGCGTGTAGCTGGTATCCTAGTTTTTGATTTTGTCCCTAGTGTGCAGAGGCTTAGTCTTGTCTCTTGACTCGAGTAAGGTCCTGGGCTTCAATGACATAATATTGATGCACGCAAAATCGATATAGTAAAATATTGGAAATTAAGTATCAATCAAAATATCGCCTACCTATACTTAACTAATAACAAAGAAATATGAGAACGCAAAGTTCGGAACCAAGAATATTGTTACCGTTAACTAAACATATAAATAGTCAAAAATATTGCCTCCCACAATAATGGCTACAATAATATTGGCAAAATAATTCCACTATTATTAATAAACATAGAAATAATAACTCGTTTTTATGTTAAACATAACATGAAAATAAATATGAAACAACATATACGCATGTTATAGCAATAACAAACAATATATTACATCGCCAAAATAATTATAAAGCCCCCTAAATAAATATGTAACTCACACCCCAAATAAATATGTAACTCAATACATCAACATGAGTTAAAAGAAGTTCACATAAACTACAAACATTTTTACCACAATTCAAATATTAATAAATATATACTTATAAATAAAATTAAATTAAAAACAAACTACATATTAAACATGATAAATAAAAAAAAATTAGCAGTTACAATAGAAGGACGTACCTGAAAATAAAAATGCAAATTAAAACAGAACTAACCAATAAAATCAAACTAAAAAGAAGCTTAACCAATACAATCACACAAACAATTAAACCAACAATATAAAAGGCAGAGAAATGTTATCAACTTAATAATAGCTGCAAGAAGAGGAAACTCTGCCGTATTCTCTGACCAAAACCTGAAAACAGAAATATATATGTATATCAACATCTACATTGCAGAGTTAACTAAATTTTAATAAAAATAAAAATTATTAAATAACAAATAATAAACAAAACACTCTACTACTTCTATCTTTTACATGTACTTATTAAAATTAATTACTACAACACAAAGAAAGTGTTAAGCTACTGGAAAATGTAAAGTACAACCCAACTACCTCAACTTCTTAAAACTACCAACAAATAAACATTTTAAATAAAACTGATGCACAGAAAAGAATGTCCCTGCTCCACATTACAAACCCCCCACTGTAAAAGCTGCAAAGAAAGAATGAAACATCTAAGAACAACATAACAGTAAGCAAATGTAAGAAAGCTAGTTGCTTAATTGTACATGTAAATAACATGCATATAAACATTTTAACATTTTAATTCTTTATGCAATTACACTTTTTTCAGATATCATAACAGAAATAGTAATATATGTTGCATTGCAGGAAGGAAAGTAGTTATTAAGTCACATGGGCTACACCTACAACCAAGAAAGTACATCACTCCAAATTATTGGGAATTGTAAATGTACTAAATAACACTCTTATGCATGCTATAGGAAGGCCACTACAAAAGATGATGCTGTAATTAGTGTAAGGGAATACAAGCTCCTTCCAGTTGTGACAGAAATAGAAGTAATGGAGGTATTGCAGGATATAAGATAGGCAAGCACCAGCTCCCAGAAGACTACAACAAAATAATAAAAGATATACTCCCTAAAGTCCCTGAACACATTACAGGCCAACTACCACCTATATTCACCTTAAAACACTAAATTGCATGAACTAAAAAAGCAAACAGTGATACACCTGCTGACCCATAAGGATATCAATATATCGAAGTACCTGAAAGCTTAAAAATCACACATAATGAGGAACTCTTTCTGTTACATGGCAACCTAAACAATGATATACAAATCCTAATATTTTCTACAGCAGATAACTTACTAAAACTAAGCCATTGTCAAACTTAGATGATTAATGGGACCTTCCAAATGTGCCTCAAACCATTCACTCAGATATACACCATATATGGTAAATATTAGACCTTGGCGGTGAACTCTGATCAGTTTGCAGAGTCTGTGGAGTTTTTTGCACTCAGCACTCCGCAGAGCATGCAGAGTTCCGAAAAACTCTGCTCTGTGCAGGGGAGCCGAGTTTTTGCCTCACTCGCCAATGTTAAGTTGGCAGGTGCAAGCAAGGAAAATCCAACACTAGACCATCTCCCAGGGAGATTTCTCAACGCGGGCGGTCGCGAATGGTCATGACCGCTTGCGCTGATAAAGCATCCATTCGCATTGAGGAAGCTGCCGCTCGAGTAGAATATATACTCAAGAGGCAGAAAGAAGCAGCGCCCTCTTGTGCTGTTCATGGTGTCCTTCGTGCTGATTTTGCAATGTGGGCCAAACACCTGGAGCTAAAAATCAGTGCAAACGGCACGACCTATTGCACTCCATCACTTGCGGTACTCCACATAGCACGGCAGAGTTTTTTGGTCACTTCGCGGAGGCCTAGTGAATAGCACACCTCTAATATCCCTTTTATATATGCTCTTCTACCAAATAAACAAAGTAGCACTTACTACAAACTCTTAAATTACATTAAACATAAAACATATAACTGCTACCCACAACAAATAATCATAGACATGGAACAAGCCAGGATTCAAAACATTTTAAAAGTTTACCCACTCAAAGTCATACAAGGCTGTTACTACTATTGCAATTAAAGCATATGAAGACATCTCCAACAATCTGCACTAAGGGGCATATTTATGACTTTGCAGCATATTTATTCCAATACGGTGCATTCCTGTCCTTTCGCCAGCGCTTGCGCACAATGGGCTGCCTAGCGCCAATGCACCATGGTGCAAGAGTGCCTCCATCGCATGCAGGATTGTTTTTGTGCAGAAAGGGGCACCTTCCTGCACATAAACAATCCTGAGAGGCATATTTCTGTTTCTAAGTGTGCTGGAGAATGCAACACACATAGAAAGAGGAAGCAACAAGGAGAAATAAAGATTTTTCTCCACGTTATGCCTCACCTGAGAAGGCATATCTTTTTGGCGCATTACCAGGTCTACCAGTTCTGGTACATCTGGGAATGCATCAAAAGCCATGGAGAGCCTTCCCAGGGCAGAGTAATGCAATGCAGTGATTTGTGCTGCGTTACCCCTGCTTTATGATGCCCCTCAGGGCCATGCAAGGTGGCCTTGAGTGGCTTCATAAATTGCATTTTGGACTCTTGTCGCTCTTGCACCACACTGTGTGGTGCAAGAGCAATGCAACTCCTCTCATAAATATGGCCCCAAGTATGAAATGCACCACAAAAATGTAATTTGCCTTTGAAATAAAAAAAAATGATAGCACTAGTCTATGTCTCTGTCACAGAGGTAGCTAACCACTACCATTTACTAATAGAAAGCCCTTTCTATCAACAAACACAAACTAAGGGCCTTATTACTACAACGGTGGTCCAAAGGACCGCAGTCGTTGCAGTGGCAGTCCGTGGACACCAGTCTGGTGGTCCACCCGCCCTATTACGACTTAGGTGGTTGGACCGTCACAGGACCGGAGCAACCGTCAGGGATCCGTGATCCCTAAGCAGTTGCACAGCAGTCTGAGGCCGCAATATGCTGGCGGTGCCGCAGCGGCACCCCCAAGCATATTACAAGGTTCTTCACTGCCACAGTTTAATTGCAGTGAACCCACCATAAAAGGTGTGGCAGTGAAGAAACTAAGGGGACCCTACGTAGCTCCCTGCTGCCCTAGGTCCTGGGGGTGCATGCAGGGGGGCACATGCTGTGCCCCCCTGTCAGTATGCACCCCCTGTTCCTGAATCGGCATGGAGTGCACAGTCCATGTCATGCAGGAACTTGCTTTGGTGCTCCCATTGCGGTGCCTTTCTAAGGCTCAGATATGAGCCTTTAAAGGGCACCGCCGTGGGACCGCCAAATCACAGCCCTCAAGACCACAAATAAACCTCATAATCTGGCAGGCAGTTGTGCAGACATTTTTAGCAGTAGGGCGCTGGTGTGGCTGCCGGCTGTCACACAGCCAAATACGTATTGAGGCCACTATTCCCCTTATGGATTATTTTCAGGACACTTGGGTTGGCAGACTATATTGTTCTGGACACAGACTCAACCCAAATTCCAAATACCATGAAGAAATGTCTATGATAGCATCTTGGCACAGGAAGCCATAACAAACAATGCAGTGGAGGGTGTCAAAATGCCTTCCAATCCACACTAGGCAGAAGCTAACCTACTTTTATAGAAGCCCTACAAAGAGAGCAGAGCTACCAACAACTATGTATGGAGCATTCTGTAACCCAAACTGCACCTAAACTTAGCAAACAAACAAAAAGAATGTATGAAATACCTCAATTTACAGTAAAACTCTTCCTAAATAACAAAAGAGTAGATTATATTACATATATAGTTAAGAAGGCACCAGTACTGCTCTGGCACTCAATATGGGAAATGGTTGCATTAAACCAACTGATCCTGGAGGATTGTACAGCAGGATCTACTGCACGCTCAAGCGATTCCCTAGTTATCATAAGTTAAGCACACTCTGGAGGACTTGGGACTGTCCAAAGTATATAGGGGCTTATTTACAACCCCCTTGCGCCACTCATGTTAAAAATGACGCAAAAGTGGTGCAAGGGGCTTGTAAATCTGCCCCACAGTACCTGTCTGACAGTTAGTAAGGTGAAATTGAAAGAGGCATTTGTATCCAGGGCTACTTTCAAAAGAAGGGAAGCTAGTATATTGATATATGCTGCTATTCATTGTAATGCATTTCCCTCTCGCCCCGGTTTACAGTCTTACTTGTCATTAATTCAGAATTTGCAGCATTGTTTCAAACTCACTAGATTCCGTATTAATTACCTTCCTTTAATGCTGGGCTTTCCTGCAGACTGTTATTCACCACAGGAGCTTGGTCTATGTCCACGGTGTGTCAATTCAGTCTAGCTTGCACCTTATGATTTTTTGCACTATTTCCTGCTCTCTGAGGCAGAAATATATTGTCCCACTTATGCGCAGGTACAATATTAGGCAATGCAGACCAGCTCTTTGCTTTATTCAAAAGCTGGATGGCCCATTAATGTGGCAGACTGTTGCAACTAAACTTTGGCAATGCCTGACATTCAGACATCGGTACTCACACTGACATGATGATAATATTAAGGAAGGTGCTAATGTTTTAATGAATTATGTGTTTTGAAGTTTATATTGGTTTTTATCTAATTGGTTCTTAAAAAAAGTTATAAGACCCATGAACTGTTCTTACTGATGCATCGATTGCTGTTTTTAAATGTCTTTTTGCAACTATTTTTATATGTTCTTTTATGCTCCAGAAACAAAACTAAATAAGGATATTTGACTGACTGACTGAGTAGATTACTTTGAAATATTAGCCAAAAGCATATTATATATACATAGTAATCTACAAAACTCCCAGGAAAATATAGCATAATTTTAATCAACATAAAAAAAACATTTTCTATATAAATAATAAATATAATATTTCATTACATCAGTCAAGTCATTAAATAAATCTTACATTTTTAATAACATGGACAAAATAAAATAATATGTATATTATTTGTGTGCAAAACCTAAACCTCACCAACATAAACAACAAACACTGAAAAATAATTACAACACATAAAATATTTAATACCGGGGGCGTGGCCAGCTAATATGGGGGTGTGGCCAGCCAAGATGGCCGAACAAACGTGATCCGCATCGACTCCGCTGCCACCAGGAGAAAATGCGGGGGAAACTGTTGCTAGCAACTTCCCTACTTTGGTAAAACAAGAAGAACAGAATATGGGGGGCCACACTCAACATCCCCTGCCATCCTCGAGACTAAACAGCACCGTAATGCACTTGGATGCGGCCCGGGCCTACGGGAACACGGAGGAGGGGCTCCAGCAATGAGACGGCTAATCACGAGGGGAGACTACTGGAGCGGTGAGGTGAAATAGCGGACTAACACAGACTCACCCCCGGTGCCAAAATGAGGAGTGAATCTGGAATCACTCACCTTGCAGTGTGCGTCTGCAGTAGAAAGCCCCACGTGACCGCAGTAAGCAGCCTACCATGGGAAAGGAGGGAGCGACTGAGGGATCCGTGACTCCAACGGACAAGGCCCGGTGAGTCTACGCAGGGCTTTACGCGCTGCCCACCGTGAGAAGCGGGCTCGGAGCATCATCCGAGAATCGGGATAAAACTCCGACAGCGAGAGCAGAAACACACAGGGCATGCCTGACCCTAAGATGGTGACCGGCGGGACCTTGAGTAGACGATAGACGTGTGTAAAACAAACTGAGCAGTAGAAAACCCCCGATGGCCACTGGGCCACAGGGGGGAAAACACATCACGCTGTTGTAAGAGTGGGATTTGCCGGTCCTGACAAAGTGAGAAATACAAAACTGAGCACTGTTGCCTGACCTTAAGATGGAGGCCTGAAGAATGAATCAAAAATCCTGTTCAACCGGGCCAGGCCTCCTCGCTGCAATGTAGTCACTCAAGAGTCACAGGGGAGATCCCACACTGCCAAACTATAAAGATGAAGCTGAGAAATGGGACCCAATTACCCCGAAACGATCCAAAGTGTAATGACGAGCACGCCTTAATGCCAGTCCATGCGGACTTTTCCCAAAACAGAGACAAATAAGAGTGCCTACAGGCAGAGCCTTCTCCCCGACTTCGGCGGGGAGGGCAGAGACTTTCCCTATGCCGCCAAAGAAACAACAAAACAATAGAGTATTCAACTACTTTGGCCCTACAGAAGCTAATAGTAACTGACAATCAACGAGAGGAGACAACACCATGGCGCTCACAAAAGAAGACTTCCTAGCCTCCTTATGCGACTTTAAAAAGAAACTCCAGGGAGAGCTAAAAACAGACCTGTCCACTTCCCTGGAAACTCTTAAAATGGAATAGCATTGAGGCAGGACGTAGATTCAGTAGGGGGCAGACTGGTAGATCTGGAAACCAAAGTGCAGGAACTAGAACAGGGCTCCGACCATGTGAAGAACACGACGCAAACACTCAAGATGCAATTACAAGCAGTCATAATCAAAATCAAGGACATGGAAAATAGGTCCCGAAGAAGGCGCGGAAGGGCCAGACTTAGAAGCATTTATAGTGTGCCTGTTCAACTAAACCCTGGGCCTCAGTAAAGCTAAAGTTAAAATAGACTTAGTGCACAGAGTGGGGAAGCCACCAACATGAGACAATCAGAGGCCATGAGACATACTGGCCAAGCTACACTCTTTCAAAATGAAAGAGGCCATCCCACAAGCAGCAAGGAAAGTCAACAAAGTGGTCTACCAAGGCGCCTCTTGCACTTTATTCCAAGACATTGCACCAGCGACGTCCAGTTGCAGACAAACTGCGCCTGGAAAACATATGTTACAGATGGACATTTCCCTTCGAATTGGCTTTTGATTATCACAATAGAACTCATCATTGCACAGAGCTAGAGGAAGCCATGGCAATCTTAGGCTTGGGGACACCGGAGAGTGGACCGGAAACGTCAAGAACAAGATCGTTTTGAGATTGATAAAGCTCACAGAATCCCCTCTATTCGTAAACCTCACCAAGTCAAACTGAGACAAATCATATTTAAAGTTCTGAGGTATCATCACCTCCTACTCATGAGGAAGGCTGCCCGAGAGATCCCTTCTCTCTTGATTGAGGGAAATAAATTCTTTATTCACCAGGATTTTGCAAAGAGAACAGTTCAAATAAGACGCCAATTTTCGGATTTGAGGCCACGTCTACGAGAAGCTGGATACAAGTATGGCCTCTTCGATCCTTCGGTTATGCGCATCTGGAAAAATGATTTCTCCAAGTCTTTTTCCTCACCTTCGGACTTAATAAGATTCTTGGACCACCATGAACCTATTCTCAACCATCTGGATCTACAGGCTAACATTTCCTCCCCTTATTAAAGGATGTTATTCTTTTTTCTATAGCAGGTGCACATAAGGTGGTTTTCTTGCTTTGTACCTCCTTCTCCAATGTTCTATTGGTATGAGGTCTTGGAGATTGTCCTTTTTATATGTTGTATGTCTTGTTTTGTTGTTTTTATGTGGGCTACTTTCTTTTCTTTCTCTGTTTTCCCTTATCCTTTTTCTGCTATTTATAGGGTAATATGTCCATGCCACAAAAGTTATTAGTTGCTTCATTAAATGTCAAGGGTTTGAGGCACCCAGTTAAAAGAAGAAAAGTTTTAGAATATCTAAAAAAAAGTCTAATGTAGATATCTATTTTTTACAAGAAACGCATGTGCATGATAAAATGTTACATACTATGTCCAAGGGCTGGGTAGGGCTTATAGTTTCATCTATGATACGGTCCATCACGTGCTTCTTAGGAAACGCCTGCACTCCTTGGGCTTCAGGAGCACTGCACTATCCCTGCTGAGTTCATTTCTTGATAATAGGCAACAGTGGGTCGAGATGGGAGAGGTAAAATCCAGCTCCTTTTCCCTCCCGTGTGGGGTGCCGCAGGGTTCGGTGCTCAGCCCTACTCTCTTCAATGTGTACGTCACCCCCCTGTTTAAGCTTATTCTGAGCTTTGGCCTGACTGTACTATCTTACGCGGACAACACACAGATAGTAGTGTCTGTTTCATCTCAGTTTGAAAATGATGCCAACAATTTCTACAGTTGTATGACCGCAGTGGCAGGCTGGATGATGGAGAACTGTCTTAAATTGAATTCGGATAAAACATAGGTATTGCTCTTTTGGAATGAGACCTCCTTCTGGAATGCTTCCTGGTGGCCCCAGGAGCTGGGTGAACTGCCCGAGCTGGTACAGAAGGCTAAAAATGTGCGAGTCATCTTCGACACCAGACTATGCTTTGATGCTCAGATCAATGCTGTGACCTCTGGGGGCTACTTTATGTTACGGGCAGGCACGGCCTGTGGTAGGAGTGCCGGTCGGGCGGTGACGTGGGGCGGGGGAAGGGCAGGGTGGGGGGTAGTAAACTACGAATTAAGGCCGAATACAGGTAAGTGAACATTTAAATAAATAAAACGAATTTCGTTGTGAGCGCTGCATCGCCAAATGCGATGCAGTGCGCGCAACGAAATTCGTTTTATTTATTTAAATGTTCACTTACCTGTATTCGGCCTTAATCCGTAGTTTACTACCCCCCACCCTGCCCCGCCCCACGTCACCGCCCGACCGGCACTCCTACCACGGGCCGCGCCTGGTAACGGGTCCTCAAAAAAATCCTCCCTTTCATTCCAACCGACCTTCAGCAGACCGTAATGCTGGCACTCATTGGCTCTAAGCTGGACTACTGCAATGCACTTTATCTTGGCACCTCAAAATACCTGGTAAAAAAATTGCAGTCTCTACAAAATGCGGTAGCCAGAACCCTCCTGAAGATCCCCAAGTTAAAACCAGTTTCTCATCTATTACACTGCCTTCATTACACTGCCTTCATTGGCTACCAGTGGAGAGGAGAATCTCATTTAAAACTCTGTGTTTAATGCCCAAGGCTCTTCACGGTACTGGCCCCCTCTATTTCCAGGAGCGATTTTCCTGGTATGCGCCTAGTAGAACACTCAGATCTAGTTCGGCGCATAAGGTCCTGATTCCCAGAATTAAACGAGTAAATTGGGGCAGCAGAACACTGGCCTTCCAGGGGGGAAAGTTATGGAACCCCCTTCCTCTTGCCCTCCGATCCTAACACAGTCTGCAGATATTCAGAAAGCAGCTAAAGACCTGGCTTTTTCCACCGGTAAACAACAAGGTCTCTCAGACCTAACTTGGTTGATGCTCCCTCCTCAGTCCATTGATCCGTCTAGCGCTAAGACACCTTCGGGTATTGCGCGCTCTATAAAACTATTTCATTCATTCATTCATCTCCTGCTACAAAACGTAAAAATGGGTTAGCTATACTTTTCTCACATAGAGCTCATGTACAAATAATGTCTCATCACCATGACTCAGATGGTAGATTTGTTTAAGCTCAAATTAAAATTGACAAACTTATTTTAAACTTGGTCATTATATACGCTCCTACATCTGATGATCCTGCCTTTTGGTCATATGTTTCTGCTGAAATACTAAAAAAAGGTAACATGTCCCTTATAGTGGGTGGTGATTTTATTTTCATCAAGGATCCTTTGTTGGACCATTCTTCTGTATTTAAATTTCGGCCTAACAAATCGTTCTTTGCTTTGAAATCTTTACTTTCTGTTACTAAATTGATTGATTTCTGGAGATTAGAACATCCTGCAGACAAAAATTTACTTTTTATTCTAATGCACATTCTTCTTTTTCTAGGATTGATTACCTATTGACTTCACATAATTTATGCCGCATGATTAGTGAGTCTGTTATACACCCTATTACAGTTTCTGATCATGCTCTTATTTCTTTTTCCTTATGTATTTCTGACTCTCACACTCCTAATAAAAGATGGAGAATGAACTCTGAAGTAGTTCTTAATCCAACTAATTCTAAAAAAATTGCCTCAGCCATTAGTGAATATTTTTTTAATAATAATCCATGTGATACCTCCAAAGTTATCCATTGGGATGCTTTTAAAGCTTATATTCGAGGAGTTACAATTTCTATTATGGTGCATGGGAATAAATCATTTTACTTCAACCTCTCCAAATTCAAGAAGCATATAGCAACTGTGGAAAGACTCTTCATTTCATCTTGAGACCCGCAATATAAGTGCCAACTTCAGAAATATAGATACAAATATAATTGTATGCTTAGTAGAAGAGCAGGTTTACTTATTTCAAAAGAAAAATCAAACTTTCATTTTAATTCAAACAAATCTGGCCGACTATTAGCTAACTATATACGCAACAAGCGAGACAGAATTCAAATTCCTGCCATCAAAACAAATAATGGTACACTATTGACAGATGTTGAGGAAATACTGAGAGAGTTCTTATCCTTTTACTTCTCCTTATACTACGAACCTTTCGCTCCTCATAATAATGTCATCATTGACTTCCTTAATACTTGTCCACTGCCTCAGATCTCCGACGCTGATAGATTAATTTTAGAAAATCCCATCGATATTCAAGAGATTATTGCATCTATTAGTACACTAAACTCCAATAAATAAACTGGCCCTGACGGTATTCCGGCTGAATCCTACAAATGTTTTCAAGACCAATTATCTTCTATCCTACTTTCTCTTTTTACAGACTTTCAGCGCACTTCCATGTTGGGGGGCTCTTTCAATGAAGCCACTATCACTGTCCTCCCCAAGCCTAATAAAGATCCTACTTTAGTATCAAATTATCGTCCCATATCTCTAATTAATCAGGACTGTAAAATATATGCCAACATTTTAGCAAATAGATTATCTCCGTTGCTTTCCAACATTATTCAACCCGACCAGACTGGCTTCATGAAAGGTAGACTGTCAGCCCATAACACTTGCTTGCTTTGTCATGCCTTGTCTCTTGCTAAAGACACCAGCAGTCCAATTGGTGTATTGGCCTTTGGATGCAGAAAAGGCATTTGAAAAGCTAAACTGGCAATTTGTATTTAAAACTTTGGAAGCATTTCGGTTTCGGACTATTTTTATCAATATGATTAAAGCATTGTATTTAACGCACTCAGCCTCCATTTGTGTCAATGGTGCTTGTTCTTCTCCATTCCGTTTATATAGAGGCTTACACCAAGGGTGTCCATTATCTCCTTTGCTATTTCTTATTGCCATAGAACCCCTCTTATGTTCTCTCTGCATTAGTGACAAATACACAGGTGTTATTTTGAAAAATACTATCATTAAAATTTCTGCATACGCTGATGATGTGTTATTATATGTTAATGATCCCCTTACCTCTGTACCCTTTATTCTCAATATCATTCATAAATAGGCTGCTGTTTCTGATATTCCCTGAATACTAATAAAATGGAGTTTTTTCCATTAAATGTTTTTTGTAATTCTACAATGTTGGCAAATATCTAGGCATAACATTTACTGATTCGGTTAAAAGTACAGTTGAATCCAATTGTTCCACAATTTTAGCTAGTACCAAAGAGAAACTGGGTAGATGGTCTATTCTTCATTTAAGCTGGTGGGGATGTGTTGAGGCAATTAAAATGTCTATAACTCCACAAAACCTTTACTTGTTCTCCATGATACCCCTTTGTTTCCCCTCTACTTTTTATGTTAAATTATATAAACTATTTACTAATTTTATCTGCAATAATAAACCTGCATGCATTAGTCTTAAAAACTTGCAATTGCCCAAATGTGCTGGAGGGGTTGGTCTTCCAGATTTAAAAAAAATATCATTTTGCATTTCTTGTGGCACAATGTTCATTATGGTTTCATAATATCTCTCCTTCTAATGCACCCAAATGCCATATTCTGGAGAAGAATATTTTGGCACCATATCCATTACCTGCATTCCTTACTATGGCCAATAGTTCATTTGGCAAGCGTTCGCCCATTATTGCAAACTCTAAACTTGCCCTTTTATCATTTAATTGAAGATTCTCTATTGCCATTACATCCACTAAAAAGTTTCTCTTTGGTTCAATCCCAAACTCCAGTATCGTAAACATATTTCTTTTTGGAATTTATGTATCACGGGTGGTATTTTCTTTGTTGCTGATATATGTCAAGATGATATGTTTTACTCATTTTATGATATTCAAGCTAAATATAATTTATCTTTATCTGACTTTTCCAAATATACATTACTATGTAAAACTGCTCTTAATGCTTATCCACAACTGCTTCCTATGTCTCAATCCTCTATTAATGTGTTTAGTCATACATGACATATAGCCTCTAAAGTCTATAAAAAACTTTCTACTCCTAATTCCTCCTTCACACATCGTAATCAAAAATGGTCACCATACATAAATCTTCAACCCTCTAATGTGTCCTGGAAGGATATTTGGAAGTCCAACACTGCTAGTTATCTCCCGGCTACTCTCATACAAACTAATATTTATCTGCTTTACCAAAGCTTTTGGTCTCTGGACAAATCATTTAAAGCTAAACTATTAGACACTCCAAACTGTTGCCATTGTAATTGTGCAACTGGAGATTTACACCATTTATTTTACAACTGTCCTATTATTCATCAGTTCTTGTCAGACATATGGAATATTATAACTTGGATCCTTAAGATCCAAACATCTTTATCTTTCAATATTCTAATCCTTAAATCCTCTTTCCTTAAGTCTACATTATCCCCTATGGATTGAAAACTTTTGGACTTCCTTATTTCTACTGCACTCAAATCTGTCACTTCTAATTGGAAAATTCTACATTACTTTCAGTTAATGCATGGTGGGAATGGATAATATTTCTTAGACGTAGGCAATGCTCATTTCCATGTACTCCTAATGATTAATCTCCTTCCAGGTCTAACATGTGGTCTAGTCTTGATTCTTATATTATTGCATGTTCTTCAATTTATAGCATGTATTTTAGTCTTCATCAGTCAATATACGTTCAATGTAGCCCCTTTTTTGTTTTTATCATTTATCTCTTTTTATGCAATAGTTTTGTTATAAGTATTGTACTTAGATGCAAATGGATGGTTATATTCCTTGTATTTGCAATGCGTATTTAAAATTCACAGTTCAGTGTTATTCTCTGTATTGTGTTTAATATCTATGAAAAATACATTTATTAAAATATTTTGAACAAGAAAAAAGAAATAATATATATTTATTCTATTTTCATAATTTATTTGTACATAATTTCGAATATTTGTATGTAGAATGTATATTTTTTTTAAATTACAATTTTGAAAAGAATTCTAAATAATGCAGTATAATAATCTGCATTTACAAAAAATACTTAAAAAATAAAAGTTCCCCAAAACATTATTAACAATAAATTTAGCAAATTAAAAATGTTCAATAAAAGTAAATTAAAAGTGTTTTAGATCATACAATGTAAATCTAACACATTTTATTTTTTCAATATTTTTTATAAATTACAAATTTATTTTAATATTTACAATAAAATACCAAGGTATTTTCCAACATAACTTTATATATGATTGAAATAATAAATATTACTTTTAAATTAAAATGTTCACTTTAAAAAATATCCCCACTCTTATCCCCTAGAAACCCAACATCCCTCTGTTAATAAGAATTACACATACATTAGTTTTACACATTAATACAATTGAAAATAAAAATAAAAAATATCAAAATTAATAAATTATCTTACTAAACACAAAATACAAAAATGCTAAACACAAAAAATCAAAGACACTACAATAAAATGCATATACAATAACACTTACTAATATTATTGTAAACAGCAGTATTTTCTGAAATTATATTTTTTGCAACAATATTAAAAACAACAATTAAAAACAATATTCTCACCTTGATATAGCCGTCTACAATAAATTTGACATCCCAATACTCTTCGCACAATATTTTGGTATCACAATATTTGTGTATTTGATATTTTTGTCCAAACATAAATCCTAAACCTGTCCTATGACCAGGAGAGGCACACATTGCGTGACCCCATTGACAAACAGTGGAGTATTTTCCCTGGTGGGGGTTTAGCACATAGAGTGGTAGTGGCAGCATACAGTAATTGTGAATCCATTGCTGTGACAGACATTTTTATCAATGTCGCTAATCTGGAAGCCTATTGGCTCACTTGTGAAGTTCCATTTCTACGTACTTACTGGATTCCTACTGCTAACATCTCCAATGTATATTTTGAATAAGTGTATGTAGCCTACAAAGTTCCTGCATCATGTGTGTGAGTGATCCAGAGTAAAGGAGACTTGTGGGATCCATTTTGGATAACTCAGGTCTGGCCTTCTGCAAAAGATGGAGGTGATGTTTTGTTTCCAAAATAGTGGAAGTATGTTGTTGAAACTCCTGTGCCGGAGAGGGGAGACCTAGACTTGAAGTAAGGGAGGAGGAGACAAGTCTCCTACAGAAAATCATTTGAAATTCAGGTGACTGATGACAGTGATGTGCAGAAACCTCACACCTCTTTGTGCCACTTTGTAGGTGCTACAAGCTGGAGTCAAACCTGCTATGAGAAGCATCACTTTATACAAAGGCTGTGCCTGGAGACTACATGGAAAAGACACTTGAAAGAAGAACCACCCAAAATTGTATCGAAGGGGCAGGCAGTAGATACTCATCTCCTATCTGCTTTTTCTGTGTAAAATTTGGATTCCACTAACTCAATTGGTGTTTCAGTTCTGCGTTCTCCATGGCCAAGTACAGGGGTCTCCACAGAGTACTCAGAGGGTTGCTGTGCAACCAGGCCAGTGACTGACAGTCTTGTAGAGTTGAGGGGAAATACCCCAAATCTGTCCCCTTTGTTGGAAGAGCTGTATACCTATCCAGAAGCACCTAGAAACCAGGCTGGCTACTGAGAGAGGTAAGGCCCCTGTAAACCCTGTAAGAGGAGAGACTGGCTAGGTTGAGTGAGTTGCAATGGGTCCAGGGTGTTGGTTGGACTTCCAGAAGAGGAGGAATGTAAAGAGTGAAATGTTAACCCCAGTGTTTCTATGCTTAAAGCTGCTGAAAACGGTTCTGTGACCAATGATCTCTCATCGTAAGAACACCTAAACCCAGTCATGGCGGTGATCTGAGTACAGATTGGTCTGTGCAAGGCCTTATTGTCCAGAAGAATATAGGCATGAACTTGGACATATTGCCAAGAAGACGATCAGCCTGTGTGTGGCCATATTGTCCAGAAAGAGATAGACCTGTGCTTGGCCAAACTGCCTTAAGAAGATTGATCTGTGCATGGCTGCACTGCAGTAAGAAGATCGGCCTATGCATAGCTGCAATGACCCCCAGGAACCTTCCTACACAGGGCACACCTGTTTTGTGCTGAGATCAAGCCTGTCTTGAGGATTGCCAAGTCTGCTTTCTTCACCACTGATTGCTGGGACATGCAAAAACAGGACTGCTGAAGCAGACTTCACTGGGTGGGTGCCCACAGCCAGCGTGGAGATCCCTGATGCAGTTGCTGGTGAGCACATATCCTCCCAGAAGTGGGAAGGAGTGTGCTTGATGACATTATTCCATGCGGCTACCAGAAAGGACTGTTCCACTAAGAATTGAGCAATTGTATTATAAGGAATCTAAAATTATTGAATTGTGAAATATTAGGTACAAATACCTTAAGGGTAAGACTAACACCTGAGCAGCAATCACAGTATTGCCCAAATCCCAGGGGGAAACCATTAAGGCCAAAAGGAGGGTAATGGGGAGAGATAGCAGCTTGACGAGCAACCTTGCCCAGCAATACCCATACAATTAAATTGTGTTTTGCCTATGTTTGATTATAGTATTCCATTCTAGTGTACATTAGAGTACTTTTCTATTTTGAATCATGAGTATGGCGTTGGACATTTAGTTATTGTGAAGTTATGTGATTGTATATTTCTGAGCTTTAGCAACTTAACACTATCCCCTTGAGAAGACTGCGACTCCATGCCATCATTAACACTTAAGATCAAGTGCTGAAGGGGTTGTACTTGGCCCAGTTAGCAGAGCCAAAGTAGAATTTTACCCAAGGACATTGGAGCCAAATAACCTTAACCCCAACGACTGAGGACCGGTAGCTACTGTTTGCCCTGTGGTGTCCTACATGGGATCTGACAAGTGCCAAGTTTAAATTTTTATTTTTCTACACTCTAATCTACTGACACTGTCTATGTTCCAACCATTTCATATGCGTTTAACCTACTATCCTTGAGGATGCAGGAGCAGAAATCACTGAAAAGACGCGCTGTTACCGACAGAAGATGAAGTTTTATTGCAGGTGCCCCCATAACAGGAAAAACCCAATTGGCATCCCTAGTAATAATAACATATCACATGACAATTACGTCACAACGCTACACCACTAGGTATTTATAGTTAGGACCATGTTTCCATAAGAAATGCACTTTTGGTTTGCGTATAACTTTAGCCCTGTTTGCCGAAATCTTCACAAAATTTTCTAAACAAACGTTTCATCCACCTAAGCTGCTTCCTGGTAGGTTTAAGGGCTATCCATTATAAAGGCCCGAGAAAAAAGGGGGGGTCCCAGAATGCATTTTTCTTATTCATTTTTCCGTAGGAGAATTAGACACAACTACAGACAAAATGGCTGAAGAGAATCACACCAAATTCAGCAGATAGCTATATCTTGGTCAATAAAGCGTGCTTTTTGTAATTCGGTGTAAATCCGTTCAGTAGTTTTTCCAAAATTAAGGATGAAAATCTTTGCATATTTTTATGCTGTGGAGAATCCGTGGAGCCAACATATATTAAGATAAGATCTGATTGGCTGCCACCACATCAAGAAACATGTGGCCCAGCCATTATAGGACTTGAATACTCAGGGCCTTATTATGAGTTTGGCGGTCAATGAACCGCCGTTCCTGCTGTCGCGGTCTGAGTGCTGCAAGCTTGCTGGTCTGACAGCCGTATTACAATTTTGGCGGACTGCTATTGCAAAGATCGCGGCTGAACTGCTGACACAGCCAGCACATCGCAGACCGCCGGGGTCGCGGTCGGGGAAAAGTAGCTGCCATAGGGCAGTACAGAGGAGTTTAACCACCGGCCGTATTACGAGTTGGCTTTTCGATGAACTGACTAAGGCAGTGGGACCGCCAGCTTCAAGTGGGTGGAAATGAAGCATTTAGCGTGCTTACTCACCCCTTTCCGGTTCTTCCAGTCAGAGTTCGATATCAATCCCTTTCTTCAGGTACACCCTTCACAACAGCATCTTCACCCCATGGAATATGACCCTGTTTGCGGTGATATATATAAGTCCTTTTTGTACCATATACCCATTGCCTGGACTGCCCATGCATGGGCCGGACTCGGGCAATGGGTAGGTGCTATTTTCTCCACATGTATCATGCATATGTGTGCATTCAACACATATGGAGTCAAAATGCTCACACAGGCATCGATATATACTGAAAAGCAATCACAACTGCACGATATCACCACAGCGCGGTAAACTCGTAATACGGTAGTCGGAAGATCACTAGTGCCGTGGTCTTCTAGAGACCGCAGCCGCAGTGTTCAGGCATTCAGACCGCCAAACTCGTAATAAGGCCCATAGTACCCTGTGCTACAAAAAAGGCTAAAAAACAAAAATGGTGGATATGGAGACAGCGTAGAGATACCCTGCTACCCTAGGCCTGGTGGGCAGGGTCCCAGAGGGACCCCCTCTAGGGCAAAAACATTTCTTTTTTTAATTTACCACAAATTCACTGAAAAAAGCAAAGGTTGAAGGGACCTTATAGTTAAATGAAAATGTCAGTAAAAACATATCATTTTAAAAAAACAAAACCACTGAAATTGACCAGTTAGAGTTATCTCAAGTAACTATAACTCATGCAATAAAATAACCATATCTTGCGCCCTCACCATGTTGTCATGAAAGATGTTATTTCAGATATTATTTCAGATGTTGCAGTGATGCTTTCAATGATTTCCTCGAACATATCATTAGTGATGTAATATGGGAAGCAATTAGCAGTGCATGGTGAGGGTGTGAGTTATAATTACTTTAGGGCACAAGTTATAGTTAGGAGCAAAGGCATGAGTTGTAAAGAACTGTGTAATATTACAACTCATGGTAATGCCCATGGGGAAAAAGGGTAAATGCATGCAAAGTGGCATCTGATTTTCCCACAACAAGCATTAGAGGGGTATTAGGAAAGGCGCTCCATGGAATATATCCTTTTGGAGAAGAAGATCACATTACTGGTGCCCTCAGAATCAATGTAGACACATACAAATTAGATCACAGAATAATGGAGAATTTTTCCTACCTGACTGCTTTTGTATGGGGTCCGAGATGCTCAGTCAGGAAGTGTCTGCTGACTAGGGCTCAGGGCTGAGCTGAAGTCCTTTAATGATTTAGGAATCTCTTTGGATTCTTGATAGTGGTTTAATTAGAGTAAGAGCTCAATAGATTATGACAACATGTTCTATTAGCTAATGTCCTCCGCCATCAGATCTTCATTCAGATCTAAAGATTAATGCACTTTAACTAGATTCATGCTCAGAAAAAGATTTGGCGCCTCACAATACACAGGTAGAAACTAATCTCTTTCCATGGAAAAAACTCATAACAAACAATATAATTCAAAACACGGTCTTGCCATTCAATTCACAGTCTTTATAAAATGAAGGAGCAGCAAGTTTTCTAAACAGAGTCTTTACAGTAGAAAGAGTAATTAAGCCTTTAAATAGTTCATGCTTTCATGTTATGGATTACTCCAATGTGATGATCTTCTCAATACCTCTTTTATCAGCAGAGTTCTTGGTTCGCCCTCGCTCTTGGACGTTGATGTAGCAAATTTCTGTCTTCCTGATGAGGACTTCTCAATAGGGAAGCCACTGTAACAGATCGTGATCTACTACTGGTGATTAATAGTTGGGGAAAGGGCATGACTGATTTTAATAGGACGACGTCACCCAACAGGGCCACTATACTAAGTGACTTTCGGGAAATCTCACAAGGGTTCAAACAAATCTCGCAAGAACTGGTGTGTATTTGCTCAAAGTCATTTTTCTTTTACCTGGGACTGGACACTATCGGACCCATCTACACCCAGGCACACAACGTTTTAATGCCACAAAGAGTCATAGTGCAAAAGGTAGCCGCAGCCGCCATTACAAGTCGGAGTTTGCCTATGAGGTGGAGAATATAATACCATGTCCTGTACTCTTTTGGGTGGCGGACGTAACCTATGAGGTTGCAGCCGAAGATTAGGCCTTTGGGAGAGGAACCTTTCATTCATTAATAAGTTGCATTAAACTTCAACATTGGATGGTGTGTCCCTTCTTCAGTTAAGGTTACTAGAAGTGTACACGTTTATTTTAAAACAGTAAGAAACTGGAGAAACAAAATTCTACCCGTGGCACAGCAACTATTTTTTCATTACCTTGTGCAGTATGAATCAAAAGTATAGTTATTTTAAAAATAGTTATGTTCCCGTTTTAGAAACGCTGAAAATATCGGTGGCTCCTGAAGATTCAGATTTTAATATATTTTCTGTAGGAAAAGACGTTTGAGGGTAGAAGGACTCAAGTTAGATTGCACGTTTCCTATCACATTTTATTAACCATAATCACACTATTCGTCTCTTACAGAAATGCAACGTAAAACCTTTCTATTATTTCTTCTTACTGAACTGCAGAAGCCAAAAGCGCAAGTATCTTTTACCTTTTTGAGCTTTTCAGTTCTTTTCAATTATTTTATATATGTCTCATCCCCAACGTTTCATAACATGAAATTATAAAATAAAATGAAATAACATAGCATAACGTAGAATAACTTGCCATAATTCAGCACTACAACATAATTTAGACATCCTATTACTGTCATATTTGAATTTGTCCTATTTATGTGTTTCTCCATGTTATTAGTATTTAGAAGAGAAGAGCAGGGAAACAATATTTATTCACTTTGTATTTCACTGAAATTCATGTAAACGAAGACATGAAAAGAATAGAGTGCCTATTAGAGGTACCAATTCAATATTGAGCTGGATTTTCATAATTTTCAGGGTCATGACATTCACCTAAAATTAATGCATTCTGTACGCTTCTGCGAAATATAATTGATGCCATGCATAATTTTACATACATAAGAGACTTCACCTTAAAGGTAATCAAAATTAAATTATAATTTTTGAATGCCACTTCTTCCTAAATGCAATTAAAAACATGTTTTTGAAGCATATCAGTGGGAGCATTTTCAGAAGTGAAAGTGATAGCTCTTTTACACAAACACATTAAACTGAGGAAGCTTCCACATTACTTCACTGCCTACGAGTTTAACTGGAGAAACATTCTGCCAAGGTACTCAGGACTGATCAATCTGGCTGCTCAACATTGTATCACGTAAGAACTGTGATAGCAGCCATACATATTTACTGGACATCAGGGATGGAATTATATTTTAAGGATTGTTCCGCTCGTCTCAAATCATCTTATAACAGTCGCTTAGCATTTGTGACATCAACATCAGGGAATAGGAGATGGTGCCTGGGGAAGAACGTTGGGGGACCAGACACTTGAGGTGGCTGAGTTGACAGAGACTAAACATTCCTAGCAAGCACTCATCTGATCTCATTTAGATGGTCATCAAGAAGCCATTGTATAACAGGCAGGTTTGTAGGATGCAGGTGGCAGGCGTATAGAGATCCTACCTGTTATACGCTCTCCCGTTGCAGCACCGTCATTGTTGGAAGGAGCCTTAACTGTAACATAGGGGCATATTCTCAAGGCGATACTGCCGCGTTAGCGGCACTTTTCTGCTGCTAAAGCGGCGATATTTTTATCGCTGTATTCACAAGCTGTCGCTAACAGCCGTTAGCGACAGCTTTCTGGCGATAGCGGCCGCTAATAACATCGCCAATGATGTTAGCGACAACTAACGCTAATCATATGCAATGTAGGCGTTCCCGTGTTAAAACGCTCGCTAATGGGGGGCGTGGCCGGGCAAGATGGCCGAACGGACGTAATCCGTTTCGGCTCCCGGTCCACGCTTATGTCTCGGGGACTTATGAGCTGAACCACGAAGTCGCCACTGCCGCCACGAACACCGAACGAGGGCCCTTTGGTTGGGGCATGTGGGGACAACAAGATCTTGCAGCAGGCTTCCCATAGCAGCCTCAACGGAGCCCTGGTGGCTCGGCCGCGACACTGCGCAAAATGGCGGCCGCCACTTCATAATCGGCTTAAGGGGCTGCCAGGTGCCGGAGCAATCACTGAGCCAAAGTGTCCTGGAAGCTCAGCCCCGCTCAGCGTCTGAGCAACTTTCCTGTCCACCACCACCGCCCCTGCCGAAGCGGAGAACGACGAGGGGCTCTCCTCAGCATTGGCCAGCACGGCCGTCCCGCATGCCGCGGATGCCGCGATCAGGTGTGTCGGGGACCCGATTATGTGATCTCCGGGAGGTGTCTCTGGCCGGGGATGATTGCACCTACCGCATTTGACCTGGGCGGCCCGAGAGGGGAGGACGACTGGCTCCTAATCGTTAAGCCCCCGACGCCTGACTCTAAGATGGCGGCTATGATACGAGCGAACAGAGCCGGGAGTCCCACATAGACCTGCAAGCGTCTACCGGCGCCACCTTCACTCCAAACTATCTTCACTGGGAGGATTTGGCACCCTACTCGCCTGGGCAAGCGTTCACCCACAACGCGAAAGGGTCCCGATCGACGGCCTGCCCCCTGCGGAGTGAACCAGCAGATCCAAAGGAGACGTCTAAATATATGAGCCCTGAGCTGTACTGAACCCCCCCACCGCAACAGGTACACATAGCGGGTACTTCCTCAACCCAAGAGGGACAGACAAGCTCCGGGGTACCAATGCGGGGCCCCTGAAGTTGTACAGTCCAGGGGAACATCTGACAATCCAGCCCTCACATTGCGGCCAGTGACCTACTGGTAGGAGGGATACAGCCCTTTGCGGATACCCCTGGCATGCAGCGGAGGATCCCACACGCAACAGGAGGAGAGGGCGTTGAGGGTCTTTCGCAGGGAGGAAGCTGAACCATCACTGGGACCGCCTCTATGCCGCCAAAGAGGGCACTAAACAAAGCAACAACGAAGGTTTCCAACTTCTTTCCTCCAGTAGATAAGCAACTGCCTTCAAGACTCAACGATAGCACAGACATCATGGCTCTTACGAAGGACGACCGCATGGCTTCCCTGCGGGACTTTAAAATGGAACTTCGGAAAGATCTTAGCCAGGATATTAAAGCTTCTATCGACCAATTGAAGTCTGACCTCCGTGAAAGGCTGGCCACCCTCCAACAAGATGTGGACTTGGTGGGGGTCAGAGTGGTGGATCTGGAGACCCAAACGCAAGCAGTTGACCATCGGACCTCCGACATGCAAGATAAAATGCGCACCCTCCAGGATCAGCTTCTCCAAACCCAACTGAAAGCAGAGGATTTGGAAACAGGGCCCGAACAGATAACATACGGATCCGTGACTTAGAGGAAGGGGCGGAAGGTCAGGATTTGGAAGGTCTCTTTGCTGAAATCCTAAGCCCACAAACTCTTAAAATCAAACTGGAGCGAGTGCACCGGGTCGGGGGACCACCAAACGGAGGACGGAGACGAACACGAGATGTACTGGCGAAATTCCACTCGTATAAAGTGAAAGAAGCAGTCCTGTTGGCTGCCAGAAAACACAACGTGATTTCTTTCCAAGGCCATACCTGCAGCATCTACCAAGACTTGGCGCCCGCCACCTTAGCGCGACAATAGGAGTTCCGGCCCATTACCTCCAAACTCTGCGACGATAAAGTCAGATACCGCTGGACCTACCCGTTCGGCCTGAGTTTTGAGTACGGAAACAAGCCACGCCACATCACGGAACTGAGGGAAGGGCTCGAATTATTGGGCCTCTCTACCACCGACGTTGAACCTTCCCTAAGTACCGTACAAGGATCACAGCAACCAGGCTCATCACCGTCGCAATGGTCCACGAGTTCAAGAGGGAACCACAAGTGAACTGAGAGGCGAGAGGTCGGCCACTACCTCTCCCGGAGGTTCTTTAAGTTGGGGGGAGCCAGCTGATGCTCTAGAGATGTGATTACCACAATCAGCGAACTGAGCTACCTGGAAGCTCCCCGAGGTGGGCGCGGCTGGGAATTCTGGTCACGCCATCCATCACCCCATCAGAGTAGGTGGTCTCACCTACAGTCGAGGATTCATCTACCACTCGACACGAGTTCCTGTTGGTATTATTGGGGAGCATGTTTTCTTTTTTTTCTTTTACATTTCTGGGAGGGGGTGGGATGGGGTTTGTTGGTGGTGACACTCTCTAACCAAAGAGGGTGACACGGCAGAGGCTTGTACACTACAGCGGGAGCGTGGAGGCTTTCTACACACATTGTCAGCTAGGAGGGAGCGTGGAAGGGGTGCTAGGCGAAGGAGGGGGGGTTTCATTGGGAAAGATGGTAATTACTATAGCCTTGTGGAATGTTAGAAGCCTCAACTCCCCGCAGAAACGGCAAAAGGTTTGGAAGTACCTCACAGATCACCACTTCGACATAGTGGCTCGCCAAGAGACTCACTTACAGAAATCTGACGAACTGCGGCTTAAACACAAAAGGTACCCACTTATCTATAGATCGTCAGCGCATACCAAGCACCGGGGGTGCCATTATTATTCCATACTTCAACCAAATTCCAGCCACTAGATATCCAGTCAGATAAGGAGGGAAGGATGGTCCTGGTTAAAGGCACACTGAGGGGTACTCTTTGTACCTTTATAGCAGCCTATGCGATGAACGCAGGCCAAACGAACTTTCTCAATACCCTACTTGATAAAATGGAGCACTTCCTGTAAGGGCCAATGATATTAATGGGGGATTTTAATCTTACCTGGCAACCCGATGTAGATAGTACACATGCACACACGTCCGAAACAGGCTCTTTCCCTGCCGAAATTAAGCAAAGAATGCTCGACTTTGGTCTGCGAGACGCTTGGCGCACCCTGTACCCCCAAACTAGAGATTACACATTTTATTCCCACATACACCACACATACTCACGCTTAGATTACATTTTTATCAACCAACGTCTGGTGGGCAAGCTCAGTGAGGCCAAGATCTTTCCTCTTGCCATCTTGGATCACTGTCCGCTATCAATCTGCCTACAGTGGGGATCAGCCCCGACTACGTCCCCCAAATGGTACTTCCCGATCTCTCTCACACGAGATAAGGTATTGCGTACAGAACTACGAGAAGCAATCACAGAATACTTTAAGGTGAACAGGCCAGAGGACACATCTCCGGGTAACACTTGGGATGCCTTAAAGGCGGTTATTCGAGGGAAATGTATAGAACTTAACTCTACCTTAAATAAACAATGCGATACCAAAGGGGATGATGGACGGAGCGTTAGAGCAAATCAAACACTCACCCCCAGTCAACTGATCTGGGTTTAATCCATCATCATTCTTTAGCTCACTCCACCACCCCAGTTCAGACATGGCCATATGCAAATCAGTCTGACCCTGTGCCTCATGGGAACAGTCCAGCACCGAACTGCCAAGCCATGTCTTCCCTGGACCGGAAACAAGCATCCTGGGACCGGTTTCGGGTTCAAAACCCTCATCAGCCAGGCTATCTTGAATCCAGTGGCAAAGTGAGCAAGGGACCCACGTCTGGGCATACCCAGCCAACTTAGGAGCGAACAAAGCGATACCAAAGGGGATGATGGACGGAGCGTTAGAGCAAATCAAACACTCACCCCCAGTCAACTGATCTGGGTTTAATCCATCATCATTCTTTAGCTCACTCCACCACCCCAGTTCAGACATGGCCATATGCAAATCAGTCTGACCCTGTGCCTCATGGGAACAGTCCAGCACCGAACTGCCAAGCCATGTCTTCCCTGGACCGGAAACAAGCATCCTGGGACCGGTTTCGGGTTCAAAACCCTCATCAGCCAGGCTATCTTGAATCCAGTGGCAAAGTGAGCAAGGGACCCACGTCTGGGCATACCCTGCCAACTTAGGGCGAACAAAGCGATACCAAAGGGGATGATGGACGGAGCGTTAGAGCAAATCAAACACTCACCCCCAGTCAACTGATCTGGGTTTAATCCATCATCATTCTTTAGCTCACTCCACCACCCCAGTTCAGACACGGCCATATGCAAATTAGTCTGACCCTGTGCCTCATGGGAACAGTCCAGCACCGAACTGCCAAGCCATGTCTTCCCTGGACCGGAAACAAGCATCCTGGGACCGGTTTCGGGTTCAAAACCCTCATCAGCCAGGCTATCTTGAATCCAGTGGCAAAGTGAGCAAGGGACCCACGTCTGGGCATACCCTCCCAACTTAGGGCGAACAAAGCGATACCAAAGGGGATGATGGACGGAGCGTTAGAGCAAATCAAACACTCACCCCCAGTCAACTGATCTGGGTTTAATCCATCATCATACTTTAGCTCACTCCACCACCCCAGTTCAGACATGGCCATATGCAAATCAGTCTGACCCTGTGCCTCATGGGAACAGTCCAGCACCGAACTGCCAAGCCATGTCTTCCCTGGACCGGAAACAAGCATCCTGGGACCGGTTTCGGGTTCAAAACCCTCATCAGCCAGGCTATCTTGAATCCAGTGGCAAAGTGAGCAAGGGACCCACGTCTGGGCATACCCTGCCAACTTAGGGTGAACAAAGCGATACCAAAGGGGATGATGGACGGAGCGTTAGAGCAAATCAAACACTCACCCCCAGTCAACTGATCTGGGTTTAATCCATCATCATTCTTTAGCTCACTCCACCACCCCAGTTCAGACATGGCCATATGCAAATCAGTCTGACCCTGTGCCTCATGGGAAAAGTCCAGCACCGAACTGCCAAGCCATGTCTTCCCTGGACCGGAAACAAGCATCCTGGGACCGGTTTCGGGTTCAAAACCCTCATCAGCCAGGCTATCTTGAATCCAGTGGCAAAGTGAGCAAGGGACCCACGTCTGGGCATACCCTGCCAACTTAGGGCGAACAAAGCGATACCAAAGGGGATGATGGACGGAGCGTTAGGGCAAATCAAACACTCACCCCCAGTCAACTGATCTGGGTTTAATCCATCATCATTCTTTAGCTCACTCCACCACCCCAGTTCAGACATGGCCATATGCAAATCAGTATGACCCTGTGCCTCATGGGAACAGTCCAGCACCGAACTGCCAAGCCATGTCTTCCCTGGACCGGAAACAAGCATCCTGGGACCGGTTTCGGGTTCAAAACCCTCATCAGCCAGGCTATCTTGAATCCAGTGGCAAAGTGAGCAAGGGACCCACGTCTGGGCATACCCTGCCAACTTAGGGCGAACAAAGCGATACCAAAGGGGATAATGGACGGAGCGTTAGAGCAAATCAAACACTCACCCCCAGTCAACTGATCTGGGTTTAATCCATCATCATTCTTTAGCTCACTCCACCACCCCAGTTCAGACATGGCCATATGCAAATTAGTCTGACCCTGTGCCTCATGGGAACAGTCCAGCACCGAACTGCCAAGCCATGTCTTCCCTGGACCGGAAACAAGCATCCTGGGACCGGTTTCGGGTTCAAAACCCTCATCAGCCAGGCTATCTTGAATCCAGTGGCAAAGTGAGCAAGGGACCCACGTCTGGGCATACCCTGCCAACTTAGGGCGAACAAAGCGATACCAAAGGGGATGATGGACGGAGCGTTAGAGCAAATCAAACACTCACCCCCAGTCAACTGATCTGGGTTTAATCCATCATCATACTTTAGCTCACTCCACCACCCCAGTTCAGACATGGCCATATGCAAATCAGTCTGACCCTGTGCCTCATGGGAACAGTCCAGCACCGAACTGCCAAGCCATGTCTTCCCTGGACCGGAAACAAGCATCCTGGGACCGGTTTCGGGTTCAAAACCCTCATCAGCCAGGCTATCTTGAATCCAGTGGCAAAGTGAGCAAGGGACCCACGTCTGGGCATACCCTGCCAACTTAGGGCGAACAAAGCGATACCAAAGGGGATGATGGACGGAGCGTTAGAGCAAATCAAACACTCACACCCAGTCAACTGATCTGGGTTTAATCCATCATCATTCTTTAGCTCACTCCACCACCCCAGTTCAGACATGGCCATATGCAAATCAGTCTGACCCTGTGCCTCATGGGAACAGTCCAGCACCGAACTGCCAAGCCATGTCTTCCCTGGACCGGAAACAAGCATCCTGGGACCGGTTTTGGGTTCAAAACCCTCATCAGCCAGGCTATCTTGAATCCAGTGGCAAAGTGAGCAAGGGACCCATGTCTGGGCATACCCTGCCAACTTAGGGCGAAAAAGCGATACCAAAGGGGATGATGGACGGAGCGCTAGAGCAAATCAAACACTCACCCCCAGTCAACTGATCTGGGTTTAATCCATCATCATTCTTTAGCTCACTCCACCACCCCAGTTCAGACATGGCCATATGCAAATCAGTCTGACCCTGTGCCTCATGGGAACAGTCCAGCACCGAACTGCCAAGCCATGTCTTCCCTGGACCGGAAACAAGCATCCTGGGACCGGTTTTGGGTTCAAAACCCTCATCAGCCAGGCTATCTTGAATCCAGTGGCAAATTGAACAAGGGACCCACGTCTGGGCATACCCTGCCAACTTAGGGCGAACAAAGCGATACCAAAGGGGATGATGGACGGAGCGTTAGAGCAAATCAAACACTCACCCCCAGTCAACTGATCTGGGTTTAATCCATCATCATTCTTTAGCTCACTCCACCACCCCAGTTCAGACATGGCCATATGCAAATCAGTCTGACCCTGTGCCTCATGGGAACAGTCCAGCACCGAACTGCCAAGCCATGTCTTCCCTGGACTGGAAACAAGCATCCTGGGACCGGTTTCGGGTTCAAAACCCTCATCAGCCAGGCTATCTTGAATCCAGTGGCAAAGTGAGCAAGGGACCCATGTCTGGGCATACCCTGCCAACTTAGAGCGAACAAAGCGATACCAAAGGGGATGATGGACGGAGCGTTAGAGCAAACTGGAATGGCATGGTGAGCAAAAAAACGATGGATTTAGGCCCAGATCTCTGTACTGGGGTGAATGTATGACATTGTTCTGCATTCTGTCCATCAATTGTTCTTTTTGCATTTGTCACCCTGAGTGGGACGGGTATGCCCAGACGTGGGTCCTGTGCTCTCCATGCCACTGGAGTCAAGCTATCCTGGCTGATGAGTCCTGAAAGCCCGAAACCGGTCCTAGGATGCTTGTTTCCAGTCCAGGGAGGACCTGGCCTGGCAGTTCGGGCTGGACTGTTCCCATTGGGCGCAGGGTCAAGACTGATTTGCATATGGCTGGGTCCAAACTGGAATGGCATGGTGAGCAAAAAAACGATGGATTTAGGCCCAGATCTCTGTACTGGGGTGAATGTATGACATTGTTCTGCATTCAGTCCATCAATTTTTCTTTTTGCATTTGTCACCCCGAGTGGGACGGGTATGCCCAGACGTAGGTCCCGTGCTCTCCATGCCACTGGAGTCAAGCTATCCTGGCTGATGAGGGCTGAAAGCCCGAAACCGGTCCTAGGATGCTTGTTTCCAGTCCAGGGAGGACCTGGCCTGGCAGATCGGGCTGGACTGTTCCCATTGGGCGCAGGGTCAAGACTGATTTGCATATGGCTGGGTCCAAACTGGAATGGCATGGTGAGCAAAAACCGATGGATTTAGGCCCAGATCTCTGTACTGGGGTGAATGTATGACATTGTTCTGCATTCTGTCCATCAATTGTTCTTTTTGCATTTGTCACCCCGAGTGGGACGGGTATGCCCAGACGTGGGTCCCGTGCTCTCCATGCCACTGGAGTCAAGCTATCCTGGCTGATGAGGGCTGAAAGCCCGAAACCGGTCCTAGGATGCTTGTTTCCAGTCCAGGGAGGACCTGGCCTGACAGTTCGTGCTGGACTTTTCCCATTGGGCGCAGGGTCAAGACTGATTTGCATATGGCTGGGTCCAAACTGGAATGGCATGGTGAGCAACAAAACGATGGATTTAGGCCCAGATCTCTGTACTGGGGTGAATGTATGACATTGTTCTGCATTCTGTCCATCAATTGTTCTTTTTGCATTTGTCACCCCGAGTGGGACGGGTATGCCCAGATGTGAGTCCCGTGCTCTCCATGCCACTGGAGTCAAGCTATCCTGGCTGATGAGGGCTGAAAGCCCGAAACCGGTCCTAGGATGCTTGTTTCCAGTCCAGGGAGGACCTGGCCTGGCAGTTCGGGCTGGACTGTTCCCATTGGGCGCAGGGTCAAGACTGATTTGCATATGGCTGGCTCCAAACTGGAATGGCATGGTGAGCAAAAAAAAGATGGATTTAGGCCCAGATCTCTGTACTGGGGTGAATGTATGACATTGTTCTGCATTCTGTCCATCAATTGTTCTTTTTGCATTTGTCACCCCGAGTGGGACGGGTATGCCCAGACGTGGGTCCCGTGCTCTCCATGCCACTGGAGTCAAGCTATCCTGGCTGATGAGGGCTGAAAGCCCGAAACCGGTCCTAGGATGCTTGTTTCCAGTCCAGGGAGGACCTGGCCTGGCAGTTCGGGCTGGACTGTTCCCATTGGGCGCAGGGTCAAGACTGATTTGCATATGGCTGGGTCCAAACTGGAATGGCATGGTGAGCAAAAAACGATGGATTTAGGCCCAGATCTCTGTACTGGGGTGAATGTATGACATTGTTCTGCATTCTGTCCATCAATTGTTCTTTTTGCATTTGTCACCCCGAGTGGGACGGGTATGCCCAGATGTGAGTCCCGTGCTCTCCATGCCACTGGAGTCAAGCTATCCTGGCTGATGAGGGCTGAAAGCCCGAAACCGGTCCTAGGATGCTTGTTTCCAGTCCAGGGAGGACCTGGCCTGGCAGTTCAGGCTGGACTGTTCCCATTGGGCGCAGGGTCAAGACTGATTTGCATATGGCTGGGTCCAAACTGGAATGGCATGGTGAGCAAAAAAACGATGGATTTAGGCCCAGATCTCTGTACTGGGGTGAATGTATGACATTGTTCTGCATTCTGTCCATCAATTGTTCTTTTTGCATTAAATAAACAATGGGCACGCGAAAGGGAAGGACTAGAGAAGGAGTTGGAATGGGCGGAACAGGCACACAAGAACAACCCCACTAGGATGACTCTACGCTCCCTCACTGCGCTGCGTGGGAAGTTAAAGGCTATCTATAACAACAGGGCAGAATACACACTCTTAAAACTTTGCCACATCTCTTACTCTCAAGGGAACAAGATAGGCAAACACTTGGCGAGACAATTGCGAATGAAACGAGAGAGGGAGTACATTGGGGCCATGAGGGATGGGACTAACAGCCTCGTTCATGCAGATAGGGAAAAGGCTGACCTCTTTGGGTCGTTCTATAAGACACTCTACACTGCATAACCCAGAGACCCAGAACTGCAGGACAGCTATCTTCAGGGCCTGCGGTTCCCCCGAATCTCACAAGCCACGAACGATACACTCACTTCCCCTATCACTGAGGACGAGGTGAGAGTGACTATCGCAGCTCTTAAATCACACAAGGCCCCGGGGCCAGACGGCCTCACCGCCCACTTTTATAAAACCTTTGCCCCATATCTCATCCCACACCTCACGAGCCTTTTTAATCAGATGGCAGAGACGGGCGAAGTGACCCCCTCAATGGCCAACGCAGTGGTCACGGTCATCCCCAAAGTGGGGAAAAATGCACAACTCTGTGCCTTGAACCGCCCAATAGCCCTATTAAATCTAGATGCGAAGATGTACTCCTCTATTCTTGCGATCCGGATACAAGACGTGATGCCCGATCTGATACACCCCGATCAGTCTGGCTTTATCAAGGGGCGACAGACACACGACAATATTAGACGTACAATACATCTGATTGAGAAAGCCAACAAAAAAGAGATACCTGCGGTCTTGGTGAGACTAGATGCTGAAAAGGCATTTGACCGGGTGGACTGGGCCTTCCTCTTTCGGGTCCTCATGGCTTTCGGCTTCACAGACAAATTCATCTGCATGATTCAGGCCAACTATTCCCAACCCCGTTCCCAGGTCCAGGTCAATAGGGTGGTGTCGGCTTCGTTCTCCCTAACAAGAGGAACCAGGCAGGGGTGCCTGCTGTCACCCCTGCTCTTCGCGCTGAGTATTGAACCATTCGCAATGTCCATCCGCAATAATTTGGCGATACGGGGCATACCCTTTGGGGGGGATGATCACAAAATTTAGCTTTTTGCTGACGATGTGCTCCTGACTTTGGCGGATCCATCCCACTCACTCCCTGCCCTTCAACGGGAACTAATCAAATTCGAAGCCGTAGCCGGCTTCAAGGTCAATCTCGACAAATCCTATATATTGAATCTTACATTACCGGAAGGCGAGGCGCACGTTATCCAATCCCAACCCCCCTTGCAGTGGACGAGTCGCTCCCTCCAATACCTAGGGATTCAACTGACTCAGTGGGTGGAGGGGCTTTACACAGCCAATTTCCCATCTGCACTTCTTCAAATTTAGGAGGACCTTAAGCGATGGAAGCCCCAATTCATCTCCCGGCTTGGCCGCATCCACGTGGTCAAGATGACACTGCTCCCCAAATTGTCTTATCTCTTTCAGGCTCTGCCCATAGACTTGGACTCGACCTTTCTGCCCAAAATCAAATCACTACTCACGAAGTTCATTTGGCAGGGGGGACGGGCCCGATTATCCTTTTCCATTCTGAGGCAGCCTAGAACGAAAGGAGGGGTGGGACTGCTGGATATAGGCCTATATTACAAAGCGGCGCAATTGCGAATTGTGACGGAATGGTTTAAACGAGAATCAGGGAAGCACTGGCTTCATATGGATAGGGGGCTGGCGGGGAGGACAATCTGGGATCTGATTTGGAAAGCAAAGAGGGAAAGACCAGTGAATGTGTACATTAGCACCCCCACGTGCACCGTTCTGAAGGTGTGGGACTCCATCTCAGGAAATGAGGCGTGGACCACGTTCCCTTCCCCGTACACCCCGATCCACTTTAACCCGGTCTTTCCACCTGCCTTACTCGAAGGCCCATTCGATGCCTGGAGAGAGGGAGGCTGCTTTATGCTTGACCATTTATTCCATAACTACGACATATTAACGTTTGATAACTGCAGACGGGAATTCCAATTACCGCCAGAAGAACACTTCCACTATCTCCAACTTAGGCATTGGGCACTCACTCCTCACATATGGGATAATGCCACTAGGGAGAAAACAGGGTTTGAAAAGTATGTGAGAACAGTAGGCTCAATGAAAGGGGTGATCTCCTTCCTCTACAACTATTTACTCTCCACCACACACGCAGCTCAACCTAGATACATGGCTATGTGGGAGGGCTTGCTGCAGCGAGATATACACGACGGGGAATGGGCGGCACTCTGGTCCGATATATCAAAATTCAATCACTCCCTTGAGCTTAGGGAAGCACATTTAAAAACCCTAATGGATTGGTACCTGTACCCTGCCAAACTTAACAGACTCTTCCCAAACACGTCAGATAGATGCTGGAGGGGCTGTGGGCTTCTGGGGGATTTCCAACATATCTGGTGGGATTGCCCCACCATCCGCCCCTTCTGGGAAGAAATCTTGGCTCAACTTAAAACCATGTTGTGATATCCTATACCGACTACTATGGCGGAGGTCCTCCTAGGACTACGGGATCCCTCTCTAGAACACCAGACCAGGTCCGACAAAGCCATCATGTGGACATGTATAGGTGCAGCGAAAGTAGCGATCGCAGCGGCATGGAAGAGGAAGGCAGCCCCTACCATCTCCGTTTGGCATGCGCTACTCTGGAAACTCCTCTCACTAGAAAGAATGGCGGATATATTCCGCGACGATTATAAAAGCTTTGAACATAAGTGGGGCCCTCTAGTCGCCTTTCTTACACGGGGCCTACCGCTGGCGGTATGCCCCCCGTCTACTAGAGACATGCATCTCTTTCAGTTTTAACATCCCACGCTTCTGCCAGGCCATACACCTAGCCATCCCTAGTAGAGTAGTCACCACTCACCTTGTTAGTGGGAGGGGGGAGGGCATCAGGGGGTTATAGGGTTAATCTTTCTGTTTTGTTTGTATGTTTTTTCTCTCTTTTGTCTACATTTCTCTTTTTCCTTGGAGCACCCTCCCGGCTGGAAGGCTGGAACGCCAAGTTGACACGTCGCTATGGACTGTGAAACCACATAGTAGAGGAAAGGACATAATACACCTCTGAACTTTTTGAAACTGTACAGTTCCCTAGAGACTGTCCCTTTTCCACAGTCTGGCTTAACAGCGTACGGGTGGTGGCCCTCAGCCTAGCCCTCATGTGTCTTGTTGTACGGTATCACATGGCACTGTTGCTCCTCTCATTGTAAAGGTAATAATGTTTACTTAACAAAATGCCAATAAACACACGTTTTACAAAAAAACGCACTCTAACCCAACTTCGCGATATTCTCAACGATTGCCCGGACCGGTGATGTGATAAAAAACACACGCTAAGGCCCGTTTTCTGGAACTTAAGACCAGAAAAAAGGAGGTCTTAAAAATGGTGATAAATAACAGTATATAAGGGAGACCAGCCCAGAGCCTCATCTGAAGACCCACTGATGCCATGGAGGTGCTAATCATGCAGCTTGGAGCACTAAGAAGGCCACAACAACCACCGCCACTGCCACCTCCCCCAGGACCACCACTGAGGCTGCGCCAAATAAGACAGCGGGTCCATTGCCGACGCCTCAGCCTCACAGACCTAACGCTAGAGGATGTCATTGCCCACTACAGCCTCAAAAGGACATCCATCCTCCGCATCCTGACCCAGATAGCCCACAGGCTGATGGCACCAACACAGCGGAAAACCAACATCCCTCTGTAAACAAAGCTGCTGGCTGTGCTGCACATGTTGGCCTCTGGTACCTTCCAACCAACAACTGCCAGAGTCGGAGGAGTCTCACAGCCAGCCCTTTCAAAGTTCCTCACAACTGTCTTGGATGGCATCATCAGCCTGATACCCCAGCACCTTCACTTCCCCAACACTGCACAGGAACAGCTGGAGACCAAGCAAGGGTTCTACACCATAGCTGGCTTCCCGCATGTGTTGGGGGCAATTGACTGCACACATGTCCTACTTGTGCCTCCTGCCGACACTGCACACATATACCGCAACAGAAAGCATACACATTCCATCTATGTGCAGGCAATAGTGGACTACCGGGGCCTGTTCACCAATGTCGTAGCCAAGTTCCCAGGCAGTGTGGTTGATTCCTACATCTTCCACCAGTCCATCATCAACCAGCGCTTTAAGGATGGCACATATGGAAATGCACTGCTCGTTAGTAAGTACTAACTGAACACAGCACACACCTCAACTCCACAATCATGGAACTCACAACTGTGAGAATGCACATGTTCCAAACTCACATATAACATGCCAATCAACATGCCCACCTACCAGACACGGTATAGAAAACAATGGTCCTAGACTAATTGCTTTAGGAAGGTATTCATTAAGTCAAAATCTATGAACATGATATACATAGAACTCAAGTTACATCATAAGTGTACCCCTGGAGCAACCCTCTTTTCTGTTTTGAAACGTTCCCTACAGTGATCTGTTATAATAACTGTGAGATTAAACAGTCACTATTGAAGCTATTTATGGTGCTTGTGTTTTTTTTTGAGGATATACTGATTTGAATTGAGAAACTACTGGGGTACACTTATGATGTAACTTGAGTTCTATGTGTATCATGTTCATAGATTTTGACTTAATGAATACCTTCCTAAAGCAATTAGTCTAGGACCATTGTTTTCTATACCGAGCATTACCCAGGTCCATGGACTAGTATGGGTCACCCCATTATTTTGTAATGGCACCTACCAGACACGACAACACAAGTAACTGTGGTAACTGGGGCCAGCCATGTAGACAAACCATCCCCAAAGGCATAGCCCCTCTGCCACACAATTGCAAATGTGGGGAGAGGTGGGAACCAAGTATGTGCGATGGAGGTACTCGACCTACGAAGAAAGAATGTACACAAGGCCGAGTATGGCAGTGGTGTGCTGGACAGTCTTGAGTGTGCAGAGCTCAGACATGTCCATGTGGGCATATAGTGCATTTCCGTTGTCCAGCCTGATTGCAATGACAGCGTTGGTGACTGTCCTACCTGACGGGGGGTGGGAACCATGTGAAGGTAGCATGGAGGATGCAGAGGCTGTCGAAGCAGCTGCAGGCCACTGCGTAGACCTGTTTGTATATGGAGAGGGAGGAGCCCAGTACAATGCCTAGGTACCTAGAGTTGTCAGGGGGGGCTGCCGAAGGCGGTGGCCCACCAGGTGTTGCCACATGCTGATGGGGTGGTCACAAGGATGAGGACTAATGTCTCCTCTTTGTAGAGCACCCCCCAGCTGTTGAACATCCATGTTGCAACTTGCTGCAATCCTCCCTGGAACCCCAGTCTGGTGTGTGTGGGCGCCTTGTTGAGGGAGAGTATGAGCTAGGTGTCCTTGTAGGTGGTGATGTCCAATGGTTCCCTTCATGTAGCTCCAGTTCTACTCCAGGCATCTGCAGTTGCATCTGTCATCTTGGATGTTGTTGGTGACCGAGGTGGCATTCATTGCACGCTGTATGTTGGAGTTGCATATTGGGGCAAGTGTGTATGCGCAGTTGGAGATACATGTGTGGAAATTCTGACCAGGGCTGTTGGCGTTGCCTGCAGCAGTGTGGGTGCTGCTGTTGATGGTGGAGTGTACCAGATCCTCGGTGACTCTGCTCCAGTAACTCTGTGTGGCACCGGCTGTGGGTTTGGGTGTCATGGGGTATCACGACGAGGAAGTGTATGCTGTGCTGGTCACACCATGGGCGTTGAGTGGTGTTGATGAAGTGGACGCAGTTTCCACAGGTGAAGATGGGCTCAAAGGTGTGCCCTGCCTTGTGGCTCAGTGTTGAGAAGAGTTGGCTCAGTTCGATGTTAGCAAGCATCTGAGAGAGGGTAATAGATTTGGAGTTCTTGTGGTATGTGAGGTGGAGGCTCCGCTCATGGATAAGTACTTAGTCCATGGAGTAGATGACGTGGCGTGTGATGATGTTGATGGTGATTGCGAAGCGTTCCCGCCCTCTGTGGGCCCTGCAGGTGAGGGTGCCGTTGACTGTTGCTTTGTGGCAGGTCTGGATTGGAAACTGCAGGTGTTGGGTGATGGAGAAGGTCTAGTGGCAGCGGCAGCAGCTGAACAGAATGTGAGCCATGTCTGGTGTGGCCCATTGGAATCTAAACATTCTCCTGGCGGTGACTGCGAGGAGTGCGGATGAGTGGTAGCGCTAGATGTTAGGAGAGCCAGGGACCCTGCTGGTGTAGGTGTTAAGCTTGCGGACATGTGCAGACAGGCCTGACATTGGTGTGCTGTTGGAGTGCTAGTGATGCAACCGCGCAGCGCATACAAGTAAATAGGCTCGGGGGGAGGGACGAGCAGCTGTGAGGCAATGTAATTTGCATTGATGCTGGTCATTTTGTCAGAAGCTACACATGGCAAACATTAATCCCAAAGTAGCACCAATCACACACCAAAAAACTATTAACACTGCCCACACAGCATGCATATCTACTAATGGACACATCTCTCCATAACATGTTACAGGTGACCAAGGATATGCACTCACCCCATGGATGATGACACCCCTCCGAGCCACCAACACCCAGGCCCAGAGGCAGTATAATTTGGCCCTTGGACGCACCAGGGGAATTGTGGAGCGCACATTTGGCGTGCTAAAGTCATGTTTCTGGTGCCTTGACATCACAGGTGGAAGACTGTTGTACTGCCCAGAAATAGTGTGCAAGATTATCATAGCATGTTGTGTATTGCACAATATATGTGTACGCACCAATGCCGCATGGATCCAAGTGCCAGATGCACCGGACGATGCTCAGGATGATGAGGAAGATGAGGCAGGTGGAGCACACCCCACAGCTTCTGCAGCAGGAACAGCCCGAAGGAACAGAATCATAAACAATTTCTTCACCTGAGCACATCACATCGTGACTGTCCTTAGCAATCATATATCAGTTCAAAATGACCCCAAGCACAGTATATGTAAATAAAAAACACTACACACATACCCTGTGTGCATGTTTCTCCTCCACATGAGTACATCACTCTGACAAGTGTAAGTGTAACATTAAGTGGTAACAATATCACAATTTTAAACTGATGGTGGATATGTCACCTCTGAACAGAGATGCTGTTTAGGGTGACATTTGTTCTAAAGTAGACATGTTAGGGTGTCAAATGTGGTACGAAATTATACTGTTCAGCGTGTCATATGTTGATAAGAATTACATATAGGGTGTCAATAGTGGTAAATTATGAATAACAGGGTGTCATTTGGGGTCACATATAAAATTTAGGGTGTCATTTGGGGACAAATATAAAATTAAGGGTGTCATCTGGGGTCAATTATGAAATTTAGGGTGTCATTTGGGGTCAAATATAGTTTTTCATGGTGTTCTTTGGGACAAGAAATGAAATTTCATCTAAGACTGTTCATCTGTGTAAGAATTTGCACTTAGCGTGCAAAACTGGCTGCATTTCCGAAAATGCGATGTATTTTCCATACTAGCGATGGGAAATACATCGCTAAACACATTGAACTATACAAAATGTTACCCCAAAGCCTTTTTGCGTGCAGATTTTCATCGCTATGTCAAAAAACGGGCCGCAAACACACAGGAAGTGATGTCTGCATGCTTCCTGTTTACTGAAGGAGTGCTGTGCACTTTCACTTTCTCTTTTGAGCACATTGCTGGTTATTGTGGAGAGTGCTGGAGGTGTTTGGTGGTGTGTGCTGCAGATTGGTGATTTGGAAAGTGTTGCTGTGTCCTGTGTCCTGTCGATAGTGTCCCTGTGAAGTGTGGTGTACTCTTTTTTTACGTGTTTTATTGTCTCTTGTCCTCAATCTTGTCGGGTGTTTGTCTTGGGGTAGTTAACTTACTTTGTAGCTGTTGGGTCTGTTATATTGGGTTTTGATGTGTGGCAGTGGGTTTAGGTGTGTGCAGGGAGATGGTGGGAGTGGGTAGGGAGGGCAGGATGTCCGAGGGAGCATTGGGGGGCTTCTTCTGGTTGATACATTTTTAGCTGCCCCGGATGGTGGAGATGGGAGGCCGTATCCTCTCCTGATTTGACGTCACGGTGCGGGGGGTCAGGTGGGAGCGTGTGAGGGTGAAGATGCAGCGTGTCTTTGGGGTGGACCGGACTGTGCGCCAATGGAAGCACCGCTGGCAGGATTGCCTGGCCTGAGAGGGTGACCTGCTGGACCACCTGGGAGTCATCGTTGGCCTACAGTGTGGTAAGTTTAAACTCCAAATTTAATTATGAACACTGTAATGTAAAGCCAGAATTTTCGTGTGTGACACACTGGTGTCCAAGTGCAAAAATGTGGCAGAGTGAGGCGGGAGACGTCATGCGTTCACGCCTAACGTTGGCACATCATAAACACAATGCTGCATCATATTGACAAGCATAGGGTGCAGGTTGGTGTTATCCACTGCGCTGGTGCAACACTTAGCACTGTAGTGCCAAGGCTGGCACCATTGTGCAATACTGCGTGAAGGACAAAGATTGTTTGTGCACAGTGAGGGTGACTGTACATGAACAGTCCAAGGCATTGTTTCTGGGACCTGTGTGCCGCACAAAAAGAAGTGTACAAATGCTGTGCACATGAATATTGGTGCGTTTGCTATGCTTCCATTGTACATAGGCTCCGTGTGACAATGTCTGAAACATGTACAATAGCTCAAAGGTAATAGGACATCTCCAGAGTGTCATACACCACCAACACTTGTTGAATACCCTTGTGCGATCAGCAGCAAGGCAATCGTACACAGAGCATGTATAACATCATGTTGCGTGTAGAAATGGGGTCTTGTGAATGTGTCACACAACTAGAATGCGCAAGTCTGCTAGCATTGTCGTCTTGTTTGGCCCGACTCAGCATTCACAGATCTTGTGTGAATGGCAGGCAAAGTAGACCTAATCATTTAGCAAATATGTCACGCAACAGTACAGTTACGGAGCATTGTCTGTAATGGTGATTATATGTATGATGAATATGACACATGTAATTTCACGTCTGATACCAACACATATTAGGTTTTATGTCTCACAGCTGGAGGACCTCTCATCACGCAGGGGGACATCGACAAGTTCAAGGACCCACACGCCACTGGTGAGTCATCATATATTGGCATAGTGCGGTGTCATGAATGGCTGGCTAAAACAAGTGACGGCGTAGTATGCAGTATGGGTGTGTATCACATGTACCTTGCCTACAGTGTGATGATGTTTTGTTGAAGTCATAAGTGTGTATGAATCAGTAGGTTAAGGTGGAGCTAGGCTTTTGTCTTCCAGTTGTATCTTTGCACATCCCCAGTCAGTGATACACAAGTAAATTAGGTCTATGGGTTCTGTCACTACAGCACATGCATGTGGATGACAGAGCGCACTGATAGGATAGAAGACATGTAAGTGGTGTAGCTGATGAGTATCAGCAGACATGGAATGCATGTTCATCCTTGACTGAGATGACTGTGCAAGTGTGCCCGATCATGCACAAGGAGGCTGTGGTTTTCAGGCTGTGCATGCTCAGACACAGGTCGGCAAAGTAATTTTGCAGTTATGCTGCATACCAGCTTCACAGAAGTAGCAGTGCATAGTTCTGAGCCAAGCATATCAATGGCACGTTCCACAAATACCTAGCAAAGATGGCCCTAAGAATCACATAGGCATGTTTGGCCACTGCAATGGTGTTGTCATGCTTCCTCCTTGGGGTAATTCCCTAGTCAACTCTGGCTCACGTGAATGAGCCCCTCTGTACAATTTGGTGACATTACTCCGCATGCATTTACCACGCATGCTTTAGTCCTGCATTTATTGCTCTGCCATATATTTTTCAATGCAGGCCTCTACAACGCTATCTGTGAGAATGCATTGCCCATTATAACACAATAACCATTATGACTCCAGGTTGACGTTACAATGGGGAATGCCTTGTAACAGTTTGCGTTGTGAAGGACTGCATAGTTAAATTTACTACGGAGTGACAATAGTGGATCCAAGACATGCATGATTGACAATTCATATGAAACGATGTTTCCCCCTCTGGGCAGCAACGCGTCACCTATTGTGAAGTAGTGGTGGAGAGAGGCCCAGCGCCTCATGTACAAGTCAGTGTTCAGCCACCTGACGTGTTTCCATGTGTGCTGCATGATGCAGCACAGATGAAAGTGTGAGTAGGGCTGTCCCAGTATTGCTCCTGTGCCGGTAGGGTAACCTTCCTACACATTAACAAGCCCCCCCTGCACACAGACACCCTTGCACTCTTGTACAAGAGTGCCTGTGTTTGTGCAGACTTGATGCACTGCACACAGTCGCTGGGGGACACGCAGGGCTGCACATGAGCATTGTACATATGATGCTGCACCGTGTTGCAGGAGAGGATGAGGGTGGCGCTACACACGGAGGGATAATGCCTCCCTCCTCCGATTCCTTGTACATGTCACCCTCAGTCAGGGTATGTCACAGCACCATCATTTGACACTGACAGTCTCATTTGGTTGTGACTGTGCATGTCCCATGCCATGCACTGGCATGTCAGTCTCCCCAGCATGTAGTCACTCATCCTGGATTCAACATTTTGTTGTGCAGGTCACTCTCTGAATACACATAGTTGAGCCAGAGTGTAGGCTCCCATTTTTAAGTGATCTTGTATGCCAGATTTGAATGGAGAACATTGACATAGTCCAAAGGACTCACAATTTCCCATTGTTCATATTTTACAGACAACATGACGCCAGAGGAGTCCCACGCCTTCCAGGTGAGGAAGGACCAGTACCTCCTTATAATGAAGGTCGCAAAAGGGTACAGCAACATGGAACGGAGGTACCAGGAAGACCGGGAAGCTGGCACTTGGAAGTTGGTGCCCGAGGTAGCAACACGTGGGAGAAGCAGTGGCACACAGGCCATCCCAGGACCCTCTGGCATCAGTGGTGGGTCCCAGCGTGAACAGGCAGTGTCCCATCCCCCTACAACCTCACACACACAGGGGACAATGCCACCTGCACCTGCCGATCAGGTTGTGACTTTCACTTTGTGGACAGGAGGACTCTGATGGACAACAATGTGATGCTGGCAGAGATTAGGAGGGAGATGTTCGAGCAGACCAGGCTCATGGAGGACATTAAGAAAGCCCTGGGACTACCATGATGCTTGCCCATGTAGAGCCCCATCCCCCTCTTCTCCCTTCCCCCAATGTTTAATCTAGTATTTTAGGTAGTGTTAGGTAAGTATTTTAAGTGTTAGGTAGTGTAGTTTTAGTGTAGGCATAGGTAGTGTTAGATTTTAAGGTAGTTTTAGATTATTATTATTATATAGTATTTGTGGATAAGTTTCCTTTTCCTTTGGGTGGGGGGTTGATGTCTTTGTTGTTTAAAAAAATCTAAAAGAATATACAAAAAAATATGTCTTTGTGTAGGTTAAGTGTGTAGTTATTTTGTGTATAGCTTAGATGTCTTTGTCCTGCCTCATGATGTGCCTTAAGGGAGGGAGGGGGGTTGATGTATTAGATATGTTGTTGCGTGTTTAGGATTAGTTAGGGTAGATAGTTCAGGCACTTTTTCACTTTATTCTAGTTAGTTAGTTTAGTTTAGATTAGTAGTAGTTATGATTATTGGTAGTTTAGGAACGATACATTTTGTAATTTTATAATAAATGGTTACTAGTTTTGATTTCTGCTTGCACTTATGTCAGGGATGATGGGGTGGAGGGTGGCTTTTCACCTTGTATGCATCTCATATCATCACTGGACACTCCGTTGAATGTGTAAGTGTGGTCATGACATGTTACTTAGCAGGATGGATTGTGTCAGGATACCTTAGATGTGAGCACAGTAAACTTGCATGGATAACAGGGTGGCAAGTAGGATTTACGGCCTAGTCTAGGGGCAGTTGTTTGTGAAGTTATACATCTTAAGTGTGACTCACGGAGTTGTACAGCACATTGTTGCCCATTTACAACACAACGTAGGGACATGGCACTGAGAGGATATTGTAGTAGCTACTGATATGTTGTTGCGTGTTTAGGATTAGTTAGGGTAGATAGTTCAGGCACTTTTTCACTTTATTCTAGTTAGTTCAGTTTAGATTAGTAGTAGTTATGATTATTGGTAGTTTAGGAACAATATATTTTGTAATTTTATAATAAATGGTTACTAGTTTTGATTTCTGCTTGCACTTATGTCAGGGATGATGGGGTGGAGTGTGGCTTTTCACCTTGTATGCATCTCATATCATCACTGGACACTCCGTTGAATGTGTAAGTGTGGTCATGACATGTTACTTAGCAGGATGGATTGTGTCAGGATACCTTAGATGTGAGCACAGTAAACTTACATGGATAACAGGGTGGCAAGTAGGATTTACGGCCTAGTCTAGGGGCAGTCGTTTGTGAAGTTATACATCTTAAGTGTGACTCACGGAGTTGGACAGCACATTGTTGCCCATTTACAACACAACGTAGGGACATGGCACTGAGAGGATATTGTAGTAGCTACTGTTATCCATCATGGAGATGGATGTATGCGCCGGGTACCACAGATTGAGTCATAGCCCTGCATCTCACATGCTCCTGGCGCTGAGTCCATCTACATTGCACAGACCTGGCACACTTGCTGCGTAGTGCAAGTGTGTCAGATTCATTTGAATTATATGTTCCTGTGCATGGAGGCTGAACCTCCGGGCCATGCAAGTAGTAGTCTTTCTGTGGGTCCATTGTGAACTGCATATGGCAGAACAGTGGGCCTGATTCACATAAGTCAACTGAGAGTAAGTCATGCGTTTACGTTTTCTGGTATTCACAACTGGCATTTAGGAGTAGTACAGTTAGATGTACTGACTTCACTTCTCCTAAATGCCTTTTGTGAATCACTAAAATTGGAAAGTCATGATTTTGTCACCTTTAACATTTTTGTGCGTGCACACACTTCTGCTGCACACAAGAGGTGAAATGTTGCATTGCTCCCTGTAGTGCCAGTGTCATGGCCACTTCTCCCAGCTGTTACCTTTTGGCATTGGCTCATAGTGATGCCACCCTTGAAATGGTGGTACTGCTTCTGACTATATGCTCAGTGCAGTGCACCACACATCCCTTGTCACATTGCCCTAGCCGCTCACAATGGTCACAGCATGTGAGGGTTCCAAAGTCAGTAAGCATTGTTCGTCCACAGGAAGGGGCTGACTGACGCCTTACACTTTGGGGTGAGTCCTGATTGCCAACTCTACTTCACTGAGGCAGACATTGTGGTTCAATTTGTGGCTGGTAGACATGTGCCCTTATGTATCTTCATCAATGTGTATATGGTGTGCTCCATCTTGGGATGTGACATGCAATGTGCACCATCACAACAGGCTTCGTCCACCCTGTAGAGTGTGAGTAGATATGCCAAGAGATATTCTTTTTGCAATTGTGAAGGGGGACACTACTTGTGGCCTGCAACAGACTTTGACTTTTTTACACACATTCCTATTTCCTTCATGGATGTGGGGCTGAGTTGGGATATTGCTAGATTGTTGTATTGGAGCAATGGGGGCACAGCTGATTCACACATACCCGGTCATCTCACTGTCTATCTGGATCACAATAAAACATGTACATTTGTACTATTTCCTGGGTGTACCTTTTGGTGGATTCACTGATCCTACATTTCAACAGACTGCTATACTGGATTGGTCATGGACAACGGACATCTGTGTGACTTCAAAATATTTATTCACATGTCTGTTGACATAGTTGGAGACTGGACCAGTACTTGGCCATGCAATCCCCACATTACATTGATGCCCAGTGGAGGGCCAGACAGAGTCCTTTAGTGTTGACAAGTCCAAAGGATGAGGAAGAGTTCAGTCAGCAGTCTGATTGCTGTGTCATTGGTAACCAGACAAAATATGGCAGTCGAGGTCCAAGGTGAGTGTCACACAGTGTATCGGGGGACAGTGGAAGGTGATATTCCGGGGCATGATGCTGAGCCCAGAACCAGAACCAAGTAGAAACTGGCCATTTGTCATAGATGAATGCTACTGCTTCCTTCTTTCCAATAAGGCAGAATCATCAACATTTTCATCCTCTGATATGTCATGTGCCTCACATGTGGGTGGTGGTAGATTGGCTGCAGCATTGTGAGGCACTGAAACATCAGGGGGCGGAGATGTGGATGTAGAAGCAGCAGCAGCAGCATTCATCTGCTTCAGACCTTGCTGCAACAATGCAGTGATGAAGATCTGTGGGGCATGGAAGATTCCAGTTACATCTCGCTGGTGTGCAGCCGTGGCAGCCATTTGTTCTGCCTGCATCCGCTCCATGTTCTCCATTATCCTCTGCATGTGGCCCAACTCCTGGCTGACATCGCTGGAGCCACTCTGACTGGACAGGTGTTCCTGTCTCTGAGTCATGACTATAGCGATGTCAGCCATGGAGTGTTGGAGAGCATTGAGCAGACTGTGGGTGTCCGTGATGTTTTGTAGGTGGTCCCGGATGTAACTCAGACACCCACGTACGGAATCAAGTTTGGCCACCAGGCTGTCAAACCCCACCCGCACCTGATGAGCCATCTCCTGCTGGACCTCTAACACATGGCGTTAGAATGCCAGTGGTGGGTCCTGGAGGTCCTGGGAGACAGCCGTGGTGGTAGGTGCTTGCTGCTGTGTGGTTTGTGCAGGGGGTGGAGTTTGCACGATGCAGCTGGGTTGCCCTTCTCCTGGAGATAGGGTGCTGATGGAGTGTAGCAGAGTGTGGAGGGTGTCCGTGTTGATGGTGGCGAATTCCTCCTCTTCATCAGTGAAGAGTGGGACAGGCTGCTGTTCAGGAGGTGATGTTTTTCTCTCTGCAATGTAAAGGGGAGATGCAGTTTAAATGTGTGTTTCATGTATGATCATGCATTGGATGAGTTTACAAGCAGACTGCATGACAATGTACATTGTGACTGTTTGGGAGGAGATGCCTATTTGTTGCGGGATGTTGACTTTTTCTACTACATCACGGATATGAGGTTGTACTTGTACATTGTCATCTCACAGTTTACAGCTATGACAAATGTGATTGGCCAGTTTATACACACAAGCGGCACCAGTTGTGTCCTCTGTTCAGTTGTGAAAGTGATGCAGTTTGTCCCACATTTTAGTCAATATTGATGAGCTCCGATTTTTATGTGTGTGCGCTGCATTGTGGGATACTCGCCCAATCAGCTTTGGTTTTACTACCCCTTATCCCTTTCAGGCAGCGAGCCTTCACTTCTGTGCATTTACAATGCTGAGATGTTGCAAGCTGGGGTAAATATGTGTCTTGGTCAGAGTTGGGACACTTGTGCATTGTTTGTCAGCAGATGTCTTGTTTAACTCAGGGGTTGTATGTACACGAGGATGTGTCAGAGTGTGACCTGCTCCTTTAACCCCTTCCCTGCTCATGACGAGCTCAGCTCGTCATGCCTCACAGTGGGCGTGTGCGCATGATGAGCTGAGCTCGTCACGACCACGCCGCGATCGGAATGTCCAGCACCTGGGCGGAATTCCGATCGCAGCGAAGGCGTTAAGGATGTGGTCCACATTCAGCCACCTCAGTGACGTGGCCTGCACCATGTTGAGATGTTTGGGGTGCAGGCATGCTATTCATCATGCACTGTCACTTGCCTTGTCAGTGTGGCTCACAGACCCGCACCTTTGCTGTGTACTGTGCATGTGTTTGTTGCGAGATTAGTTATGTGTGAGGAGGGCCCCCTTTAGGCGCATTAGCTACTAAGGCCTACTTGCTGTTTCAATGTGTGCTGCACTATGCTGTACACATGTGCATCCAGGTAGCTTTGTCTATTGTGATTTGTCTTGTGGGCATGTCGTCAGTCATGATTTGTCTTGCATGTATTGCTTACTGCCCTCCTGTTGGCTTACCCGTTGTGAGTATGGTGCTGCATGAGTTTCTATTGTTGTTGCTGGCTGGACAGACAGTGTCAACATCCATTACCCTCAACGTTGACCCCACATGTGGTGTGTGACTGGGCCTGGATTTGATGGATGTAGATTTCTTAATGGGCATTTGTGGTGCTCAGGCCTTGTCACCGCCACCCTCCCAACAGATGCAAATGTCAGTGTGATGTGTGTTTGTGTATGTGCCACGCAGCTGGTCACATGGATGATACATGCTGTCCTGGTTACGCATATTCAATGCATGGCTTTACGTGTGGGTGATAACAACCATGACTGCATATTTGTTCACTGACACAGTTGACTTACCAAACAGATAGGTTTACATGCACATAATGGTGTAATGGGCAACTCACACCAGGACTGATGTGGAATGATGTTTTCTATATGGCAGATGTGTACACTTGAGAGTGGAGGTGTGCAAATCGAGCTAAGGGGTGAGTGTGCCATTTGGCTAGTTGTCATTATTTGTTGCAACTTTGCTATCCTTGCTTGTTGTCATACTTTGGTTGTCATACTTCTTTACAGGGACATTGGAGTTCTGTGAGTCTGGCACACATACAAGTCATGCAGTACAGATTTGGTTGACACATTCCTGATATGCATTTTACCCGCACTGTGGTGTTGTAGGCATAGACCCCCTGCTCATTGTATTACATCACCTTTTGAGTGAAGTCTGCTGTTTGTGTGCATTGTGAGATATGCACCTTTGAGCCAGTAGGCTGCATGATCAGTTTGTTGTGACATTGCATGTGTTTCTGGTATGCAGACTCACTAGATGGTTTCTCACTGGGTGTACGCACAGTGACGGCTCACAGTGGGAGTGCTGCGGGGCGGTGGTGTGGTGCGGTGGTGCGGTGGTGCGGGGAGGGGGAAGGGCAGGATGGGGGTAGTGGAGTTGGGCACACGACAGGCTGGAGTTAGATAAGTAAATGAAAGAATTGAACTATTTACCTTGCACTTGCTGCATCGCAAGGTAAATAGTTAGAATTATTTATTTACTTACCTAACTCCAGCCCGTCGTGTGTCCAACTCCACTACCCCCCATCCTGCCCCTCCCCCACCCTGCACCACCGCCCCGCACCACCATCCCGCAGCACTCCCACTGCGAGCCATCACTATGCACACAGGACTGCATCTCATGGACAAGCCGGCGGACACATTTACTGGAGTTGTGGCAGGATGTCTACATGGCCCCCTTGCCTCAACAGCACGCATATACAAATCGTCTGCACAGGGCTGCATCTCTCTGATACTAAACATGAGGATGCACTGTGTGTGACTGATCATGTGCATGAGTGGGCATGCCACCACTGATGTCAGCAGACATGCAGCATTGTGCACGTGTGTCTGCGTTGTGTGCAAGATTGTGTATGTGCAGTTGTGTCCCCCTTGATGCACATGCACATTCTTGCACACAACTCTGACATACGGGCACATGCATATGCGTGGTGTGGAGGCAAGGGGGCCATTTTGACAGCCTGCCACATCTCCAATCAATGTGGGCCTTTGCTCTTTCACGTAGCCCTTATTTTGTGGTCTGATATGATACTTGGACTATATTTGTTTGACTTTTCTGTGCACATTTCCAGGTCTGTGAGTCCACCAATATGTGTCTTGCAATGTATTGGTTGAGTAGGGTGATATGTGTCTATGCCACCAGGGCCAAGGGGATCCGGGACATGATCCACAGTCATTGTGGGTGTGCACTGCGATATATTTAATTGTGCATGAGTGCCATTGGGCCCATCTTCCCCCGTCCCCCCAGTCCATAGTTGGTACTCACCCTGTTGCTGTTGTGTCTGGTCGTGTTAAGCAGTATCCTGTCCCGGAACTCCAACCACCGTCTCCTCGCCAATGACTTGGGACACCTGTTCCTCCAACGCATCCAGCTCCTCCTGTGGTGCTGGACTCCCACCTCCAGTCTGCATTGCTGCTTTCAGGTTGGCTGCAAGTTTCAGCTTGGTCTTGCGCTTAACATCATGCCAGCGCTTCTTGCAGTCGTCCACTGTCCTCCTCACCTCTCCGACAGCATTCACCTTGTCCACAATGGGTTGCCATATTGCATTTTTGGTTGCCAAGGACAAAGTGGAGGTGACAAAAAGTTGCTGTTGGTGTTCTGTCACCTCCGCAATCAGGACCTAGTTTTCCTGCTGAATGAACCGCATCTTCCTCTTCTCCTTGCCATTCCCCTGGGTCTCTGGCTGGTCCTCCTGGGTGTTTGTGGGGTTGTTGTTGGCCTCTGTGCTGGGTCCAGCTTCCTCCATGGTTCGTCTCAAATGTTTCTGCTTTTTTTTGGGTGTTTGGTCTGCTTAGTGGGCGTTTTATAGTGATTTTTCCCACCTAACGTGAAAAATACAAGCCTGGAGCTAATTAACGATCAGTTTCTGATCGCTAATTGTCCCATCGCCACTTTTTTCACGTTAGCGTCAGGATTTTTAACATCGTCCCGCTAATTTTATCGTTGACATTTTACCCGGTGTAGGGAAACTATCGCCTGTTAGCGGCGTGTTGAGAATACGCCGCTAACGCGGCGATAGTTTCCTGCGGTACACGTCGTTAAGAAAATTATCGCTAACCGAGGTTAGCGATGATTATCGCCATTTCTTGAGAATATCCCTGAGAGTTGGATGATGCCCTGAAAGCTGTATCATGACTATAGTCAAGGAAATCAGATGAGTCGACCAAGATGGCTAAAGGGCTGTGGTGACAGATAATCCGATTTTCCATAAATTATTGTCCTTTGCAAAACGAACCATCAGACAATGCCAACCCTCTTATATCTGTTTGGAGTACGATGGTGACATTTATTTGATCCAATCGCTCTTTCCACTCGTGGTGAGTGATGACCCAGTTGGTTGAGGAGTGTGGGCCCAGGCTGCTTGGATTTTTACCAAAATCCGTCTGATGAAAATATACATGTGTATATTTTTGCATGATAACATTGAAATTACAATCGTCTTCGAGGAGTACGCCTTGAACTTCCAACAGTTTCACGTTTTCTAGTACAAATTCGAGAGCATTTGTGAATTTCAAAAAGTTTTTAAATCTACATCCATGTGACACAGAAAACATTCTCCTTTCCTGTGAAGCTAGTTTGGAGGATCATCCATCAAGGAGTACTCACGAGTGGAGTTTGCTACAGTCTTTCTCACTTAGTCAGACCCAAGAGCTGTGATGGACTTTTCAACAAACCACAGTCGTGGCATATTTAAGGGATTTTGAGATTCAAAGGTCCCCCCAACCTAATCATGGACAAGTACAGGATTGCTCGAGGCTTGTTCCTGCAAAGTCTGCATTCAAAGGTGAAAAGCAAACTATGAGCCAAATTTACTAACTTTTGGTTAACAGCAAGCTGCCTTGTGTCAAAGGGAGAGAGAAAAACAGTGGCACGCTACTAAGATATGACACCTTTTTCTCACCCCCAGCTTTGGCGTATTTTAGGATGCCATGTGCCAATGTACACACTGTTGCACCAAAGTTCAAGGGTGTGTGGATTCTAACAAGCATAGGTTTTGTACTTGAAGGGGACCATTCCAGGACAAATACTATGCTTTACATAGTTTAATATTTTCCTGCTTTATTCGTGTGTTGTACAGTGCACAACACCTGCAAAGTTGGAAAAGTATAGGCACTATTAAAATTTGCTTCACTGTTATGTCTGCTGCACGTCTGGCATAATTGTTTGGCACAAATCCCTGCACACAAATGTTAGATGAAAGAGATTTTCGTATAAATCCATGGTTGGTTCATGGGAATGCTTATGTAGCACCCATGGGATGCCCCATGAAGCAAAGTAGTACAAAGTAGCGCATAGCAAGGAGGCAACTTTTCAACACAACTCATGATTTGATTTGTGAAGTAAATCCCAAACCAACACTTTGTCCTGGTTTGTGTCTCTTTTGGGATGAAAACCCAGAACAAAAGTGTTTCCCTCTACCTTCATTGGGCAGATGCTTGTCCTACAAGCAATCTTAGAGACAGTACATGAATGAGAATGAGACATGAAAGAAATGCATGCCTTGTAAGTGGAGGTGAGGTTAAAAGTGGACAAGAGAATCACAGGTGGCGATTCATTGCATTTTTGGGTACTACTGATACATGTATCAGACTGGATACCCCTCGAAACAAGAGAGGTGTATCTAAAGTCACAATATATGTAACAAAATATGACATTTAATTGCCTATAACGTTGTAATGGGTTTTCAGTGAGGAATTAGTATGAGCCCCTACTATAAAACTTCTGCATAGTTGATTAAAGGAGACATGTAATTTCCTGATAATCTCATTCTGTTGTATGCTACAGGACAGGCTCCGTTTGCCAGCAATAATTGTATGCATGTGAAAAAGGCAGAGGGTACAGTTTGCACACTTTTACGAATCTGAATAAAAATTATGTAGAGATGATTGTCACCTATTTCAAATACCTCATCAAGTCACAAAAGGTTGTTTTCACCCACCTGGAAATCATGCTGTTGATAAGAACGTTTCATCAGCATTATATCCATGGGTGCAGTTTGAAGTGGTATTTGCAACAAAAGGGACCATTGCCAAATACATAATTAAGATGGCAACGGTACAGGCTCAGGTAAGTGCATTAAGAACTGGGCACTGAAACCACATCTACACAAAGTTTAATTGAATTGACCTGTTTAATTAAATTGGAATATTGGATCAATTTACTTCAACCAAATTGCTAATCCATCAGAGTACACAGCTGTTTTGGACTTCGGATTTAAGTCTTGGTTCACCTTCATTCCAGTGACAGCTTCAAAACCCTTCCTTTGATGCTACATTTAGTGGTGCAAATATGAATTTGAAGATAGATTTGATTTTTGAAGTATGTGAAAATTTTAGATGGATTCATAAAAACAAAGTTTGAAAGGTTGCCTGTATCGTATACATGTAGGGCAATGACTTGACTGGACACAGTTTGTCATATACACCTTTGCAAAATAAATTGTAAAATCTCACACTGACTTATTATCCGGCAGATATATGTACAAAGATATTGGGTGGCTAACTCATACTTTTTGACCAGTATCTCATCAAAAACATCCACCTATTTGGAGTTAAACCCCCCAGAATGGGGAATAATTGTGTATATCCAGATTTCCTGGGTAGAATTCTGCATGGAATTCCAAATTCGTGTGGTCTAATGCACACATTCATAGCAGGAATCAAGTAGATGGTAAACGAGTGTAGACTGGGAAGGTACAAGGTTGGGTTGTGAGGATCATTGTTGAGGTAAACGGAAAATGTGACCTTGCAAGGGGAGTATTACATACTACACTTTACCTTAATCAGAGGTTAGGGCCAGAGGCGGTTGTATGACTTTACAGCTCATGCCTTTACCACCCTTTTTTAGTCACCTTTATCATCCTATACCCTTACCCACCTCTAAACTCTAAAATTACATTTACCACCCTATAACCCTACCCATACTTAAACTCTAAAATATATATATATGCTCCAACAATCATCACTATGGTGGTCACATCCACCAGGCGTATGGGTGCTCTGCGGCTGGAGAGACCCCCAGCCAATATATTCAGTACACAATTTTGGTGGCTGCGAAAGAAAAGGCGGGCCCTCCAGGAGACGTTGCAGATAAAAGCATTTCTTTAATTGGAAAAACGGACCACGCCACACCTCTCTCTCTCTCTCTCTATATATATATATATATATATATATATATATATATATATATATATATATATATATATATATATATATATATATATATATATATATATATATATATATATATATATATATGCTTGAAAGTCCTTGTGGCAATGCATTTGTAGCATACAGTGAGACACAATTGAAAGAAAAAATCAAAATAGGAAAAAGACTTTGGGCATTTACAGAAAAATGCAAACTTATCAGTCATAGAAAAGAAAGACTACATTAGTCAAAACTTTTTGAAAAAGAAAAACAGCGTTTTCATCCAAAAAATTAAATAAAGGGTGTCTCACCCAAACAGAAAACAAATAAATATATAAATATAAATACAGGGTAAAAAATCCAGATATTTGATATGAGAAGGGAATTGCAAGTGCAGGTAGATACATTTACTACATATTCCCTTCTGTTGCCCAGAAGAAAAGTCCCCCATATTGCATTATGTAACATGTCAAATGGTCCAGTGACCTTGGGGGGGGGGGGGAGAAAAAGAGGGCGCAACAGGGAAACTGAGAGGAGAGGAAAGAGAATCAGGAAAAAAGGTGAAAACGACACATGTGTGAGAACACAAGAACAGCACAAAAATAGCATAAAAATAGCAAAATTGGCTACGTTAACAGTGTAACACGGGTGCTTCGAGTCGTGTAAAGCCCAAAAGCCCATGTGAAGTACAGACATCCCATACCCCGTGTGTGGAATACCAGGCAGGGGTGAGGTCATGGACAATGAGATTAAAGCAATCCGGTGGCATCTAGAGAGAGGAGACAGGAGAGAGTTTTTACAGCGTGATATGGAAATTATCACTGCAGATTTCACTGTCCTAGTAGTAGAGTGCAGGCAGAGTGGGGACAGGCTACCCAGGGGACGGATGGCGTTATCCCAAATGAACACGAAGTTCCTCATCCTGGTTCAACCCTCCCGGGTGTTTGGTGTTGAGACTGATTATGTATTTTGATTCAAGTCTTCTTAGTTCTCGTTCCCTGTCTCCACCCCGACTCTTCACGGGAATCCTGTCAATGCCAAAATATGAGATTTTTAGATTCTCAGTTCTGATTGAGCCATGTACAGTGTTGCAGTGCCTAGCCATGGGATATGTTACATCATTATTTCTAATGGCCCTCAAGTGCTCCAGGACACGTTTTTTCACCGGAAAGATCATGCTGCCAACATACTTTAAGCCGCAAACACACAATAACACATAAGCAACAAAGTCCGTGTTGCAATTGATAAAGGGTCGGATTTTGTGTTGTTTGCCATTCGGTAGGGGAACTGTCTTAACATTTGTGCTGTGGGTGCATGCCTTGCTTTTTCCACACTTGTGGAATCCTGGGAGTTCCCTTAACCATGTGCTGCTATGTTTCTGGGCAGGTTCCATCAGGCTGTAGACCAACATATCCCTCAGTGAGTTACTTCTGCGGTATGTGATATTGGCGCTAGGGGTGACTAGTTTGCCAATGATAGGGTCCAGTTTGACTAAGTGCCAATGTCTCCTGATAATCGCCTGGATCTTGGCGCATTCCGAATTGAATGTAGTGATGAGTCTGATCTCTGGTTTAGTGTCCTTCCTAGGCCTGGGTTTAAGCAAGGTTTCTCTCCTCACTCCACACACCTTCTTTTTGGCCTCTTCCACTACCATTTGTGTGTACCCTCTTTGCAGGAATCTTTCTACCATTATGCCTTCCTGTCTTTTGTAAGCATCAAGTGTGCTGCAATTTCTCCTCACTCTAAGAAGTTCCCCGTAGGGGATACTATTCTTCAACTTGGGTGGATGGTGTCTTTTGGCATGGAGGATACTATTCCAGGCTGTCTTCTTCCTGTGTAGGCTTGTCTGTATGGTGTCATTTAGGGCCTCTACTGTTTCCTCTAGGAAGTCCACCCTATTCTTGCTGGTGGTGCTGGTGAACTGAAGGTTTAACTCATTGTCAGACATAGCAAGTAGAAAATCATCAAGAACAGACTGAGGACCGTCCCATATTAAAAAGATGTCATCAATGTATCTGGTCCAAAGGACCAGATACTGTGTGTAGTCTGCAAAGCTTTCTGCCCAGACACATTCACTCTCCCACCACCCCATGAAGATGCAAGCGTAGCTCGGAGCAAAGCAACTACCCATGGCAGTCCCGGACAGTTGCCTATACCATTGCTGACCATGTAGAAAGTAGTTGTTCTCTAGGCATAAATGAAGCATCTTGAGCAGCATATTGGTGTGGTCATAGGTGGCTATTGGTCTGTCCCTAAAATAGTGTGTGCAAGCCATGATGCCCAGATCATGGTTGATACAGGTGTACAATGCTACTACATCCACTGTCGCCATGATATAATTTGATTGCCATTGGATGTCCGTGACCTTGGAAATAAAATCCATACTGTCACGACAGTATGAGGGCAGGCTACACACATAGGGAAATAAGAAGTGATCAAGAAAAATTGAGGTGTTCTCAAGGAGGCTGTCATTCGCAGAGATGATGGGCCTACCAGGTGGATTAGTGTTGTCTTTGTGGACTTTAGGTAACATATAAAAGCATGTAGAGACAGGTTTTTTAACTGTTAAAAACAACAATTCATCATTGCTCAAAAGCCCAAGGGTGTGCAATTTGGAAAGCATGTTGTGGAAACAGTCAATAGTAGAAATATATTGGCCAGCCGTAGCTTTGGCGTAGCTGCCAGAGAAATCTAGCTGTGTCTTGGCTTCGGCCATGTACTTTTTAACATCCCATAACACCACATTCCCACCTTTGTCTGAAGGCTTGATAACAAAGGTGGTGGCTTGCTTCAGGGACTTCAGTGCCGCTTGTTGGCCTTTTGTTAAGTTAGTCATGGCCTCACTGTTGTTACCAGTTTTAAATTTGAGCATGTCCCGTACCACTGCCTCATGGAAGGAATCAATATTGTCATGGGGGTGTTGGGATTAAATCTGGACTTAGGTTTAAAATTGCTGCGGCATCTCCTGCCGGTATCCAGGTCCAGAACATCCAAGAGTTCTCGCTCGGATGTCCAATCCCTATCACCTAGTTCCAGTTCCCTCAGAGAGGCCAGGCCTCCAATACCCCCAATGGAGAGGAGATTGGAGGGAGTATTCAAAGTGGCAGGGTCGCTGCTAGTCATCGCCCCATCACGCACCAACCTTGAGCCTTTGAGAGTATGGATTTTAAGGAGTTTCAGTTTTCTGGCAAACAAAAAAATGTCAATTCGGGTGCGGGGATAGTCAAAGTTACTCGTGGGGAAGTATTACATACTACACTTTACCTTAATCAGAGGTTAGGGCCAGAGGGAGTTGTATGACTTTACAGCTCATGCCTTTACCACCCTTTTTTAATCACCTTTATCATCCTATACCCTTACCCACCTCTAAACTCTAAAATTACATATACCACCCTATAACCCTACCCATTCTTAAACTCTAAAATATATACATATATATATGCTCCAACAATCATCACTATGGTGGTCACATCCACCAGGCGTATGGGTGCTCCGCGGCTGGAGAGTCCCCCAGACAATATATTCAGTACACAATTTTGGTGGCTGCAAAAGAAAATGCGGGCCCTCCAGGAGACGTTGCAGATAAAAGCATTTCTTTAATTGGAAAAACGGACCACGCCACTCCTCTCTCTCTCTCTCTCTCTCTCTCTCTCTCTCTCTCTATATATATATATATATATATATATATATATGCTTGAAAGTCCTTGCAGATGCACCCGCGCCACAAGAAAGTGCCCGCACTCCAGGTAAGTCCAAAAACAATTTATTTAAAGTAGCTGACGCGTTTCGACCGGGTGGTCTTTTCCAAAGCTAGGGAAGAAACATTGTGGCAATGTATTTGTAGCATACAGTGAGACACAATTGAAAGAAAAAATCAACATAGGAAAAAGACTTTGGGCATTTACAGAAAAATGCAAACTCATCAGTCATAGAAAAGAAAGACTACATTAGTCAAAACGTTTTAAAAAAGAAAAACAGCGTTTTCATCCAAAAAATTAAATAAAGGGTGTCTCACCCAAACAGAAAACTAATACATATATAAATATAAATACAGGGTAAAAAATCCAGATATTTGATATACGAAGGGAATTGCAAGTGCAGGTAGATACATTTACTACATATTCCCTTCTGTTGCCTAGAAGAAAAGTCCCCCATATTGCATTATGTAACATGTCAAATGGTCCAGTGACCTTGGGGGGAAGGAAGAAAAAGGGGGTGAAACAAGGAAACTGAGAGGAGAGGAAAGAGAAGCAGGAAAAAAGGTGAAAACGACACATGTGTGTGAGAACACAAGATCAGCATAAAAATAGCATAAAAAAGCAAAAATGGCTACGTTAACAGTGTAACACAGGTGCTTCGAGTCGTGTAAAGCCCAATAGACCATGTGAAGTACAGACATCCCATACGGACCACGCCACTCCTCTCTCTCTCTATATATATATATATATATACCTGAGGCCCACTGGAGGGCTGTAAAACTTTATTGATATTGGCTGTAAAATATTAAGGTGAACAGATCTGGCCGTACTGAAACGGAAGAATTGGGACTCTCACTCCCGGCATGCCTCTTACTGAAAAGTGAGTGCCTTATGGGTATAAAAGGTGATAGTTCATTCCATGTCTGCCTTAAATGCCGCCCTATGATTAAGGTGCTTGGGCACCGAAACGCGTTAGGGGAAAATATTTGTTGGGTTGTGTGCTGCCTTTCCGAAATAAATGACTCCGTGGAGTGCAACTTCAAAGCTCGGGGCTTTTCTTTGATGTAATTATCGCACGGCGCTTCCGGCCGTGGAAGTGTGCACCGCCATGTAACTGGACTGAAGGTCTGCGGGGCTGGAAATCGATTCACAGCTTCTGTGCAGCATGGAGTGATGGACATTAAAGCTGGCATGCAACCTGAGGCCCACTGGAGGGCTGTAAAACTTTATTGATATTGGCAGTAAAAAATTAAGGTGAACAGATCTGGCCGTACTGAAACGGAAGAATTGGGACTCTCACTCCCGGCATGCCTCTTACTGAAAAGCGAGTGCCTTATGGGTATAAAAGGTGATAGTCCATTCCATGTCTGCCTTAAATGCCGCCCTATGATTAAGGTGCTTGGGGCACCGAAACGCGTTAGGGGAAAATATTTGTTGGGTTGTGTGCTGCCTTTCCGAAATAAATGACTCCGTGGAGTGCAACTTCAAAGCTCGGGCTTTTCTTTGATGTAATTATCGCACGGCGCTTCCGGCCGTGGAAGTGTGCACCGCCATGTAACTGGACTGAAGCTCTGCGGGCTGGAAATCGATTCACAGCTTCTGTGCAGCACGGAGTGATGGACATTAAAGCTGGCATGCAACCTGAGGCCCACTGGAGGGCTGTAAAACTTTATTGATATTGGCAGTAAAATATTAAGGTGAACAGATCTGGCCGTACTGAAACGGAAGACTTGGGACTCTCACTCCCGGCATGCCTCTTACTGAAAAGCGAGTGCCTTATGGGTATAAAAGGTGATAGTCCATTCCATGTCTGCCTTAAATGCCGCCCTATGATTAAGGTGCTTGGGGCACCGAAACGCGTTAGGGGAAAATATTTGTTGGGTTGTGTGCTGTCTTTCCGAAATAAATGACTCCGTGGAGTGCAACTTCAAAGCTCGGGGCTTTTCTTTGATGTAATTATCGCACGGCGCTTCCGGCCGTGGAAGTGTGCGCCGCCATGTAACTGGACTGAAGGTCTGAGGGCTGGAAATCGATTCACAGCTTCTGTGCAGCACGGAGTGATGGACATTAAAGCTGGCATGCAACCTGAGGCCCACTGGAGGGCTGTAAAACTTTATTGATATTGGCAGTAAAATATTAAGGTGAACAGATCTGGCCGTACTGAAACGAAAGAATTGGGACTCTCACTCCCGGCATGCCTCTTACTGAAAAGCGAGTGCCTTATGGGTATAAAAGGTGATAGTCCATTCCATGTCTGCCTTAAATGCTGCCCTATGATTAAGGTGCTTGGGGCACCGAAACGGGTTAGGGGAAAATATTTGTTGGGTTGTGTGCTGCCTTTCCGAAATAAATGACTCTGTGGAGGGCAACTTCAAAGCTCGGGGCTTTTCTTTGATATATATATATATATACATATATATATATATATGTATATATATATATATATATTCACTGAAAAAACCATAGGTTTCAGGGGCGTTATAGTTAGTTGGACATTTCACTCGTACAAAACCATAGAAATTCCCCCGTTATAGTTAGTTCAGCTAACTATAACTCGCGCCCCCGCAATGCACTGCTGATCACGTCACATATTACATCACTCATGACTTGGTCAGTGACAAGTCCCCTTGAATCCTGAGGGTCCCTGGGGTCCAACTAGCCCACTAGGTACCTCCAGTAAGCGCCACAGAGCTGCGTTGCAGAGAGGTGTAAAAAGGGGCATGGCCTGGACCACCTCTCTGCAACGCAGGCCTGTGGCACTTACTGGAGGTACCTGGTGGCCTAGTTGGCCCACAGGGGCCCTCAGGATTGAAGGAGTATTAATTCCCCAACTTAAAACGCGCCACAGCGCGTGTTTCCACACGTCACCTCAGGCCCACCATGTACCTCCAGCAAGCACCACAGAGCTGTGTTTCAGAGAGGTGTAAAAAGGGGCGTGGCCTGGACCACCTCTCTGCAACGCAGGCCTGTGGCGCTTACTGGAGATACCTGGTGGGCTAGTTGGCCCCCAGGGGCCCTCAGGATTGAAGGGGACTTAATTCCCCAACTTAAAACGCGCCACAGGGCGTGTTTGCACACATGTCACCTCAGGCCCCGCCCCCTCCCTTCACCACAGTGCAAACGCGCCCCGTGGCGCGTTTTAAGTTGGGGGATAAAGTCCCCTTGAATTCTGAGGGTCCCTGTGGTCCAACTAGCCCACCAGGTACCTCCAGTAAGCGCCACAGAGCTGCGTTGCAGAGAGGTGTAAAAAGGAGCATGGCCTGGACCACCTCTCTGCAACGCAGCCCTGTGGCGCTTCCTGGAGGTACCTGGTGGGCTAGTTGGCCCCCAGGGACCCCCAGTATTGAAGGGGAATGAATTCCCCAACTTATAACGCGCCACAGGGCGCGTTTGCAGAGTGTTGCTGGGAGGGGGCGGGGCCTCCGGCACGATTGCGTCTTTTTTTTTAAGAAGGGGGGCCATGTGGCCCCCCTTTCTTTCCTATTTTATGGACCCCATCCCCCAGGGCCTGACCCCTATTTTTTTTTTTAAATGGAAGGGGGCCATGTGGCCCCCCTCCTGAGGCCATATTCGGCCCCGGGGACCCCATCCCACGGGGCATGGCCAGTGTTTTTTTTAATTTATTTATTTGGAGGGGGGCTGCGTGGTCCCCCTCCTCAGGCCATTTATGGCCCCGGGGACCCCCATCCCCCGGGGCCGGCCTTTGCATTTTTTTTTAAAATTAATTGTATTATGAGGGAGGGGGGACGCGTGGCCCCCCTCCCTGGCCACTTCTGGCCTCGGGGACCCCATCCCCCGGGGCCTGGCCTCTCGTTGGGGACCGTGGGGGGAGCCCCAATGCCCCCACGGTCCCTGCCGGCTCCCCGCGTCCTGCGGGAGCCGGCATTGCTTTTTCACATGGGGAGCTGCTGACATGCAGCTCCCCTTGTGGAAAAGCAATCTGGTTTGAATTTTGGAAGAGAGAGCAGGTTTCCTGCTCTCTCTTCCAAAATCCAAACTTGTTTGCTATGACAGGGCGGGAGCCGCGAGGCTCCCGCCCTGTCATTGGAAACAGCAGTGTCCCAGGGGTGGGCACCCCGGGACACTGCAGGAGCCGGCCCTGGTGGGTGGCAGTCCCCAGGGCCATCAAGGGCTCCAGGAGGGGGGCCGCACGGCCCCCCTCCCATCACATACACAGCCCCGGGGAGGTGGTGGTCCCCGGGGCTCGGGGGTCCGTAACGGACCCCCAAATTAGCATTTTAGTGCCCCGGGAGGTGGCGGTCCCGGGCGTGTGGGGGGCTCTAGCCCCCCATGCAGGTATATATATTTTTTTAAAAAGAAGCCCCAGGGGGTGGCGGTCCCCAGGGCTGCGGGGGGGCAGTGTGCCCCCGCAAATAATTAATGAAAGCCCCAGGGGGTGGCGGTCCCTTGGGCCCCTGCAATTTTATTTCTGCATGCCCCCGGGACCTGGCGTACCCGAGGGCTTAATTAAACAAAGCGCGGGAGCCCGCGCTTCGTTTTTTAAAATTTTTGGCTGGATTTGCACACCCAGCGCGAATTCGGCCGATTTTTTTTTTTTTTAAATGCTTTTTTGGGCCCTGAGCAGGCCTGGGGGGTCAGGGTGTTTCTACCCTGCCCCCTTTTCTTGTTTTTTTGCATTTGTTTTTCTGTTTTTTTGTGCCTCGGTTACTGAGGCACAAGATGGCTGCCAACACTTCCTGGTTTGGAGTGTTGACAACCAATTAGAATAAAGCTCGTGATCGGGAGGGTGCGCGGATCCACCGTGGCCATAGATATCGAAACTTTTATTTTTTTATTTTCTCAGCAACTACTGAACGGATTTACACCATTTAAAAAAAAGGTCTCTTTCTGAACCAAGGGCTACCTTTTTGCCAAATTTGGTGTAATTCCGTTCAGCAGTTTCGGCTGTAACCGTGTCTAAAGTTTCCTATGGGAAATTAATTTTCCGACCTCTATTTTTTTAATTTCTCAGGAACTACTGAACGGATTTACACCATTTAAAAAAAAGGTCTCTTCCTGAACCAAGGGCTACCTTTTTGCCAAGTTTGGTGTAATTCCGTTCAGCAGTTCGGGCTGTAGCCGTGTCTAAAGTTTCCTATGGGAATTAACATGGAGAAAACACGTTTTGGGACCCCCCTTTTTCTCGGCCCCCGCTTGCCGAATCATCCCGAAACTTTCAAGACAGGAGCTGACCGGAGCGGGCTACGAGTTTTGAAAATTTCACGAAGATTCGTCAACCGGCGCCAAAGATATTGAGAAAACAAAAAACGAGTTTCCTATGGAAACTAGGTCCTAACTATAACTATCTACTGGCGACCGCCAGTAGATAATATATATATATATTACAGAGTGCCAATAGCCACTCTGTAACTATAGTTAGGGTTACCAGAGATAGAAATTCCTTTGTGATAGCTAATAACTTTGCGCCCATTTGACAAATATCCATGACACTTTGCAGACCCATTCATTTTTCTACATTGGTATGCAAACGTTTGTGGAGATTCTTCAAGGCGATGCAAAAAAAAAAGTGAGCCCCAAAACGCATTTTGGCAACAATGCATTTTTCATAGATTTTATACTCACACGTAGCGCGAAAATGGCTGGACGTATTTCAGTGAAATTTGACAGAAATAAAACTTATAGCATGTAGATTATCCTTATGGTGAACTACAGGTAAGGAGAATAAGTATTTATTAAGTTATAAGCTATGTTAACTTAGTAATATCTATTATTGAGGTATTTTCGCCAACTTTTGTTGTATTTAACAGATGGTACATCGTGATGACAAGCCATTATGTGATTGGCTAATGACTACCTTTACAAAAGTTAAAGGCAGCTATGTTGTTTTTCGGTACACTTTGGCTGTGTTTTGTGCTTCAACCTCAGATATAGGTAAGTGTTAGACTTGAAATGTTTTCCCTGCCTATTACCATTTTACCATAAGTTTCTCAATTTTTTTTTTTAAATGTACGGAGTGCAGCGGTACTTAAAAAAAATATGTTGAAAAATTCAAAGTACACTGTACTACACTCTATTTTACAATATAGTGAACTACAGTGTATTTTCTATTTTTAACATATTTAAATCTTCCACTGTAATACCTAAAAATTACTGCACTACATAAAAATAAAAAATACACAGTTCTCCCTAAACTGCTGGAAAAATATATTGAAAGTTATAAATACATTTCTCTAATTATTATTACTTTTATAAAGTAGGGAACAACTATATAACCTAATATTTACCTACATAAAAGGCCCTAACCCAAAAAGTAACGAAAGTGTGCTGAAAAATACAAGGCTGCTTTTTATGTTTTATAAAGACAGCCATTAGCCAATCAGATACTTCATTGTCATCGACACGATCCATGGTATACCATGAAATTACGACACAATATATTATTAAAGGCGTGATTATGAATGGGCGAGTTAATTCTGACCCATGAGTAAACCATGCTTAAAAGTGGGTCAGAATTGGGAATTATTGGAATCATTAAATAGCTAAACCTTCATTAAATTTCAGTGGGTCAAAGCTGCCAAAAGTTAACAGGGGAAAGCATATGGTATTTAATGTATCAGGAAGATTTTGGTGCATTAAACACCAAAATCCACATAATATTCCCTTCACACTCATAATAGATGCTATTTATTCCCAATAAATAAAGATACCTGTGGGTTCATTATTTATTAGGTGCGTTAAATAACACCTAAGCCCGTAATCAGGCCATGTATTTTAACATATTTTTAACACTAATTACAACTATTTACACCTACTACCAAAAATTAGCATTTACACCTCATAATCTATATTTTCCTTGAATATCAAATCTACATCAGTTCACCCACCCTAATGCTACATCTGTTTCTAGTAGCACCCTCCACTCTACACCACTCCGCTCTATGCCACTCCACTCTACGCCACTCCACTCTTCGCTATTACATTCTACGCCACTCCACTCTACATCACTACACTATATGCCACTCCAATCTACGCTAATCCACTGTATATCACTCTGCTCAAACCTAATTCATTGTACACTACTCCACTCTACCACACTCCACTCTCTGCCACTACACTCTAAACCACTCTGCTGTATGCAATTACACTCTACATTGCTCCACTCTATGACACTGCAGTCTACGCCACTACACTGTACACCCCTCCACTATACAGGACTCCACTCTACGCTATTGCACTCTATGCAACTCCAGTGTACACCACTGCATGCTATTCCTCTGTACGCCACTTCACTCTACGGCAATCCACTGTACGCCACTTCAGCATACGTAACTCTACTCTGCGAAACTCCACTGTATGGTATTACACTGTACACCACTTCACTGTGTGCCACTTCACTCTACGCCACTCCAATGTACACCACACTACTCCACTGTACACTACCTCATTCTGCGCTATTCCACTGTACAACACTCCACGCCACTTCACTCTATGCTATTCCACAATATGGCACTCGATTCTACATCACTCAACTATACATCACTACTCGCAATGTTATTCTGCTATACACCACTCTACCATATGCTGCTGCACTGTATGCCACTCTACTCTATGGCACTGCACTCTACGCTACAACAGTCTACGATATTCCTCTCTACAACACTCCACTGTATGCCACTCCAGTCTACAACACTCCACTGAACGCCACACCATTCTACAACACTCCACTGCATGCCACTCCAGTGTACGACCTTCAACTGTAAGCTATTCTACTCTTCGCTATTCCACTGCGTGCAACTCCACTCTACTATACTACACTCTACACTCTTCCAATCAATGACACTCCGCTCTATAACATCCCACTCTAAGTCAGTCAACTATATGCAATTCTATTTCACACCACTACACTGTACCTAACTCCAGTCTACACCACTCCATTGTATGCCATTCAATTCTCCCCCACTCTACTGTACGTTATTCCACACTACGGTACTCCACTCTATGTGATTTCACTTTACCACCCTCCACTATACCCTATTCCACTGTACGCCAGTACACTCCACTCTATGTCACTCCACTCTACGCCACTCCACTCTACGCTATTCCACTCTAATCCGTTCCGTTTGACCACACTCCAGTCTATGCCACTCCACACCATGCACTATACTGTCTGCTATTCCACAGTTCGGAACTATGCTGAACACCCCACCACCCTATGCCACACCACTGTATGCCACTGCAGTCCATGCAACTCCACTGTAGCCCACTCCACTCTACGCCAAAACACTATACGCTCTTCCAATGTATTCAACTACACTCTACACCACAACACTCTATATGCTCACTACACGGTACTCCACTTTACCCAACTCCAATCTACGCCACTCCACTGTATGGTATTCCACTGTACGCTACTGCACTGTACATCACTACACTGTAACTACTCCAACCTATGTTATTCCACTCTATGCAAATGCACTGTATGGCACTACATTGTATGCTGCTCCAGTAAACAACATTCCACTCCACTCCACTCTAAGGCAGTGTATGGTACATCACTCCACTCTATGCTACTAGATTCTGTGCAATTCCCTGTATACCACTCCACGTTACACCAATCCACTGTATACTACTCCTGTATACACTATTTCACTGTATACTCCTACACTCTCTGGCACTCCACTCTACACCACTCCACTATATGCTATTCTACTGTACACCACTCCACTTTACACTATTACACTGTACGCCACTATACTTTACCCCATTACAGTCTACCCCACTCCACTCTGTTCCACTTTACACCACTCCACTCTATGCCACTCCACGTATGCCACTCCACTCTACACTATTAGACATTACACAACTATACTCTAACCCACTCCACTCCACTTTACAACACATCACTCTACGCTATTGCATTCTATGCCACTACACTCTTCACCACTCTACTGCATTCTATTCCACTGCATGCAACCCTACTGTATGCCAATCCACTTTACGCTATTCCACTTCCACATCCAACTCTAGTCTATACCACTCCACTATTTGCCACTACACTGTATCCTATTCCACTGTACGCCACTCCCCCATATGTCACTCCACTTTACACCACTGCACTGTACAACACTCCAGACTATACCATTCAACTCTACGGTATTCACTTAATTCCACTCCATTCTATGCAACTCTATTCTATGCCACTCCACTGTATGTAACTACAATCTATGTTATTCCAGTGTATGTTATTCCGCTGTACAGAACACCAGTGTACGCCACTTCACTCAAAGCTATTACACTGTACGCCAATCTACTTTACGACATTCCACTGAATTCTATTCCACTATACACCACTCACTGTATGCCACTGCAAAGCCTGCCACTACACTCCATGCTATTCCACTGTACATCACTATACTTTACCTCACTCTGCTCTCTGCCACTCTACTCTATGCCTTTCCAGTTATTCCACTATAAGTCACTGCACTATACCATACTCCACTGTATGCCACTCCATTCTACAGCACTCAACTGTACACTATTTGACTGTCTGACACTTCACTGTATTATGCTTTACTCTACGCCACTCCACTCTACACTACTCTGCTGTATGCTATTACACTGTACGCCACTCCACTCTATCACACTCCTTTCTATTTCACTTCACCTACCCCACTACATGAAACTACACTCTACATACACTGTCCTTCACTCTACTGTATGACTCTCTACTATGCAATACAAAACTATATGCATTAAAATACATATTTATTAAAAATCTAAAAATATTCAATGAAAAAAACAAAAGTTAAAGCTTTGTCATAGATAGGAACACTTTATTTATTCTTTCTATACAAACCAAACCCTAAACTATACAAAGAATATGAATTATAATGTTATAGTTATACCTAAAATTTATAATTTGCACACCACCCTTAAATTATTGTAATTATATTTATTCTGTAGATACAAAGCAAACTTAAACTACACAAATATTATGAATTCTAAACGTATGGTTATACCTTTAATTTATAATTTACGCAGTACCTTCAAATTCTTTAACTCATGCATCTCCATACACAGTGGGGCCAATTATGATGCGGCCCGGAAAGGCTCCGACCGTTAGTCGGATGCTTTCCGGGCCGCATGCCGGTATAAGGGCCCCCTTGTCTCTGTGGCCTCCGGTTGGGGGCCGAGGGTGCCCCCCTGTTCATCCCTGTACCGTGTGGCAGGCACCCTGAGGTACCTGCCACAGGGTGCAGGGATGAACCCAGACTCCCATTCCTTTATGGGAGCTTGTGTTACAGCCGGTGTACGGCCATAACACAAGCTCCCATAGAGGAATGGAAGTATGCGACCAGCGTTCGGTCTCATCATGATGAGGTGGTCGGGACTGCCGACCTTAGGTCGGTCGGTCGACATCGTAATAGGCCCCGGTGTATTCAACTCGGTAGCCAAACTACTACTACTAACTTGCACCTTCTCCATGCACTGCTTATGCTATTTTCTGTTATATTTCTTACACCATCTAAAATAGCAGCATTTACAATAACACTTATGACATTGCGTATAGTTAATGAAGTGTGGCGACTGAGTTGGCTACACTGTGTATGGAGGTGCACGAGTGAGCATAGGGTGAAGTCGTGTAGAGTAGAGGCATGTAAAGTGGAGTGGCATTTGACAGGAGTGACGTAGAATGGAGTGGCACACAGTGTAATAGAGTACAGTGGAGTGGTGCAGAGTGGAGTGGCATAAAGTGGAATGGTCTCGACTGGAGTGATGCACAGTGGATTCGCTTAGAGTGGAGTGGTGTATAGTGAAGTGACATAGAGTTGAGTGGAGTACTGTGTAATAGCGTAGAGTAGAGTGGCATAGAGTGGAGTGTGGCACTTGAAACAGATGTAGTGTGAAAGTGGGTGACCGATGTAGATGTGACTTGTCAGGAATATAGATTATGAGGTGTAAATATACATTTTGGTAGTATGTGTAAATAGTGTTAGTAGTGTTAAAGTTACAAGTGTTTAAATAAGTAGATAGCAGTAACGTTGCGGTATACCACGGAACATGCTGATGAAAAGGCGGTATCTAATTGGCTAATGGCTGTTTTTACAAAATGTTAAAGACAGCCATGTCGCTTTCAGTGTGTTCTGGATTTTGCTACGTTCTGTGTTAGGGCCTTAGATAAAGGTAAGTAGTAGGTTTAATTGTTCATATTCGTACTTGCCCAATTATGGTCATGGCCGCATATGCCCTATTATGGTCACAACTGTACATGTCCTATTATAGTATGATTCCTTATATAGGCATGATCTTTCGCCTACATTGGTCCCAGCTAGCACACAACGAGCTCTGAGGGCTGAACGTTATCTATCCTGTGGTTTTGAATGCAGCAGGGTTCTTCCAAACACAGGCCCACACTGTACTCATTAATTATGCATGGCTTTCTAAGAATACACCACCGGCATAATATGTATGTACAAAGTTCATCCCTGACGTCTTCCTCATGTCCAATACAAACCATACTGAGGACAGAGACTCTTTAGGGTATAAATACACCACATCTTGCCCCGGTAAACCAGAGGGAACCGAGACTTCCATGCTGACACACTGACCAGAGACGCTGAGGCTCCTGTATGCAGTCGCTCAAGCTGACAGTGGTCTAAGACCTACACACATATGCTAGGTACACTCAGGTACATCTAGGTAGGCATCGTAGGAGTACGCGCTCTTGCATAATGCTTTTATATTCATGTATGTACTCATGATTATCGCAATATGGTAGAACTGTTCTATCCCTTAGCTTTTATCGTACTGCTGATAATATATCTCTGCTATTGTCTGCTGGTTACCGCAGCACATATATTTTACACTAGAATAACAACTGTTCAATAAATACTTATTGAAACGCCCAACTGTTTATTCTGTGTAACTCTCTGAGACAAACCGAATAAGTGAGCACTGAGCGAAAGGTAGTACATTGTTTCCACGATTCTGAGGGAATCAGGGTTGTCATGTTCTAAGGTTGCCAGAAACTAATCTCTGACCGATAAGAGGAGACACTAGTGGCACTGCGAGCTAGCTAATGCAAAACCAGGCTAACATATACGATGGGGGTGCACGGAGTCAGTCTGCCACCAAGTCCGCAGTATATGTTATCCAAACGCGCAGGTCCTGCAGGGGTACTATAGGTGCTACACGACCTGGCGCCGCCAACGTTGGTTGGGTACTTATTTAACAGTAGAATCTGAGTAGTTCAGTCGTGCTATTCTCAGAGAACCTACTCACAAAACCCCAGAGACGTCTGGAGTGGGTGGGCACAAAATCCGCCGCAGCTGAGTAGTACGAGAATACTATTTATTGGCTGTTGGTTACTCAAGCTTGAAGGACATTTAGTTCCTACAATTGTGCACTTACACCTTATTTTAAGAACTCTTTAATCTCCCTTCTTCCAATTAAAAATGGTGGAAGAAACAAGCGCAACAGGGAGAGTTACAACAAACCTCTTTGGTTTAGAAGAAGGCCCTGAAGAAGCAATACAAATTGCACCAAATTTCAGAAGGGCAGTCACCATAAAACTTCTAGAACATGGCTTAAGAGCCAGGGGTGGTACAGTAATTTTCGTGATTGAGGCACACGAATCCAACAAAACAGAGGTATTCTATTCATGGGTTACACTCCCAGCAGTAAATGCAATTACAAAAGTATTTCACTACTACCTAGAAGGTGAAACACCAGCGGACTATACTCCTTTTGAGGAAGTAGAGGTCCCGCTCACTTCCCAGGAGCATAATTACTGGTTTAAAGGCGCCCTACCCACGTACGAGGAAGAGCAAGATTAGGCCCGCTCGGAGGAGCAGGAGCCACATGGTCCATATTAGCGGCATACGCACCGCATCCTGACATTAACACAATGCCACAGCCAGAATTACTCGTAAACACAGAGATTTAATAAAAATCTACAGAAACCTCACACAATTTGTGATGAGGACATTAACAGTTCAGCCTGCACCAGCTGCAGCACAAGATACTCCAGTCCAAGGTACAGTTAATAAAATAACTCCACAAACATTACACGCGATAATGGGAAAAATGCCAGCAAAACGCGAACAAATCCCATTCTGGATAGCTCAGAAAATAACTCAGCTTGAAGCAGTATTCCCGAATTCTACAACCAGTGATAAACACAGAATTCTAACAATCTGCTTGCATATGGGTCTCACACCACAAGTAGAGGACTGCACCTCTTGGGGTTCAGTCTTTGCTGCCATATATACCAGAACACATGGTATCCCGTCAATAGCAGTAGTACCTGAAGTATTAAAACAGATACAAAATGAGTACGGAGCAGAGCCTGCCCTTAACTTAGGGATAAAGTTGCTAAACAACTTTGAGCAGGTCTCAGCCATAATACTAGCTAACATTAAGGGGGAAGCAGCTTCAGTGACGATCCGCCAACGCCTAAGGGAGTTCAGTCCAGACGACCAACAACACGAACTACCCAAAATAATTGAAACTGCATATGCAGAACTAGGCAGAGACAGTTTGGGTGGCAAAGCATTAAAACCACAACTGGTGGGCAGTCCTGAAAAGGACACTACAAAGCAAACACCTACTTCTTCTAAAAAGAAGTGGGAAAATAAAAAACAACAAAAGTCTAAAGACAGCAGATCTCAATCCAGAGGTAGGTCTCCTCAACAGGAGCCCTCTGAAAAGAGGTATAACCTCAGGAATAGGGATAATATTAAAAAACCTGACAGGTATCAGGATACTGATACTCGTTCCTCTTGTTCCTTTCAGGGCTCATCACGAAACTCCAAGAGGGAAGGACGATCAAAGGAGCGTGCAAAGTCCAGAGACACGCAACACGCTGCGGACTACGCACCTAAAAAAGAGGATAAACCAAAATCAAAGCCTCAGTTCAAAAAGAAGAAGGTAGCAGGTCTCAAGATCAGACATGCCCAGAATTCTGAGGACACAGCTTCTGAACGGGGAATGGGCTCTGACGATGCTAGACAGCGCGGCAGAAGTAACAATAGCTCGCCAGAACCTGAAGGAATTTCTGGTGACAGCGGAGTTGAGTGAGTATATCACGGTGGAAACACCTGATACTCGGGTAAGCGTCCCACATAAGTTACACAAGATAACACTCCGGATGGAGGGGGACAAACGCAGAAAAGTTAAAGGTCTCTTTTGGAAAAATCTGTCATCTGGTTATGACATCCTATTAGCAAAACAAGACTGGCCGCCTGCATTCGTCATGGAGTGCCCTAGGGGAGAAACTGTAATTTTTCCAGCCTTTTCCGAAGTCGTTCCCATTCACCTAAAACATGCATATGCGCAGGAGTGGGCGGTTGCCCTAGCTCCAGCATTGTACAAAAATCATGCTGGTTGGGATGAGGATTCAACCCACCACGTGATCCCGTTAAAAGTTTCCCCAAATGCTCAAAGGCAATACCCTATAATGCAGGAAGCTAAAAGACAAGTCAGGGAGATTCTAGATCAACTAGAATATCAGGGGTGATAGAAAATTGCACTTCACCTATGAACAATCCTTTGTTCCCAGTAGCCAAACTTGACAATACATATCGTCTAGTTTTAGATTAAGACATTTAAAAACTTGCACAAAGACATTTGTAGTTCAAAATGCACACAGTGCCGCATTAATGAATAACATTGTGCGGAAAAAATACAAAACAACACTTGATATCTCAAATGGATTTTTCTGACAAAATATAGCGCCTGAAAGCAGGTATCTAACCGCATTCAGTGCGTTAGGGTCAAAACGGCAATTTTGCCGACTCCCCAAGGGTACAAGAATAGCCCGGGTTGTTTTCAGCAAGAGTAACAGAGTTACTCCAAAATTTGGATGAAGAAGCATTGTCCTATGTGGATGATATTTATCTGACGGGCGATGACTTAAAGAGGCACTTGACCAGGGTGAGCACCATTATTATGGGATTCGCCTCTGAGGGCTACAAATTTAACTTTAAAAAATCAAAGATTGCCCACCTCAGTGTCCTATTTTTAGGATACGAGCTGTCAAGTGAGGGAAAAAGCCTGGCAGCTAACTTTTTAGAAAAGTGTGCGCTGCACCAACCTCCAAAATCATTGAAGAATTTACAATCAATTCTGGGATTCCTAAATTTTGGTCGAACATACATTTTGGATTACGCAGAAAGAGTAAAACCTTTCTACGACTTAATAAAACCTGATTTTTCAGTCAAACAATGGACACAGGAACACACAAATATCCTGCGGTCCCTACAGGAAGACATGATAGCTTCTAAACATTTACAGACATGCGTAAACGCACATAACTTAGTGATCCGAGTCATAGCGGGTCAATGCGGGTACACTTATTTAACTTTTAATGAAGGTGAAACAGTACGAATCGCATACAAATCACACCTGTACACAAACGCAGAGATGCGTTTCACTTCAACAGAAAAAATCCTGACAGCAGTGCAGACCGCTGTAGCAAGAGAAAGAGCTCTGGCTCAGGGAAAGTGCATTATTGTCGTGACCCCAGTACCAGCTTTAGAAGCTGTTACAAAAGCAAGCATTCCAAATGCTAAAGCCTTACATCCAAGATGGATACAATGGGCTAATTCTCTTACTGCAATGGATGTTGAATACAGATTTGATCCAAGTTTAAAAACGCAAGCATTCCTGCAATACGAACAAGAATATCCTCTACCAAATGAAATTTTGCCTCTCGATCAGTATGAATACATTATCTATACTGACGGATCTGCTCAACCAGCCACAGGAAGTAAGCAAGCTTACAGCGCAGCGTGTGCGTGTGCGATTGTTAAAGGTTGCATGCTCGATGGAAAGTTCCATCTGAGTTGCACTAAAACGCAATCTCTAGGAGACTGCACGGCACAGTTGGCAGAACTCAAAGCACTTATACTGGCACTTCTAAATACGGATCACAAATTCCCCACACTGATTGTGTGTGATTCCTTTTAGTGTGTACAGTTGTACAATGAATATCTACATCATTGGGAACAAAACGGGTTCAAAGATGCAAAAGGTGACACAATTAAGCATAAAATGCTATGGGAACAGGTAGTGGAGTTGAGAAACGAACTACCAAGGGCTCACGTGATACATACACTGAGTCATCAGCGTGATGGCGTTCACGTTGAAGGGAATTCATTGGCTGATGAAGCCGCAAAGGGAGCTGCTCGCACAGCCGCCGTAGCTGCAGTTACTCGTTCAAAGACGAGGGTAGATGGCGAGATTATGGTAGCTGTCAATGCTTCATGCAAAGGCAGCACGCAGTACCTAAAAAATTTCCACTCAAGTACTCCTACAAGTTAGATGCACAAAACATTCCACATGCTCAGATTCCTGGAGTGGGGGATAGAGTAATACCAAAAATGGATCATAGGTTAGGTTTAATTGTGGCAGCACACATAGGGAAATGTTCTGTACATATCAGACTTAGGGAGACTGTTGCTTTATTGAAAGGACGCTACTGGTGGCCCGTGATGAGAAGGCTGATTAGAGACTATGTCTGGAACTGCCACATCTGCAAGCAGATGAGCGGGTCCACCACAACACGTCCAGTACAGATACCATTGTTAGACAGCATTAGGTTGGTCCATTATCGTGCTCAGTTCAGCTCAAGATTCCTCATAGGTCTGGCCTCAGCGCTCGGCTGACGATCGAACTGTTATAAAAGATTTGCGAGTCTTTATCGGCACATACGCAGTTGGCATGTTACATTCTGACCGTGGTCTGGCGTTTAGCTCTCGGGCTTACAAAGAGGCCATGGAAGGAATGGGCGTAGCATTGCGGTACTCCTCTCCGTACCATCCCGAGGGATATTCTGTTGTGGAGAGGAAAAACCGAGACTTAAAACAATCTTTAACAGCTAGGGTATTAGGCAAGGGCGGTAGATGGGTCGATCACCTTTATGGGGTACAGCGCGCACTCAATAACCAGCCAAGAAGCTCTCTAGGAGGTGTCACTCCTTACGAGGTCCTATTTGGGACAAGAATGTGGGTACCTGATCTTGATTGTGAAGGCACAGTGGCGGATGAAAAACCATTTGATATCCATGATCGTTTGGCTGTTTTACAGGATCTAAATGAATCCAGGACACAACAAAGTAACGTGCTCCAGACACAGGCCGCCACTGAGGAAGTCAAGGCAGTAACGGCAAGACCTATCTGGATCCCAAAGATCGGGGATCTGGTCAGAGAGAAGATTGCTGACAAAAAAGAATTCGGGCCATCCTACAGAAAGCCTGTACCGGTCCTTGCAATCCACGGCACAAGAACTGTACTTCTGCCACCTCTTGCCGGAAAAAAGGAGAAAAGATTTGTCTCAATTGACTTAATCAAACCACACTATGTGGCCGATACTAAACAGTAGGCCTCGTGGACTCCACAGTAGCAGACGCCCTCCTCTCGCTACAATCCAAGAAGTTCAAACAGAAAGACTCATCATGTTTGAAGAGCCACCTGTACGGAATGAAGGACTAAGCAACAATGCTATGGTACTTGTTCCACTTCAACAAGAAATTCATCTTCAAAATGAAAATCAACTTAACAACCAAGTTGCAATCAGACCTAATACAGACATCTACGTCAACATGCCTCGTCAAGAGCAAAATCCGATTTCAACAAATCCCGATGCAATTCCAACAATTGATCGAACTGCTTCTGGCTATTTCATGAACTTTGATACGTTTTCACCGAAAACGACACCAGCCAAAAAATCACTCCAACAGAAACTCAATGACTTTTTGCACTTTTTTAGGAAGACTTACCTGGTGTCACCTTGGATAGAACTATGGTATATCACTGGGATTTTATTTTTCATTTTCTGGCTAGGTTTAATAATAACTTTTAGTATGCTTATTAATGGACGATACCTCCCAGCAAAGCTCTACAGCCCAAAGAGTCAATTTGATTTTAAAACCACACCAGTCTTCACATTGTGAACCAAGAGACTTGTCTTCAGTGAACATCACAGCAGTTCCTATACCGAACGGTATAGTATGGGACAAGATTGATTATGATATATTAGGTCCGACTGAACTTTTAAAGCTAAAACATGTATTTAAAATTTCTTTAAATGATATCATTACCTCCAGTGCATATTCTGATGATTGGGACACTGAAACTGTAAATGCTATGATGTCTGATTTAGAAAAAACTGCAGCATTTCCGAACAACGAATGTTAGAAGGTACTTCAGACTATGATACATTGTACTGTTACCAACAATTTGGTGATCATTTCTTACACAAATCTATAACACCTAGAAATGTATTTGAGTACCACCAGTGGGAACACTGTCCAACACCTCCAAAAGGTAGTGCGCAAGCATTTGCACAAAAATTCACATACTTCTCAGGGTTTAACACATCCGACCCGAAGTCATTTTATTTTAAAGTGGCAAAAATTCCATCTCAGAAAATTATGTTAACAAACACCAAACATATTTACTCTGCATCCTTTCTGAACCAGTTGTCTAAACAGGGTTTCGATCTATGGAAAGACACGATAGATTCAAAATCAAACTGGGGTTCTAGGGACTTGCAAGTCCAGGGAATAGAAGCACTTTTTAGAGCGTGCATCATTCCGCAGCAGATATTATTTCTGAATGAAACTGTGCAACAAACAACCTGTCTTGGATTAGCCAAAGGCAAGGAAATGAACGTACTGGGGTTTCCAACACCATCACAGATGGGTGGGGGGCAGAATTCAACTACACATGGGGTGAAATTAGAGGACATTTTTCAGTACAACAGATCAGATCCTGATTGGACAGAATGGCTGGTTTGGCCCATTGACACAAACATCTGTCAACAGAGATTTATGAATACAACCGAAGGGTTTAGTATCCATAGGCCAGATCCACGCTATGTACAGAGACAACACCCGGGGGTAGTAACATCCTATAGTGTTGGGAAGTTGTGCCGTGATTGGCTAGAGACCTCAACACTCACAGAAGTAAAGCACCACTTGACCTTACTAACACCTGAAATGGATCTTAGAGATTTTCTACTAGGACCCAGGAAACAACATCAGAAACTTTTCATATATGCAGGCCTTTATGCCTACTATAATGAAAACTGGAAAATATCCCAACAAGAGGCTGCAGAGAGGGTACGGGAAAGAGACTGTATTAACTTAGAGAAGGCATTAGCTGTAGTGGATAATGGGTTAACAACTTTGACCTCCAGGATTTACTCCTTAGGCAACATTGTGTCTTCGGCGATCGACATACTAGAACAAGATTTAGCCTTGTTACAGCACGGGCAATCTCAACTACGTTCTATTATGATGTTAAGCTGCAATCTTTGCGTGCAGGCTATGTGCCATGGCGTTTTATAAACACCACGTCTCTGTTTTCAGAATACAATCTAACTGATAAACAGACAGAAATGGCACAAAGGGGAGCCAAATATACAATGCTGCGTATTGAGAAACTGGAAAGGTTACCATTCACTGTAGCCGAATCACCATCAACAGAATGGCTCATTCATGGCCAAATCACTCTGCCGGTCACTACGTTTCAGTTTCGATATTGCCTTGAGCAAAGGCAGGCAGGCACATATGTAAAAATGGGTAAGGGATACATCAAGGAAACTTGGGAGTTACCATATAGATACCGATGCCGGAATGGGGATCGAGAAGTGTATCTGAGTGGTACAAACTGCAAGAACGCTTTAAGCGGTTCTCTCATGTGTCAGGATATTTCTCTACACGGAGCCTGCAGTGGTTCAGTGGCGAACTTATCTTGTCACATGTCAGAGACCCCAGCGGCTAGGATCACGCCGGTTTTCCAGCTGCTCTCGAATGGGAGTTACTTAATGCTAAATGATCAAGGTTGTTGTGGGATGCTTCCGGGCATCTCATATCTAGTAACTGTTAACTCCAGGGTTACTTGCTGTTTGCAAGTATTGTTTCCGCTACTGAACACAGTCAGGGAGGCGCCGTCATGGCCTTCACTGACTGTTTCTTTTATACAGTTTGATACTCTGAGCAGATTGAAAGCCATGCTTTTACAGCAACCCGTGCCCTTAACCTCCGCTCGAGAAACCTATGAACTTCAAGTTGCAAGGACCTCGTCTGAGATACAGGCACTCATACATACAAACTGCCCCATTCATTTCGCAGAAATGGTGGGACGTATCGTCAATATGTCTGATACGAGCGGAATTGTACACCTATTTAAGACCATAGGGTCCGGACTGTTAAGCACCTTTCAGACAGTCCTCGGAGTAATCCCAAATTTTATACACTCCGTGTTGGGAAGCGTATTTGGAGGATTCCCGCTCATCCTGTTCCTAATCGCAGGAATCCTGATTGTAATACTGCTGCTACGCATTGGACGGCCCACTTCCCGAGGGAATGGTGAACACGCTCCTGGAGCGGAAATACCGTGCACGCATGGTACAACTTCTGGGCATTTCTTGCCTGCGAGAACTCAATGCCTCCTGGTTTCTATCATTTAGACCAGTCTGGATAGACTGCATCTTACCTGTGCTTCGATGCCTGTTCTGAGGAGAAGAATGCACGTTGGATCTTTGTCTAACATTTCCATTAGATGCGCCTCCGGACACGGATGCAATGCTGGACCCCATAAAGGCCCACGCTCTGCGTTGTCCTCAACGGCTTCCAATTCTGATGAATGCATTCCTGGAGAATCCACAGGTGCCGTTTGCTCCTGCTGGGTTAGGTGACTCCCCCACAGGCACCCAGGTAACAACTGCCGCACAAGCTGCCGCAGCACCGACTGTTGGCAGTACTACATTCCATCTATGTGCGATTGACGTTCTCTGTGAGGCGTTGGATTTGTCATCTACAGCAGCTGACACCGATAATATTGAGCTTCCCAGCCAGGACCCGTAATCTTGAATTGGCTCATCGTGTCCTGGGAAAGAATTCGGCTTCTTCACTCGTTTCAAAATAAACAATCTAAATTTGGAACATTTTCTTACCTTGACACTTTCGCTTGAGAAAAGCATGGCCTTCTCCTGCTTATGGTGATACAACTTCTGTAGAGAGACTTTTAAGTGGCAACTAGAAAAAGCTGAATTTAAATTTTTTTTTTTTTTTTAAGCACCAAAACTTTTAACGATTTTTTAGAACCATGTTTTTACTTGCTTTTCAAAAAAAGGTTTTTAAATTGTCCAGATTTTAAGTATGGTCATTTATTATCCTGTTCGGAAGAGGAGTGGGTGTTATATCCCGCATAGATGCCCTAATGTAGACCCGTTCGTACATGCCCTAAAATGGACGTATTCATATTTACCCTAATATGGTCATATTCGTATTTGCCCAATTATGGTCATTGCCGCATATGCCCTATTATGGTTACAACTGGCCATGTCCTATTATAGTATGATTCCTTATATAGGCATGATCTTTCACCTACATTGGTCCCAGCTAGCACACAACGAGCTCTGAGGGCTGAACGTTATCTATCCTGTGATTTTGAATGCTGCATGGTTCTTCCAAACACAGGCCCACACAGTACTCATTAATTATGCATGGCTTTCTAAGAATACACCACCAGCATAATATGTATGTACAAAGTTCACCCCTGACGTCTTGCGCATGTCCAATACAAACCATACTGAGGACCGAGACTCTTTAGGGTATAAATACACCACATCTTGCCCCAGTAAACCAGAGGGAACCGAGACTTCCATGCTGACACACTGACCAGAGACGCTGAGGCTCCTCCATGCAGTCGCTCAAGCTGACAGTGGTCTGACACAACCCGGACGGGGTGTCCAACTCGAGACCAGGACGGGGTCCCACACTCTCTCTATTCAGGTATGGGGGTTCGACTAAATTCTAGGAGGATTCTTGGCTCTTAGCTTCGAAGACCTACACACATATGCTAGGTACACTCAGGTACATCTAGGTAGGCATCATAGGAGTACGCGCACTTGCATAATGCTTTTATATTCATGTATGTACTCATGATTATCGCAATATGGTAGAACTGTTCTATCCCTTTGCCTTTATCGTACTGCTGATAATATATCTCTGCTATTGTCTGCTGGTTACCGCAGCACATATATTTTACACTAGAATAACAACTGTTCAATAAACACTTATTGAAACGCCCGACTGTTTATTCTGTGTAACTCTCTGAGACAAACCGAATAAGTGAGCACGAGTGACTGAGCCAAAGATAGTACATTGTTTCCACGATTCTGAGGGAATCAGGGTTGTCATGTTCTAAGGTTGCCAGAAACTAATCTCTCCCCGATAAGAGGAGACACTAGTGGCACTGCGAGCTAGCTAATGCAAAACCAGGCTAACATATACGGTGGGGGTGCATGGAGTCAGTCTGTCACCAAGCCCGCAGTATATGTTATCCAAACGCGCAGGTCCTGCAGGGGTACTATAGGAGCTACACGACAATAATAATAATACAAACATTTGTAAAGCGCGACAGCTACCTCAAACAGAGGTGTCCCGGCGCTAAATACAACAATATAACATTTTATGCCAAAAGTAAGGCCTCTTTTCAAGGTTCACAAGAACCATTGTATATCTGGTTCACAGTGGAGTAGATATTGAGTAAGAAGTTTCTGTGCAAAATGCAAAATGCAATCAACAGGTGCCCAATGTGAAAAATTGTTTGCACATGTGTGTTTAACTTGCATATGCAAATAGACTTTCTTAACATTGCAAACCCACTTTGCTTCTTCTTTAAGTTTAGTTTTTCGTTCGTAAACATCCTTACTCATACAAAGGCTTACATTTGGCTAAATCTACGTGAAGGGGTAAGGAATAGAAGAGGAGAGGACGTTAAAGTGCAGAAATCCCATGAATGTTTGTGAACACCGACATACATGCAGTTTCATACGTATTCCCAAACTCCCATTTGAACCTGTACCACAATTGAAAAGGTCTGCGAATTAGTCCTACAAAGAGGGGAGGAAACATCTTTCATGGGAACGAAGGAAAAGGGAGGACCTCATAAATACAAGGGGAGTTTGTTTGAGAGATATTGCTTCTTCATTGAGAAGAGAAAAAAAAACATGTACACCTACTTATTGTGGATATATTCATGTGTATATTTTTCATGCAATAGTGCAACTCTATTTTACTGAATAGTGTTATATCATTTATGTAGTACTTCACACTCCTAGTATGGCCTTGAACTGCCCTGGTTAAAAGACCATGCCATGGTTGGGAAGTGTGTTGAGTGTAGTGTGGAAAGTGTTGAGTTGTGCTTTAAGCATCGTTGATTGTCATTACTGCACTTAAGCATGCAGTGTTTTAAAGATCGTGAGATTAGACAACAGTGCCAGCACTTAATTGCCAAAATATGCACTTATTACAGTCCGTCACATGGTGGTGCTGTTTGTTTAATTTAATGATGAGAACTCAACAGTTGTTTATTAATTGAACATACATTAAAAATGACTAATACCTGTCACCCAAGCCATTGAAATAGCTCTAGGGCCTGGAAAAATCAGAAATGCTGCACTTGTAGGGATGTTTTGTTAGTACGTGTGTTTGTGCTGTCACCGGCTGCGCTTGCGCTGGCTGGGGAAATGGGCAGTACAAACTGGAGTGACCTCCTGACAAGGGCCCTGGCAATTATTATTATTTTTGGTTTTTTTACAAAGTAAGCACTGATTAGACACAATCACACAAGTAGATGCTTATCATGTTTAATGTAGCCCATATCATGCAGTGAGCTCAATAGACTGATGCAAGGCTATACGTGCAGAGACATTTATGGACATGGTGACCAATATCGAGATAAACAATATCTCTGTGAATGAGATGTGTAAAAGGTATTCCTACAGATCAGGCTGAGTTTCAGCCGGGATTTAAACAGAATAGGAGACCTGAAGGAGATGACATGGGTAAGAGTGATGGAGGCCAAAGAAAGATTCATAAACAAAAAGTTGTAATATGTCAAAAAGCCCTCAGCAAAGCCGATGCATACACTCTCCCCATGGCAGAGAAATGTATTTTGTTTCTTTTTCTGTTTTGGCCATTGTTATAGCACATCGGGGCCACATAGTATTATGGTGCAATAAATGAAACCTGAGATAGATACAGCATTAGCCAGTAAATAAAAATTTCCTGACTAAGGATCAACAGGATAGTAAGCAGGATAGGCTGAGAGTGGATCTACTACAAAATGATCTTGCAGTGGGTTAATTTAGAAACTGTCTAAAAGATGTATTTCGAAATGCTTGCAGAAGGTCATCAATGAGATGTATTTCCTTTATTCTAGGAGCATTGAGTTGCAAGCTGTTCCCAATGGTCGAGGAAAAATGCTTCAGTATATTTGAATTTCAGACCTTCGAGAAATAGGGTGTAGCACTTCTTCAGCAGATCGTCCAGGGATAGGGACTTCTTTTCCTGCACTGCCTTAGCAGCTAGGCAATAGAATTTGAACTACATTAATGCCATGATTGGGAGCTAGTCGAGGTCGCAAAATATGAGAGTGATGTGATCCAATTTGCTAGCAGTTAATGACAATCCATGCCTCTGAATATAACAAATTTTTGGAGGAATGCTTGAATTAATCTCAGATACTGCTGATGCCTTCTGGCTTAATTCCAGACCATGGTTTTTTGCCCGCCGTGCTACTCTAGTCAGAGACCAGCCAAGTGCAAATCAATTGTGGTCCTGATCCAATACGATGAGTCAATACCTCAATGCAAGGCCAGGCTCACCCCAGACAGGAACAGAAGTAACCCCAGACCAGTTTCGGCCTACTTAGGCCTCACCACTGAGATCTGGGTTTAGTCCTGTTACAGTGAGTATAATCTCTTTATGAACAGAGCATGTTTGCTGATTTCAGTGTTCAGGGGGAATGCAGTGTCAGAATATCAGGGTCAGGAGAGAGAAGTTTGCTGTTGTAGCCATCTTTTATGTGTAGTATTGATAACGCCGATTCTTATCTAATTATCTATAAGAACCTTCTGGCCGCCAAGATCTTTTTACCTGTTGAATAGTGTAAAGGAGAGAATCTCATCAGGTTAGATATCAGCATTCATTTTGTCTGAAAGGACCACTGACTCCGAATTCAAGTTTGAGAATTTATTATCGCCAAAAATAACTGAACGTGCAGGCACCTCAACACGAGGTTAAAGAAATAGATGGGCACTAATACAAATAATAATCTACGCAGAAATCTCATCCGACTTAGGACAAGAAGAATAGACAGTTCTAGGAGGACCAACCAGACTATGATTGCTCCTATTTCTAAGTTGCTCTTCATGGGCCTAAACAAGCTTAAAATCAATTGCTGTCCCTACACTAACGCTAAGTGACATCCCTGCATAACGATTTTCCCAGGCAAGAAAGAATAAAAGGTGTCAGCTGTGAAGACTTCCTAAGAAGTGCAATCACCATATACCTAAGCTCAGCTCTGTCCTTCTCTCAGGTCTCCCCTACCGCTTCTCTGGCCTCCTCCCTCAGGGCACTATCCCTAATACAAAACCATACTACAAAGGTACACGCCTTGTTTACGCCCTCTTGGCCAGGTCTTCTTTCTTGTGCTTTTCCATTGAAACGGTGACTTCATCCTGGACGGTTTCGTTGACCTTGAGTCCCAGGCGCCTTCTCCGCTGAAAGTATCATCCCTAAATTCCATTGCACTCCCCGTACCATGCCTCCCATCTTTCTAACTTTTGAAAACAAAGAGTTAGTCTTTACTAACGAGACATGTGTCCTTGCACCTGCAACAAAAGATACGTTCAACAGAAACCTTCTACTGTGCTAATTAAATCTACCGTTTGTGCCCAGAGAGCCTTTCCAAGAGAAACCCTTTTCGGCCTACATTATAAGCTAACATAAGAATATACCAGGCCTTCCTTAAGCATATATGTAGTCAGGCCCTTACATATAACTTTTAAACACACATCTTACTTTTCCCTATAAGCATATTCATTACGATTCATTATGCAAACAATGAATTACATGTGCAACTTTAATATGGTGCACGTTTAAACTACTGCAATTACATTACATACACGAACTAATTCCTCTATGCATTATGTTCACACAATTCAAAAAGCATTACATTACATCATTATCCTAACCCCATTATACTGCTGAGTTCACTTCAATTCAGTGAACTATTCATTCTTTGCTAAACATGCATGAGTATACAATGAATATAACGAATATATGTCTGAATACATATGGGTGCGGCCTATCAGTGATTATGATGCACCCCTACAATTCACAAGAACATTTCGCTCTATCAGTTCCCCCCTTTGATGACTCCTGTCATCACATCTCATTCTACTCCCTCGGAGAAGGAACCGACCTAAACAGAACTTGTTCCCATCTTCCCTGATCTGAAGTTCTCCATGCTCTTGAGCCTTTGATACTGATTGTCCTGCAGTCTTGCCAATCTCATGTCATTTTCCCTCAAAGCTCTCTTGACTCTGCCTGCTCGATACCATTTGTAGGCCTTGATCATAATCCACAAGCCAGCCACACAAACCACCAAGATAAGGAGTGGTCTCAGGAAGTACCCAAGGAATCCCTTTCCTAGGTTTGCAAACCAACCTCCCACTTGACCAAAACCCTTTCCGACCTTTTCCCAGGCCCCTTCTTCGGTCAAATCCGCTATCTTTGTGTGGATCATAGTGATGTTACTTATATATTTCTCCAGATCCTTGCTACGGTCTGGTATATAAGTGCAGCACTCTTGAACCTTCAGCATTTTACAGACTCCGCCCTCTTTTGCCAATAGGACATCCAAAGCAAGGCGATTCTGCAAAACCATACCCCTTATCGACAACATCTCTCCTTCCACCAACACCAACGACTTTGCTGTGTTCATCGAAAATTCATCCACCACAGTCGCTAACCTCCGGATCTTCACATCATTCAAGACTACTCCTAGACTAGGTATCATAGCTCCAAAGATATCCCCCACAACGATTCCTGCACTTGCAGCTCTTCTCGTTCTTGAATGCTCTCCACCCTCCAGAAGATTTAAGTCTTCTGTATGGTAAATCTTTGGAAATATTATTGACAAATAACATGTTCCATACCAATTTGCAGGCAACCTCACATAAGCATTCTTTCCACATACGTAATACACCGTAGGTATCACTTGTACAGGACCTTGGAGAAAATCTTTTGCCTCATCTGCCATGGTGAAAACGTGATCACAAGTACTCTGTCCCACTGGAACCTTTTCGTAGTAAGTCTGATAACGCCTTATACACAACTTACCCCTCTGCTCCTTATCCAACGCTATAGGACCATAGCTTCCCTTGGTCTTATGCAACCGTTCCTCCTCTGTCCAATCTGTCCTGTGATGCCCTAAATCTCGGGATTCAGTCAGCTTTCTATACCTATCTTCAACCTGATCTACAAACTTTCTCTCTACATCCGACATCAAACAGGTCAGATTGTGTCTGTGTGCGAATGCTGTATCCAATTCCAAACTCGGTATGAAGTACTTCCTCAGTCTGTCCTCGGTTTTGTAATAATCATACTTATTCAAATGCTTGTAAGCTGGGACTTCAGGAAGCACTGCGTCGAAATTGGAAAAGAAATACTCGAACTGATCTCTCTCATAAAACAAACTAAGCAAAAGACTACATGAAATACCATAAGTCAGTGGAAGATGATGATACCTAATACCCTCATCCACTGAAGTAGGCAACTGCATACACACATAACAATCTTTCGCATCCATCACGTCAACATACTCATACAACAACTTAGCATACGCATTAAGCTTAAAATCACCCTTAGACAAATCTACATGTAATCTACGACTTTCTTCTAAAATCATAGCTCTATCAGCTGCCCTGTCTACCCCCTTCTGACTAGGTGTGATAGGTGTGGGTGTCCCTGTCACTGCCTCTACTTCTGGCTCATGCGAACCAGTATATGAGACTACAACTACTATGATTATAGAAATTATCACACTACTTATAAGAATGCCTATAATCCATTTTGCTCTACGATTGGGATTACCCGGCTCCATGATTTCGAAAGTTCTCAAAAAGTCTTGGTTATCGCAAAGAACTCAGAAAAGTCTCTGTCCTTTATTTGTGACTTGCTCAACCAGCTCAAGCAACCATGAAATCTCCGGGCTTTCCCTTTCCGATCACAACTTATTTACACAGTCCAGAAAAAGACTTCCCTAGTTTTCGTCCCTCTTCTTGTGGAAAGTCCCTAAGTTTATTCTTCTTCCACTCGGACCTAGGTTATCTTCTTCTTTTAGACTTTTATTTACAGTTCATTACTGATCCATAATGAGATCCTCATTGAGCACAACCAGAACGTGATACAAAAGTTCAAGACGCAAAAGCAGCACTTCGTGTGAAAACGGCTCAGCTCCGAAAGGCGGGAACTCGACCCGATGCAAAAGCAATTTTCGGACTTCACTCAGAAGTGGGGGATTCGGAATCGTGAGTGTCAGTGTTCCGTCTATCTCGAACCCTGGCATCCGCAGCACCACCTTCACCACCAGTTTCGGGCTCCGACTGAACACTTCCACTGACTTCAGTCTCCCTGTATTCACCACCCCCTGCATCAAACACAGTGTAAGTCCACTCAGGGGTAGAGTATCTGCGACAAGGCACTCTTGTTCTCTTGGACCTTCGCCGACTGTCTTGTGCTTGGTCTTCGTCGCTTGCTTCGGTTTCAGATACTTCGGACACTGGAGCAAGGTCTCTCTCAGGTGCTAACCTCAGGTTCAGTCGCCTCTGTCTTTCAGGCCAACTTTCAACACTTCTGTTCGTTCGTCTGCCTTCTCCTTCTATGCCCAGTGCACTACTTCCTCTTTCTGTTGCCTTTGACTCTTCTCCGCCCACTGCACCTTCTCTTTCTTCAGTGCCTGAATCAGGGTTCGAACTGTGGAAACCCCCTTCAGCTTGCTCTAGTGCACCACCAGCTGTGTCAGCGACCCTTACAGCTTGGCTTGTCCTCTCATGTGGCCCTGCCACATCAGCTGGATTTTCATTTGCGAGAGGAGCTGTTTCTTCCAAGGGTGCTGGAACTCTGCGGGTATGGGAAGCATGCACCCAGTTCGGCAATCCTCCACACTTTACTGCTGTGTTCGTGATAAGTATCACCTGGTACGGGCCACGCCAACGAGCATCCAAACAACTCTTCCTCACGTGCTTCCGGACGAGCACCCAGTCACCGGGACACAAGTCGTGGCACAGATCACTCGAGGCTGGAACCACAGCTGCTTGCACCTGCTGGGATACAGAACGGACCACATCAGAGAGTCCTTTACAATAATCGAGAATCAAATCATCAGTGATGTTTATCAAGGCTGTAGTTGGTACTGCTGGCAGTCTCATTGCCCTCCCCATTATTATTTCATGGGGGGACAACCCGGTCTTTCTGTCTGGGACACTTCGCATGCTCATGAGCACCAGTGGCAAGGCGTCGGGCCATTTCAGGGATGTTGAAGAACACATTTTTGCCATCCGGGCTTTCAAAGTTCCATTAACTTGTTCCACCATCCCAGAAGCCTCTGGTCTGTAGCTACAGTGGAGTCTCTGGTCAATGTTCAATGCTGCACAAAGTAACTTCATGATTTCGCTATGGAAGTGCCCACCTCTATCTGATTCCAAAGAGGTCGGGATCCCGAATCTAGGGATAAGCTCCCTCAACAGTAATTTAGCCACTGTCAGAGTGTCACACCTTCGTGTGGGGTATGCCTCCACCCACCGTGAGAATATACATACTATCACTAGAATGTACCTCAAGCCATTGCACCTAGGCATCTCCACGAAATCCAGCTGTAGTCTATTGAAGGGCCCTCCTGACCTTCCAATATGACTCAGTGTAACTACAGTTTTCTTTCCAGCATTCATCTGTTGACATGTAACACACCTCTGACATACCGTCTCAGCCATTGCTCGGAACCGTGGGTTATACCACGTCTGTCTGAACACCCTCATCATTGCGTCTCTACCCAGGTGTGCCTGACCATGTATCAATCTTGCCATCGGACTCAGCAATTCTTCCGGCAACACAGCTCTCCCATCGGTTGATACCCACACATCCACTTCTCCTCTCTCGCACCCAGCCTTGATCCAGCCCTCTCTTTCTTTGATTGAGACTTCATCTTGCAATCTCTTAAGCTCTTCCCAAGTGTCTGCCATGGCCAACATTATGCTGAGGTCGGTTCCCTCTTGGCTCTCTTCTATCTCCCTGCCTGTGTATATGCATCCTTGTTCTGCGCAGAAGCGGGCTACCTCATCTGCGTAGTTATTACCCAAGGATACAAAGTCCTCCCCCTTCCCATGGGCTGAACACTTTACAACAGCAATTTCTTTCGGATGCTGTAATGCTTCTAACAATTGTCTTACATATTCTCCATTACGAATGGGTGAGCCAGATGATGTCAAAAATCCCCTCTGAGACCATAACTGCCCGAAGTCATGCACCACGCCAAAGCCGTATTGGCTGTCTGTGTAAATCGTGATTCGAATTCGATCAGCGGCCAAACAGGCACGGGTCAAGGCAATGATCTCAGCTACCTGCGCGGAGCGTACTCCTTCTAGGCAAGCGGCGTCGACCACTCCTGAAATAGTACATACAGCAAACGCTGCTCTCAATTGCCCCACACTGTCTCTTAAGCATGAACCATCGACAAAGAAAATTTCATCTGGGTCATCCAATGGCTCATCGACAATGTCAGGTCTCGGCTTGGTGCAAAGTTCGGTCACATCGAGACAGTCATGGTCCTCACAATCTTCATCATCTGTGTTCGGTATAGGCATCAATGTCGCAGGGTTCAAGATGGAGCACCTTTTCAGAGTCACATTCTCTGCGGCAAGTATGACTTGCTCGTACCTTGTTAACCTATTGTTCGTTAGGTGCTGGGTCTTGGTCCTGGTCATTAATAACTCAACCGAATGTGGTACATGTACAGTCAATGGATGTCCCATTACAATGCTTTCACATCTTTCAATGCTGACACCTGTTGCAGCAACGGATCTTAGACATCCGGGCAACGCAGAAGCTACTGGATCTAAAGTAGCTGAAAAATAAGCAACTGGTCTACGGACACCTCCATGGTTCTGAGCTAACACTGCTAATGCACATCCTCCTCTCTCGCAACAAAACAATGAAAAGGCCTTGTTGTAGTCAGGCATTCCCAGTGCGGGAGCCCTGCACAAATCATCTCGCAATTGCAGGAATGACATCAAGCACTCCTCGTCCCATGGTACCGGATCACTCACATCCTTGTGCGTAAGCCTCTGCAGAGGCTTTGCTCTCAAGGAGAAACTAGGAATCCACTGTCGACAATAGCCAACCATTCCCAGAAACATCCTAACTTCCCTCTGTGTAGTGGGTACCGCCATGCTCATTATTGCCTCAATTCGATCTGGTGACACCTTCCTCTTGCCTTTTTCTAATCTGTGTCCCAAGTACTGTACCTCATTCAAACAGTACTGCAGCTTGTTCGGGGACACCTTATGTCCATTCTCTGCTAAGTGGTTCAACAAGGCTACTGTGTCGATTCTGCAAGCATCTTCTGTTTCTGAGGCAATGAGCAAGTCATCTATGTACTGCACGAGAACTGAGTTCTGCGGCAACACAAGACTCTCAAGGTTCTTCTTCAGGATCTGGTTAAAGATCGATGGACTTTCCGTATACCCTTGAGGGATACGACACCATGTTAACACGCGATTCTCTAGCCTGAACGCAAAAAGAAATTGGCTTTCCTCGTGGAGCGGTATCGAAAAGAAGGCTTGACACAAATCGATAACCGTAAACCACTCGGCTTCACATGGGATCTGGAACAGTATTACTGAAGGATTCGGTACCACTGGACAACAAGGGACAACTATCATGTTGACCTTTCGCAGGTCTTGCACGATCCTGTATTTCCCGCTCGGTTTCTGTAGTCCCATTATGGGCGAATTACAGGGACTACCTCTGATCTCCTTCAAAATACCCTTCTCAATGAAAGTCTCGATCACAGGTTTTATTCCTGCAATCGTTTCTATCGATAAATTGTATTGAGGTGTTCTGGGGAAATCAACATTCTGTTTCACCTCAATCCGCACTGGTTCAACCCCTCTGATTAAACCTATTTCGTCTCCTGCGAAATCCCACACCACAGGCGACACTGCGTCTCTCAGATCATGTGGAAGTTCTTCCACAGTCACCATTGGGTACAGATCTATACACAGAAGCTGATTGGCAATCTTAAAGTCAGCATCATCATCTCTAGTCTGGACCTCCACTCCCCGTGGTGTACAGTAAATCGTGCAGTTCAACTTGCACAACAGATCTCTTCCCAAAAGACAAACTGGACTCGTGTCACATACTACAAACTGATGTCTAGTTTGGAAAGTACCTATCTTTACTAAGATCGGTTCTGTCAATGGGCTGCTCATCTTCTTGTTCGCTACTCCAACAACCTGGATCGATTGTCCCGAGAGGGGTAGGTTAGGGACTACTGCAGATCTTACAGTAGACCGGGTAGCTCCAGTATCAACCAAAAGTGTTGCAGGATTGCCCTCAATCTCTGCCTCTACAAAAGGTCCTCTCTGGTCTACCTCCAAGACCGCTCCAAGTGTGCAGTCTTCCTCCCCCTCAGGCACCGTCAGGATAAAGGGTCTAAGCTATCCTCAGCATATCGTTCGAACAGGGGCATCTGTTGATATGTTCGTGTTCCTTGTGAAAACCTTGGAGCTTGGGGAATCTGAGCTTGAGAATTGTAAACCCCCCTTTCATCGTTCTAGGTCTCGTTATTGTGTTAACCACCTCTTGCGCGGGTGCCTGAGCCCCCTCTTCCTCTTCCTGTACCTGATTAGCTGGGTTCAAAGGACACTCGCGTTTCCAATGTCCGACCTGGCGACAAAGATGACACGCAGTGGTCTTCTTTAGTGTGGCCACGTCCACTCCTGTCTTGGGGTCTACTGGTTTTCCCTTTCCCTGTACCTGCCCATTCTGGTTTCCCTGGAAATTTCCTTGCTTTCTCCCCAAGGTCCCTCCACTAGGCTGATTCTGTGCTGTCTGCATCTGGACAAGCATCAATTTGTCTTTTAGCTTTCGATGTTTTGAATCCACCTCATCACTACAGTACCTCGCGTACCGCAAAATTTCATCTAGTGGCTTGTTCTGCCAGCAGATCAAATGGTGCTGTATCATGAGGCTGATTTCCCCTCTCAGACCTGTTACAAACTTTGAGACAAACTGTCCCATATCCTTAGGGTCCAAAACATCCAACCCACTATACTGTTTAAAAACTTGTAGAAGTCTTTCGTAATACTCATGCACCGTTTCCTTGGGTTCCTGTACAGTCCGATCTATCTTAACCCAATCTATATCCTGAGGTGAAATCTTCGACCTCAACCATGTAATCACCTGCTCATACTTTTTCATGACATCAGGTGATGGACCATTTGTAACCGCCTCTCTTTTCGGTTCCGAAGTCGGCCACTCAATAGCGACTTTACATGCTGTCCACAAATCTCCTGGTACCACTATGTCAAACAAAGTGTTCAAATCAATCCACAATACTTTTGAAATCTTCACAAACCGCTCAACCTGCTTGTACCACTCCACCGGTTTTTCCCTCAGCCGAGGAAAATCATTTGTAAATGCAGTCAAATCACCTCTATTCCACGGCACATGCACGTACCCTCCATTCTGTACTTCCCGTAAAGGAAAATTTCCAACTCCCGTCGCCCCCCTCCTGGCGGCGGCGTTTCCCCTTCTGCTCTTTTTACTGGTTTCTTTTTGGACCACCTTTCTTCCCATTTGTCCAACAAAATCCATATTCTCATTCCTATGATCAGGTCTCTGGTGTGCGTCTTCAACCCTGTGATTCTTTTCTCCTCCAACTCCTGATCACTGTAATGCAATCTATGTGGTCCCTGTAACGCTTTAGTTTTATTCAGGTCCACCTCATATCTTTTGGCCAAATCCCTCAATCTATCATGTGCCATTCTAGCTTTTCGAGTCACATCTTTTGCTACAAACAGCAGCTCATCTGATCCATAGATTTCTATCCTTTCTAAAGGCAGACTCCCACTGATCATTTCGTCTACCTCTGCTTTCAGCCTCACTACGTCTAGCAACCTTGCCTGTACTGCACTCCTCAGTACGTCTCGACAACCTGAGCCGTCCCGCTCATCACAATCACTATTCTGTCCTTGTGACCTATTCCCTTCCATATTCCTGGAACCTGGTCTGTCTTCCGAGACATTTTGTGCCCTATCTCTTTGCATCCTATCCTCTTGGTTCGTTACTGTTGGTGTCCACTCCCTCAAAGCTGACTTAGATTCCCGTAAAGACCTCGGTCTTTCTGGTCCCTCCTCTTCTCTCCTGAAGGAAGAGTCTGCTGTAGCCGGTAACGGCGTACTTGACTCCATTGGTCTTGGGAAATGAACCACCCTTACTCCAAACCCATTCCCACTCTCACTGTTTCCTTCTTCCCTTCTCATCGGCACGGAGCTCCCTTCTCTCACTCGGTCTGGGTCATATACCGGTACTATAGGGCCAATGGTAACCGGTACTGTCAAGGAGTCCGGTAATCTTGTGTTCCCCGCAGGAGGCTGTGTTATCATAGACGCCGTAGCCCCCTCCGTTCCTGTGGAAATTCTTCCCACTACTCTCATGCTAGTCTGGTTCTGGCTTTCATCAACTATTGCCACTGCTGGGGTTCTCTTTCCCTCTTCTGACTCTGGGTTAAATGGTGGTGGCCTCTCTGCCAACATCCTATCCAACAAACTGTCATCTAAATCACTATCATCCTCATCAATTCTTGTAATCTTTCCATTTTGTATCAGCAGTGGGTATAACTTATCTCCTTCGATCGTGTCTGCTCTCCACCTTTTCTCCAAGGCATCCCATTTTGCATCTTGAAATGCCCTGACCGATTTCTTCACCCTTTCTTGGCATCTGTCCTTCTTCCTATCATACGCTGCCCTTATCCACGCATGTAGTGCCTCAAACTGTGTTGGTCTAGGTAGTGGTCGTAATGAAGCCATTACACTCTTGAGCTGATACAGCACCTCTAACCTGAAAGTACCATATCGAGGGAACGACAAATCTCCTTCTGTTTCTGTCATTTTATGCCAATTCTCGAGCCAAATTATAGTATGCAATCCTACATTCTTTGCCATATAATGTGCTGGTGTGTCCTCAGGAGGAGCTTCCTCTCCCTCCCGAACAACCACATGTCTATCACCTCTACAAAGTTCTCGTAAAGCTTTAAAACATTTCATGATGAATCAACTTTGTATTTGCACTCAAAATGTCCGCTTTTACTTCCTGATTCCAATCCTCCAATCCCAGCGCGGTTCACACCAACCGGCCTATCGCAGCGCGGCACTTGTCTGACGTCACTTTTCCTCCGCTCGCAGCAGTTCCCCTCCTTTTTAATTCACTCGTTCTCACTCGCATTCGTCCCAATTATACTCTGAAATAATGTCCGTCCTACCGAACAATTACCTCTCTGACCGTCAGTCTTACCAATGACCGATCAGCCTCTTGAGCTTGTTGACCTCAATCTGGCAACCGTCTGTCCACGAACGACCGGACAATCGCCTCTAATACACTCGATAGGATTCAATCACTCGATGTTCTGCACACAATAACCTACGACCTGCGTTGGTTATTCACACACTCACACATGTGTCCCTATCTTCTGTGGGTCTGTCAATGACGTCTCGTGACCCCCACAACTCTGGTCAACGTTCTCAACTCTGGGTGTATTCTACACCACAATGAATCTCCCGGTCCCGCGCGCGCTCACGGTCCGTTTCTCAATCACACAACTTTCGTTCCAACTCCGCAAGACATCACACAACAATATAACACCGCAATCTACCAACCATCACTCTTTTCATACTCACTCTACTACGAACTGCTACTTCCGCCGCACCGTCACTCTCCGTCAGTTTTCCACGACCTCCGACATCCGTCTCTCGCGGTTCTCTGGATCTGCGTCACTCGGGCTCTATGGGGCAACCTAATCTCTTATCTTGCTCTAGATCTCCCCTTACCATCAAAGGTAACCATCCTACTCTGCTACCAACTGATAACGCCGATTCTTATCTAATTATCTATAAGAACCTTCTGGCCGCCAAGATCTTTTTACCTGTTGAATAGTGTAAAGGAGAGAATCTCATCAGGTTAGATATCAGCATTCATTTTGTCTGAAAGGACCACTGACTCCGAATTCAAGTTTGAGAATTTATTATCGCCAAAAATAACTGAACGTGCAGGCACCTCAACACGAGGTTAAAGAAATAGATGGGCACTAATACAAATAATAATCTACGCAGAAATCTCATCCGACTTAGGACAAGAAGAATAGACAGTTCTAGGAGGACCAACCAGACTATGATTGCTCCTATTTCTAAGTTGCTCTTCATGGGCCTAAACAAGCTTAAAATCAATTGCTGTCCCTACACTAACGCTAAGTGACATCCCTGCATAACGATTTTCCCAGGCAAGAAAGAATAAAAGGTGTCAGCTGTGAAGACTTCCTAAGAAGTGCAATCACCATATACCTAAGCTCAGCTCTGTCCTTCTCTCAGGTCTCCCCTACCGCTTCTCTGGCCTCCTCCCTCAGGGCACTATCCCTAATACAAAACCATACTACAAAGGTACACGCCTTGTTTACGCCCTCTTGGCCAGGTCTTCTTTCTTGTGCTTTTCCATTGAAACGGTGACTTCATCCTGGACGGTTTCGTTGACCTTGAGTCCCAGGCGCCTTCTCCGCTGAAAGTATCATCCCTAAATTCCATTGCACTCCCCGTACCATGCCTCCCATCTTTCTAACTTTTGAAAACAAAGAGTTAGTCTTTACTAACGAGACATGTGTCCTTGCACCTGCAACAAAAGATACGTTCAACAGAAACCTTCTACTGTGCTAATTAAATCTACCGTTTGTGCCCAGAGAGCCTTTCCAAGAGAAACCCTTTTCGGCCTACCTTATAAGCTAACATAAGAATATACCAGGCCTTCCTTAAGCATATATGTAGTCAGGCCCTTACATATAACTTTTAAACACACATCTTACTTTTCCCTATAAGCATATTCATTACGATTCATTATGCAACCAATGAATTACATGTGCAACTTTAATATGGTGCACGTTTAAACTACTGCAATTACATTACATACACGAACTAATTCCTCTATGCATTATGTTCACACAATTCAAAAAGCATTACATTACATCATTATCCTAACCCCATTATACTGCTGAGTTCACTTCAATTCAGTGAACTATTCATTCTTTGCTAAACATGCATGAGTATACAATGAATATAACGAATATATGTCTGAATACATATGGGTGCGGCCTATCAGTGATTATGATGCACCCCTACAATTCACAAAAACATTTCGCTCTATCAGTATAAGTGTGAGAGCCAGATGAAGTGTGAATCTCTGTGATTTATTCAAGGAGAAAGTGAGGGAGTAAATGGTGGCAATGCCATTAGGGAAAACAAAATGTGCTTTTCTTATGGACTAACAATTTAATCGTAATTATCGATGTCCTTTTGCTGCCTATGTAACATCTGCATATGTAAGTGTACAGATATTCTCTTATGCTTATATCACATGCCCAGCTTGATCCTGCTTGGTTTGCAAATAACAAAGCTATACATTAATAAGGGATGCATACTATGGACTTCACATTTTGCTTGCTAATCACGATGTTTCCAATGAAAACCTGTATCTAAAGAAAGAACTTCATAGGCAACCTTCACAATAAAAGTGAAATTTCATCAGAACACTTAATGGCAATATGATTCTCTGCATGTGTTAGACGTATGTTTCACTGAAGATGCACTAATTGAATGTTTTCTTTTGACAGCAAGACCGAGACTACTTCTGCTTTCTTATGATTTGTGCGTGGTATTAGCCCTCCTCTGTCAAACAATGAAGCACTTAATGTCATTGTGAAGAAAGACAACACCATACACCATACGAGCTTTATCATAGTCTGATAGATTTGCCTGTCAGGCACAGGAAACCACTGTCACTTAGTGTCACAGCAGTAACAACAAAGCAATTATCTGAAACAAAAGGCAAAGGTACAGATTAAAGACAAAGTCAAGGCTCCGTGGTAGAATCCACTTCGAAAGAAGAGATTTTGCTTACAATGCTTTGCTAGGAAATCTCGTTTTTTTCTTCCATAATTATTCAAATTAAGAGAACAGTCTTATCATTTGGCTCTTAGCTCCATGAAATGAAGCAATTAAAGTACGGTTTATCGCTATCATTTTTGTATTTTTATTTCCCACTGTTTACAGCATTTTCTGCTCAAAATCATTTGATGATCACCTCCATATTCAGAGCGTTTTGATAATTATCAATATTTACGCAAATTGACTGTTTTGGGTAATACGCGAATTAGCAATCACTGTGTCAAATGGTGGGAAACGTACATGTAGTAAGCTAATTCAGATTTGGCGGATGAGTACTAATTAGCCAACAAAATATCAAAGTACAGGAAACTAGTTGCACAACTAATTATTCACAGTTAATAGCTCATGCCCAGTCCAACAGTAAATATCGAATCTAGTGCAAAGGATAATTGTTCTTGGTTTTGATCTCTTAATAGGGCTTACATTCAAATTGTGTATGGATTCAGTATCACCTGGAGGAATTTGTGGTGCCACAAACAGGCCAGAAAAGAGATTTGTATGCAATTTTACCTGACAGAAAAATGAAATACATGCTATTTCCAGTTCCGGTTTGTGAAACTCGGAAATGGGCAGTAAAATCATCTAGAGTAATATTGAGACCTCGCAGTAGAGTTATTCTCTCTGCACTGTTACACTGCACAGTATTTCTGCCCACCTCGAAATGAGGGGTTAAAAAAGAATAAATTAATTGCAGCAAAAATTTGATCACCTGGTATCAAGATCCGATTATGGAATGGAATTGCAGTTCAAATAGACAACAAAATATACAACTACTCAGCTCCTTTATCAAATGTCACAAAATCAAAGTAATTGAATCCATGCATGTAACGTTTTGAGGCCCACTCATGTTATATTGCGGATTGATCTCTAGGCACTTGTTAGTGTCACATGGTGTAGGGTTTCTGTTGCTGCTTGGGGAAGCCTTTCCCCATCCCGTATTCATGTTTATGCACACTTATCTTTATTTCATACCCTTGGTAATCACCAATGCCTTTTTTCTGCCAGCTATAAAGAAGCCAGCTAACAACCTGGCGTCAACTATGTTTATTCTCTTGCGGCATGATGGTTATGTGTAAACCATGGGGGTCAAGTTTTTAACAGACTTCGGGGGATATTCTCAAGAACGGGCGATAATTATCGCCAACCAAGGCTAACGCAATTTTACATAACTCCGTCTATCGCGGGAAACTAACGGCGTGTTAACGGCGTATTCTCAACACGCCGGCAACAGCCGATAGTTTCCCGATAACGCGTCAAATGTCCGCGTTAAAATTACCGGGACGCCGATAAAAAAGGAAACCCGAACGTGAAAAAAGTTGCGATGGGCCCAACAGCGATAAAAATATCAGCGATAAGCAGCGCCAGGCTTGCTACTCCCAAGTCAGGCGGGAAAAATCACCATAAAAGCTGCAAAAAAAGAAAAACAAAATCCAAACAACTGAGAAGCACCATGGAGGAAGCTGGAGCAACTACAGAGGCCAACCAGAACCCCACAAACCCCCCGGAGGACCAGCCAGGGACCTCGGGGAAGGAGAAGGGCAAGGAGAAGGAGAAGAGGAACCCGCGATTCAGTCCGCAGGAAAACAAGATCCTGATTACGGAGGTGATAGAACACCACCAACAACTGTTCATCACCTCCACTGTGTCATTGGCAACTAAAAATGCAATATGGCAGTCCATCTTGGCCAAGGTGAATGCAGTCGGGGTGAAGAGAAGGGAAGTGGACGACTGCAAATAGCGCTGGAATGATGTGAAGCGCAAAACCAAGCTGAAACTCGCTAACAACCGGAAAGCAGCAATGCAGACTGGAGGTGGGAGTCCAGCGCCACAGCAGGAGCTGGATGAGATGGAGGAAATGGTGTCCACAGTCATCAGTGGGGAGACGGTGGCAGGAGTTGGTTGGAAGGTACCAGAGGCCAACAAGTGCAGCACAGCCAGCAGCTTTGTCTGTGGAGGGAATGTTGGTTGTCCGCTGTGTTGGTACCGTCAGCCTGTGGGCAATGTGGGTCAGGATGCGGAGGATGGTTGTCCTTTTGAGCCTGTAGTGGGCAATGACATCCTCTGGCGTTAAGTCTCTGAGGCTGGTGCGTTTTCGGAAGGTCCGCTGTCTTGTTCTGCGCTGCCTCAGTGGTAGTCGGGGGGGGGTCCTGGGGGTGGGGGTGGTCCGGGGGGCGGTGGGTGTTGTGGTCCTCTTGGGTCTCCAAGCTGCATGATTAGTAGCTCCATGGCATCTGTTGGTCTTCAGATGTGGCTCTGGGCTGGGCTCCCTTTATACTGCAGGTTTTCGTCCTACTTAAGACCAGAAAAAAGCAGGTCTTAAGTCCCTGCTGCTAACGTGCCTTATCGCCTGTTTTTGGACCGCATCGCCGATCTGGCTGGTCGTTGAGAATATCGCGAAGTGGTGTTATCGTGAGTTTTTGCACGGTAATGCCTACTCTGCATATGATTAGCGTTAGTTGTCGCTGTCAGCCTTGGCGATGTTTTTAGCGGCAGCTATCGCAGGTAAACTGACGATGTCGGCTGTTAGCGCAGGCTTGTGAATAGGGCGATAAATCTATCACCACTTTCGTGGTGGAAAAGTGCCGCTAAATCGGCGATGAGTCCTTGAGAATATGCCCCTTACAGTCTTTCTCTCAGTACACTATCTACTAAATCTTCACCAGAATGTTTGCATTGGGACCTACACTGAACTCTGACAGCCCGTTCTCACAGTCTTCACCAGATTGACAAACCACAGACGACTTTACTGTACCACTGCTGCAGTTCTCTGCCAAGTTACAATGCTTTTCCTGGAGTGAAAAATACAAACAACTGGTAGATGCCATTTTACAGTACCATTTAAGGGTCGAGTTCAAGCACTGTGACTCTGGATTTCAGTGTCCAGTACAAATACGAGCAAACATAAAGTCCATAAATAGGCCAACAGTCCAGGATGACCATGCAGAAACAGTGGTGTTCAACACTATCCAACAAACAACACTCCTTATACCTCTCTACATCATTGGCATCATAGGCACATCACTAAATGAGTTCTCCTCAGTTTCCTAGTGCTTGTTTTATCTTTCTGTCAGTTCCACAAAGGATCAGTTCTGGGTCCTCTCGTGTTCTCAATGTACACTGTTTCTCTAGGTGACACAAAGCCCTTGTTTGTGTTTTTCTGACGACCCCCTTGTATATGCCTATTGGCAATCATCTAGAGGGTGAGTTTCTATTCACTTACCCAGAATGCTTCCAAAACTGAGATGTCCTACTTGCCTGTATCCATAGCATTACAATATGAAATTACCCTATACTCGTTTTGTTTAAAATCATGCCCCTAGAATTGGGATTGATTTATTTGCAATGCACACACAACTCATATTGAGGCACACGGAAATTAAGTGATTTTCTTTAAAGTGCACAAATTATGGTGAAGCACTGAAGTTATGATTTAAAACCAGTTTTCCATGTTTACGGATTCAGTGACTGAAATTGGAACACCTCACCTCACCTCCAATATCTATTACTGATAATATACAATATTGCCTCCCTATCCCCTCTCCACAAAGTCAAGGGCTTTAATACTGCTCTTGTAATGAGCAAAATTGAATATTTTATCCGATTTCTGGTTATTAAGTACTCATTGCAAACCTTTTTCAGACTCCCAAGAAAGCCACCTGTGTCCAAAGGCTGTGTATGAACTGAGTGAGGCTATATCAAACGAGGCACTGTCAACACTAGATAAGAGCAATTAAACGAACAATGATGGCCAGGGGAACTTACTATCGCACAGACTTGTGTAGTCTTGAATATTTGGAAAGGCACAAGAACTAGTTTGTAATTGCCCACCTCAAATTATGGTTTGCCACCATACAACCACCAATATTTGAACTTGAAACGAAAGCTCTGAGAGGCAACATAAACAAACTTTCAAGTATTGAAAGCACAAATGCTTAGACAGATACACATGAGACGAGAGGAAATCTTTAGGTTTTCGATCCTTTATTTCTGATGTTAGAGATAAAAAGCCAATACAGCCAACGCGTTTCACCCTTGGCGGGCATCTTCAGGGCGTCCAAGAAGGAGAAAAACTCCTCTGGAGATACATTTTCAATTTCAGCACAAGCGATGTTTTTGAATCGAATCTGCTGCGCCGTAATGCTGGAAAAAGATACTGGTCTATTCTAAGATGTGGAGGACGGTTCCACTTCTTTAGCACCGTTTGGGCTTTACTCTTGCCAAAACAGGCTCTCTGTTGGAGGAATTTTACTCTGCTGCACTATATTCAGGCTCTTCATTGGAGGAATATTTCTCTCTAAAACTGTTTGCAAATATTGGACTATACAAAAGACTCTTGGCACATTCAGCGTTGGTTCATCTCCCCTCACTACTTGTGCTGAAATTGAAAATTTATCTCCAGAGGAGTTTTTCTCCTTCTTGGACTCCCTGAAGAAGCCCGCCACGGGTGAAACGCGTTGGCTGTATTGGCTTTTTATCTCTAACATCAGAAATAAAGGATTGAAAACCTAAATATTTCCTCTCGTCTCATGTGTATCTGTCTAAGCACCAGATAAGAGCAATTCAGAGTTTTTCTGAAGACAAACTTTAGAGATACAATTCTTTGAATATATAAATTCACTACCCTATTTCAAGGCACATTAATCTTTCTCTAAGAGCTTCTAGAGAATCCTCTTTGTTGTAAATTAGCCAGCAGAAGTGGAGGTGTTTTGCTGTAAAGATTTAAGGAGGCAAAATCATTCATGAGTGAGGCAAGTATTACTACGGAAATATTATTTTACGTACTCTTACATGCCTTTGTGAATCTGCCCCAAAACATCTAACTACCTAATAGTAAAAGTTCTGAAAGAAGTCCTCTTCTCGACTCTGTTGATATCTCCTTCCCAGAGTGTTAAGCTTCATGGTTCAATACTCAACTTTTTCCATGGAACCTTAAATCTAGTTCATCTGATGCTGACACCTTCCTTATAGAATTTCCCCTTGTCATTTGCATTTAATCAATATAAAATAATTGTGCAGACAGAAAGCAATAATTCCCATCTGAAGGTACATAGGTGTCCACATCTTGATAGATAAGTCCCAATACTAGTATCATTATGTTCTCATGGAAGACAAGTAGCCGGTGTCTAATATTTCACTGTAACACTTTCTACTGACTAGATTGGGCGAAGGGACACGTACACTCTTCTGTATATTGTGCTGGTCTGTCGCTGTGAAGCCTGGTAACACAGGACTCGTGGCTGTTATTACACAATCAGTGATTACAGCAGTCATAATGGAAAAAAAAATGTGAACAGTTATAATAAAATGTAAAACCCAAAAGAAATCAAACAGTCACCCGATCGGCCCAGTGGGGTTTATTACCAAGAGAGAGTCATAATAGGGGAGCTAACAGGGGAGTTAAGTGATTTGTCAGGGGCAGGGATCCCACAGGGAGTGGAACCCCTCACTATCAGTGCAATTGAACAATCTCACCGTTTAGGATGATCTCTCAGCCAGGGGGTTCCACAGTGTCCTACTAGCTGCATATTCCACAAAGTGGTATCTGATGTAGCATTATGTCGGGTGTCTCAAGCATGAAGTACCTCCGCCCACAACGGCACCAATGGTCGGCGCCAAACTCCCCCGGCATCATCTCTAAGTAGGGCCCTCTCCTCTGGCCCATACATCAACATCCCTTCCCCAGGTTGCGACAGTGGGACCCATCCTGGACACCCACATCAGGGCTATGTGTCGTTTCGCTAAGATCAAGGCAAGATCTATAAATCTGGTGCCCACCTTACATTTCTTGGGCCTAGAAAATAAGCCCAAAAGGCAAACCTCTACAGTTCAAGGAAGGGAGCGCTCCAGCACCCCATTAAGCTCTGCAAACACGCTTCCCAGAAGTCCCGTACCCCGGGCAGTCCCACGTCATGTATTTAAACCCTGCATCAAGCTCCCCGCATCGTGGGCAGCCCCGTGGTTCACCCCCATACATGACCTGCAACCTATGGGGAGGTACAGTATACCATGTGAAAGTAGTTAAATTGGACGTATTTAAAGCTGGTGTTTCTGCAGACTCGCCTAGGGCGACACAGGCCCGGCTCCTCTCCAGGTCAGTCAGTTCCCCGCCCACCAATAAAGTCCACCTCTCCTGGACTCCAGTCAGTGGTCACATGGCTATGTCCAATTGCACCCTATAAAGCCTTCTTACAAGGTGAAGTGCCGAACCCAGGGTCACCAGTGCCTGTAATACGCCAGGAGTGACCGATTCTCCGCCACTCCTAGGCCACAGGTCCCCGAATGCCCTGGCCATGGTGTGGTAGGTCAGGAACCGGCCAGGGGGCAGGCCATACTGGTCTATGAGATCATTCAGTGGAGCAATTCCCCCAACAGGAAGCAGTCGCTCACTGTCACAAGGCCCGCCGTTGTCCAAGCAGCCGTCGTCCAAGTAGGGAGCTGTACACTCGAAAACGGCAATGTAGGATCCCCATGCAGCAGACCCACCAAGGGCAAGTCAGGGGCAAACAGGGGCGCCCCCAATGTGTGCTTCATCACTGTAGTGCCACCCTCAGCAGGATGCCGGGACAGGGCATACGTATATTTGGGTTGAGGAGCTTTGCCAGTAAAAGCCCCTGGTTGTCAGCCAGTCCAATAGGGCCCAACAAGTTGATGTGTCTGCCATCCAGCCACCAAGCTGACCACTGAAGCTCGGTGGCAAAGCATTACAGCTCGAAATAAGGAGCCCCTAGCCCGCCCCCTCTGGGGCTCTCTGCAAGATCGTCAGGGAGACTCTATTGAGCCCACCGTCTCTGACCAGATTCCGAAGTAAGGAGCCTAAGTCATTAAACCAAGAGTGTGGTAGTACAACCGGAAGATTCATAAAATAGTATAATATTCTGGGAAGCCAACACCGGCAGTTTCAAGGACTGCCAAAACTGAATACAGGTTCTGAAGGAATGGACTACTGGGCCTAGGTTGCCCTCTTTGAGGTCCTCCAAGGTATGAAACATCTGGATACCCAGGTTTCGAAAAGATCGGGGTTAAAACGTCAGTCCTGTCGGCACTCCAGGCGGTAGCGACATGTCCTTCCTTATGGGGAACAAGTGGGTCTTGGTCTGATTAACACGTAGACCCGATAATGCTGAAAACACATCTAGCAACTCAATGGCATTAGATACACTGGCCTGTCTATTCCTAAGGTGGAGCAACAGGTCATCCCAACACAAAGATATAACATGCACCCTACTCGCTATCACCAGACCGTGACTCATCCCTTTTTGCCAGGAAAGCACTGCCAGGAGCTCAATAGCCAAGGCAAAATATAGAGGGAACAATGGGCACCCCTGCCTGGTGCCCCGGTAGTCTCCGTATGCAGCTGAGACCGTCCAACCTGTCTTAACCCTCGCAGTGGGGTCAGTGTACAATAAGCGCACCCAGTGAATCCGATCCTCCCCCAGGCCCATTCTCCTCATAGTCGCGTATAGAAAATTCCACCTTAGTGAGTCGAAGGCCTTCTCTAGATCCATAGACATGATCAAAGCATCTGGGCAATGAGCGGTATCTTGATGGTAATGAACCTGGAATAACCTTCGGAGATTCTCAGAAGTGGACCTAGTTGGAAAAAACCCATTCTGGTCTTCATATATAAGGCTCATCGTATGTGGGAGCAGCCATATCCCTAGGATTTTGCTGAGAATTTTAAAATCTACATTTAACATAGAGAGTGGGTAGTACCCTGATCGGGCAGTGACAGATAACTTCGATTTGGGGAGGGGAATCACCACTGCCTCCCTGGACGACACCGGTAGAAAACCCAACCATAGCAAGACAGGACGCCAATGCGGAATAGAACTCTGACAGAAGGCTATCTAGGCCGGGCTTCTTCCCAGCTGCCATTTCTTTGATGACCTGGCGGATTTCTTGTACTGTTATAGGCTCCAAAAGGCCCTCACAAAAAGTCAGATCTAAGGTGCACAGAGGTAAGAGTAAAAGAAAGTCCTCCATCGCTTCTGGAAAAACGGACTTCGAACAGACATACAGAGTTTATAGTAATCATAAAAAGCAGGGTTAATGGCATTAGGAGCTTATATACGTTCCCCTTCCTCAGTAAGAATCTGTGGTATGGGAGTGTCCCTGACCTCCGGGCGTACCAGCCAAGCCAAGAGTCTGTCTGAGGGGCCCCCCTCCTTATGAACCTGTGCTTGATAATCCTTCAAATCTAAACAGCGGAGGTATTCCAAGGCAGCACTATATCTGCCCTTCGTCTCCACATGGCCCGCTTGGGCACTGTCATCAGTGTCTAATGTGCTACCTATGTTGTGCAGGTTCCGCTCCAATGCACTGAGTTCCCTGTGTCACTCTCTTTTCACCCCAACAGACTGACCCATACACTGGCCCCTCACCACCACCTTAAAGGCGTCCCACACTAGAAGGGGATCCTTGACAGTTCCCTGGTTGAATTGAAAATATTCTGAAACAGACATTAACAGGGAGACTTTTAAGCATGCGTCCTCAAGAAAGGATGGACGAAGATGCCAAACCGGTACCTATGTGGGTTCGATAATGGCACAGAGGGACAGCAACAGGGGACAATGATTGGACATTGTATGTCTCAAATACTCTGTGTGTGTTATGCCAGGGCACAGGCAGGAGGAGCACAAAAACATACCAATGCAGGTGTGTAGTCTAAAAAGATGTGAATAGTAGGAATAGTCACGCACCTGATCATGCTGCACCCTTCAAATAACCCTGAGGCCCAATGGGCAACCCAGTCCCTGAAACCCTGTGACATCACACTTGCTGCTGCACCACGTAGCGGGGAAGTAGACATGTCCATGAAAACATCAGCCACACAGTTATAGTCCCCACCCAATAATAAGTCATCTGCAGCCACAGTAGACAGTGGTATCGACAAAGCCCGGAGGAAGAAGATCTGATCCTGGTTTGGCGCGTATATATACCCAGTGTGACCTCCCTCCCCAGCACCCTGCCCTTAACCAGAACATAACAACCCTCTGGGTCAATGAAGGAGCGGAGGACCTCAAAGGGCATCGCTGCCCATATCCACCAAAGCGTCCCTCAGGAATAGGCAGAATAAGAGGTGGAGAATATTTGTCCTTGCCATATGCGTCGCAGACGCTTGATTTCCTCAAGAGTGAGTTGGGTCTCATGTAGCATAACTATCTGTGGCCCTCGTCTACAGGTAGTGGTGTTATGCCACTTAGATGCTGAACTTATTCCCCCCACATTCCAAGTCCTCAACTTTATGGAATGATATGTGTCTGACATGATAATCAACTGTAACCTCATGCCACATCCTGACCCCCAGAGTCTCCTTCATCCCCCCGGATGACTTAATGACACTCCAAGCCCACCAGGCAACTAAACAGATCCCCAACCATGAACTTCCATACCCATGGGCAGCCCATCCAAACCTGGAGAGGAAAAAACATCCTTAAGGGAGAGCCACCTTCTACATCCCAACAGGGCCAATCCCAGGGGGGGGGGCTAATTAGAAAACCACAGTAAAGACCCAAATGTGCACAGGCCCATCCATAACAGGAGTCTAGCAAACTAGTGCCAGACGTGTGGCGTCCCCTGAGTGCCAGTCACCCAGACCTTACCCAACAAAGCTAATGTCAAATATATACAAAGCATACTATGCAGTGCAATGTAGGCCCCCCAATCCAGCGCACCTCAGTTTGCAGCGCACAACACGTCTAGGAGCTAACGCAAGCAAAGTAAACATTAAACAATTTCATCAACTGATTGAGGTGTGATAAGAGGCATGCCCTCGGCCTCCAGAGTCGAGTCTCCAGAGTCAAAAGCCATCGACCAGTGTTCCAATGAGGTATCCATGCCCCCCCCAACTTCTGGGAGGATACAATGTCTACCACAGCTTGCTAGGCAGCCTTACGTTCCACTTCCGTCTGTGTTGTGGAGGGCCCCCGTGACGTGGGACCTCCAGCAGGTCTTTTAAAACATCTCCTGGATTTACATCAGGAGGGCGCTGGCTTCCCCCCGGATCCCACAGAAGGCACCCCCGTTTTGTTGGAGTCTATCCAGGTCAACACCGCAGCTGGAGTGTCACAGAAGTGAGTTTTACCATCCTGTATTATGTGGAGCCTGGCTGGGAACATCAGGGAGTATTGTATACCTTCCACGCGGAGAGCCCTCTTGGCCTCCCCAAAGGATACCCGTTGTTGTTGGACTTATGCCATGAAATCCAGGAAGAGTAGGACTCGGCCGCCTTCGACCTCATACAGGTCATTCTCACAGGCTCTTTGAAGAATAATGTCCCGGTCTTTATAATGCAACAACTATGCTATGACAGCCCTAGGTGGTCTCTCCGGCGCTATAGGATGCGCCGGCACTCCGTGTGCCCTTTACAAGACAAAGAATTTTGTTAGATGGTCCACAGCGACTACTGAGGAAAGCCAATCCTCCAGAAAGGCAGCCATGTTAGTCCTTTCAGGGAGGCCAATCAGATGGATATTATTGCGATGGTTCCATCCCTTCACGTTCTCCGCTCTTCACTCCAGGGTAAGCACCCTGGCCGCAAGCTCCTTAACCCTGTGATCTGTCACTTTCTGTTCAGGAAGAAGGTCCCCCAATGACTGCTCCGCAGTTTTGACCCAGTCAGACAGCTTCTGATGTTCTGCCCGCAGCAGTCCCAGCCCCACCAACACAGCCCCAATATCCTGCTGAAGTGTGGCCTTAGTAAACACGATGGCACAGCCAAAACCCTGTCCAGAATGGAACGTATCGAAGTATCCTCCGCCTCGTCTTCCTCTCTGAGCTGAAGTGGGGTAGGGAGGCCCCCCCGACCCCAGTTGCCAGGCCCCCTGTTTGGGCCTAGGTTTGGCCATCTCAGTGGATTACTGGGGTTTAATGCGCCGACGTGCGTAGCCAGCTGCCAGTCAAGTACTTTCTCGATGTGGATCATTGCTGACAGAGGGGTCCCCAAATGGGGTGCAGGGTTCTTGTAGTGCTGCATCCCCTCCACCAAGGACATCATCTGGCCCTGAGGTGGCCCCGCCACCATCCACCTCCATCTGCTCGGACCTCAACCTCCCACTCTGCACACTGTCCCCTGTACTCAATATATCAACGGTAGGCAATGTATATGTGACTCCGTTGAGCAGGCCATGCCCAACAGTTTATGGAGGGGACCCCTCCACCAGGCTCCGGCACGCTGGTGTGGCTCAGCACCGCCGCAGCAGGGTGTTGCGGGGTTCAACCACCAATGGCCCCAGGTCAGGCCTGCAGACAGCAATTATCTGCCAGCTGGCCTCACCACGAACCAATCCACGCTTCACTCAACAACTGAAAGTGAATTTGCAAGTCTGCACGTGTCTCTTCCCATGAATGTTGTTGCCAATATAGCAGAAGTGCTATGTGAGGAAATCTTCTCAGATGCCAAGTTGTGGACAACTGCTCATCACAGGTTCAGGGATCCCAAGCGAGCACAGCACCGGGGGAGAGCCTGTCCACCAACGCCTCTGTCACTGTTGAGTCGGTGCGGCTCCCGGGCCGAAGAACAGGCCCCACAGAGAAGGCCCACACCATGCCTCCACCTGGCTCCCGGGGCTCAGAGTCAGCATCTCACCCCAATACTAGGGGGCCCAGAACATCACAGGACCCTGACCAAGGCAGATGCCCTTCCTTTCAACCTGGGATCCGCAACTTCACCTCACCGACTCCCTGGGCTTACCCCATTGCCACTGTCCTCCGGACCCCAACACAAGTCCTAAATCCACCACAGCAGCCGCTGGGTGCAATTCACCCCAACTCTGCCTGCCGCCGATCCACCCCCAATCCCCAGGGGCTGTGACATGGGCTGCGGTCAAAAAGTCCACCCGGGTGCCTCGCCTGCCATCTTGGGTCGCTGTCGCAGGTCTCTCCCGTCAGCTGCAGCCGTCCAGTCAGGTAAGTCTGCAAAGGGCAGGCTGGATGTTCTGCCAGCACGGGCCACAGCAAGTCATTTATGCTGCCATCAACTCAGACCACCGATGGTGTAGGAGTTTTGGATGGGCCGGCGCGGAGCTGCGGATCGAGGCGTCCGCAATCTCCGGCCTGCTAGCCACCTTCATTTTTGATACTTCATTTAGAATAGGGAAGTTACTTCATGGAACCTGCTTGGGTCTTAGTTTGCTTGCTGTATGTGAATCTTTTTTGCAGATTCTATCTGATCAGATATAAATGAAGACTGCATGAACATTTAAATATGTATGCTCTTACCATATTTTTTTTATCAATTTTCTGACTGATGCAACTTTTAAACTTAACTAAATTTGTAAATAAAATCCTTATGGTTTGGACGCCATATTGGCTGCACTGTATTTGAAATGCATTGCTGATGTTAGCTCCTTTCTTAATCTTAAGGTCAAAAATCAAATGTCCATACGACCTGTGGGGGATTCTGTTTGATGACTTCACTAATATTAAGATTCATGAAACCCCACTCTATCTCTAGAAATGGGTTCTGAAGTTCTCATATATTTTCAGTGTTCTTTAGTCCTCCTCTGCTCCCGAAATCTTCTGTTCTAAGCAAGTAGGACTTGTTCTATAGTGATCACTGACATAATATCAATCACAACAATATTGTGATACAGAAATATGTCAAAAATATTGATTACAAAAATATTGTTTCCTTATAATGGTAAGTACACAAACATTGAAAGAGATATATTGTTTCACACTATCATTAAAAACACACACAAATATCATTTGTTTATATATATAGTTTACAATAGTAAATCTTAGATATTTTAATATATAACATTAATATAGTGCCAATTACATAAATGTAAGAAGCATGTAATACTATATATAAACATACACCCATAAATATATATGATTGTGTGTGTTTATATATACATATATAACATTTATTCAATAAATACATTTTACATTATGATACATTTTTGGTTTTTTTTTGTAATCAGATGCAAAACATTAAATAAATTACCAAATTAAAAAATAAACAGTAAAAATATTTAAAAATAAATTATACAAATCAATATTCGCATATATACATATATAAAATTAAACAAATAAACAAATAATAACATTTGATATATTTAAACAATCTTAAAAAAAGTATTAAAGTCTGGGAATAATAGATATACCACTCTCACTCCAGTCTGTGCAAAAGTAGGGAAAGTGTAGGACTTTGCATGGGCGAAATTTCCACTCCAGTTTGTACAATAATAGGGTAAGTGTTAGACTTTCGGGAGTGGGGGGTACATTTACTATTCCCACTTATGTCTGTGCAACAGTAGGGGAAGCATTGGGCTCCGCAGTAGTAACATGTCCTATTCCCACTCCAGTCTGTGTAACAGTATGGAAAGCATTGGACTTCGGAGGGGTACAATTTGCTATTCCCACTCCAGTCTGTGCAGCAGTAGGGAAAGTGTTCCCAGTTCAGTCAGTAGAACAGTTGGGAAGGACTTCACTTCAAGCTCATAACATATATAGAACATAAACCTATTAATTTATAACAAGTATAAAACTCTTAATATGAACATTATTAAATAATCTAAAAATAATTGTCTAAAAATAAAAAATAATTAACATGATTAGTAGAACATTTAATGCACAATTATTAATAAAAATAATTGTCATTTATTCATTACTTGATTAATTTGCCACACTGTCCCCCCTCAGACCTAGCAGTCCACACTTAAATCATAACTAAAATAAATATAATCAGCATAATTATTAATCAATTAAACATTAATGAATACTTTAATAATTAATTGTTGATTATTAGGAATGAACGTACCACCCTATAGTGCTACAAACCCAGCAGCCCTCACCTAGTATATTACTTAAAAATACAATGATTGCATAATTGACATAATTAATAATCAAATAAATAATTAATAATAAATTGTTAATTCATTTTTAATACATTTTTAATTAATTAACTCCCCACCCTATACCCCTTCAAACCCAACAGCCTGCACCTAATATATAACTTAAAAATAGAATTATTACACAATTTACATATGTATTAATACATTAAATATTTAATAATAAATTACTAATTAATCATTAATGTATTAATTAGCTTTCAACACTATACCCCTGTAAACCCAGCAGCCCACACATAATACATAACTTAAAAAATATTATAATTTCACAATTAAAATAATTAATAATGAATTAATTAATAATACATTAATAACTAATTGTTAATTAATTATACTTAATTAACGTTCCACCCTACAACCCTACAAACCTAAAAACCTGCTATGACATTATAAATTACAATGAGCAATTAAATAAAAAATGATAAATCACTTAAACTTGCAAACTATATTTGAAAATATTATTAACAATTACACAAACAATAATACAGCATAAAATTAATATATAAACAACACACATAAAGATAATTAAAAACAATATTAATTATGATAATCTGCAGTACGATATTACTTACCTGAAAAATTGGTATTCTTGCTAATAATATTCCTACATTACGATAATTTTGTATCCGTATGTTTTTTTACAATATTTCTGCAACTTGATATTTATAACTCAATATTTTGTCCAAATACCACTCCATTAACAAGGGTGGATTTCCCAAACCCAATCCAATTATGCCCCTCTTTGACCACTCTCCCGGCTCTTATAGGTCACATACTGCCTAAATCAAGATGACAGGACTTTGTTTTTAGACACTTGCAAAATTGCATAATTTTTGGGTGAAGTGTAGTGAAGACTGTTGCAAATTTTGTAAAATGAAATAAATGTCACAAATTGTGATTTCCTTGTATCCTGTGTGAATCTTTCTTGCTAGGGGATCGATGGTGTGAAACAAGTCTAATGAGGGACCAGCAGGAGAATGGTTCTAGCCGAAAATATCTCTCTGAAAGACATTTCCATTCAAACTAGACTCTTGCAATCAAGAAATGAATCCAAAATTTATAAGTATAATTACAATTTCAAATGGGCCTACTTGTCCAGCAGCCTGAAGTCTTTTGAGCGGTCATTTCACGCCATACTATTTAAAATAATTTCTCAACCCTGTGCTTAGGGCAGGAGCTACATTTCATGGATTTCCTAAAGATCCTCCATGCCAGTTTTGCTAAGATTTTGCATCAGGTTGAGTCACTTTTTTGGCGCTGTGCCAACGCAAAATCATGATTTACCAAATACAAAGTATCACAGGGCTTAGCATGGCTCTGCCTTGCATTACCTTGCATTTGGAAGGTGTTCCAAGAGTGGAGCATGGGTGTTCACATGCATCCACCCATGTATTTTGGAACATTTCCAGATTTACAAAGAGTTGCAAACCTGGGAATGCAACAGCATTTTCAGCCTTTTCTCAGTGAAGTGTAACAAGGAGAAATCTTTTTAATTCTCCTAGTTATTTCCTCTTTTTTCGTGTGCTGCATTTTGCAGCACATATAGAAAGATGAAAACATCGTTAAGGATTGTTTTTGTGCATTGGTTAAGGTGGCTCAGATTTTCAATAAATGTAATAAGCATTTATCCCAAAATGTAGTATCACAACTCAAGTAATCTCTGACAAAGGATCTTCCTAAACTTTCAAATTTTTCCTCACTATCTCAGGTCATGTTCTTCATCAAATCTATTAAATCTGGGTCTCCAAAGGACCCTTGCCCTCTGTCAATTACGATTCAAGTTGCTGAAACAGTAGTAATGTGCTCAACTGACATCTTTAACTCCATGCTGGAAACAGGAATTTTTCCTACAATATGGAAAAAAGCCTCCATACTGCCTGTACTGAAAAAGCCCAACCTAAATCCAAATGATCCTAATAACTATCAACTAATCTCCCATTAGCCTTTTCCAGCTAGGGTAATAGAAAAGGCTATTTATCTTCAATTAACTAAATTCCTATTAGACCATCAGATGCTTGACACTACCAAATTTGGCTTCTTTCAGAAGTGGTCATAGTACCGAAACTGCCTTAATTAAAACAACTGAGGAGATCAGATCCATAGTCGACCGAGATGGGAACGCAGCACTAATACTCCTGGATCTGTCGGCAGCCTTTGATATAGTCGATCACAAGGTTTTGCTTGAGCATCTCGGGGCTCACACTCAAAGTGCTGGAAGCTTTCCTGTCCATGAGATCTCAAGTGGTAGCATTGGATCCATTTGTGTCCAAACATTTATCAATCCCATGTGGGGTGCCTTAGGGGTCCGCACTCAGCCCCACTTTATTTAACATCTATGTTAATCCTTTGGCCCCACTTATTAGATCATTTGGGCCGGATCTTACTTCCTATGCACACAGTACTCAAATTGTGGTAGCTTTGTCTGCCTCAAACAACCAAGCAGCATCCATCTTCCTTGACTGCATGTTTGCAGTAGGAGAATGGATGACCATGAACTGCTTGAAACTAAATGCCGGAAAAACTGAGGTTATCATGTTTGGAAACTCTCCCTCCATATGGACCTCAGCCTGCTGGCAAAAAGAACTGAATTACAAAAAAAGGGTTAACCCAAAAAAAGGCCACTGAGACCTGGGTAGAAAGCAGTACAGTAGAGAATTGGTCCCAGTGGACTGTTTCTTATAGACGCACCAATTTATAACAAATTAAACATGACTACACTCTGAATACATAGATCAATGTTATTTAATCACATTGAACATCATTGGATGCTTAATAAATCAGCAAATTGACTCAGAAAAACTGTACCTAAACAAGTGCCCCATGGAGGGGAAAAGGGAAAAGGGTGAAGTGCATCAAGTGAGGGTTCAAAAAGTGTAGAGGGAAAATTGTGACATTATATTCATCACAAAGATATTTACAATAAAAATGGCTGTTTTAGCCACATCATGAAGGATAATGTATAGCCATGATTAGGAGTACTAAATCGCAGTGAAAACAGCACTGTCGAACAAACTGGCCTAGGACAATAGTAAAGTCGACGTTTCGACCCCTAAAAAGACTTGGTAGGCTATTTATAATCCTTACGCCGGGGTCTTCCTCAGGACAGAACATAGGGCACCATAGCTACCCTCAACTTGGTAGTATATATGTAGTAGTTAGGCCCATAGGCTCCAATGGGACAGAGAGCTGAGTAATGCACTGGAACACCGACAAGGGAAATTATCCCTGCAGTTCCTCCATGGAAAATTTAAATGTAAAACGGGTATTTTTAATTAGTACAATGGGTACAGTGGACCGGGAGGTTCAGATGGCGCTGTATTTGAAACTAAATAGGTTGAAATCAGTCACCGCATCCGAGGGAGTTGCAGTCTGCAATCGCACCCGTGCTCCCAAACGCATCCGTCTCCAAACCAAGGATTATAAATTGGTGGGTCTATAAGAAACGGTCCACTGGGACCAATTCTCTACTGTACGGCAAAAAGAACTGGGCTCTCCTCCTGAGCCAGTGTGTAAAGCCAGAAATCTTGGAGTAAAAGTGGATAACAAGTTGACTTTTGGACTGCAGGTTAAGGTGGTCACGTCATCAACATTTCACGTTCTAAGGATGCTTAAAAAGGTTTTCCCTTTCATCCCTGATAACGCCCAAAAAAACGTAACCACGGCTCTCAAACTTTCCAACATTGACTTCTGCAATGCACTACATCTTAATATGCAGCATCAACATCTAAATAGCCTCCATTGGACTTCGGAGGGGTACAATTTGCTATTCCCACTCCAGTCTGTGCAGCAGTAGGGAAAGTGTTCCCAGTTCAGTCAGTAGAACAGTTGGGAAGGACTTCACTTCAAGCTCATAACATATATAGAACATAAACCTATTAATTTATAACAAGTATAAAACTCTTAATATGAACATTATTAAATAATCTAAAAATAATTGTCTAAAAATAAAAAATAATTAACATGATTAGTAGAACATTTAATGCACAATTATTAATAAAAATAATTGTCATTTATTCATTACTTGATTAATTTGCCACACTGTCCCCCCTCAGACCTAGCAGTCCACACTTAAATCATAACTAAAATAAATATAATCAGCATAATTATTAATCAATTAAACATTAATGAATACTTTAATAATTAATTGTTGATTATTAGGAATGAACGTACCACCCTATAGTGCTACAAACCCAGCAGCCCTCACCTAGTATATTACTTAAAAAATACAATGATTGCATAATTGACATAATTAATAATCAAATAAATAATTAATAATAAATTGTTAATTCATTTTTAATACATTTTTAATTAATTAACTCCCCACCCTATACCCCTTCAAACCCAACAGCCTGCACCTAATATATAACTTAAAAATAGAATTATTACACAATTTACATATGTATTAATACATTAAATATTTAATAATAAATTACTAATTAATCATTAATGTATTAATTAGCTTTCAACACTATACCCCTGTAAACCCAGCAGCCCACACATAATACATAACTTAAAAAATATTATAATTTCACAATTAAAATAATTAATAATGAATTAATTAATAATACATTAATAACTAATTGTTAATTAATTATACTTAATTAACGTTCCACCCTACAACCCTACAAACCTAAAAACCTGCTATGACATTATAAATTACAATGAGCAATTAAATAAAAAATGATAAATCACTTAAACTTGCAAACTATATTTGAAAATATTATTAACAATTACACAAACAATAATACAGCATAAAATTAATATATAAACAACACACATAAAGATAATTAAAAACAATATTAATTATGATAATCTGCAGTACGATATTACTTACCTGAAAAATTGGTATTCTTGCTAATAATATTCCTACATTACGATAATTTTGTATCCGTATGTTTTTTTACAATATTTCTGCAACTTGATATTTATAACTCAATATTTTGTCCAAATACCACTCCATTAACAAGGGTGGATTTCCCAAACCCAATCCAATTATGCCCCTCTTTGACCACTCTCCCGGCTCTTATAGGTCACATACTGCCTAAATCAAGATGACAGGACTTTGTTTTTAGACACTTGCAAAATTGCATAATTTTTGGGTGAAGTGTAGTGAAGACTGTTGCAAATTTTGTAAAATGAAATAAATGTCACAAATTGTGATTTCCTTGTATCCTGTGTGAATCTTTCTTGCTAGGGGATCGATGGTGTGAAACAAGTCTAATGAGGGACCAGCAGGAGAATGGTTCTAGCCGAAAATATCTCTCTGAAAGACATTTCCATTCAAACTAGACTCTTGCAATCAAGAAATGAATCCAAAATTTATAAGTATAATTACAATTTCAAATGGGCCTACTTGTCCAGCAGCCTGAAGTCTTTTGAGCGGTCATTTCACGCCATACTATTTAAAATAATTTCTCAACCCTGTGCTTAGGGCAGGAGCTACATTTCATGGATTTCCTAAAGATCCTCCATGCCAGTTTTGCTAAGATTTTGCATCAGGTTGAGTCACTTTTTTGGCGCTGTGCCAACGCAAAATCATGATTTACCAAATACAAAGTATCACAGGGCTTAGCATGGCTCTGCCTTGCATTACCTTGCATTTGGAAGGTGTTCCAAGAGTGGAGCATGGGTGTTCACATGCATCCACCCATGTATTTTGGAACATTTCCAGATTTACAAAGAGTTGCAAACCTGGGAATGCAACAGCATTTTCAGCCTTTTCTCAGTGAAGTGTAACAAGGAGAAATCTTTTAATTCTCCTAGTTATTTCCTCTTTTTCGTGTGCTGCATTTTGCAGCACATATAGAAAGATGAAAACATCGTTAAGGATTGTTTTTGTGCATTGGTTAAGGTGGCTCAGATTTTCAATAAATGTAATAAGCATTTATCCCAAAATGTAGTATCACAACTCAAGTAATCTCTGACAAAGGATCTTCCTAAACTTTCAAATTTTTCCTCACTATCTCAGGTCATGTTCTTCATCAAATCTATTAAATCTGGGTCTCCAAAGGACCCTTGCCCTCTGTCAATTACGATTCAAGTTGCTGAAACAGTAGTAATGTGCTCAACTGACATCTTTAACTCCATGCTGGAAACAGGAATTTTTCCTACAATATGGAAAAAAGCCTCCATACTGCCTGTACTGAAAAAGCCCAACCTAAATCCAAATGATCCTAATAACTATCAACTAATCTCCCATTAGCCTTTTCCAGCTAGGGTAATAGAAAAGGCTATTTATCTTCAATTAACTAAATTCCTATTAGACCATCAGATGCTTGACACTACCAAATTTGGCTTCTTTCAGAAGTGGTCATAGTACCGAAACTGCCTTAATTAAAACAACTGAGGAGATCAGATCCATAGTCGACCGAGATGGGAACGCAGCACTAATACTCCTGGATCTGTCGGCAGCCTTTGATATAGTCGATCACAAGGTTTTGCTTGAGCATCTCGGGGCTCACACTCAAAGTGCTGGAAGCTTTCCTGTCCATGAGATCTCAAGTGGTAGCATTGGATCCATTTGTGTCCAAACATTTATCAATCCCATGTGGGGTGCCTTAGGGGTCCGCACTCAGCCCCACTTTATTTAACATCTATGTTAATCCTTTGGCCCCACTTATTAGATCATTTGGGCCGGATCTTACTTCCTATGCACACAGTACTCAAATTGTGGTAGCTTTGTCTGCCTCAAACAATCAAGCAGCATCCATCTTCCTTGACTGCATGTTTGCAGTAGGAGAATGGATGACCATGAACTGCTTGAAACTAAATGCCGGAAAAACTGAGGTTATCATGTTTGGAAACTCTCCCTCCATATGGACCTCAGCCTGCTGGCAAAAGAACTGAATTACAAAAAAGGGTTAACCCAAAAAAGGCCACTGAGACCTGGGTAGAAAGCAGTACAGTAGAGAATTGGTCCCAGTGGACTGTTTCTTATAGACGCACCAATTTATAACAAATTAAACATGACTACACTCTGAATACATAGATCAATGTTATTTAATCACATTGAACATCATTGGATGCTTAATAAATCAGCAAATTGACTCAGAAAAACTGTACCTAAACAAGTGCCCCATGGAGGGAAAAGGGAAAAGGGTGAAGTGCATCAAGTGAGGGTTCAAAAAGTGTAGAGGGGAAAATTGTGACATTATATTCATCACAAAGATATTTACAATAAAAATGGCTGTTTTAGCCACATCATGAAGGATAATGTATAGCCATGATTAGGAGTACTAAATCGCAGTGAAAACAGCACTGTCGAACAAACTGGCCTAGGACAATAGTAAAGTCGACGTTTCGACCCCTAAAAAGACTTGGTAGGCTATTTATAATCCTTACGCCGGGGTCTTCCTCAGGACAGAACATAGGGCACCATAGCTACCCTCAACTTGGTAGTATATATGTAGTAGTTAGGCCCATAGGCTCCAATGGGACAGAGAGCTGAGTAATGCACTGGAACACCGACAAGGGAAATTATCCCTGCAGTTCCTCCATGGAAAATTTAAATGTAAAACGGGTATTTTTAATTAGTACAATGGGTACAGTGGACCGGGAGGTTCAGATGGCGCTGTATTTGAAACTAAATAGGTTGAAATCAGTCACCGCATCCGAGGGAGTTGCAGTCTGCAATCGCACCCGTGCTCCCAAACGCATCCGTCTCCAAACCAAGGATTATAAATTGGTGGGTCTATAAGAAACGGTCCACTGGGACCAATTCTCTACTGTACGGCAAAAGAACTGGGCTCTCCTCCTGAGCCAGTGTGTAAAGCCAGAAATCTTGGAGTAAAAGTGGATAACAAGTTGACTTTTGGACTGCAGGTTAAGGTGGTCACGTCATCAACATTTCACGTTCTAAGGATGCTTAAAAGGTTTTCCCTTTCATCCCTGATAACGCCCAAAAAAACGTAACCACGGCTCTCAAACTTTCCAACATTGACTTCTGCAATGCACTACATCTTAATATGCAGCATCAACATCTAAATAGCCTCCATTTACCGCAAAATGCAGCGGCAAGACGCCTCACAGGAATCTCCAAACATCAATCAGTCACAGGCTATCAAATGTCTTCACTGGGTGCCTGTTAGACAGCGTATCTGATTTAAAGCTCTCTGTCTCGTCCATAAGGACCTCCATGGAGATGACCCAGCGTTCCTCAAACAGGCTTTTTAATGGTATACTCCTGGAAGAAACCTAAGGTCCATGGGTACCCGGAAAGTAGTTGTGAATAGATTCAAATAATCAAATTGGGGAGGAAGAGGCTTTGTAAACTCCACTGCCAAAGAATGGAATGCACTCCCTTCTTCTATCAGATCAGTCCTAAACTTACTTTCGTTTAGAAAAAAACAAAAAACCTGTTTTTCCCTTTTTAGAGCTCATGTCTCCATCTTTTTTAGGTCAACGTCAGACCAACTTATTAGGATTTATCATCATGAATCTGTCTAGGAGCATCCTAAAATTAGCGTGCTCAATTTCAGGACTTGTTACATGCTCCCTAATGTGTACCGCCTAGACACCTACGGGTATTTGTTCGAGCTCTATAAATCCTTTTAACATACATAACATGATGCAGACATCTTTGCACAGTGGTGCAAGGCTGCCTGCATTCTCACTAGGCATCACACAGTTCTCCAGCCCCAGGAGGCATTAGAAGTTTGCCATATCCTAGTTGATAAATAAAAGAAAAGAAAAGTGACCCCCATTAGTGAGCTAACAAAGTGGCCCACATTTGCAAATCAGGCCATTGTTTAGCTTGCAATACATTCTGTATGAGTATATTGCAGGTTAAAGGAGACTGCATGCATTTGTCTTTGCTGCAAGCAATTTTCTTGGTAATCAACAGTTACAAAACATCCCAGCTGGCCATAAAACAGGTTCACAAACTGCCTAAAAACCAGCCCACACACTGATCTGTGAAACCAGCCAATCAGACACTACCTGTTTGCCCTATAGTCCAGTCCAACCCTTTATGTGCCTAAGTGAGACCTCCTAGTTCTGTCCCAGAGTTCTCCAACAATCTCACACACTGTCATGGTGGACCTATACTATTTTATGCTTTTTGTTGGATTTATAGCATCCTTCAAATTCCAATTTTATAAAATATTTATCTCTCATGACTTTTTAATAGCTGGTGGTACTGTCTATATTTATGATGATCTTTTACTCCTTGTTGTGCAACTGTTTATCTAATTTATACTGGTGATTGACTATTAGCACTGCTTCATACTTCCTCATCACAGTCCTTCATATATCACTCATGTCTCCTTTCCAAGAAAACCACATGTAATTGTCTTTCATTTTTATTTTTTTAAGGGGTTTAACTCCAGCTCCAATGTGAAAGATCTATAAACACTCTGCTACCGCTTTTCATGTATCTCATTCATCCAACATAGGTAGGATTTGCCTGAAATTAAATATGTCTTGTCTCAGTCAGCATTCTCTCGTCCTTTATCAGGTACTATGAAAACAATGGGAGAATGGAATCAAGTCTGACACACATTTACGTTATGGTTTCCTACCCTTGTACTTGAGCACTGTTATTTATTTTGTGTTTATTTATTTATTTCATATTTAAATTGCAAAAGTGTTCTACCTTTCCACTGCTGTGGAAAACCAAAAATTACCTGACTTGGTAATGCCTGGGTGTAACTAAATGCTGTTATTTTCTCACAATCAGGGGGATGACTCAGGGAAAGACTGCATTCCGGATTCTATAAAGGGGAGTCCAATGTCCCAGTGTCTATAGTTGAGGCTACATTATACTCTTGAATCTATTGCTTAACCTTGACAGTGATTTCTTAGGTAGCAAGCCCCACTCCTGGCAGTGCATTGGCTCAGGAGTCAGATAAAGACTTGCTTCTCACTGCAGTCCAAAACTACTGGACTGCATGGGATGGACTATCTGGGGATGTTTGCAGTAATGTGTAACTAACTAGCTATCAGGCTGCTCAGGCTATATTTCTCCTAGCTCTTGGTTTGGATGGTCATGGGAGTTGAAATTTAGTACATTTTAGTACACTACAAAATGCTGCTGCCCCAGTATTAATATGGATATTGATGCGTATATTGATAAAAATGAACTTTTGTCCTTATTAATAGAATCGCCTGTTCTGAACTCCATATCTACCTCGACACACAAGTATGTAGTCAGGCAGGCCCTGCGACCTAGACCCGGGATTACTGATTGATGGGTCACAGGTGGGAGGGTGCATAGCTAGTAGGCTAACACTTGGGCAGGAAATTCTTGATCAACCCCTTTTGTGCCCCCCCTTTTGTATCAACTCCACAGATAGGCGCAGCGACATTACAATGGTCAGAGGAGATTGCCCCAATAAAGCACACATGGCCTGAGGGGGTACATGCACTCCTAAAATACCATAAAGTCAGATGCCACATGAGTTAGGAACAGATAGCCAATCAGGGCCTAGCACACATAGTAATCATGCGCTCTCCATACCGGACATCGAGACATATTCACCACTGGCCATACTATGTCCACGCAGGTCAAGACCCACCTGTAGTAACCACTGACCATTAATTTATGACTCAAAAGGCAGCAACCAACATTCCTCACCATATATGGTATGCCTGAAACCTCATATTGCCTGTTGTAATATTGTATATAAAGAGAGCTCAAACTCGATGTAAATTGTGACAGTCTTCAATCCTAGTGCCTGTAACTGTTCTCCCGGAATGAACAGTTTAATTTAACAAACAGTTCCTGTTTTGCCACACTCCTCTTGTCTTCCGTTTTTTTAAGAAAATTGGATTTGAGCAACACCAGCACAGTGTGAAGATAACCATAAATCTTCCTGCCTTGACCAGAAAATAGATGACTGCCATGTATATATGTAGGGGTGAGTGCATGGAAGTGGTGATTGTCAACAACTGAATACTTTTTATAACGGATTGTCTCAAAACTTCTTGTTTTGGTCACCTTTCTTGATTGTTGGATTTATGTTAGAACATTTTTCATGAACTGTGGTCTCTTTCCACCCTGGAAACGAGGAGCTTCAAAACATAAGTTTGCTGTGATAGAGAAGAAGACAAGTTCTCATTTGTGATATTCTTCTTCTTACTCCTACTGAGCAAGTAATAGCAGTCATATCTCCCATTCTCAGTCAAAGAGATCAGCACTTTCTCAGGAACCAATTGTGTAATTGATAGAGGCTATGTTTATGATTTTCATAGGAACGAAAGGTCAATTTACTCTCCCCAACTTTTCAACACAGATGAAAGGGTTCATTATGAACCGAAGAAGACATTATCCGCTCCTAGTCAAAACTTAAGGGACATGTCATTTCTAAGGATTTTCTGCAGGGCACAGTGTAACAACTGTGCATGAGCTAATTTTTAAATTTTCCTGACTTTCATTCCACTCCATATGATCAATTTTTCGGGCAGTAATGATTGCCATTTTTATCTTGCCTTTTTTCTCACCTAATTATTAAGGCCATCATAATCAGACGGTTGGCAAAATTGTACAAACCTTTGATGTCAAGGCTATCTTAAATTATATGTGACAGCATGACCATACCAGAAACCAAAATTAGCTGTGATAAAAAATATATGGGGGCATTTCATAGCTTGGTAATGGCAGTCAATCAAGCTCTGAAAGGATTGGCAGACTGGCCAGCCTGTCCTTGTGGAGCAGAAACACACCTTAGATGAACTGACTGGGTTTATATGTTTGTGGACAGCCTGTAAGATGAGCCTTCAGTGGCTCTTAAAGGGCATCTAACACTGCACAACCTCTTTTTAAGGATTTTATTTTTTTATATTTCGCTGTGCTAAGTGGTGTGGACTATTCACCATTGCTAGATATGATGGAAAATTGGGTGCAGCCACTGTCAGACATAATATTTGATAATATTCTGACATCGCCGGTGCTTGCTCAATGATGGTAATGCGTTTAATTTGGAAAAGAGATTGAGGCAAAGACGCAACCCAGAGCATGTTGAGCTGAAACTCTCTTACCTGAATCAGATCCCTTTTAAACAACAGCTTGCTAACGTAATGGAGAGGTATTTAGGGGCATATTAACAACGAGGCGATAAACAATTATCGCCGCTTTAGCGTCCGTTTTCGGACGAAAAGCGGCGATAATCTTATCGCCTAATCAGCAAGGTCACGCTATCGCGTGAATCCTTGCACTATCGCCTCTTTCCCCAACGCCCATCTTTGCATCTCTAATGAGATGCAAAGTGGGCGTTACTAAGCGTACCCGGATGGGCTACGTTGCAAATATCGCCGATGTGCACATCGCAATATTTACAAGGCAGCCCACAGGATTATAGCAGACGTTACATTTTGGCGAAAACGGCCGTTTCGCCAAAATCTAACGTCTGCTATAATCCTGACTTACCTATGTTAGACATAGGAGATGGATTCTGCTGATACGACCACAGGGTCGTATCAGCAAGGTTATCGCCGTTTGGAAGGGAACATCGCTGGAAAACCAGCGATGTTCCCTGCAAAAGGCGATAACCTCGCTATCTCTGGAATCTTTATCGCCCTGGAGTAACGCGTTGTTAATAACGCGCTACCAGGGCGATAAATACCAGAGATAGGCGGCGATAATATAATTATCGCTAAGCACGGCCAGCGATAATTATCGCTGGCCGTTGTTAATATGCCCCTTAATGCCTACACTCACACAGTTACAAGTCATTGAAAATTTGCATGAGCACTAGGCATGTTTCTTCTGCAGTTCAATTTAACTCATAAAAGCTCTAAAGAAGTGCTGGTCTTTGCAATACCAGTAAGTTCTCCCACATCCATTTTTATGATTCCGAGTGATTCAATATACTCAAGCTACAGGATAGAGACTTACACATTTTCCCCATGTTCTCTTTATGGTTCGATACTCTGGAGCCGTCTTGATATATATATTCATGTAGTAAAGACTGGTACGAAAAAGGGGCAGTACATTAACAGCTGATTTTCAATATTATTAGCTCTACTTTTCCTCATCCAGTGAGTGCATTTCTCTATCTCTCTCCACAGCTGTAGGCAGGCCCAGTCACATTGTTTGATTTTCTTGTCTGGGATCTACATGTGAAGGACAGAACTGGAGAGGTCCTTTTAAATAGCGATGTTGGTTAGGATTTGACTACAAATATATAAAAACTAATTTTGGATGACAACGGGGTAACTCTTCTTCAGGGAACATTCACCTCATCTTGTATGGACTGGAATAATTGAGATTATGGAAGATCTAGGCTAGACATAGATGTTATTTAAGTGTTACTGGTTGTACAGCGCTTTTTACGCTCTGTATTTATGCACTTCCGTGCTTATCGAATAGGACACTTTAGTCTGCACGCATTTACAACGTGTGCCATTACCCGCGTTTTTTACTCAGCGAAAACTTTTACAACGCATGGCTTTACAACGCAATCCATTACAACGCATTGTCCATTACAACGCAATTTACTATTCTAACTTCACCGGGGCGTTGTAATGGGGAATGCGTTGTAATGGTTTGCGGTGTAAAGCCCTGCATTGTAAAAGTTTTTGCGGAGTAAAAAATGCGGGGTAAGGACATGCGTTGTAACGCATGCGGAGTGAAGGATGTTAGCGTGCTTGTCATCCCTAGTGAATGTTTATTTATTTGATCTCTCAACCATGTTTGACCTCTTGAAGACCTACCTAAGATATCTCTGATTCCAACCCCCCCCCAGACATGTTCACTCCTTTTCTAAAAACACATAGGTAACACAAGATGGTACATTCCTTACAAATGATAAAATGATAGGGTATTAAAAAATCTAAGTTATGATATTTACCTACTATTCCATATTTTCAATCTACATTTGGGTTTAACATTTTAGCAGGTGTCCCTACACTCTAACTTGTTGATCTTTTTTAACTATTTTTTAAAGGGTGTCCTAAGAACTGAACATGTTACTCCATGAGAAGTCTTGTCCATGATTAGGACATTAGTGTTCTCATTTTGTTCTTTTTAGCATTGACTCTGCACTGATTTCCCTCTGCCCGGTCAAGTTATTTCTCTCAAGCTCATATAGATCCTGCTCAATCCAGTACACATCTTCAGGGCTTCAACTCAAATGTACAATCTCACCAAATGCTCCAATTGCGTTGAATCTAAAGTACCTCTCCACTGGCAATTCAATAAGGTTTCGCAAATACATTAAACTGTTTCAAAACCTCTTATTTATTTACTCTGTTAAAGGTTTTTCCATAATCTACAAAAAGACATACTTCACATTAAGTTATTCTGTCATCCTACTGATAAGGGTATTGAAAATAAGTGACACTGATTTTGATATTTTGCCTCTCCAGTGGCCTCCACTCTCTAAAATACTCCAATGATCAACCTCTACCTTAGCGACTCAGACAAATCATAACCTTTTTTTTGATTCTGGAACCATTACAGAGACCTGTTAGCTTGCATATACACAAGGCCACTGGAATTTTGCGATTTTGCCGTAGTGGCTGAATATTTATTGGTTTTCCTCATTTGCCACATGATCAATCAACTACTGTATACTGTATAAGTTACTAAATATGTTACGACACTTGTTACCTCCCAGTTAAAGGCCATTTGCAAAGGTTGACTGGTCCCCTTTCTGTTGTTTATTGCTGTATTTGGGTGTTAAATTGGTACTAATAAGGTGAAACATTTGCCCAGGCTGTGTTAACCTTTATAAAAATGTCAATATAAGGAATTAACACTATCAATAAAGGTACTGCATTTTGCTGCATAGTTTGCAATTTCTTGCAACATAATTTAGTCAACCCTGCCACATAATTTGGTCCTTCCCTGCTGCATAATTCTACTGGCCCTGCCTATAGGTCTTCCGTTTTAAACAGTGGCAATAATCTTGCCATATTTAAGTCAAGTCAAATTGCTTTATTTCGATAACAGGTATCATAAAAGCGTCAGACAATCCTTTATAAAAAATAGACTCTGTACAAGTAAAAATTATCATAAAAAGACATAACAAATACATGATGTTTGATCGATCGGGACATGATAACACATCATTTCATCATAATAAAAATATTTAATTTTTGGTAAAAACAAGAGTTAAAAATTGTATTAAAAAAATAAAACCCAATGTGCCTTATATAAGTGACAGTGCATAGGTATTTGTTCGAGCAATATTTGATCGTTCATCTTGTGCTCTAGTGTATTCTCCATGGGGCTTATGATGTGAAATTAGGTCGCCCTTCATAAAGCTTTATGTCTGACTATCCAGGTGCAACTTAAAAACTTGGCCACTCCGCATACAAAGAGGGTTCTTGCATCAGATTTTAAGATACGTAAAGCAGTGCGATGATCAATGTTACCTAGTTGTTTGCAGATTGGTGTTAGCCATCTAGACCTTGCTTTTTCGTACGCTGGGCAAGCAAACATAAGATGGGCGACACTCTCCTTCGGTGCCTTACAACAAGGACAGTCTTCTGTTGTCTGTTTTGGGGGGCGCCATTTAGCAGTCAGTTTGTGGACCGGGAGCGATCCAAATCTGAATTGGCTATAAAGCGCCCTATCTCTTGGAATCTGGATTGTATCCAAATATGGTTCCAGGCTTCTACATTGTTTGTGCTGGAAAAATTCTTCCGTTAGGCTTCCCACATTTGGATTGCTAAGATCCCGGGTATCAATCCAGTCCCAGTAGATACGTTTGAGCTCTGCCTTGCTCGGGGGATTTTGGTTATCCCAGGAATCCTTAAGGCCGAGAGTTGTCATTAATTTCTTAACATTGGATATCCACTTAACCCCATGGTTAACATCTAAACTCATTACTTCTGTGAGTGCTTTAGCATAGTTCGTGAGTTCAGTGGTCCGCCTAAGGCGAGCCCAAAAGAGCAACGGCCGTAATTTGGCAATATCGCTGAATGCGCGCCTACCCATATCATACATCAAGGGGGTTAATGGGACATTCCGGGGTAGCATGACCAAATCTCTCAAAAACGTATGCTCTGACCTGCATATCTCATCAACATTGTCAAATCCCCATAGCTCGGCTATAAAGTGCCAAGCTAACTGCCTTTGCATCATAAACTGTGAGTGCCAGGGCAACTGGCCTACTCTGCGAAGAGCGATGTTCTTTACTTAATGCCATATTTAAATCATTGCTTTCATAGGACTGACCAATGAGGCATTCTCAATTTATTACCTCCCTCACATTAAACTAACATGGTATTACTGTGGCGAAACCTTGATTAAATTAACATCAGGTTTACGGATATCTTCTTGAATCTCCTTATGTGAAGTGAACAACATCTCCTTGTCTCTCCTTTGGCAGTAAGATTGTCACAAGAAAATATGCAAAGAGAGGCCTATCAGGCAAAAATATTTACTACAATAAGAGGTACGACAAGTAGCGAAAAGAGGGCTAATTTTGTATGAATTCATGAGTCTAGGAATGGGCCAAGTTGCTTACAAAAATGTTAGGGGCATCCTGCACATTAACCATTGGGCAATCGTGATGTCCGTGCAGACCTGCAGCAGAAACTGTAATCAATACTTGCACAAATCGTGTACAATAATTGCAATGGAGCTTCTCTTTATGTCTGTGCCTCCCTCCTATAACTTTTAACTACTTCATAGATTTATGTATATTTCATCAGTAAAGAAGTCACAGAGTTAAAGGGGGACTGCAAGTGTTTGTAAGTGCTTGTTTGAAAGATTTAAGCATACTTAAGATGCATGGGGCTTAAGGATGTAAAAGACTGAAATAGATGAATGCAATGCTGAACAATTTTTACAGATACGTATTGATTGGAAGATGATACAGGTGTGTGCAAGAAACAAACAGCATAAAACAGAAATCAATGCAAACATGTTCTGGTGTTTCTTGCTGATACACACATTACCCAAGGCACATATCCCATAGCATAACAGAAACAGGCAAAATGGAGAGCACTCCGGAAGATCAATGTGTTGATCTAGACATGGAAATTTCACCACACAGAGATGTGCAACTGTAGAGCGGGAAGTGCAGGATGGAAAAATAATATCTCATCTACCAAGTTTGTGACTCCAAGAAAGGGGGAGAACATCTCGAAATCAAGACACAGGTGTAATCCAAACACTTTAATCATACCCCTGATGGCTTTAGATTATGGCAACTGTGCCCCAAAATGAGTCGTTATCTACCTGAGTTGTGCTAGGGAGAGCAATAGAAGTTGAAGGTACACACATCAGCAGAGTGGTCATCTGATGAACAGTCATCCTGTTCTTGATAATCACGGGTTGGTAACTATATTCCCCGTCACCGCCTCCGGCAAGTGGAGCTGAAATTGGCAGTAGATAGCCTGTTTCTTTGTCCATAACGCCACACTTATCTGACTCCAGGGGAGAAACAAACTACCAATCATAGAGCCAATGCCAGCACGGTGCCAATTCTTTCAGACGGATGAAGACCTTTCACGCACCAAGGATCTAGTCCCCTAATCCTTTTTTACCATGTGTCTCCTTCACCCCTGTCTTGGGGTGTGCTGACGTATTCACTGTTATAGGAGTTGTTGGAGTCAGCTTTAGGATACCCAGAGGGTCCGGAGCAGGCAGGGTGGAGATCAATACAGCATGATCATTAGTGAGACCACCAACACCAGTACTTGGTGGATCAGTCCTGACTGCCCAACTTCCCAAGCCACATCTGGTCATTATATCAGGCTCTAAGCAAGGCTTCTTCCCCATATTTTGGATAATATTTGGTGCAGTGGGCCTCTCAAACCGGGAATTACAATTAGAAGCCACAATAGGACTCTCCATGGCCAATTAGCCAGAGTCAATACATCTTGGGGTTACCAAAATATCATGAAGTAAGGACGCCATCAGAAAAAGAGTCAAAAGTACGCATCACCAAAGTAATCTGTATACTGACTTACAACAAGGTCCATCACAGACTCATCTTGCTCAGCTATCTTATTTCCCAAATAGGTTCGCTGGCGTCTTGCGAGACTCCATGATCCCTGATGGCTCCATTGCTTCCTGGACTGCAGGTAGACAGATGCTGACTCTTCTATGTTCATTGGTCATTCTCTTGTGAGATGCAAAGAAATGGGTGTCTGCTGCTACAGGTTGCATTACCAACTGCACCAACATTGAGCCCATCAGTCCCACACCTGGATCGCCCCCTGAGTCACCCATCCATTACATCTGCACCGGCACCACCATCTGCCTCTGTGCCCTGCTCAGCGGTCATCCCAAGACCTCCAGCCAATTAGACCACCTTCTTCGCTGCTGAGAAGAATGCCCAGACAGACAATCCTCTCTTGGGCAAGCCCCTTTTGGAGATAAGGACCAATGCAGCAGTGGACCTTTCCAACTTGCCTGGTCATCCTTGCTGCGAACCTGTTGCAGCTCCTCTTGGACTGGTCCTTGTCCCGAGAGCTCTAGTGTTGGTGGGCGGCATGTCACCTACATAAGGGCCCGAGCAGGTACTTTTGTTGCGTACGCTATTTGCAGGGGTTCGTGAAGATAAGGACATGAAGCACCACTACATAAATAACACGGAGGGGGGTCTGACCATTCAGAGACACTGATGTGTGTGTTATGCAGAAAGGGTTCCCCTTTTGTGGTTTCCTAACAGCTATAGATGTTCCCTCCGAGTTGGGACGAGCTGTTATGAGCAGCTCAGCAGTGAGCGCCATCTTTCTCCGTCAGGCCTCTGCGTTCACACAAACACTAAATAACTAGTTACGAATTAATAATGTATTAAAGTTTCACTGAGTGATGTGACTAGTCACAAGACAAGATGGTTGCCTGAACTTTCAATTCCCCAAAAACTTTGATATCTCTCACATTTCCTTCACACAGAGCTCCAACGGCCAGCCGTGGTTTAACATTTTGTGGTATCTCACTGAACATTTAAAGAAAAAAGCTTAATGAAAACTGATTGGGATACGGGCCAGTAGTGTAATTATCTGATTCATTCCAGTCAACAGAAATGCAGAGGACCAATAATTATATGGACAGTGAAGATATGGTCAGCTGTTGAAGTACACTTTACATATTCATTGGGCCGAATGTTAACCCATAATGAAAGATTGCACTAGGCCATTCATTTAGAAACTCAAAAACAGGAAGTGGCCTGGCACCAAAGTAAAACCATGGAGTTGGCGCAGAAATACGGACAGGAGAAATTTCACTGCTTTGCATGACTCTTGATCAGTGTCAGAAGAGCAGCTTCAAAGCTGAACATCTGGAAATACAAAAAATAATGTGGCGGAATAGATAAGAAAAAAGATTATTTGTTGAAGGAAAAGTAAATTAGTCCCTCACATGGAAATTAATATCCAAAAACTTCTTCTTATTTAGAAACCAACACCAGAATGTGGTCCAAAGGAGTATTCATATTTAAATATATTTTTTTTAAATGGGACAATACACACACATATATATATATACACTAATTATATATACAAAAAACAACACATATATCTATACATAAACATCAATCCTTGTTACCCTATTGACTATTACGGATGCGGAATAAATCCAAGAAACAATAATTATTGATAGCAATCCGTATACAAAGAAAGAAGATAGCCCTATGCAAAACACAACCGAGGGGAAATTTCAACCCTCTTTTGAAATTGGACTGTGCAATAATTTCTTTACAAATAATTCAAACTTTTGAAGGGCTTCTCCAAACTGTGGAGTCAAAGCTGAACATCGACAGAAAATGTAATAGAGCAGGAATGGCACAAGTCCTTAAAGGGTATACATTAAAGAGTCATGACTCAAGAAAGAGGAATTTGAACCTACTAGCAGCCGCATTCTGTGGGACCAATTCATAAAAATGAACAGAAAAGTAATGGCAGAGTTGTATGCCTTCATCTGAGCATACATTCCCCTCATTCAGTGACATCCCTGATAGTGCAGCTAGAAAGGTGAGCCTAACACACGATCCCGGGAGTACTACTGGTGAAGTCAGGTGATGTTTGGAAATTCTCCTAGTCCCTTTGTGCAGAGTTTTCCATGGAAGAGACGACTGCACAGAGCAAATAGATCTCTCTGAGCATGCTCACATTTTGCTTCTTTTCTAGGAATATTTTTTTTTCCCTGTAGAGAAAGTCCTTCCACCACACCCCCAGCAAAATTAGGGGTGGAGGGGAAGTTACTCCAGCCCTTAGCAGGCAACAAATCTATCTTTGACCATTTCGGGGTTGGAAAGGGGGCAGGGTGGAGTTTATAAATACCCACAAAGGGATTGGTGGTGCTTTCAAACTTCGAAGGCAAACCATATCTTGCATTGCCCTCTTCCCACACTTTGAGTGGGAGAGTAAGTGCCGATTTCTCTTGAGTTGTGGTGGAGAAATCAACACTCGTAAAACCATTTATACCTACCAGAAATCCCATTGGGTATTCCTGACAGGTGTAAAAATAGTACATTTGGCCAAAAAAGTATGTTTATGCCTGTATTTAGTTCTAAGACTAAGGGGCCGATTCGGATTCGGGCCAGAAAAAATACTGACCGACTTGGTACTGGAATTAAGTCCGACCGACACGTACCGGCGCCGTCCGACCCGGGTAGTACGATAAAATGCATGGGAATCACGACCGACCCGGACGGAAACAAGCTATCCGGCCGGGAAACCACGCGAATCGAACCCACCAACACGCATCAGGAAATAACCCGAACGAAACGTACCCGCGAACTCCGACCCACGCAGTACGATGCAATGGGTACAAATTCAGACCTATTCGTACGGAGCCCAAGCCGTACGACCGACACGCATACAAAACCCAGCCGAACAAACACAATACTCCGCGACCGACGCGTACGCCGCATATGAAACTGAGCTGAAACACAGCGGGAACGACTCGGAGAGAGGCGCGCACGAGACAACTGCAACGTCCTACTCGGTCAGAAGAACGACTCCTACATGCACAATAATCACAAATGAAAAAATACAAAAAAAAGGGCCATACAAGCAATGACAAAGCCAATAAATACAGGGGGTGAAAAAAATGGAACAAGGACACACACCCAACTCCACCTACATAAAGGCCACAATCCTTTGCAAATTCCACTGACCTGCCAGCACAGAACACCATCACACAGCAAACATAGACACACACACAGCTTATCCAACACAAAAGCCACACACCATTAGCACCTCAACAAATATCACCCTCACACACACACAGCAAAACCTACATATACACACCCTCACTTGCACACACACACACACCAATCACCACCACCACCACCCATCACCATGCCCCTAAAGAAGAATCCAAAGTTCCTAGATAGTGAATTGGAAGTCATGGTAGACGAGATCCTGAGGGTAGAGCCACAGTTGTTTGGCACATTGGTCCAACAGACCCCCATGTCGCAGAAAACCAAGATGTGGGCAAGGATCGTCGACAGGGTGAACGCACAATCACCATGTTTGCGCACAAAGGAAGACATCCAGAACAGGTGGTATGATGTGCGCAGGAGGGTCAGAGACCTACTCAAGAAGGATTACCTCCTGAGCCAGCACACCGGCAGTGGCCCTCCTGCAAAACCAGTATACCTCAGGCCCTGGGAGGAGAAGGTGCGGGCCATCCTACCACCAGTGAGCGTATATGGACTAACAGACATCCCAGAGCCTGGTGAGTACACAACTAATATACACAATATTGTGTGCCAATACACACACATCACTGTCAAGGGGACAGTCAAACCATCCCCCCAGTAAATCAACAGCAACCAAAAGATAATCATCCCAAGATGTGTATGTCAGTTAGATAAACACAATACATGCCATCTCATAGTGATATGTAACTGTGTCATGACATGTACAAACCTAACAACAAATAGAGCAAGGCAGTGCCACAAATATAACCAACAAACACTGCCTGATATTTTGCCACCACTAGAACACCACCTCACAGGGAAGCTCACTTAAAGGAAGGAATTCTGTGTATGCTGGTGAAGTCAGTGTAGCCAATAGCATGATGGGAGTTGTAGTCACAGATACTGCTCACCCTCACAATTGGCCCATCAACACCACTCTGAACCATGCTCACATCACAGGAAGTGGATAAGGACTGACAAGATGGCTGACACTGGCTACTGCTGTGGGGAGCACAAGGCCCTGCTGGGAACTGTGCACCAACAAACAGCACAACACCACTGCCTGACATCCTGAAAGCCAACTTGCACTCTCTGCAATGCAAGCACGTTGCATGGTGGGATATCTGGCTGGGTGGGAAGGAGGACTCACAGCACTGACCATAGTTACAAGCAGCTCACCTCACACACCCCCTCAACACAAACTCCACATAACCCACCTGGGAGAATGAAATGCCTCACATACCAAATGAAGATCCCACAAAGAACCACCACCCTGGGTAATGCTGTGTGAAGCACAGGGACACACCTGGGACTTGTAGCCAAACAAACGCAAGGACAACACTGTCAGCCTTCCTGTCAGCACAGGCACACTACCCCACAGGGAAGCAGAGTCAAAAGGAAGGAAGTACGGGCATGCTGGGAAGGGGGTGTAGGCAATAGCATGATGGGAGTTGGAGTCACAGATACTGATCACCCTCACAATTGGCCCATCAACACCACTCTGAACCATGCCCACATCACAGGGAGTGGATAAGGACTGACAAGATGGCTGACACTGGCTACTGCTGTGGGGAGCACAAGGCCCTGCTGGGAACTGGGCACCAACAAACAGCACAACACCACTGAATGACATCCTGAGAGTCAACCTGAACCCACTGCAAGGGTGGCATGCTTCATGGTGGGATAACTGGGCCAGGTGGAGAAGGATGGCCGGATGTCCACCAAATACAACCAATGCTGGCCATGCACACACCTCAACATTCATATTGAAATGCCCCAGGTCTGCATGACAATGTGCTACACCAATATCAACCTCTTACTGTGACCACTTAGGACAATACAATGTACATGCCCGTATCCAGAGGTACAGTCACAACTGTCAGGTGTGTGAACCTGTAGAAACATTACATACAATGTGTGTCTCCTCCAAATACAGGTGATGATGATGGGGACACAGCAGCAGGCGAGAAGGAGTCCCTGTCCCAGGCTCCGGGGGACACAGAGCTCACTGCTGTGGAACAGCCTCTGCCCTCCTCGGATGGCGAAGTCCTACCTGGCACCTCCGGTGTGAGTCATCATGTAGCACCAGCTGGACCAACATCTGCACACACCACAGTGACATGTCTGGACAGATGCGCCACAGGAATCACAGCTCATTGACAGGTAGATTCCCAGTGACCCTGTCTTGCCACATGGACACTGGCATGACAAGGTGTATCATGTACACGTCAGAAAATGAAACATGACTCCCACAGGTAGTGGCCCCTGTCACATCCGCAGGACAGACATGGACGCCAGTGACGCACAACATCAAAGTCCATGCACAAACAACATTGATGTGGAGACTGTCTCCCATCGTGCACATGGAATCAGAGACATCGGAAACACAACATGCACACAGACTGTGGAGGGACATCACTATTGTGGCAATGGGTGATCCTGTGATGTACATGCCTTCCCACATGGGACCCTGGGGGTATGTGACATGTCATACACATACACAACCTGGAAATGTGACCATGCCACATGCTCCAAAATGAACTGTTGCACATCACAGTGGTCATGTGCACAACACAAAAGGACCCTGTCCCCATGAACACATGCACAGCCTGGGTGTGGCTGCCCACAAGTGCCACCACAGAAACCACATGTTAACCCCCATACACAGAGAAGGAAATGCAGCCTTACATGCCTTAGGAAACAGTGTGGACTGGGTGTGGTGTTGTAGGTGTGCCCCTGGGTCTCTGCCAGGTATATGTGGCTGGCATACGTTCACCAGTGACAAGCATGGTGACATATGCGACTGACCTGTACAGGGACGCGTTGTACAGCAATGGACCGATCGGTGTGCCCGGCCGGCCCATTGCATATGTTGTATCCCGAAATACGCGTTGTACAGCAATGGACCGATCTGTGTGCCCGGCTGGCCCATTGCATCTGTTGGGAGCTGGTACGCGTTGTACAGCAATGGACCGATCGGTGTGCCCGGCCGGCCCATTGCATGTGTTGTATCCCGAAATACGCGTTGTACAGCAATGGACCGATCGGTGTGCCCGGCCGGCCCATTGCATATGATGTGTGCGAGTACGCGTTGTATCCCGAAATACGCGTTGTACAGCAATGGACCGAACGGTGCGCACACATTGGCTGGGGCCTGGCATGGCAACAGACGCGTTTTCGAAGCTCCAACGAGTCTGATGCAGTGAATTCAGTTGGCCAGCCACAACAATGTTCCAAATCATGGGTGTCATGAAGTTGAAGATTTGAAGGATGCTGTGGGTGTGTATTAGTGCTGCTATTCCATGGATTGGTCAGATTCAGAAGATGCAAACGACTTGGACCTATCACTTTGGACACATGGGACAGTATCTGCCTCTGCAGCACACATATAATGCTGGCTGTTCCCCTGAGAGCTCACTTGCCTGCACTACATGCTCCAGGACGACATCTGCCACCAACACTGCTGCTGTTTATGCATCCTCTGGCTACTGCAATGGCACGTACTGTGGAGAGAGCCCCAGCCTTCAGCCTTGAGGAGAACCAGGCCCTGCTGGACAGCCTCCTTCCACAGTACAGCAAGCTGTATGGGAAACCAGGGGAGCAGGTGAGTGTGCTGTCCACTGCCTTACTAATTGTGCATGTTGTCTGTCTAGCAGGACTTACAGTGTGCACACCACTGGCTAGCATGCTCACTGAGTAGTTGTCACACCCCAAAGTGTGTAGTTACATGCACTGAACTGGTACAGTGCAGTAACAGTGCATTCCAACTAGGTTTACTTCCCATGCAATGATACCATGTAGTGACTGCTGGCAAACTGTTCATAGCCATTGTTGCACTGCCTGTGTACATCATATGCCCCTGTGATTGAGACATGTATATTGAGACATGTATATCCAACTGTGTGATGCACGTATATGTTGCATGTGTAGTAATGGCCTTTTCACTTTGTCATCCTCACAGGTTGATGCCCACCAGAAGCAGGAAATCTGGCTGACCATCGCCCGGGAAGTAAGATCCGTGGGGGTCTACAGGCGCAGGATCCGCAACTGCCAGAAGAGGTGGCAGGACCTTCGGGGCTGGACCCGGAGGATCGCAAGGGTCCAGCTGAAGCTGTCGCCTCCTCGCAGGAGGGGCGGACACCGGACCCTGACCCCCACATGCTCAGGATCCTGGCAGTGGTCTTCCCTGACCTGGATGGGCAGCTGAAGGCCAGACAGCAGCAAGGAGGGGGTGAGTCCATGACTGCACTGTGCACTTTGTCTGACATGCTATGTGCCCTCCTCTGGCCTGGTTAAACTTCCACAGTACATCAGTCATGTGGTCCAGGACCCATGTCCCTCATTTGTGACATGCCCACTTCTCCTCTGATACGCATATGTGTGGCCCTTATAGTCAGGAAATTGTGTCATTTGGGGACTGTGTCATTGCATTTAGCTTTGCTCAAGGTGGGGGACAGCATTTGTTCCCGTGACTATGTTGTGCGATTCATGGGTGGGTCAATTGCTTACACAATGCCTAAGTTCTGACATGTAATCTGGGTGTAACTTTGATATGTGGTCCGCTTGCTGCTCTGACTCACCACATGTCCCTGGGGAATTTGGCACACACCCATGCTGCTGGTGGGAACAATGTTTGGGCCTCAGGAGTATGTGTATCCAGTGTGTCTCACATGCTCAGCCACCTGCCTACTGTCCAGGACTCATCCCTCTTACAGGTGGGGCTGGACAGTCATGCCTACTCCAGGGCATACAATACACTCTGTACTCCCACTCTTGTGTATCATCTGGCATGTTGTGATCAGTGAAATGTACCCTCAGGTGTCTGCCTCTGTCTCATTGTGCTGTGTCTTCGTTGTCAGGACTACTGGTATGTTTATCGGTTAGGGCTCAGCATGCCATCGGAGATGTGACCATGATAGACGATACTTCTGTGACTTATAGGTGTCTGATCACTTGACTGTGCACACAGGTGTTTGCGACTGTGACTTTCAGGCAGCTGTATTTTCATTCACAGCACACTGTGAGGTACTCATGTTCAGAGAGTTGTGTTTCATGTCCCCCATATGTCCAGTTGGTATGACGTGGACAAATAGTAGTACAGATGTTGTGGTTTTTGGGGGATGGACATGTGCACTTGTCAGTCACATAACTTGCATTCCCCATGCCCTCAGATTGTGGCACAGTGCAGACTGTTGTTGGCTGGCTGCCATGGCCATGTGACTTGAGACAGTAATGTATGACTTTGCACGCATTCCTGTGTCATGGCATTAAACTTCCTGAGACTGATCCTGCAGGGGAGTGACATGTGCAACATGCACCCCATTGTGGCATTGACTATCCGGACATGGGTGCATCATGGTGTCTGGTGCTGGTATGCATCACATGCATTTCTATTTAGACTCTGGCCATCCCTTTATCCGGACACCTGCACTGACTCAGTGGCAAGAGATGTGATGTGTGCATGTTCACATACTTCACTGTGTTCCCTGGAATGTCCAACAACTGTGTAGGTGGTGCATGTGTCCACACTGGGGTCTTACCATCAGACAGGCACCAGACAGATGGGTGCAAGGGCAGGAGGGTGTGAGTCCCATGGTTGACCATCAGACTGACAATTGGCTTCCCCGAATCTGTGTGAGGACTTTAGGCAATGTTCAACTAAGGATGCCAGGGCTTGCTCTGTAATGTGCTGTACTTACTGTGGTGTGTGCAGTCAGTGCAGGTGACTGATGTTTGTCTGTTTCCCTAATTGTTTGCAGATACATCCACGGCCACAGGAGGGGACAGCTCCACGGACCAGGAGGAGCAGCGGAGCCAGACTGGGTCAGCATCGGACGAGTGGTCAGAGGGACCCAGTGGCACGGAGGGCGAGGGGAGCCACACCGAGGAGTCCTCAGCACCATCCACCTCAGCTGAGGACCACAGCAGCTCGGAGGATGACTCCCTTGTGGAGGCGGGTCTCAGCAGCCACCAAAGGCCAGCTAGTCTGTCTGGCCCCGCCACCACCACCACCGCCCTCCCATTGGCTCCCATTCCTGAGGTCCGTGGAGGCTCCCGTGCTCGGGAGCGTGTCTCCTTTGTACCAGGCACCGCACCCCCTGCCCGTGTGTCCCCTGCTGCCCTGAGTGAGGAATCTGTGTACCTCCTTCGGCAGCTCCATGTAGGGCAGACAGCAATGCTGAGTGTCCTCCATGCACACACCACTCTGTTGACACAGCTGGTGTCGTTCATGGATGGCATCTCGACGGGTATGTCTGCCCTACAGAGGAGCAATAAGTCCATGGACTCCTCCCTGATGGCAGCAGTGTCCCTCCTCCAACAGTCCCTCACCCCTCCCACCTCTGCCCCATCCACACATCCTGCCCCCCTACCTGTCCAAAGCACATGCACACCTGCACAGTCACCCAAACACACAGACACGAGCAGCACAGACACACCCAAGAGAAAGGCAAGACATGCACACAAGCATCCTCAGGGGACTGATACCACAGACACAGGGGATGGGGAACACACACACACACAGGCATCCACATTCACTCCGCAGTCCTCCAAATCCTCTCCCTCCAAGACCCCTTCCCTTGCCTCGCCTGCTACCCCACCTACACAGCAGATCTTCCTGTGTGACCTCGGCCTCTTCCCCTCCAATCCTGTTGATCCAGCATACCGGGGGAAGAGGAAGTCCACCCACACAGAGGGGAGTGCCCCTCGCCCCCGGACACCCTCCCCCAGCCACAGGCAGACACAGGACCCCATTAGGAAGTCCCCCCGGACCAGGAAGAGCAAGACCCCACCACCACCACCATGCAGCTCCACCACCCAGTCTCTCTCCTCCATCCCCCAGGCCACCACTGTACAGGTTCCCCCGCCACACCCTGCCCCAGGTTCCCCCACACACCGATACCGCATCCCCAGACTGCTTAGGCCCTCCCCCCTGCCACTTGCTCTTCCACCCCCAACCCCGACACTCTACCTGTTAGTGGCACTGTTGTGGAGATCGGGTCCCCCCTCTGTCCTGCCCACCTCATCTGCCCACCCTTCCACTCCCTTGGAGTCATGCACTGCAGTGGAGTCCACAACCACCACATCTGACTCGGGCACTGCAGTGGGTACAAAGTCCACTACATCAGTCCAGCCCACTGCAGTGGTTGCAGCACCCACACCAACTGACTTGTGTACCACAGTGGTTCCGGCCCCCCCTGAGTCAGACACCTCCACTGCAGTTGCCGGTGACACTCCTGCACCCACCACCCCTTCACTGCCTCACTCTGCCATCCCCTGATCCTGTCCCTGCGGTGCCTGGCCTGCCCCTTGTATGCCCCTCCAAGGGGGATGTCCCCTAACCGTACCAGTGCAGGCAAGCAATGTGTGACCAGTTGTCACTTCTCACCCTGTTGGGACTGTGATTTTGGACTGGCCATTGCCTTAGTTTCTTTTGGACTTCCGTGTTTACCCTGACATTTGCTGAATAAAGCCTCTTTTTGTTTACTTGTGGGTTTTCTTTTGATGTACATGATGTGGATGAGTAGCATCCTGCATTTGCAGTTGTAATAGTGTTCGTATCAGGAAAATGAAGTGTTGCAGTGATGGACTCCATGTGGTCCATGGGATATGTGTCCTGTTGTAGTCTGGATCTATGGCATCCTTTGCTACAGTCTGAGGGTGTAATGTTCAGCATTTGACACAGGGATGTCCATTTTGCATTTGTAAATGAACATCTTTGTCTTACACTGATGCACATCTGGTGGGCTTACCACTGTTCAATGTTCCGATTTCCCTGACTGTGTGCCCAGCTCCACTGGACATGCAGTTTTGCACATCAATGTCGAAGGACTCATCTGTGTATACAGTGCAACTTGCTTGACACGTGTTTTGTGTGTATGCAGATGTCTGACGTGACACTCCGTACCCAGGCTGATGTGAGCAGAGCCTTCTGTGTGTTGTGGTTGTTGACTCACTGACGGAGTGTTCTGCTGACATGTTTGGGTCGTGCACAGACAAGGTTTGGCACAGCGGACCTTCCACAGGAGTGGAGTGCCCTCATGGCAGTGTGTAATCCGGTGACATTGCGTGGGCCTGTGTTGTGTAAGCATGTCTGTGCGTGTTCCCTTCCCTTTTCCTACACAGGCTGTGTCCCTAGGGATGTTCCTGTTTGTGATGCTTGCTGAGTTGTTCTGTGTTCATCCAGCATCTTGGACCTGGTTTCTCCGTGATGTGGGTGCATGGCAAACTAATGTTCATGAGGTTGTCATACCAGGTTGTCTTTGTTGTCAGGGCTGGGGATGTGGGCATACGCAGATGGGACACATTCAGGATTCCCCTTGGCACTTGTTGTTTACACAAGTCATGTGATTTACAGTTTGTGGTAGCTTTCAGTGATTGTGACACCTTGTGTGTGTGACTGCTGCCACTCCTCAGGGTCAGAGCTGCAATGTTGGAAGTTGTGTACGTGTGTTCTTCGTGTGTCACCTTGGCTTCTTCGTTGGTGTGTGACTATGGCCAGGATCCCATTGATTGTGGTGGATTTCACATCATGCCCATGTACGGCATACTGTGCTGTGTGTCAGACATTGACGAGTCTTGTTGACTGGCCATGTGTGATGGGATTCTGCACCTTAGTTCCCACCACCACCCCTGGTATTGTCATGGGTGCCTGTCCAATGTCACCAGTCCATGTGAGCTTCACTGCTGCACATTGGTGGAGATCAGGGTGTGTGGTGTTGAGTGTGTGCAAAAGTGAGTTGTTGCACAGCTAGACCCCTACCTCCATATTGGCCTTGGCTGGCAGGCCGCGCTGTTTGATTGGAGCTTGTGTAGGTGTGATGGTAGTTAGTTGCTCAGGACACATGGCTGTGGTTCACAGTGTGAACGACATCTAACTTTGTCATCACAGTGGGATTATCATGCAGGCTAGTGTCAGCACAATGTGGGGTCCCTGGGGATAGTGCTATGGTGGGTCTGTCTCTTGCTGTGTTAGTTGCTGTTCCTACAAGCTTGTGTGACATGTGTAATTTGGGCTCCCTCTCATCTAACAGTGCCTGATTGCCCACATAGGGGTATCCGATCCATGAGTAACTTTTGTATGGCACTGTATACACATCTGTGTGGTTGGAATTCAGGCCTCCTCATGTGTTGTGTGGTTGCCTGGGGACACTGGCACCCCCCCCATCACCTGTTGTGTTTGATATGCAGTGTGAGTCTGCCTGTTTGTGTTTGTGCCTTTGCACCACTGCATTGGCATATCTTGAGTGTGCCATTGGCTGTATGTTGTTTGGTGGCTTTCCCCTGCTGTCCCTGGGACTCCTAGGTCATCAGTCAGCACAATAATCATGGTTTATATGTCCCATTGCTGCCATGGTATGGTATTTGTTCACCTGACATCTACAGTCTCCACAGGATATCTACATTTGTGTGTCCATTGGTGCAGATATGTGGGTCAGCATTATGATGGTCACTTCTGTTATTGTGTTATTTGTGAATGTTGACAATGTGGGCCCCCATGGGTGATGTTTGTATGCACATGGCCAAAATGATGTTTCAGTGACACTGCACTGTTTGCCTCGACCAATCTATGTTGCTATGGGACACAGGCACTACTATGCCACTGATGTGTTTGTTGTTGTGTGACCAGGATTCATCCATGCAGTTTGGCTTTGGCAGCTTTTACCATGACTACACTTCCCTTTTGGTCACTGTGGTGATGGGGCTTTAGGCCACATTGCCACACTGTTCAAAATGTGCATCAGCTATGGATAGCACACTTACCTTTTGGTCATTGTGGTGATGGGGTGTTCGAGCCCATTGCCACAGTGGCCATGGTCGGCTTGCATTGTGGAGACCACACACATTTCTGTGTGACACATGTGCTAGGGGGTCACATTGTATGTTCAATGTCATGTTCAGTGTTGTAGGCATTTGACACAGACTACACACACTTGTCATGGTGTTGGGGGGATGTAATCTTCTGTCATTCCTTATGTGGGAGTATGCTAGTTGTGTCATGCATTACACGTCCTATGAGTAGGAGTGGTGTTAGTGGTAGGCATCCATCCCCCATGAGTGGGGATGGTAGTAGTGACAGGCATCCAGCCCCCTGAGTAGGGGTGGTGGTGGTGGCAGGCATCTAGCCCCCTGAGTGGGGGTGGTGGTAGTGGTAGGCATCCATCCCCCTAAGGGTGGGGATGGTAGTAGTGGCAGGCATCCAGGCCCCCTGAGTAGGGGTGGTGGTAGTGGTAGGCATCCAGGCCCCCTGAGTAGGGGTTGTGGTAGTGGTAGGCATCCATCCCCCATGAGTGGGGATGGTAGTAGTGACAGGCATCCAGGCCCCCTGAGTAGGGGTGGTGGTGGTGGCAGGCATCCATCCCCTAAGGGTGGGGATGGTAGTAGTGGCAGGCATCCAGGCCCCCTGAGTTGGGGTGGTGGTAGTGGTAGGCATCCAGGCCCCCTGAGTAGGGGTGGTGGTAGTGGTAGGCATCCATCCCCCCATGAGTGGGGATGGTAGTAGTGACAGGCATCCAGCCCCTAAGGGTGGGGTTGGTAGTAGTGACAGGCATCCAGCCCCCGGAGTAGGGGTGGTGGTGGTGGCAGGCATCTAGCCCCCCTGAGTGGGGGTGGTGTTAGTGGTAGGCATCCATCCCCTAAGGGTGGGGATGGTAGTAGTGGCAGGCATCCAGGCCCCCTGAGTAGGGGTGGTGGTAGTGGTAGACATCCAGGCCCCCTGAGTAGGGGTGGTGGTAGTGGTAGGCATCCATCCCCCATGAGTGGGGATGGTAGTAGTGACAGGCATCCAGGCCCCCTGAGTAGGGGTGGTGGTAGTGGTAGGCATCCATCCCCCATGAGTGGGGATGGTAGTAGTGACAGGCATCCAGGCCCCCTGAGTAGGGGTAGTGGTAGGCATCCAGGCCCCCTGAGTAGGGGTTGTGGTAGTGGTAGGCATCCATCCCCCCATGAGTGGGGATGGTAGTAGTGACAGGCATCCAGGCCTCCCTGAGTAGGGGTGGTGGTGGTGGCAGGCATCTATCCCCCTGAGTGGGGGTGGTGGTAGTGGTAGGCATCCATCCCCTAAGGGTGGGGATGGTAGTAGTGGCAGGCATCCAGGCCCCCTGAGTAGGGGTGGTGGTAGTGGTAGGCATCCAGGCCCCCTGAGTAGGGGTTGTGGTAGTGGTAAGCATCCATCCCCCATGAGTGGGGATGGTAGTAGTGACAGGCATCCAGGCCCCCCTGAGTAGGGGTGGTGGTAGTGGTAGGCATCCAGCCCCCCCTGAATAGTGATGGTGGTAGTGGTAGGCATCCATACCCCTAAGGGTGGGGATAGTAGTGATGGCAGGCATCCAGGCCCCCATGAGTAGGGGTGGTGGTAGTGGTAGGCATCCAGGCCCACCTGAGTAGGGGTGGTTGTAGGGTGGTGTTGGTGGTAGGCATCCATCCCCCTATGGGTGTGTATGGCATTGGTGTTGGACATCCCACCCCTATGGTTCTGCTGTTGCTAGTGTACGTTATTTGTGCATCCCTATGTGTGTGTGACATATTTTGGGTACGTGTAGTTTGTTTGTATTGTTGGTGTTTGACTTACCGTCTGCGCCGTACGCGTCCGTGCCGGTCCCGGTCATAGATGTAGAGTATAGGTAGGACCTGCACAATGGGACTCATGCTTGGATCGTCTCGTTCGGGTTTCTCGTGTTTTCGAGTCATACTCGTAGCAGGTTTGTTCGTCTCGTAGCCGTGGATCGTCTTGTGGCGCGAAACGGAGCTTATGTACGGCTCGCCCGGATGCTCAAACGTGCCGGACGTAGCGACGGGTTCGGCGCGTACGGATTGCACATCGTACTAGTCCGGCCGGAAGGTGCTGTGTATTTGCTTCCATGCGGCTCGATTCGGCGTTCACGGATCCGGCTCGGGTGGGGAACAGGAGCTGGATTGGGTGAGTACGGCTCGCTCGGAAACTGAGTTGTTATACGCATCGTACTTGTTCGTCCGGACGAGTGTACGAATCGGTCGGGAAACACGCATTCGCCTTGTATTTTTTCCGGACGAATACTGTTAGGTGCCCTACCGGCCGAGATCGGAATCGACCCCTAAGCTCCTAAATGAGTAGTATCCCATTTATTTTAAGGGATATTTTTGATAGTATATTTAATATAACAAAAATATAACAAAGTGAAGGTGCAGATTTACACATATGTAGATGAATGAAATCTTGTTGAGAGATACCTTTCGAGGATTGCCTTATACTTTCTAATTAAGGTGATTGGTTGCCACATTTAACAGAGTTCTGAGGACCTATGCATTGAAAGTAAGGGGCAGTAGGAGTTACACCACATTCAGAAGCAGTGGATACAACACCGGAATCTGCAGCCATTGTGCAACCACCAAATACCCTCTATTATACTGATCACAAATAAAGTCTGTCCCTTCCTGATATTAATACTATGATGCCACTACATAGTGGACAATGGGAATAAGCACTATCGACTTACAGAAGTGTTTCCCTTCATTCGGAGGTAAGGATGATCCTTGAGAAAAAAACTAATCATTATGAATCATACTGTACCTAATTTGCAAACAACATATAATCCCAACACTGATCAAAACAAAAACATGAATATTAAAATTGATGTTGCTTTGTACACATACCCAGCTAAGTAGAAGGCACAGAATAACAATCTTAACAATATAAATTCTGGATGTTGATGTGTCATAATATATAGGACATAACACATTCAACCAAATAAATCTGGACCATTGTACAGAGATGCAATACATGTTCAACAGCATTTAATTCCAAATAGCAGTGAGTTTGATCTCCTACCATTCACACTATAGGAAACCGTTAGTTGAGAAATACATTGTGAGTCATTGCACTGACATACACATATGCGATAAAGGAATGACAAACATTGGAGCACCCACAGAAGCTAGAGGACATCTTATTGCCTGCTAGATGGTTGTGCGATGGAACAACGTAGGGAAATACTTTGCATGCCCTAGCCACGCATTTTTTACCCCGGATTTTTTTACAACGTGTATGTTTTTACAGCGTATGCCATTACCATGCATCGTTTATATATATAACAATGTATTTGTGGGGGGAGATCCCCCACACTCACAACTTACCTTAAATGGGTGGTAAAGGCATCCATTTTAAAAACATACACATTGTAATAACACGTGTGCTTAAAAATGCGTGGTAAAGTCACAACGTGGTAAAAACCTCATTGTAAAGGCTCTTTCCCATGCTAGACACCTATCAGTCTAGCTTAAAGTCTTATGGAACAAAGCTCAATAATAACATAATCTATAAAATCAGTGAATAACTGTAAGTGTCATACAAGGATCTGCATAACGGAAGGTTTGGAAAAGGTTCAGTTTCACATAAGAGAACTTTCTACAGCTAACATGAAATTCAGGTATGGGGATATCAGCCTCAGAAATAACATGCATTTTTTTTGCCTTTTCTGGAGGAACAGAATGAAAGACTTTGTTATATGTTATGAATGACATTTCATGACGATTCATGTTTGGAGGACAGAACAGAAAATCTAAGTATCTGTGGAATTTTTCACTGATAGCATGGAGACATTCAGCTCCTTAATTCACAAACTCCATTGACATGGGAGGTGCCTGGAGACTCCTAGATGTATAATTGATAAACAACATTCCAACTGAAGATGATAATCAGCATTACACACACAACAAACTTCATGCTGAAAGTACATCTATGAATGCTAAAAAATGTCAAACTTACTAGAGGTTTCTGTGTAGGAAAATCAGAACCAAGAAATAAAACATTGGAAATTACAGGCTCCCTTCCTGATTCCCTTCTTCAATGGGGTAGGGGGCTGTTTTAGAATTCAGTGTAATTATTAAGGGATGATGTCTCAAAGGTTTGCAATGTGTAACAACAGACAGCATGTGTATATGTTGGGTAAATTCTCCATGTCCCATGTGACAATAACTATGTGTTATGCATGGCTCTTACTGACAGCCAGTAGCATGAAGACTGGTATCTAAATCTGATTATTCACTGCTACTATATTACAGTAGTCGAAAATAAAGTTGCTTTCCTCTTCTAAAACATCACCACAGTGTTTACATTCCATGTGTTCCCTTGCTTTGTCTGGTTGTCCAAGGACCTGAGTAAAGTGGCGGAATGTTGGCTGGTGGTCTCATCAGCCTTCTCCCACCTCGTGGGACTCTACACACCAGAGAGAGGTGTGTGAATGGAGACCATGGTTTGCCTTAGCCATTTCATACATTACTAGTTAGCTGCATGTCTTTGCAGTCTTGTGCTGACAGGGAATTAAATGGTATGGTGACACACCTATTTGAGAGACTGTCAGTGTGGCACCTGCTCTCTACTTCATGAAGAGCAGAGAGCTTGGCGTAGGTTGGGGAGGGAGAGGAAAGACATGGGTGATTGTGAGAGTCAGTGGCATAAGGCTAGATGTTACGTTTTATAGTTGGGTGGTGAAGGGAGAGGGAGAACTGATGAGAAGATGACGTGGAAGTGTATCATTGCAGCAGGTTTTAAATGATAGTTGAGAGTGGTGTGGGAGTGTGGTGTGGAAGTATGCCAAGTATCGTATTTAGAATTTGAGTGGGAGAATGGTGTGATGGTGAGAGGGTTGTGGTTGTTGGTGACAGTACACCTGTTGTAATATGTGGCAGGGGCAGACGTGGACATGGGCACGTTGCATGTATGTGTAAGGTATATCTAGTGTGTGAACCTAGTCAATAGGCAGCACAGTTCTGTACTTTGATGAAGACAAGCAAAAAGTACACATGTTATAGGAGAGGAAGCTGGGTTGTGGGCAGGTAATGCATTGGGATGTAGTGTTCGCAAAAGAGGTGAATCTTAAAATCTTTCCTAAATTGGAGTAGCTTTGGGGTGGTCTTGATGGAAATGAAGATGTAGTTCCAGATACTGGGTGCATTGATGAAAGAGGCCTGCTGTCTTGTATTTTCTTTTTTGAGCATCTTAGTCTGCCATCTGATGGGGTCCTGCCTGTAGGCATGTAAAGAACCACTGGAGATGGTGAGCTTTTCTGCAACGTAAGCAAGGGATGCTGGTTGTGATGGCTTTGTAAATGAGGCAGATGGTTTTGGCAGTAGCGGTCGGTGGTGGGAGTGCCGCCGGGCGCTGACGTGGGGCGGGGGAGGGGCAGGGTGGGGGGTAGTAAACTACGGATTGCGGGCGATTACAGGTAAGTACACATATAAATAAATAAAACGAATTTCGTTTCTCGTGCTGCATCACATTTGGCGATGCAGCGCGAGCGAAATCGTTTTATTTATTTATATGTGTCACCTGTATCGCCTGTAATCCGTGATTCTACCCCCACCCTGCCCTCCCCGCCCCACGTCAGCGCCCGGCGGCACTCCCACCACCGACCGCTACTGGGTTTTGGAGAGTGTGCCGGTCAGCATAGGGAGTCAATCGAGTAAGATCAGGATGGAGGCGATATATTTCTTCAGACCCTACATAGGACATGTTGCAGCGTGTAGGATACCCTTAATGTGGAGTCTGGGAGACTATTCAGTAGGACAGTATCACCATCCAGATGCGAGAGTGGGAGTACTTGAACAGCAGTTCTGAAATTGCTTTCTGGAAAAAATGGTTTAACTTTCTTTAGATTAGAGAGAGCTTTTACCACTCCATCTTTGTGCTTTGTGGGAAAATGTGTTGCTTGAGGGTGAGGTTGGTGCCCAAGGTGAATCCAAGTAACTTGCATTCAGTTAGAGTTAGAGTTTGAACCCTTCAATGGATGTCATTGAATCAGGTTTGTACTGAATCTTGTTTGTTGTTTTCGCCAAAAACCGAAAAATTATCTTCGTTGGGTTAAGCTTTAGGTAGATGCTGTACATTCACATCTGGATGAGGTGCAAGCAGTTTTTTAGGCGTATTTCTGAAGCACAGGAGACTTTCAAGTAGGGTTGTGCATCTTGGTCATTTTGTCTAATAATCCGGCATGATTCTACCACTTCCCAGCTGATAAAAAGATGATTAGATTAAATAGAAGGGCAATACACATCATAAAATTGTAGATTGGTAACTGTGAATTAAAATGATGTTTTTAACCCAGGGATCTGAGGAACATCATATTCAACTCGAGCCTTACTGTTCTCTATTTGTGCAACTCAGAACCCTTCCTGGAAGGACATCCCTATTATTTACAGTTACCAATTTATATATAATTCCCATTTTTTGCTGAATTGTTCTGCACTTGTTTATGTTATTGTCTGCCTCCACTACTACTTCCTCTGTATTGGTTATACTTGCCTGTGCTGGGTAAGGTCCAACAAGGGGTGAGATATTAGTTACAGGGACATTTTTGCAGTGATTTAAAATCACAGTTGAATGTAGAAATATTTTTCCAACTACTATTAGTTCATTGCTATCATTGTCCTGATTGTCTATTCTTTGTATAAAGCTAATTGTTGTTACAAATGATATTAGAAATTTAATTTGTCGAAACAGCTGTTATAAATTTTCCTTATCAGCCTTTTAATGCCCACAAACAACACCCTATGTAGAATTTAAATCCAAGTTTTGATTGAATGATGATTCTGTATTAGCTATTTGAAGTCCGCCTGCCAGTCCTTCTCGTTGGTGTTTCTGCTTCATAGAAGAAACACCTTGACAGGTTTCTTGTTAGGAAAGATTGATTTAAAATCTGCAGTGTCCTCCATTTCACCTCATATCAATATGAGACAGTTCACATTAAAAGCAGAGGCTGCCTCCCTCTAACTCTACTACAACACAGTTGTCAGGATCCGCAAGATCGTTTTAAAGGATGTTTTAAAAACAAGTTAATTCCTTCACATATGATGCCCATCTTTAAAAAAATTTAGTTTGCAGCGTAATTGCTTTTTTGCCTTTGACCTTACCCAGGATATTTGCATCTGTTGTGTTGAAGGGTTTAGGGAAGTTTTACTAATATGTCACACAAAGGTCTCCAGCAGCCAAATCTGCTGCACTACATTGTGTGAAAAAGTGAGAGGCCAGCACCATATGTACGAAGATATGGTGCTGCTGCTCTCTTCTCAAGCAGGCGCACTTTCAAATTGCCTTGCCCCATGTATACAATGTTGCACCATAGTGCAAATGTGTGTGTGTGATGGCTAGTGTGAGATATTAGCGTATTAGTTGAGGGGGATGAGAACTCACCTCAAGTAATAATCACAATCTTTGTCAGGGTAAACCATAGCAGTCAATACATAGATGTATGCTTAACCCACTGGTAGCTTGGCTCCAAGCAGTCAGGCTTAACTTAGATGCAAATTGTAGCTTAGAGGCAATGTGTAAAACAGTAGTAAAGTGAAAAAAAAAGAAAAAACCCAAAACCAATTTATAAAAAAGAGATAATATTTTAATAAATAAAATGACGTCAAAACAACAAAAATCTATTAAGTAGAACCGGGGATACGAATTTTTAGTTCACTGCAGTGGAAATCTTACCTTTGGATGTAGAAACTTTTAGGCTTGCTGATAAATCATTAGCAGGGCATGGTGCAAGCTGGATCTGAAGTTGGGCTTGATGATGGCGGTTTTCTGAAGAGTGGGGTTCTGGTGCAATCACTGACGAAGGTGGGAAAACTCTGAGTGGGCAAAGTTTGAAGTCTGTGCCCAGGAAGGCCTTGACATCAATGGGCTGCTGTTCAGCATTTGTCCCTACGGAGCTCTCTATGTTCAGACTTAGAACCTTTTCTGGAAGTTAGATCTCCTTCAGCGGGGCAAACCAGCAAGATGAGGCGGACCAGCGATTCCTCATCAACAGCTGCAGCTTTGAAAGGTATCTCTGTCTCAGTTGGTTTCCCAAGTAGAAAGCTTGCGAAAAGTTTTAAAGTCCCTGCTTTTGAAGGTTGGGGACAAGGGGAATACAACCTAAGACCAGGAAAAGGTCTAGGGCCTGGGAGGCACCACTTGATGGTTAGGACTCACTCCACCAGAGGCCAGCAACAGGGTCCAGGGCAGGTACAGTTAGTACTAGTCAGCTGGACAGTTGCATGGAAAGGCCTTTGGAAGCTTGCTGTGTCCCTTTAGTTCACACAACAAGTCAGCCAATTGACCATTGGAGTCACTTCTGGGGCCCTGGATTCCAAGCAGGTATATTCAGTCTTCCTTCAGGTTCTTCAGACAGCAGAGCAGTCTGTCTTCTGTAACCCTGGGCGTAGTTTGCGTAGTGGCGCAACGCTACGCGAAGTGCACTTCGCACTACGCAAGCTACGCGTAGCTACGCGTAGCTACGCGAACTGCGTAGTGCGGTAGGGAAAATGCTGTTCGCACTGATTGCACAGTGCTGGATGCTTGTCTGCACTGTGCAATCATTGCAAACGGCATCTTGCACAGTGCAAGCGGTCGTTTTCTGCCGCTCGAGTAGATTTGTACTCGAGCGGCAGTTTTCTCAACGCGGACTGGTAGTTTCTCATCGCGAGCGGTCGCGAGCATACGCGACCACTTGCAATGAGAAACCTGACCTCCCCGCGTTGAGAATCTCGCCGGGAGGTTTATTTTCCACGCTCGCGATCAACAACTTGATGTTGCTGATCGCGAACGAGGAAAAAGTCTTGCCGGGATGTCATTTTGCTCGCTCGCGGTCGCCAACTTGACGTTGAGGACCGCGAGCAAGCAGAAAATGCCCGCTACGCTACGCGTTTTTGCACTGTGCTACGTGCAATTCGCGTAGTAGCGCAAACTACGCGAGCGTATCGTAGTCCTACGCCCAGGGTTAGTCTTCTGATTCTTCACAGGTCCAGGAGTGTTTGATTAATAGTCTGTGGGGTTCACTTTCATACCTAGTTCTTGTCTGTGGGTGTAGTGTAAGCCTTTGTAAGAAGAACTTTGGTGTTTGAATGATCACTACATCAAGCAAAATAGTACTTACCTGGCTTCCCAAGCAATTTTTGTGCATTGGCTAGACCTGAACGAAGAATCCTCATGACTGGAATACGAATTTGGACTGACATTGTATTGAGTTGATTGAAATTTAGATTAAAAACAAATTGGGGAGTTCCAAAGCACTGCCTTTTTATGTATATTTATTGATTTGAATTAATGGTTTCCGAGCAGTAGAACCATTAGAAAGTTGAATGTGATTGTATTTAAACTACGGAAATAACGCCTGTGCGGCTGGGTAGAGCCAATACTGCTCTTGTTGGATGCACTAAAGTAGGAAATGGTAACATGGTAACATGAACCATGACAGAGGTATGTGCCATGAACCATGACAGAGCCAAGTGAAAGGAAAGTAGTAGAACATTGAACGGCAATGGAGAAAGAATATTGGTGTTTATGTTACAAATCCCCTCGCATGAAATTCATAAACTAACGTGGCACTCACCCAATGGCTGATGCAGAAACCACATTGACCACCTGATGACAAGTGGCACCTGGATAGGCTTACAGCAAGATGTCAGAGTGAGGTGGGGAATAGATGTCGGCAGTGATCACCATATAGGGATCACAGCAGTTTGAAGTGATAATTTTACAAGATCCCAAGACAGAGAAGGCATTCGTCTTACAAATCAAAAACAGTTTTCAACTCCTGGCAGGCCCATAAGATCAGTCTGAACAAGTGGCAGATGCAGTCAAAAAGGAATGGGGCAGGTCTCTTCAATATACATGAAGATCTTTGAAATATGCCTGGAGACCAAGCCAAAGAATAGAAAAGAATGATAAGACACAATACATGGTAAGCTATTGAAGACAGGAGGGGAGCAAAAAGAAACTCATGGAAGCCAAATCTGAGAGCCTGCAGGAAAAGTACAAACAACAGTACATAGAACTAAGCATAACAGTCAAAAGGCAGACAAGAGCAGACAATCTGGCATACATGGATAACCTTGTCAGCCAACCAGAGGAGGCATCAGTAAAGGAGAACAGGGAAAGGTCTTCAAAATCATGAGGATAGTCAGTGGCAAATCTCATGCAACATATAACACCCCTCTGATGGACAATTGAGGAAGACTACTCACAACAGAGAAAGAGCAGGAAGCACGCTGGGCCAAGCCCTTCAACAAAGTCTTGAACAGACCAGTACCAACAAGCGAAGTGAACATCCAACAGGCAGAGACAGGCTTGGATCTGAACACTGATCCACAGATAGAAATTGTCACTGCCATCAAATCTCTCAAGAAAGGAAAATCTCCTGGCCAAGACTACCTGAGTAAAGAAATATTCAATGCAGACCCTGAAACATCAGCCAAGATCCTCTAACAACTGTTAAGATCAATTTGGGAAGGAAATAAAGTACAATACAAGTAAAACTAAGGCATCATCGTCAAAATTCCAAAGAAGGGAACATTAACCAACTTTAACAACTGGCATGAAATCACCCTTCTGTCAATCTCAAGTAAACTCCTGGCTAAACTATATTGTATTTGTATTGTAATTGCATTTATAAAGCACTTACTACCCCTGATGAGGCATCAAAGCATTTTTTGGTGAGTAGCACGCTACTTTGGAACCCAAAAAGGATTAGTGGTGGATTAGTATAGTGCCATTTCAGTTCATTTGAGCAGTGGAAATGTGAGTCTGTTAGTTGGATTGAAATGGAGGAGGGAAGAAACTCTAGGAATGGATTAGGCAGATCATAGTAGAAAAATGAGCTTTGGGATGAGTCAAAGGAGGGATAGGTGAGAGAAGAATTTAGAAGGGCTGTTTGGGAGATCATTGTATTAAAATGAGATCTAAGGTGATCCAAGGAGGGATAGAGGAGGGAAGAGTCTATAAAGGATTATTTTGGGTATCATAGTAGTAGAATGAGGCTTGGAATGAGTCAGAAAGTGGAGGTAGAAGATGTATTTAAAGAGGTATTGGGTGAGATGTAGGATCGTGCATTGGAGAGAGTCAAAGTTTTTTTTTTACAGTAGGAGTAAAGTAAGAAATATATAGATACATAAGTACATACGCATTTATATCAAGAAATGCACATATCTTGATACATACATATAATCAAATTAAATGTTTTTATACACAGGGATATGCTGTACATTTGTGTTTGAATATGGTGTTTATGTAGCAAAGAGCCAACTCTTGAGTAGTTTTCTGAAGATAAGATAGGTATCTGTGGATCCTCTGTTTGGGGGTAACGAATTCCCTAGTTTGGCTGCTTAAACAGAGAAAGATGTGCCACTTATGTTTTTTTCCTGTATGATTGGATTTTGAGGTGAGGTGGCAATCTGGAGTGGATAATTCCTTTCTGGAATGTATTTGGTGATTTTATTCCTGATGAAAAGTGGTCCTGTTCCATGGATTTCTTTGTGGGTGACACAAAGCAGCTTGAATGTGGATCTTCTGGCAACCGGTAACGAATTTAGGGCCCTCAAGGCAGGGGAGATATCGGCTTGTGGCTTTACTGGCAGCAGAGTTCTGAATCCGTTGTAGTCTTTTCATAGTTGATAAAGATGAGGTAGAGGCCATTGGCGTAATCAAGTTTAGACAGTACAAGAGAGATAGTGGCTTGGACCTTGTGTTGCAAATTCCAGGTGGGGGAAGATGTCTTGTAGAGTTTTCATAGTAATGAAGCTAGATCTTGCTAATTTGTCCACTTGGGCATTCGTTGGTAACTTGGAGTCCATGGTAATTCCAAGGTTTCTTACTTCCTTAGATATTTTAGGAGGTGGTTCCAGATCATCAGGCCATGCACAAAGTGGGTCATAATTTTCCACTCGCCACTTGTGAGTAATTTCGTTTAGGAAGCTTTCAATTTGAGATGGCACCATATCATTTACTGATCAACAGCTCTGAGGCAACTGAAGATTCTTGAGTTTCCAATGTCTTTGGGGCTTTCCAGTTTAAGGGCTATTTGTGTGTCATCTGCATAGTATAGCATGTGAGCTGAAATTCTTTGATGATTGCCGGTAATTACTTCATGTAGATGTTGAAAAGCTTGGGTGAGATGATAGAGCCTTGAGGCGCCTCTGCTTTTGTGGAGTATGGTTTGGATTGAAAAGGTGGAGACATTTGCCCTGTTTTGAAGGTAAGATGTGATCGAGTCGAGGGCAGTCCCCTCTATGCCGGCTTCGTAGAGTTTTTGGATTAGAGTGTAATGGCTAACTGTGTCAAAGGCAGCTGAGAGGTACAAGAGAAGTAGTGCAGCAATCCTGTTGCGGTCTACTGTGTTTTTAAGATAATCCCAGATGGCGATGAGGGCAGACTCTGTTCATCCTTCCTGGACAGAATCCTGTTTGGAAGTTGGAAAGTATGGAGTTATCTTCAATGAGCTGGGACATTTGGGTGTATGCTGCTCTTTATATTAGTTTGCCCAGGAAAGGTCCATTTGTAATCATTCTGTGGTTGTTGGGGTCTAGCAGGTCCAGGTTAGTTTTCTTTAATAATGGGCATATATATGTCTTTTTAGGTCTTTCGGAAAGATTACCATAGTTAAGGAATTTTTGATGATTCTTCTTACTGGTGTGGCAGCAGAGGTAGTTAGAAGAATGCTCTTGAATATTTGTGTTTGATAGAGCTGCCGGCAGGCCTGCTTGCTTTGACCAGATCCATAAATTGAATTTGTGATTTTCTTTTGAGGGAATGGAGAGGCTTGGTTAGCCTACTCTTGGAGGGTATTTTTGGAATGGGTTGGTGCTGGTGGGTTTCCTTTGTTTTAAATAGGAGTCCAATGTGTCTGCTTTGGTTGTGTAATGATTTGCCAGTTTGTCCGTGAATTCTTGAGTAATGGGAGTTCTTTCTACTTAATTATGTTGACAAAATTATGTGAGAATTTTAGCATTTTGAATTGTGTCTGCATAGTACCTTTTTTAGCTTTTTTGATAGCGGACTTGTATAATCTGTTAAGTTTCTGTAGGTGAAGTTTGTCTTGATGGCTGTTTGTTTTGAGCCAGGTGCATTGCAGATTTCAAATTTGCAGTTATATCTCTTTTAATTCTGTATTTCTCCAAGGTGCCTGTTTTCTTTTCTCCTGTTTTGTTGTTCTGAGTGGTATTAGGATATCAAAAGCTTCCTATAGCCACTCATATAGTTTTTAACAGAATTTAGGGCCCCATTACGATGTCGGGCAGAAACTTTCAGGTCGGACTCCTTCTAGGAATCGGTTCCGACCGACTCGCAATAGGCGGTTCCGCACGACCGATTATGATGTTTCCGAACACCATTCGGTCGGACTCCCATTGACTCCTATGGGAGTCCGTGTTCCGACCGACAACACTGACTCTAATGGGGAACATGGTTGTCTGCGGAAAACTTTGCACCCTGTCTTGGGCACACCATGGTGCCTGCCACATAGTCCATGATTTTAAAGGGGGGTCCCTTGGGTACCCCCATGGCCCCCACCCGAAGGCCTCAGGATGAAGGGGTGCCTGCTAGGGGCCCCCAAAGTCAGTTTCTGACAGCCTTTTCATGTCGGACAGACCGAGTCAGAAAGGTTGTTGGAATCCAACATTGTAATCTGTCAGGGGGAAACGCTGTCCGTAGAGCTCCGACCAACACGGACCAACACGGATTCTCCGAGAGCCAGTTGGAACCGATTTGGGAAGTCCGAACGGTTTTCCTTCTGACCGCGAACATCGTAATCAGTCGGGCGGATTGGATTCTGACCGAGTCGGGCAGATGGGTTCCGACGCGGTGTGGGAGAATCCGACTGTCAGTCGGAGGCTTTCCGCCCGACATCGTAACAAGGCCCTTAATGTTTCTAGATCTATGTTGGTTGTGTTTCTAAGTCTTCAAAATTGAGTTTTTTCCACTGTCGAGGCATGTAAAGTGCATGCAAGGTGGTTTTAGGTGTGTTGCTTTGTGGTGATATATGTTGTATGTTGGAAAGCTAGTACATTTTGTTCTGACCATGTGACGAGAAATTGTTTGAAAAGATAACTAGTTCTGAATTTGCAAAACGACATCAAGGATGGGTTCAGTGATGTGTGTGGGTTTGTTGACGATCTGATGTAGGTTCAGTGTGTCAAAGCCAGTAATTATGGTTTTTGGATGGGGCATATTGGGGTTGTCAAACCAAATGCTGAGGTCACCCAGAATGCATAGGTTGGAGTGTAGTGCTATCAGGTTTTAAACTGCATCTAGAAATATGTCTGAGAATGTTGCATTGCTAGGTGGAGGTCTGTAAAGGAGAAGGAAGTTACAGGAGGAAGCTGGTATAGGGTTGTATCTGGTGAAGAGGGCCTCACAATCTGGCATGGAAACGTCATCAGCTTTAGTGAGATGTATTGTTTGCTTGAGTATAACAGCTAGTCCACCTCCTCATTTGCCTGAATGATTTTGTGTGATAGTTTGATAGCCTAAAAGAACGGCTTCATGCAACAGTGCAGCCATCTCATCTCCCAAACATGAATCAGTTCTGAAGAGTAAGTCAGGTAGTGTATCAGTGAGTTGGTCGTAGATGTGATGGTTGTTTTTAGAGAGTGATCAAACATTTATCAGTTGGCAGTTTACAGATTGTGTTTTGGTGGTGGAGTCATGTAGAAGAGTGAGCAGTATTTATGAGGATAGCAATCATGTTGCTTTTCTACATTGTATTCCTTGCCCAGAAGGCTTTGCAGGCATTTTGATAGGTTTGCAGGTGTAGGTGGAGGTGGAGATGGTGTTTGAGAGTGAGTTGGTGAGCTGTGTTGTTTTTTTAGAGTAATGAAGAAGAATCCCACTGTGTTAGAAAAGGCATTTAAAATGTATGTTTTAGAACCATATCACCTTTTGTCTTGCATACCGACAACTTCTTTGGCAATAGAGGATCGATTTTTTACCATTATCACCACATGTAGTGACCAGGTCATATCAAATGTTATGGATACAAGACCACACGTTTGCAGAACCAGGACCTGGTTTCTTTAACGGCATGCATAAAACAACTATAGAGTGTGTGATTTATGTTATATGTTTTGTATTGTCTTGTTTGTCCATTCTGAGAATCTTTTAAAGGGCAGCACAACACCATCAACGATAATGTTATGATTAATCTGGCACAATAGCTGATAAAGAAAAACTTATCTCACGTGTCTTTTCCACATATGGTGATGTATTTCCAGTATAACTGATATGTAAGCAATAACACTATGGGGCCGATTCCGATCTCGGCCGGTAGGGCACCGAATCGGATTCGGCTTAACCGGATCCGATTCAGAGCCCTCATTCCCGACCGATTCGTACGTGCGTCCGGCCGAGCGAGTACGATGCGAGCGCAGTGCGAAATCGCCGACCGACTTGTTCGCGGGTCCGAGGCGCTCCGACCGACTCGCACGGACACGACGCGCACCGCGCAATGGAGACTTCCCCAGCCGGGCAAGTACGATGCGCGCCGTGAGCAGTCCGACCGACTCGCGCCGTCCGGCTCGAAAGAGCAGTCGGAGCCGGACTTTGGGGGTCCGTGTCGGACCACCCTGTACGCGTAGCCGCGCGAGTCGCACACAGGGGGGACCCATGGGTCCCCACTACCTGTGCATGTACGCCGCGAGTCGCTTCGACGCGTACCCGCTGTAGGGGGTGCCCTTCTTCACCTTGCACCCATTGAGTCAATGGGAGCCCGCGTACGCATTGTACGACCGGCTCCCATTGACTTCAATGGGAGTCCGACCGACTCGAGTCTGATTGCATGCGTGCGCATCGTACTCGTTCGGTCGGACTGCCAGAGTCCTCTCTCGGCCGGGTCCGAGCCGGCCGAGAGAGGACCCGGCCCGGCTCGGTCCCGGCCCGACCCGGGTCCGGCTCGGTCGGAGTGATTTCCGGCTTGAATCGGAATCGGCCCCTATGTCCTATCTTTCCAGATCTTTACAAGAAAGATACCGATTAGGTATTGTATTGCACTTATTTATCCTTAATATTGATTAAGAAGTCCTAGGTGCTGTCAATATTAGGAGTGGCACATGGGATCATTATCATGGTCCTGAAGAAAAGCCTTGGGGTAATGGCTTGAAACATGTCGACCGTGAGACACACACACATAGACGCATGTTTCTCCTTTCCCCACTTTTACCAATATCAGCTATTGGATTGAATAAATATTTAGTTCCCATCTGGCCAGATATTTTTTAACCCAAAAGTAGACTCTCCCACTCGTATACCATCATTTACCTAATAGTTTACATCTTACAAAGTGCTCCCACGTCTTCGTCGGTCGCAGCACTCCCCGTGCCCCAGCGGGGCGGGAAGAACCCGAGGATGAAGCATGCCACCATTGGACATCTTGGTGGGTGAGTGTTATTTTAAGAAAACTTACTGTTTTCCTTAAACTATAAAGGTCACTGGGAAGATAGCCTTTTCTAACGCAGTGGGACTCTTCTTGATTGTTCGATTAAGTAAAGGAGGCTGAGTCCTCTGTGACCTGACCTCTTCCCCCCGTGTTTGATTTGCGTTTTTTTAGAGTAGCCTCGTTGTGTAAATGACATGGAGATGCAAAGTTGTGAACATTGGAAGGTTGTTTATTTTGTTTGCGTCTGTTTAGGGTGGAAAGTGCACACGTTAGGTGTGGTGGTGCAGCCTGAAATGTCAAACAACATTACTGATAACTCACTGATGACATATCAAATGACATCATCCATGATACTGTTATTCACATTACTCCATGAACCAAGTTTTAGAAAATTATATCCAGAGACGCATATGAGTGCCCAGACATCAGTTTCTTGTCCTTTTGCCTTTCTGCACACTCTGATGCAGAACGAGAACAACTGTACATAATGTGCTGAATTCTAACTTGGTACACTCTACAGAGTGGGGAGGTGGGAGGGCAAGGAACAATTGGCAGTTAGAAAGAGTATCCACTATAAAGAGCGCTATCAAAGGTACTACTAGTAAAGTATTAATTTCCAAGCAAATATCTTATAAAAATAGAACAATTTAAAAATAAGTACAATGCTTTTTAAAAATTAATTCACTACTATATCATATGCCATAGAACTGTGCAGGACAGTGATTATTTTAGATATTCCTAGCATTATATATTAATACAATATTCAATACACTTCACCATAACAGCTGGTATTCAAATAATACTACTAACCTTAATGGTTTTCTGAATTGATTGATTATATCTTGCAATGGCAATTCCTATGTGAAAATATTTCATTCTAAATGAAGCTTCCCTTTAAGTCGAGACTTGATATTTCCAAAACATTGGGCAAAAAAGTTTTTATCCACCCATCCAGAAATAAACGCTTTGAAAGAAATGCTGTATTTACTTTCATGTCACATATACAAAGCTCATTGTTCGCACTGATTCTACTTCTGAGACTCAGGATTCTCCAGATCAATTCCAATACAGATTTCTAAGATTAAATTCCTAACACATTTATCTGGGATGAGAAACTGGTAAGGAAAAGTCCCTTCATCTGTTAGACTCTCTGGAGATTGCATTACAGACTTTCTAGTTAGCAGAAAATTACCTTCAATAGTCTGACAAATTTTGACATCCCTTTCACTGACTTGTCCTTTTATTTTGGCCAAAGGCTGAGAACATTCTAAATGGAAAGGATCAACCATTAAAGCAGACCTCTTAGTAAGGTTTAAGATATTACAGAAGAGTTTAATGGGTTGAATCACTCAGACACTCAATAAAATTACTGAGAGTTTATCACTATCTCACTCATTTTTAGAGGATATAAAAACATTAAAGCACAAGATTGAGCCAAAATATCCCATAAATACAATTCCAATTCTAACCTTAAGGCCTGAATCATTGGATTTACAGGGATTGATATCAATCTTTTTAGACACTGAATTTTATAATAATCCCAGCTCACTCTTTCATCTAAAGATAGCACTTAGGCTACATAAAGGACATGCAGGATTAATTTGCCATTTATAGTCTTTTTTTCAATGACTCCACTTAGAAAATACCAAAATAAGTATCAGGTCATTTAAGGATATCTACTGTAGAAAATAATGTTTTTTCATTACTGCCATATGTTTGTCACATTTTAGTTTATCTGCGAAATGGACACCCACAAATGTGTGTGCTCTGACCTGTTAATGCAGAACTTTGTTAAGAAACCAGGCAAACATTTTTGTCCACTTTGAAAAGATCACCACATTGACAATAATTTCTATTAGAAATGCAGTATTCGCTGAGAGCTTTAAATGTTCATTGTAGGCCTACTTGGGGGTAGTCCATAAGAACTAAGGGGCTCATTAGGATGGCGGAGGGTCCGCCACCGCCGGGCCGGCGGTGGCGGTATCTCCGCCATCTGACTCCCATTTCCCCCGCCACATTAGGATGGCGGGGGAATCGTTTTGTTACCGCAGCGGTCACAAAGACCATCATCCACGCTTCCGCCACAGGCAATCATCACGATGGCCTGGCTAAGCGGTCAGCATGGGTAAAACGGCAGCGGTGTCTAGCAGGCACTGTCCGCCAGATTACAATGCTGGCGTCAGCCAGCCTTTCCATGGCGGTAGAACCGCCATGGAAAGGCTGGCGGAGGCTGGGTTCAGGGGCCCGGTGCGGGCCCCCTCTGTGTGGGGGGAGGGTGCGTGTGCCCTGGGGGGGTACCCATGGTACCCCCCTACATTTCCATGCACAAGGTGGCAGGCACCGCGTGGTGCCTGCCACGTTGTTCATTGAAATGCACTACATGGCATTTTGGCATTACAGACGGTGCTGCAGCCAGCAGCACAGTCCACAATGATCAGGGCCCTGGATGCGCCCGCCATAGTGGCGGGCACATCCTAATACACACAGCGGGACCGCCGCCTTACCGGCGGGCGGTCCCAGAACCGCAACGATGGCGGGCGGACTTATGTCCGCCCGCCATCGTAATGAGCCCCTAAGGGTCTGAATACGAAGTTGGTCGGAAAGGCTTCGAACAGCATTAAGATTTTCCTAAATCATGTCGGAACCTATGTTTTCGGCTCAGTCGGAAACATTTCCGACCAACTGATTACGATGGAAAGGTAACCGTTTGGTCATTCTGAAGCGGTTCCGACTGGCATTGGGAAACTCCGAGTTGGTCGAAGACGAATCGTACAGCTCTACAGACAGCATTTCCAACTGACGTATTACGATGTCGGATCTGGACAACCTTTCCTACTCAGACAGTCCAACACAAAAAGGCTGTTGGAAACCAACTTTTGGGGGCCCCTAGCAGGCCCCCCTTCATCCTGAGGACCCCACTGTAGAACCATGCACAGTGTGACAGGCAGAATGGGGTGCCCACCACAGGGTGCAAGGTTTTTCGCAGCCACCCATTTTTTCTAATGGGAGCCTGTGTTGTCGGTCGGAACACAGGCTTCCATTGAAGTCAATGAGGGACTTTCCAAACAGTGCTCAGAAGCTTCATAATCGGTCGGTCGGTACCTACGACCGTGAGTCGGTCAGAACCGAATCCAACAATGAGTCGGGAGGTTTAGTTTCCAACCGTCCGCGTAATCAGGCCCTAAATTGTCTGCGTAGATAAGGTAAGGTATGTGGACATACTGGGAAAAAAATTTGACTTCTGAAGTTAACTGGGGAGGTGAGAAATAAAAAGAGTAAGTAGCAGGGGGACCAAAACGCACCCATACTGTAAGCCATTTTGAACCATAACTTTTTCCAGTAGAATTTGGGTACACTCAGAACCACTTGCACCCAATTTCAGGAGCACAACTGTTGGATTATGAATAACAGATCGTGAGGTATATTATGTTCTCTAGGAATGGTGTACAGACTGAATATTAAGTTGTTTATTTCGAACTACAACAATTTTGGGCCTGATTCACAGAACTAACTTACGTCAAAAACGTAAAGTTAGTACTTTTGGTATTCACAGAATACACTTACTCATTTTGGTATTCACAGAAGGCACTTACTCATTTCGGTATTCACAGAAGTTAGTAGTCCTAACTTTAGGACTCCTAAATGCCTTCTGTGAATACCGAAAAATCTTAAAGTTAGGATTTTCTCAGTTTAGGAGTAGTAAAGTTAGGCCTAACTTTACTACTCCTAAACTGAGAAAAATCTAACTTTAAGACTTTTGGTATTCACAGAAGGCATTTAGGAGTCCTAAAGTTAGGACTACTAACTTCTGTGAATACCAAAATGAGTAAGTGTATTCCGTGAATACCAAAAAGTACTAACTTTACGTTTTTGACGTAAGTTAGTTCTGTGAATCAGGCCCATTGAGTTTGAAATATCGAGGTACAAGAATATCGACAGCAAGTATATCGTAGCACAGAATATCGACAGTAAGGTAAGAAATATCGTTTTTTAAAATATTGAAGACAGTAATATCGTTTGTAAAAATATCGTTGTTAATAATATCGATATTTATATTATTGTTCTGTATTTTAGTATGTGTGTTAAAAGTATGTGATGTAATTTTTTGGTATAAGTGTAGTTTTTTTTTAATGTTTGCCTTAAATTTTTAGCAGTAATTACTTTTATGAAAATTAATTTTTGCGTATTTTAGTTCTGTAGCGGGCTGAGGGTTTATAGGGGAATAGGGTGGGAAGTAATTTCATTATAATAAAGTAATTATTATTTTTTTTAATTATTATTTTAAATTAATTTATTATTAATTAATTATTAATTGGTTTTTAATTAATGTTAATTAATGGATAATTATATTAAGTGTGTGATTTTTTTAGGAGTGGGTTGTGAGTTTAAAGGGGAATAGGGTGGGAAATAATTTAATTATATAAAAAATAATTAATAATTTTTATTTATTATTATTTAAAATTAATGTATTATTAATTAATTATTAATTGGTTATTAATTAATATAAATTTATTAATAGATAATTATATTAATTGTGGGTTTTTTTAGGAGTGGGTATTGGGTTTATAGGGGAATAGGATGGGAAGTAATTTAAGTATAAAAAAGGTAAATATACATTTTTATATATATAATTAATTTATTATTAATTAATTATTAATGGGTTATTTATTTGTATTAATTAATTAATTGATAAATATATTGGGCCCGATTCTGATGCGGGTTGGAAAAGCTTCCCGACCGAGGGCCTGATTCTGATGCGGTTAGGAAGGCCTCCTAACGGCATTTGCTCCTTCCAAATCGGATCGGGAACGTGTCTTCCCGACCGAGGGCCCATATCTGATGCGGTTAGGAACAAATGTTCCCATTGAAGTCAATGGGAGTTCAACCAAATCGTATCTGGAAGCATCCGGATGCATCCTACTCCGCCGGTCGGAGTTTCCCGATCCGAGTGGGTCGGACACCATTTCCCAACCGATTCGGTCTGGAAGCTTTTCCAACCCGCATCAGAATCGGCCCCATTGTGTTTTTTTAGGAGTGGGTTGTGGGTTTATAGGGGAATAGGGTGGGAAGTAATTTAATTATAATAAAGTAATTATTAATATTTATTTATTCGTATTTATAATTAATTTATTATTAATTAATTATTAATTGGTTGTTAATTAATATTAATTAATTAATAGATAATTATATTAATTGTGTTATTTCTTTGGGAGCGGGTTGTGGGTTTATAGGGGAATAGAGTGGGAAGTAATTTAAATATAAATAGGTAAATATTAATTTTTATATATATAATTAATTTATTATTAATTAATTATTAATTGGTTATTAATTTTTATTTATTAATTAATTGATACTTATATTAATTGTGTTTTTTTAGGAGTGGGTTGTGGGTTTATAGGGAATAGGGTGGGAAGTAATTTAATTATAATAAAGTAATTATTAACATTTATTTATTAGTATTTATAATTAATTCATTATTAATTAAATATTAATTGGTTATTTAATTATAATAATTATTTAATTGATAAGTATGCTAAATTTAACCCTCTGCTATCCAACACTTTCCCTACTGTTGCATTCACTGGAGTGGGAATAGTAATTTTTACCCCTCCGCAATCCAACACTTTCCCTACTGTTGCACTCACTGGAGTGGGAATAGTAATTTTTACCCCTCCTCTATCCAAAACTTTTCCTACTGTTGCACTCTCTGGAGTGGGAATAGTAATTTGTACATCTCCGCTATCCAATACTTTCCCTACTGTTGCACTCACTGGATTGGGAATAGTCATTTTTTCCCCTACGCTATCCAAAACTTTCCCTACTGTTGCACTCATTGGAGTGGGAATAGTAATTTATACCCCTCCGCTATCCAACACTTTCCCTACTGTTGCACTTACTGGAGTGGGAATAGTAATTTTTTCCCCTCCGCTATCCAACTCTTTCCCTACTCTTGCACTCTGTGGAGTGGGAATAGTAATTTATACATTTCCGCTATCCAATACTTTCCCTACTGTTGCACTCACTGGAGTGGGAATAGTAATTTTTTCCCCTCCTCTATCCAAAACTTTCTCTACTCTTGCACTCTGTGGAGTGAAAATAGTAATTTGTACATCTCCGCTATCCAATGCTTTCCTTACTGTTGCACTCACTGAATTGGGTATAGTAATTTTTTCCCCTCCGCTATCCAAAACTTTCCCTACTGTTGCACTCATTGGAGATGGAATAGTAATTTATACCCCTCCGCTATCCAACACTTTCCCTACTGTTGCACTCACTGGAGTGGGAATAGTAATTTTTTCCCCTCCGCAATCCAACACTTTCCCTACTGTTGCACTCACTGGAGTGGGAATAGTAATTTTTACCCCTACGCTATCCAACTCTTTCCCTACTCTTGCACTCACTGGAGTGGGAATAGTAATTTTTTCCCCTCAGCTATACAAAACTTTCCCTACTGTTGCACTCACTGTAGTGGGAATAGTAATTTTTACCCCTCTGCTATCCAACACTTTCCCTACTATTGCACTTTCTGGAGTGGGAATAGTAAGTTTTTCCCCTCCGCAATCCAACACTTTCCCTACTGTTGCACTCTTAGGAGTGGGAATAGTAATTTTTACCCCTACGCTATCCAACACTTTCCCTACTGTTGCACTCTCTGGAGTGTGAATAGTAATTTTTACTCCTTCGCTATCCAACACTTTCCCTACTGTTGCACTCACTGGAGTGGGAATAGTAATTTTTACCCCTACGCTATCCAACACTTTCCCTACTGTTTCAGTCTCTGGAGTGGGAATAGTAATTTTTACCCTTACGCTATCCAACACTTTCCCTACTGTTGCACTCACTGGAGTGGGAATAGTAATTTTTACCCCTCCGCTATCCAACACTTTCCCTACTGTTGCACTCCCTGGAGTGGGAATAGTAATTTTATCCCCTCCGCTATCCAATATTTTCTCTACTGTTTTAGTTATTGTAGTGTAAAATGTATTTTAAAAAGATTTTAAAAAATGTAATATTTAAGGGGCACATTACGATACCCGGCGTAAATAACACCGCCAGGCATGGAAGCGGCAAAAATCCGCCCGCACACACCGCCTGAACACCGACCACGCCATTACGATTACACAAACCGAATACCGCCATCGGCGAAAAAGCACACAAAATACCGCCCGCCAACGTCCGAGTCGGAGACAAACCGCCCGCCACGGACGGAAACACGCACGACAACACAAAACCGCCCGCCCTCACGGCCGACACACCGCACGTGAGATTACGATCGCACCGCCATGAGCGCGGAAAAACCACAAATATACCGCCCGCCAGCGCAAACAACGCCGATGAGAATCGACACGGCAGAAGCCATGGCGCCCACGTACCTGCACAGAAACCATCCGCACACAAAACCAATAGCACACAACATGGCCAACAAGTCCACACAGCAAGGCACGCACAAATACACAAGCACAGTACATATCCCGAAAACATCCCCCGGACAAACAAAAAATACAAAGGCCAGAACCCCAGACACAACACACCTGAAAACAACAGACCATGAGGACACACCCACATAGGTGAGTACAAAAGCAGCACTCCCACAGACCACAACCCCTTGCTACATTGCAAACCAGAGAGGAGAGGAGAGGACACAGTGACACAGCAAGGACAGCAGCACACCACAGAAACGCACACATCACAACCACCACCACCACCACCACCACCAAACACCGGCACCACAAACCCCCTGCACATTACACAACACACACCGCACCAGCACCACAAACACCATGGCACCACAAAGAATGCCCAAGTTCACGCCCATGGAGCTGACGGTCATGGTCGACGAGATCATCAAGGTGTACCCACAAATCTATGGGAACATGGTCCAGCACACACCACTAGCCACCAGAAAAAGAATGTGGAACCGGATCGTAGACCAGGTCAATGCAGTCGGGACCCTGCCCAGGAACAGAGTCAAGATCAACAAACGTTGGAATGACGTAAAGAGCCTGGTCAAGAAGAAGGAGGGCAAAAACAGAGAGCTGGCTGCCGTCACTGGCGGAGGGAATCCCGCGCTCTTTAAGACCTTCAAAGCGTGGGAGGAGAAGGTGCGAGTCGTAATCCATCCGGAGATCCTCGCCGGATTAGCAGGGGAGTGGAGGCTGGTAAGTACAAACTAATGTATACCAGCACACCGCTATGTACTCACATGCACTACCACCATGCCACAGCTCCCAGGGACAAACACCCCCATGTCCAGCACACAATACACAACACATCACACACACATGCAACAGACACCACCACACACAGCCCAAACCGAACAACTGTAAGATGCGTGGGGACATGTGTACACTCAGCCAGCCACGTAACCACCAACAGGTCCCCAAATATGCCAGAAGCGCCACAACGAGCACCCACCACACCCATGTGTCCGCCACAGCTGCACTAACCGACAAGTAACAGGTAAGTGGCAGGAACACAAAGTGCAGTGGGTGGGACGGTGGACAGCCCAAGTACAACACACACCAGGCCCCTAGTCCCACAGCACAGCAAGGAGGAGCATCCCCCACACCCCACAGCCACGTGTCAGCCACCGCAGTGCACAACGACAGCCGAAAGGCAGACATCACGGTCCACAGCAATCGGTGTCAGTGGGTGTCCAGCCACCCCCACGACCCACAACACCCCCCACCCCCACAGACCTGCAACATGGAGCACCCCCCGCTTAGAACCATGTGGCATCCAGTACAGTGCACGCACGAACAACCTGCAGGTGGGAAACTGGACAGGGCTGGATTACTGGAGGCATGAGGACCGGAACACGACCAACACATGGGACATGTCACGTAGCAGACGAACACGCAGCACCGCCCACCGTCACGAACAAGTGAACAATGTGCACACGGACATGAACAACAGACTCACACCCCACATGACCCATCACAGACATAGCAACACCCAAGGAGCCACGTCTGCATGCACAGGCCACACTGAATATAGTACCACACGGCAGCCACTGTGCAACTCATCACACACAAACGAAACACCATTGAAGTCCTGTCCATGTAGCCCCAACTGCCTGTCAACCACACACCCCACAACTACGCCTATGTAAGACAAACAACACTAGACGCAACAGAGCGGAACAACATATATGCACACGAACACCACTGAACCCATCAAACACACAGACACACCATGCACAAACAACATACCATCCATCCCATCCGTCAGCCCCAGTCTCATGAAAGGCATGTCATCCGCACAGCTGCCACACATACAGCAGTCACGCTAAGATACATGCCCATGACCAACCATGTGCCAGAAGTCAATGAAGTGCACGACACACTGTGAGCAACAACACACAACATGGGCCACACCCCCGAGCACTGCAGTGATGCACATGGCACAGGGCAGCACGCACACCTAGGAGATGGGACAACTGCAATACGTTGGCTGGCACACAACCATCACTCACTCATAACGATGCGTCCAATGCCATGTCCAGTAATCACAACAGACAGCAAATATGCAGGCCATGTCAAGCATGCACACACCTCAAACCATGCACTGTCATGCTGCCACAACACATGTCACGTTCGGCACCCATGGCTCACAGCATGTACCCCAAAAGCATATTCCCTCCCAAATGCGAATCTGGGGCATGGCCCCCATGTTGCCATATGCGTTCCTAAGCGTTCCATTTGAACCCCAAAAGCATATTCCCTCCCAAATGCGAATCTGGGGCATGGCCCCCATGTTGCCATATGCGTTCCTAAGCGTTCCATTCGAACCCCAAAAGCATATTCCCTCCCAAATGCGAATCTGGGGCATGGCCCCCATGTTGCCATATGCGTTCCTAAGCGTTCCATTTGAACCCCAAAAGCATATTCCCTCCCAAATGCGAATCTGGGGCATGGCCCCCATGTTGCCATATGCGTTCCTAAGCGTTCCATTTGAACCCCAAAAGCATATTCCCTCCCAAATGCCAATCTGGGGCATGGCCCCCATGTTGCCATATGCGTTCCTAAGCGTTCCATTTGAACCCCAAAAGCATATTCCCTCCCAAATGCGAATCTGGGGCATGGCCCCCATGTTGCCATATGCGTACCTAAGCGTTCCATTTGAACCCCAAAAGCATATTCCCTCCCAAATGCGAATCTGGGGCATGGCCCCCATGTTGCCATATGCGTTCCTAAGCGTTCCATTTGAACCCCAAAAGCATATTCCCTCCCAAATGCCAATCTGGGGCATGGCCCCCATGTTGCCATATGCGTTCCTAAGCGTTCCATTTGAACCCCAAAAGCATATTCCCTCCCAAATGCGAATCTGGGGCATGGCCCCCATGTTGCCATATGCGTTCCTAAGCGTTCCATTTGAACCCCAAAAGCATATTCCCTCCCAAATGCGAATCTGGGGCATGGCCCCCATGTTGCCATATGCGTTCCTAAGCGTTCCATTTGAACCCCAAAAGCAAAGTACAAACCAGACCCAGGATGGGCCAGGAGCCCGCATACACCAGAGTCACAATAAGTAGGGGCACAGCAACACACCCATCGGCATGGCCAATCCGTCCCATGCCACATGTGCACAGCACACAGTCCCATTGCCAAGCACACACAACTACAGATGCTACAGCCACACACACGCCTCCGGGAAACCCATGTACGAGATTGCACGAACTGTCAATGTCAGACGACAAATACATACTTCGCCAGGTGCAACACAATAACTAATCTCATTCTCTCCACAGGTGGCGAACTGCTGGATGCTGGGGATGGAGCCAGCAGCCAGCACAGCCAGCCTACAAGCCCCCAACGAGGACACACGGATCTGGAGGATCTGTCCTCCTCCTCGGACACGGACAACGAAGCAGGCCCATCTGGTGTGGCAGGGCCCAGCCGCTCCCCAGGACCCCTCCTACCCACCAACCCATCATCCAGGGCTGCTGAACATTCACAGCCCCCTGCTGCCACTGTCGTTGTGGCCACACCCACGGTCATTGTGGCCACTACCACTGCCGCAACCGCCACCATCGCCGCACCGACCACCACCGCCGCCACCACCGCCACGTCTCCGCTGGCACCAGCCCCAGCGCAGGTGGTGGCCCGGACGACTGGATCCACCCTGGGAGCCACAGCGAGGACCGTGGTGAGCAATGTGGCTAGTGGGCAGGCCGGTGGCAGCAGGACTGGTAGGAGGAGCAGGGTCAGGGAAACGCCAGCCTCCCCTGGGAGCCATGCCCTGCCTCACATGGCCAGAGTCCTTGGGGCCTATGAAGAGGCCCAAGGACAATGGGTCCGGTCTGCCTCAGACACGCGTGAGGTGCTGGGGGTGTTGAGGTCCATGGACGCCCGTATGGGCCAAATCGTGGACCTCATGGGACAGCTGGTGGTGGCGGTGAGGTCACAGCCAGGGACAGCAGCTCCCCTCCGCCACCACCTGCTGGGGCGCAGGGTGGAGCAGCAGTGTCCAGTTCCCCTGCGTCCACAGCCAGTGATCACACCTCAACCACCAGCATGTCGCAAGCAGGCACCCCCTCGCAAACGTGGAAGGGGCCGTCCGAAGAGGAAACAGATCTCCCGGGAGGACTTCGCACGCTCCAGTCGCAAGTGAGGCAGCCAGCCAGCCTTCCGCCAGCCTTCCTTGACCAGCCACTGCATTGACCTGGACTACGATCCCACTCCACACAGCCATCTGGATGGCATGTGTGTGTTGGACTATGGACATAGAACCAGTGGGTACACCCTGATCATCACGCAGCCATGACCGACAGCTCATTGTCACTGCACGCACCACTTTTGTCATCACCTTACACACAATCACATGTCACAGTTTGTAATAAATGCACCTTTTTCACTAACTGCTGTTTGTGCCCTGTGTCTTATTTGTACGGAATACAACGGCCACCTTGGGCGGAAAGGCACCTGATGCGTGGCATGGCATTTGAATCCGGAGGGCCTGTAGGGACCTAGGGGTGGGAGACAGAACAGGAGCACATTCAATGAGTGTGTCACACACCCATCACACAGTACATGTCAACAACTACAAGCAATGTACACACATCGCACAGAGCAATAGGGCACAATGCCACAGCCACCAACAGTGGCATACTACCCTGGCCATGGAGCGTTGACACACAGCACGCAGTGAACAAGCGGCCACCCTGACACAGCACACACACACCTGCACAGATACAGCCACATCAGCCGTCGTACATGGACACTCACCGTCAAGTGAAGTAGCGGGCGATGAGCTGCTGCCGCACATTACCAGCTTCCTCCTCTCCGCTGTCCTCCTCACTCGAGCTGTCCTGGTCTGCGGGCTGGGGCCCTGGTTGATCTCCGTCATCCACGATGAGGGGGATCTGCTTCCGAATGGCCAGATTGTGCAGCATGCAGCACGCCACCACTATCTGGCACACCTTCTGTGGGGAGTACGCCAGCGCACCCCGGTGCGGTCCAGGCACCTGAACCTGGACTTGAGGAGGCCAAAGGTACGCTCGACCACACGTCTGGTCCTCCCATGTGCCTCATTGTAGCGATCGTCTGCTGGGGTGCGAGGATTCCTCAATGGACTGAGCAGCCATGCCCCATTCGGATACGCAGAGTCACCTGGGTGTGAGGGACACAGAGAACCGTTGCTAATCCAACTGGACAGGGGACAGCATCGCACAGCCAGCACGCTACACCACTCCACATACTCACCGACAATACAGGCACGATCCTGTTGCATATTGGACATCAGTCGTGGCAAGATGCTGTTGCGCATTATGTGTGCGTCATGGGCCGAGCCTGGGAACTTTGCACACACGTGGGTGATCACCATGTCCGCAAGGCACACCACTTGCACATTCAGGGAGTGCGTGTGCTTCCTGTTGCGGTACAGGTGCTCAGTGGCCTGTGGTGGAACAAGGCCGACATGTGTGCAGTCAATGGCTCCAACGACGTGTGGGATTCTGCCAAGGGCATAGAATGCACCCTTCACTGCCGCCAATTCACGAGCCCTGGGGAAGCGGATGTACCTGTTCCGGTACAGCATCATGGCTGCCAGTACATCCCTCAGCACCTTGCTGAACATGGGCTGGGACATCCCTCCTCCAATGCCCACTGTGTGCTGGAATGACCCAGTGGCGAAGAAATGCATGGCGGCCATCACCTTAGCCGTGGGGGTGACAGCAGTCGGATACACCCTGCGGGGACGGAGATGGGGTTCTAACATGGCACACAGTCGATGCAGGGTTGGCCTGTCCAGCCGAAACGTCCTAATAACCTCTGTATCGTCCATGTCCGCCAGCAATTGGTATGGGCGGTCAATGTTCGGTCTCCGCCTAGGGACAATGGCAGAGGACACATGTCAAAGCAACACGACACATGGCAATTTCGCATACACATCACTGACATGACTGAGTAAGCACAGGAGCCACAGCCCAGCTGTCAAGCTGGGACGGCACGGCCACAATACACTTACACAGGTCTCCCAACAATGGCAATGGCTAGTGATACAAACCACTGCCATGTGCATGCACATGGGGATCTAGGCCCCAATGACTTGCGGGGCGTGCTGATGGGGACTGACTGCATATCCGTCAAGCGGCAACGCCACGGCAACATGAATGTCTGCTGAGCATGGAACTGCTTCCGCGGCTGGATGAGTATGGCACACGACGACGACGATGTGGGCACAGGCTGAGCGGCCAAAACAAGTGGGACCTGTGGCACGAGGGGATATGAGACAGTAGTAGGTGTCAGCACTGCACCCTATGTACAGCACTGTACGGATCACACCTCCCGAAACATTGACAGGTGTCCACATTGACAGCCCCATGCCAAGACGGCTGTGTGCTTGCAGTCCCACGTCACAGGTGAGAGGTTACATTGCACGTGCCAGGTGGCAGACGTACACAGTGGGAGCTGGCATGTGTGTGCATGTGTCTCCTGTTCAGGATCCACCAGATGGGCGCTGACTCTGTACTGAGCATTGGACACAGCATGTTCCGTGGAAGGCTTGTGTGTGTGGGATGGTGGCACTGGATGTGCCTCCGTTGGGTGGGGGCCATGCACAGGGCGGGTACGTCGATGATTGCGCATTGTTGGTCACGGTGGGTGCACCAACTGAAGATGTGTTGCCCTGTGTTCAATTCCTATGTCCGCATGATGATGGACTGTAGATGTGGGCAGACTACACATTGGTCGATGTGCTGTCTATATGCATGTGCCTTCACACCAGGCACAGCTGCCCCTGCACATGTGACCCCTGCTGGACTCGCTGCTGGGTCTGTGGAGCTGATGCACCTTCTGCGCGTGGGGCGGACAGCTCTCCTCACTTCCCTCATTGCGCATGTCATGACTTTGCCGCAGGTGACATGGATCATGGAGGGCCCACATGTACGCGTGGGTAGGCTACACATGATTGTACACTGGTCGCCACCCCCAGTCAGTGTTTCGAATGGGAATGTTGTCGTGCTGGTGGTATGTTCGTTGTGGCGGATGGGCGGGCCTAGGTGCGGACTTACATTCCGGACATGGGGGGGTAGTTGAATTGGCGACTAGTTGCTGTACACACGGGACACGTCTCTTCCTTTCCACATCTGGGTCATCCCTTGTACTAACTGACAGTGATACAGTCATCTTCGCCCCAGCCCTCATGTCCTCCCCTCGCTCCCCCAATATGCATGCTCACCTGCGAGGCTAGCGCTTGCACAGGCAGCCCCAAGCTCGCACCAGAGAGGGCAAGGAGTGTATGTGTGGGTCCAGTTGCACGAGTGGGCTGTCTCAGGGTATGATGTGTTGCGGGACGCCGTCCACCTGCGTGGTGCCCCAAATGGAGACCCGGCCTGCATGGACTATGCATCACAGTCTTCGCCTTCCGGATCCGCCACCTGCGACACCCAGTGGCTGTGGCTGCCCTTGCGGCCAGGCCGTGTCCGTCTGTGGCTGATGGCCCACACATTCACTCTTTGGCCTCTCTGGGGAGGGCTCGGGGGTGGTGGCGCACGCGCTTGCACTTAGTCGCAATGGCATGTGGCGTGGTTGGTATGATGGGCAATGGATGGGATAGTGCGAGCCACCTCCCGTGACGTCAGTGCTGCTCGTGCTGTGGTGCGTCCCCCATACACTTCCATGTGACTTGTGCCATGCTAGACGTTGAGGTTTTATTGGCTGCGTGATATGACCAGGAGGAGCGCGAGGAGACCTCTCACACACCATGCTCCACTGCCATCCCGTGCCCTGTATCGCCTGTGCGGATTGACTATGTTGGGGTTACACCTGGTCGACTGGGGCTGTGTGTGCCTTGTCAGGGGCATGGCGGGCGCACAACAGGATCCAGCTTGTCCACAGAGGGTGGGCTGAGGTGCGCCTGGTACCGCTTTGTACGTGTGCCCGGCTGCTATGCACACACGTGTTCACTCCCCCCCGACAGGTGTCCTCTCATAATGCCCAGGGAAGCGGTGGTGTACTGTTCATGACCCCTCCCAACACGGCGTGCTCCAACTTGGCATGTGCGCATCTACCCATCGCACCCACCCACCTGAGCACTGCGTCCATACGACTTCACATGACACATGTGTGTCTTCCACAGTAGTGCTACTCATTTGCGTTGACATCCAATACCAGTGGACTACATGGTCATGTCACGACTGCCGTGTACTTCACATACTCTCATCCTCTCTCATTCGTACTTGTGAAATGAGTCAGCGGAGACAGTTTTGGTTTCAAACATTATATTGAGTCTTCTGTCCTCTGTGATGCAGTATAGTGGACACTACTGGCAGCGGAATACATGTTGAGGATATACTGAGCATGATTGCAAATGGGATAGGGTGTGGGGTTACATGTGATTGGCTGTTGCATGTGGGATGTGGGCTTCAGAGTGACATCTGCTTGGCCAAGGCTGTGCTAATGTACATTTACGTATAGCTGCGGAGCTGCGGACTTTGACACAGACGGTATACATGTAGCCTACCAGACCGCTTGGCATCATGGGCACAGTCCATCTCAGTTCCATGTGACAGGTTTGCTGCGGTTGTTCCTCATGCACGCGTGCATGTGAGATGACATCAGGGCATGTGCTTGCGTGCATGCAGCGGCGTGCCACTTGTTGTTGCACTGTGGTGGTTACTGGACATGTCACAGTCACTGGGGTCGTGTTGTTGTTGTATGCACTTGTCGTCCATGCAAAGGTCCTGGTATGGGATTCCCGGGGCGGGGGTGGGAGGGGTGCAGCACCCACAGACTCCAGGCGACCTATTCATGTCCACTGAGCGGTGTGTGTGTCCATGTGCGCTGGATCCATGTCGTGTCCTGGTTGTTCGTGCAGTTCCGTCCATGTGGGTGCGATACACAGACCCCATGCCACTGCCTCCCACGATGCATGCGGTGTTCCTGGATGTGATGGGGAACAGTGTGCATGTCCCGGTCATATCCGATGTCATGGCGATGTCGTTGATGGTGTGGTTACTGTTGCCGGTCGTTTGGTATGGCTGTTGTGGTGGTGACTGGCCAGTCCGTGCGGAAGCTAAGCATGGGTGCGGGGTTGGACATCATAGGTCACTCGGGGAACCTGCGTTGTGGTCCGACGTATTTACAGGTTGTCAGGTATGCGATGCCGTCCAGCAGGGCTTCCATGTCATTGGTGGTGTACATGTTTGCCAGCCAATGAAGCGGATGGTGGCTGTCAAGGTGTTGTTCGTAGGTTGTCCCTTGGAGGACCATGATGGGGCATGCTGGGTGACATTCGATGTAGCTGTTATCGATGATCCGTCGTGTGGAGGCACAGTGGTCCCATTTCAGTGCGGGTGCGATGTTGGCCACATACGCCATGCCCCCATAGGCAGAGCAGGCCCTGTCGTGTGCGTCCAGAGGGAGGAGTAGTGGTAGCAGGTCCGCCTTCAGACATGCCGGGTTGGAGAGGCATATCTCGACGGGATGCTGGTAGGGACACCTCCGACAGTAGAAGACGGGCATGACGCAGCTGAACAATGTGATGCGGTAAGTCAGTCGGTAACTTACGTTCAGCAGGGACAGGAGATCGCATCCCAATGTATGGAACAGGTTGGTTTTGTACAGCTTGAGCTGTTCGGCGTAGTTGGGTAGGTGTGTTGCGGTTGCCATTTCGCAGCGGTTCGTTGAGGTGGCGTGCTCCGGCTGTGTGTGCAGTCTACAATGTGTACGCTCCGGGGTTGCTGTGAGCTCTGTGTAGTCGTGGGGAGACAGGACTTGTGTTCTGTTGGCTTGTTTGGAGGACACGGGCCCTCTTCCCACATGCTTCTCAGACAGTTCAAGGTCAGTGCTGTGTGACTCCTTCCAATTAACTTGCATGTGGCCGACATGGGGGAGTGTTTTCTTCTTTCTTCCCCGTCCGTTGTGTGCTTCTGTGATATGCGCTATCTGCCCTGTGGTCGGTCTCCTCGGCATGCCTGTGTTGGTCTATTCTTGGACAATGGCTGTATTCACCGGCTTCTGTCGTAGGGCTGTGGTTTCGGAGTTGGAATGGAAGGTCATTCAGTGCTGTCTGCTCTCCCTTGTGTGGGCGGCAGGCTGCCTTTCCGCTCTGCGTTGGGCCTTGTGTGTGAATGTTATTCTTAGGCCACCTGTTGTCGGTCCCCGGGCTCTTTGGTGTTCCGTTTTATATGTCTTGTTCATATGTGCAGGGTGGTATGGGTGTTTCTGTGTGGTACTGGCGTTCCTCTTCCCGAAGGGGCCCTGCTTCTCCTAGTTGGTGTTGCCGCCGCTGTGTGCTACGCCATGTTTGTTACACTGGGGTGTGTCCTGCTGTTGCGTGTCTTCACTGACATGTGTGCGTCGGTTGTGTGGCGTTGGGTGTTGTCCGTGAATTGGGCGTTGGGGACATGTCTGTGGCCGGCCTGTCACGTGTCATGTGCGTTCGGGGTGGGGCTGATGTGTGTGCTGCTTGGTTGTGTCCCTGTGTCTGTGTGCGACGCATGCATGGCGCTGCGGTTGGCCTCTGCGTTGTGCGCATGTGTGGCGGCGTCATCGGCGCTTTGGGGCCGTGACGGGGTGGTTGGTTCCTAGTCCCAGGTGGTGTGTACACATGTGTTCTGCGATGTTACGATTTGGCCTGTGTGTCATCTGTGGATGCGATGGTGGATGTGTTGTGTACACGCGCTGGTGGGGGGTTGTCCGCTTTTCCGCCCTTGCACTGTGTGCGCTGTTTGCGTGCACTTGTTGTGTGTGTGCCTACCTGCGTCTCCGCGGTACGTTGCGTCCTTGGTGGTGCATCAGCAGAAGCATGGGGAGGGCCTGCAGTGCTGGATTCATGCTCGGGGAGCCGCTTCTTCGTTGTCCGTGCTCTGCGTCCGTGTTACCGCCTCTCTTTCACGTGCGGTGTCTCTTAGCCGTGGGAGCCGTTTGTTTGCGGCATCGTAATTTATGCGCCGGGCGGGACGTGTTTCGTCGGACGGTGTGTGTCAGTTGTGCTGCGCCGCTACGTGAACGGGCGCACTTTGATGGCGGACGGTGTTGCTGGCTTGCCGGCGGTGTTTGGCCTACTTTTCGCATCATAATTGGGCGGGCGTGTGGACTGCTGCGTGCCGGCGGTAACTGGTGGTTTTTGCATCCGCCAGCACGGCGGTTGTGCTTCCGCCCGCCATCGTAATGGGCCCCTAAATTTGTTATATATATGTTTTTTGTTTTTAATTTATTTTATTGGTGTATGTGTATATAATATGTATTTATAATTTTTAATGTTTTTTAACAATTTATAAGTTATTAAAATATTTATTTATAAATATTATTAAGTAAGTATATATATTATATTTTAGACATATATGTTTAATTTATTTTTACATTTTATGTATTACTTACAATTTTGAAAATTTTCTCATATTTTTAACTATGTTTTTTTTAATTATATATATTATTTACTTTATTTTACATAATTTTTTTAACATAAAAAAACGATATTTTTAACAACGTTATTTTTTTTCGATATTTTTGTACTTACCATTATGTAGATAGGACTTCAATATTCTGGACATCGATATTTTTGCGACGATATTTTTGTACCTCGATATTCTGACTGTCGATATTCTGTCAGTGATCCCTAGGAATAATACCTTTACCAAATGCCCAAATCTTGAGATGATTCAAAAGGGTTTTTGAATAGATCTTGGATGGGTGCCAAGGAAATTACAAGATAAGAAATTAGCCTGCAATGTGTTGGATTCTTATGATTCAGTTTAATAATTGTTCCACACCACCAGTCAGGAATTGCCCCAAGTCAGCATGACCCATTTACAAAATTACAAAATTAAATTCTCATTAAATATCATGGCTCCCATTCTTTTGTTAGTTTGCAATGTATCCTATTCAGCTTCCTTCTTAGTGGAAAACTGTTTTAATCATACCACTCCCGAAAATGCCAGATTTTGTTTTGCATTCAAAATAAGTTTGGGGTCATAATTGGCCTTTAAGCAGTTCAATACTCCTTTACTAAGCAGAATATACTGCTCAACATAGCAAGAGCCATTAGGGCCTGTCAATAACTTACCAATTTTAAACCTAACTAATTCCCGACACTTATCTTCAGTAATACATTATACAGCACAATATTGATGTTGTAGACAAGCAGTTAAGCAAAGAACAGGTTGGGCTCCACACGGGCAGAGGTTGTATTGATCAGATTTTTATTCTACACAATATCATAAAGCAGTGCACGGACTAGCAGATACAACTACACCTTAACATCATTGAATTTGAGATAGTCTTTGACAGTATGTTCTGTGACAGCCTCTGTGTATACTAAGAGCCTGTAGCATACCACAGAAAATAGTTATCTTCATCAAGAGCTTCTATGATAATTTTAACTGCAAGGTCAGGGATAGGAAGTATAGCCCTGAAGTCAGGACTGGTATGAGACAGGGATGTGTCATGTCAGCATTGCTCTTCAACCCAGTCCTTGATTGTGTGTTGCTTTTCACAAAAGAAGACCAAACTAGTGGCATCAGATGGACCTTATTCTCTTCACTGGAGGGCATTAACTATGCAGACAAGCTAGGCTAGCCTTGCTCATTCTCACACACCAGCATATGCAGGAAAAGACGTTTTGCCTCAAAAAATATTCATAGCAAGTGGGCCTGAACATCTATACAAAGAAATCAGAAGTTATGCCACTCAACATCCTAAACCCTTCACTGATCAAAGTGATTGGAGAGGACCTAGGCATGAATGAAGAGTTAACCTATCTGGGCAGTACATCAGACAGGCAGGCAGGGTCATCAAGAGCAGACTCAACAAGGACAGAATGACTTCAGGATACTGAACATTATGTGGAGCTCATCTCAATACCACACCAACAAAAGCTTTCCCAGAGTGGTGCTCTGTCCACACTCTTATGTGGACCAGTATGCTTGCGGATAATGAAAATCGACAACACCAAACTGTCAGCCTTCCACACCAGTAACCTGAGAAGAGTCCTGCTTATTTTGTTGCTGTAAACCATATCTAACAAGGAAATGTTGCTAGATGCAAGCAAGTCAGCATGGACACCATCATCATGAGAAAAAGAGCGATATGACACAAGAACAGCTCTGCGCTGGACTCCAGAAAGCCAACAAAAGACAGGCAGGCTAAAGAACACCTGGAGGCAAACTGTGGAAACAGATGTGAAGACCTTGAACTACAGCTGGGGGACCATACTGAAATTTCCCAAGGCAGACTGGAGTGGAGGTCATTCCTTACTGCACTAGATGCTAACAGCAGAATGGGCAGTAAGCAAATTAGTGGAAAGGAAACATGCATTTGCCCTGTAGGATAACTTATTTTTGTATATTGATAAGTGCCCATTGAAATGTACATTGTATGCCTACAAGCTGAATGCTTAATATATAAACAAGTGACACACTACATATTGGAAATATTAAGCCCTCTCAGTGAATAAATAATCAAAAGCTCAGTTCAGCGGGTAGGTTAAGCTGGATTCTCCTTTAACAATGCTAGATACATTTTCTAATGTATTCTTTTGCTAAGGAAAGTACTAGCAACATGTTAAAAAAGTTATTTTCCACTTAGTTTCTTTGATAACGTTTGGACCGGCCCCTTTTTGCAGGGTCTTCGCTAAATTTCTGCCTTCTGTTGCTGAACATGTTTTTGTTGCTATTAGGACTTTGTGCACTTTTTCCCTGTTAACAATTAATAACATGGTGGTATGATTGGCATGTAGGTAATTGGCATATTTAAGTCACTAGTAAAGCAGTACCACACATACCCAGGATCTATAAATTAAATGCTTCTAGAGGGCCTGCATCACTCATTGTTCACCCACTAAAGTGCATTTTAAAACATGCCTCAAACCTACCATTGCAGCCTATAGGGCCATTTTAAACTGCCATTTCGACCTGGCAAAATAAGCCATTTGTCAGGCTTAAACCTTCCTTTTAAATAATTATCTGTCACTTCTAAGGTAGACCCTAAAGTCTTATAGGACTGGGTTCCTGGACAGGAGAAGGCTCAGAACTCTCCGGAGCCAGGTGTGGGAGTAGAAGAGGGAATCCCCCTGCATAAAGGCAGTCACCAGGTATAAATATTGGCCGCCCAGAGCCACTCTTCAGAGTACTCCTGGACCTGCGAAGGTTACGGAAGAAGGTTGCCAGAGGAATACCCTGCTGCTTGAGGACTGCCTTGCTGTCTGAGAATGAAGACTGAACCTGCTTACCTTCATCTCAGATGGACAAGAGTGACTCCAAGGGTCAGTTGGCTGACCTCTACAGGGACATATGTTAAGTAACTGGGGACTTGTAAAGCGCACGTACACCAAATAGCTTCCTTGGCGCTAATGTAACAGAGCTTCAAGACGCTGTCCAAGAATTAACCATGCACTTCCTTAAATAGCATTGTTTTCAAGAGTTGACTAAACCTTGCATAGTTGGGTGTAGATTTTATGTCAAGACGGAAGGAGTTCCATGTTTGAGGGACAATTACCGCGGGGTCGAGGCAAGATGGCGGTCGCTTGAGACCGTAGGTGCACACGGAGCACTGAGAGCCAGAAGAATTTAGAAATGCTGCACTAGTGTAATCGGGGATATGAAGGAAGTGTTTCTCAGCCTGGACTCACAGTACCCCCCACGGACCGGCAGAGATTACCTACGACTGCTGGGAATGGTAATTGGGCTCTCTGTTCTACGGCACATTGCAAGGACAATTGCGGGAAGTGCCAAAGCTCATCAAGAAGGCTCTTACCTGTCGGAGGCTCCTGGTGCGGGGGCTGACTCTGTGGAGTCCTTCGGGATTGTTGGAGCTGCGGAGATGGGTCCCAAGAGTGCGGCCGGGGCTGCCAAGGCTAGGGCGGTCAGACAGATGCCAGGCGGGACGACGGTGTCGGGAGTTGCGGCCGCGGCCACGGACGTTCCGGCCCCGACCTTGGGGGGATCTCCGGCTCTAACTCCGCGGCGAGGACGCCGGGGTGTAGTGGTTGACCCGGATCCAGAAAAAAGAGGAAGAGGCGGGACAACGCAGAGGGGACGTCCGGCTGGCCCTACAGTGATCGACCTGCTGAGAGCTCCTCCCGGGAGATCAGTTCCGGGTTGCGAGGAGAAGCTCTGGGACAAGGCTCCACCCGACACCGTGGCAAGCATAGAACATGTCGGAGACTTACCCATGCTGGAACTAGGAGACTTAGCTCAGGGAGAGCAGACCGAGCTGAGCGAGGTGGAGAATTGGCACAATAACGGGTCGGCTAACATGGAAGGTAGGCCTGGGGGTTTCTTACCTCAACAGCTGATGCCGAATCCCACGGGGGGCCCTCAAAACCCACTTATGACTATTTCAACTGTGCAAGCAGCTGGGGGGGTCCAGACGGACCCAGATAAGACAGGAAATGCAGCAGCGGGCAGAAGGCTCTCTGGGGCACAAGTAGATAATCATGGTATTATGAGTATCCAACTCCAGGCGCAACCAGTCAATGTTGATTCCGATTATCAAGTTTGCCCACATGAAACTAACCCCAGTGGGGCCCTCGACAGTGGTAGTCAAATAGAGCTTGACAAGGAACCTAGTGACTTTTTCTTCTCTCTATCAGATGGGGACGAGTGGTCTGAGGATTCATCTGTTGGTAGCACGGATCTAAGTTATAGTGATGTGGAGGAGGCAGGTGGCTCTAAATGCAAAACTGTGCAGAAGAAAAAGGAAAAAAAAAGGCAGGGCGGAAAGGATTTTGCTTGGGACTATACCCCTACGAACCAACTGTCTAATCCTATGCCTATCTCCCAATCCGTTTCTGATCCATCCGAGACAACCTCTCCAACCTTAGATGCTATCTTTCAGGCCATCTCTATGCACCGCGAGGAAACTCGCCAAGATAGCCGCAAGAACCACCATGCCATGCGCAAGATGCAAGGGGTTGTCCGAAAATTGACAAAAACTTGCAGTGTATTTGGGGAACGTTTAACTGACCTTGAGTCCAGGATAGTCACTACAGAATCTGACCTAGCCTCAAATCATGCGCTGGTGGGTTCCCATGAAGCGCAGCTGGTGGATGTTAGATGGAAGCTGGAGGAGTTCGAGAACCGCCAGCGAAGGAATAACTTGCAGGTCCTTGGGGTGCCCGAGGGGGTTGAGGGGGTCGACATACGTTCATTTGTGGTGAATCTGCTACGAGACTCCTTGCCGGAATTAACTGAATGGAATTGGGCACAGGAGATTCAGCGGGCCCATCGGGTCCCCTTTGTTCAGAGACAGCCTGTAAGGGTGGGGGGCTTCCCCCGCGCCATCCTGGTATATTTTGGCAACTTTCTGCTGCGTCAAGCCGTCTCTGAAAAAGCAAGGCCCGATGCAAAAAGATCTAGAAACGAGATTTCTTATTTTGTTCGCCCAGACTTCTGCCACCCCACTGTTGAAAGGCGATGGCGACTACGGCAGCTTATTAAACCATTCCAGGACAAAAAGGCGCAAGCCTTTTTAAACAATCCAGCTCGTCTCAAGGTGATCTTTGAGGGGCAAACAAAGTTCTTTATGTCAGAAATAAAAGCTAAGGAATTCCTGGACGGGCTCTCCAGCTAGGTTCAGGCTTGCTATTATGAATGTTAGGAACTACATAGTTTGGGGCGCTACAGGATGGCACGTAGGGGGAAGTAAACAAAAACAAAAAAAACAACACATTTAATTCTCTATTTTTTTTTAAGTATTCTGGCGGAGGTACTATGAATATGGGAACGTCGGCTCTAGGATGCAGCATCTAATGTAGGTCCAACAAATAGGGCTCTCACGCTCAGTTTGTGTAGCACATCCATCGCAATCAGACTCATGCTTGAGTCTGCATGCCTCACGCGGGGAGGTGGGGATGTTGGGGAGGTGGGTGGGCTGCAAAGTGGGTGGGAAGGGGAGGATAAGGTGGTGGGTTAAAAGCAAGTGGAAAAAAAGCATGTCTAGAAACAGTAATAAAATAAGGAGACAATCAAAAGAGATAAATAGATGGCTGAATGAGAAGCGAGATCTCATTGGGGGAAAAAGCTTGAGAAGGTCCCATGGAGGAATTCGTAAATTTGAGCCCAATGTAAGATGGGGAAGATAACTATCTGTTCATGGAACATTGCGGGGCTGAATGACCGGGCAAAGAGGGTAAGATTTGCTGAACTTATCAGACTTAACCACGCTGACGTAATATGCTTACAGGAGACACATATTCCCTGGGGGAAAAGAGAAGTAATGAGAATTACAGGGTATAACCTGTTGGCATGTACCACTCAGACATCTAATATACGTGGTGTGGCTATCTTAGCAAGGACTTCTTTGGGTATGGCCAAACGTAAATTAGTGGATGCCCTGGGTAGATGGGTGATCATTGAACTAGCCATGGGCGGCACTATATGTGCAATTTATGGATCTAATCAGGATGATCCTCAGATATTCGAGGCTTTGGAAGTTGAACTGGCCACTTGGCCGACCCCTCTGATTCTCTGCGGGGACTTTAACATTTCTTTGGATGGTAGACCTGGGAACCAAGGGCCAGGGGGGTATTCGGGTCGGAAGCCTCGGGTGTACAGGGCATTTAATTCTTTAAAAATTAGCCATGGCCTGGTCGACATATGGGCTACAAAGAATCCGGCCAACCCCGGCTACACGTATTTTTCCTGTCCGCACAAAATATATGTTAGGATTGACTATTTTTTTTGTACAAAGAATCTTGTAGGGCAAGCCGGGATTTTAAATCTTCCTAAAATAATTTCTGACCATAACCCTCTGATGCTAGAACTTGATATTGCTGGTTTTAAGAGATTACGGAGTAAATGGACCTTTGATAGGAAACTTCTTGTAAATAGTGAGTATGTTGAATATATGAGAAAGTGGGCACAAGAATTTTTTGATACAAATAGGTTTAGTGCTAGCAGGGGGTTGTGTGGGATTCTTTTAAGGCTGCTTTCCGTGGTGAAACCATCTCTTTTGTTATTGGGGCAAGGAAGCAGCAAGAAAAAAAGAACCAACAATTGATGTGGGATCTAGCTAGGGCTGAAAAGAGCATATTTCGCTGATAGCACAGGGACAGGAGGGAGATCAAATTCAGTATCAAATAATCGCACTGAAAGCAGAGCTAACTAACTGGCCAACGCAGAAATCTGCTGAGGAGTATCAATCTCATCGAAACAGTGTCTATGAAACTGGGGAACAAGTTGGAAGGAGGTTAGCGCTCTGTACTAGGCAGAAGATATCCTCTAGTGCTATATCTGTGATTAGGATAGGGGGGTAAGTCTATATTCAACCAGAGGATATAATCAGAAGTTTCCAAAAGTACTACCAGGCCCTGTACCAAGATGACATTAATAAAAGCAGAGAAGAGGTTTCTCATGGCATGGCAGAGATGCTTGCCGATATTAATATTGGAGAGGGGCTGGATAGGCTTACTAGAGAGGAGTTAGAGGCAGAAATTACACTCGAAGAGGTTCAACTCGCACTCTCAGGAATGGCTACAGGGAAGGCGGCAGGCCTGGACCGGAAACCTCTTGAGGTTTACAAAATTCTGGGACCAGTTATAATACCTATGCTCTTAGATCTGTTTAGGGGTGTACAGTATATTGGGACTTCCCCCGAGTCTTGGAAAGAGACCGCTATTATAATTTTTCCCAAGAAAGGGAAGCCAGTGGATAATCCATCTTCCTATCGGCCGATCTCTCTGATCAACTCCGACACCAAAATTTATTCTAACATTTTGGCTAATCGGCTAGGAGGGGTCATAGAGCATCTGGTTTCCCCATGGCAACACAGGTTTATCCCTGGTAAGGGAACAACGGATCATACCCGTAGGGTTATTTCTCTTTTTGATATTATAACCGGGGGGGGGGGACCAGATGGCTATGATCCTCCTGGATGCCGAAAAAGCCTTTGATAGGGTGTCTTGGGAGTTTTTATGGCAGATACTGGAACTGAAAGGCTTCGGCCCTCGGTTCATAAAGGCTATTAAGGCAATGTACTGTCAGCCAAAAGCCCCACTTCAACTAATGGGGAGGGAATCCGGTAGTATTAACATATCAAGGGGGACTAGACAGGGCTGTCCCTGCTCCCCCATTTTATTTGCTTTATATATTGACCCCCTAGTATCTAAGTTGCTACAGACCCGGAAGATTAAACCAATAATTACTGGTGGGTTTGAGACACAAGTATTGGCTTACGCCGATGATATCGCGGTGTTAACCTCTAACCCTGCCGAGGCAATTGTAGAGATTAGTAGGATTGCTGAGGGCTATGGTCTTCTATCGGGGTATGCGTTGAATGCTGGGAAAACTATAGTACTATGCACTGATAATATAGTTTTTAACGACCCCAAGAGAGTAACCTCCGCAGTGTACCTCGGGGTTCGAATAAGTGTCAAGGTGGATGAGATTTGTAGGATTAATTTTGATCCCTTGATAAAAAATATAGGGGATGAATTAAGGAGGGTCAACGGGCTACACTTGTCTATTATTGGGAGGGGGAACTACCTAAAAATGACCATGCTACCTAAAATATTGTATTTGTTTCGGGCAATTCCGCTGGCTTTAGAAGACAATGTATTGAGGGCACTGGAATCAGCATTCTCCAATTTTATATGGCAATATGGGAAGGTCAGAAGAGCATTGCGGTATTTAGCATTGCCCCAAGACAGGGGAGGACTTGCAGTCCCTAATATCACCTTATATTACTGGGCAGCACTTTTACATCAGATGGCCACCCTTTTATCGGTGAATAATACTAGGGAACCAGCACAGGGCTCAAAAATACCTACAATTTATGAACTATCGATAGGGAAGGAAGCCTCTGGGCTGTTACTGAGACAACTGGAACCCAGTTATTATAAAAGGTATGGTTTAAAGTGATATATAGCTCATGGAGAATCTGGAAGCAGGTTTCTAAATTTATGGCAATTCCTAAAATTTCTAGATATACCCCCTGTGGCGCTCGCCACTATTGCCATACCTGGCCAACGATGATATGGGGAAAAAGTGGGAAAAATATGGGGTAGGGACAATAGGGGATTTTTGTGGGGGGGAACAGGATTTTCAATTCTCTAGGCTACAACAGGTGTTTGGCGTTTTAGATAACCATTACTTTAAATTTGTCCAGATTAGGAATATTCTCACTTTATGGAGTCCTAGGATTAAGTTAGATAAGATTCCACTTTTGGAAGCTGTAACCAGGGAATCAAGCAGAATCAGAGATTTTTATAAAATACTTCTTGACAAAACCCCCGACGACCTGGAAAAAACTGAAGCATCCTGGGCGATAAAATTGGGAAACCCCGATGTGGATATCTATATGAGTCTCTCCTTAACTGCCAACATCTTATTATCTTCAAACTTAAAAGCACAGCTCTATAAAACTATATTTAATCTTTACTTCACTCCTGCTAAACTTTACCTTTGGGGGAAAAGGGCTGACGATAAATGTCCTAGATGTGGGTCAGGACCTGCCACCTTGATTCATATGCTATATGATTGTGATAAATTGGCTCCATTGAAAGAAGGGCTGCTGGGTTTTTGGGAGGCACTATTTGGTCTTAGATTAGAATTAACCCCCACTTTGCTGGTCCTTGGATATGATAGTGCCTTGGGCCTTAATATCAAACAAGAATATGGTTTGTTTTTGGGGGCAGCAGTATTTAGGATACTATTAGCTGCCAGGTGGAAAGATGCTGAGCCACCCAGTTTTCATATGTGGCTTGCGAGGCTCCTCGGAATTTACAAACAAGAGCTGGACATTTATGCCTGTAGGGGCAGACAGGCCGGAGTTCGAGGGAGGAGGATCTGGGCTCATATGGCCGAATGGAGTAGAGATGCAAGGAGCGAGTAGGGGGCTTAAATCCAGCTGTATTCCATTGCGTATGTCTGGTCAATGTGGCCGTGGCTCTTTTGCTTCATAATTTGCATAATTTTTGTTAAGCTGTATCGAAATTTTTGCTGTTCTATTTGATTTTCCCAATGTAATATTTACAGGCATTATTCTTTTCTTTTTGTGTGTTTTTTTTTTTTTTTTTGTCTCCTTCTTCTATGAATCTTATGTAATTGTATATATACTTCTGGATATGCTTAATAAAAAAAGATTTAAAAAAAAAAAAAAAAAATGAGGGACAATTACCGCAAATCATGCACTTCCTGTCTTTTTCCTTTTGAATTTTGGAACAGTCAACAAATTCAGCTTAACAAGCATAACAAGCTCCAGAGGCCTCTCTACAATTGCTCAGCTGACCTGCTGCAACTGGACCTGCTGCAACTGGACCTGCAACTGGACCTGCCTGAGCCCTGCAGCTGGCCTCTGCTTGGAGTGAGTCCTGATCCCCAAGAGGCGCCCCCCAGGTCTTGGACCATTGGCTGGCATTAGAGTGCACTCCTCCCTGCCTATTTGTGGATACCATCAAATCCAACACAGCACGATGAGATCTGATGCAGGACCTCACAACATAGCACCTCGATGGCTTCATCAGAACCGATGCATCACCATGCATGTCAATGTTGGACCTCCCATCGCAGCCCTCACAGCTCCTGATTGGAGCCAATGCAGCATGACACAACTCGATGCAGGACTTCACATGGCAGCACTGCGCAGCTCCTGATTAGAACCAACGCCAAAGACCACAAAGCCTGGCATCGAGGACATAAGGTACAACTCTCAGTGGGACTAACCTGCTTTCTGTATTTTGCCGCACTCCATGGTGGTCAGCCTGAATTTGTGACTTTGTCCTGGTCCGGAGCGACCAGATAACCACAAATGGAGCTCTGTGTACCGAGGCTTTGAACATTTTTCCTGTGTTGTATTTTCACATTATTACTGCTTGTGTGCTGCATAAATACTTTACACAGTGCTTCTAATTTAAGCCTAACAGGTTTTGTGCCAAGCTAACAGAAATTTAAGCATAGGTTGATTTAGTGACTTTTGTGGTGTACCCTGACAAGAATTGTAATTGTTGCCTCAGTGTGGCTCCCACCCCCTCAACCAATACTTACATTTCTTACACCCATGTATGAGGGGCAATTCCCCCGTTTGAAAGGTGCCTAGTGTTCCAGTAAGTGGATCCCTGCTTGGGGATTGGTCTCCTGCACTGACCTCCAAGCTGCAATGTACAGTGAAAGGTACCATTGGCTCACATTGCTCTCTGTTTCTAAGCAGTTTCTAAAGCAGTGACGTTAGCATGTAAGTGCATTACTGTGAACCAAAACAAAATCAGGCTATAGGGAAAGCTCTTCCCTCACAGCTAAAGTTAAGAGCAACAAAAGAAAATCTCTCTGCAAGTATGAGAGGGATTTCCTCTCTTTGCTGTAAAGAGATGAAGTTCACATCCTCCAAATTTGAGTGTGTGGAAGACTTCAAAGCCACTTCTTCAATGAAGAGGGTAATACCAATTGTCAAACCATTATAAATGTCAACACAATGTAATCAATTTATAGTTTTGTTAATGTGCAGAAAGACAGACCTAAATTTGAACATTTGATTAGTATCACATTCAACACAGAATGCAGTGGCCAACTCAACTGTTCTGCAACTATTCATAGTAAACAGTGGACTTTTTTTTCCTTCTCTTGTTTCTTCTTCTCCCTGACACAAATGACACCATCAATTGTTCTTTTCGTTCTGCATTCATGAGTCTGTAATCTGAAGGAGTATAATGTTTGATAACCTTAACCAAAAAAATACATTTTTGTGATTGTAAATTGCTATTTGAATAAAGTATTCCCTTCTATGAATAAGTATTCTAAACATAATCAGAATGTTTGTAAGCTAAAGATGAAATAAGATTATTTTGATAAACAATTATTTTTATAATTAACTTTAATAATTATTTCTATTGAGCAGTGGCCATTTTGCTATAAACTTCTACACCAGGAAGGTGATAGTATTCTGGTAAACTATATACCTGGTTTAAGCCAGATGATCAAGAGTTCATTTCCAACAAAACATGCCTGAAAAATTAGGGCTTTCAATGAGTTAGCATCAGCTTTAGAACAAAAGCAGATATCATTTATTAATTGAGTGCTACTTACAACCACCACTAATGAAAGTCCCAAATTTGAGTCAAATACAATAGTTTTAACAGGAGATATTAAATTAGATTGAACAAAGTATCAAGATCAATTAATATGTTCATAGCAAAGACTAGATTCATAGAACAATATTCAAATTAATTTGTATGAAATTGCTCGGATAGCTCAACCAAATGCGCATCTGTCATATTTGAAAGTTCCTTCTCAGTTTATTGTCTATAATAATTTCAAAGTAACAGTAATGTGTTACATATGCAATAGAAGAGGGATCTATCAACCAACTGTATGAAAATGTGGAGCTCTCAAAAGGCTTGACTTTAGGTTTTAGCACATTATCTTCAAGCTTTTAAGATTGTTGTATTCCTGAAAACAGCTAAGTTTCCTTTGAAGACTAACATGAGTCATTGATAAAATGACAAATCATCAGTGTATGCTAAGTAGTGACACTACAATCGCTTTAGTTTGGTGCAAATCCAGGAGACTCATCTTGGTAACCTGCCATATCAGCCATACAGGCAAGAAAATAGTAGTGCTGCACAGTGTGCCCCTATTTGAAAGCCATTACCAGTATACATTTTGAGAGTGAGCCATTTTCCACAGCTTGGATCACCCAGATCTTTAAGTTTAATTCATTCAAAGGGTGCAAGACAGTATGACCAGTTCCTCATGAAGCATTTAGTCCCAGAGAAGCTTTTTTTCCTCTTTGTCAAAAGCAGTGGAATAATTGACAAAATCGCACAGTGGTGATTGCCACTGTGTAGGTATATGTAAGTCTGAGTTTTCATAGTAAGAGTGTTTCTTGTTTTGTTTGTTTATAACTTTGATGCCATTAGACAAATCTTCACAACAATTTCCAAGAAAAAAGTCTTTCCACCTCAGGTTCTTCCTGGAAGGGTTCAGGATCATCCGTGAAGCAGAGTCTGAGAAAAAGGGGGAGGGGGCGTCCCAAAACACTTTTTACTCATGCAGTTTCCATAAGAAATTTAGAGGACAATACAGAAAAAACGGCTGAACAGAATTGCACCACATATGGCAGAAAGCTACATCTTTACCAAGAAAGTGTGGCTTTTGTGATTTGTTGCAAATCTGTCCAGCCATTTTTGAGAAATTAAGTTAAAAAAATTAAGCAATCCAGACAGATGGTCCTGTGGACCTTCCACAGAAGCACGACTGGACCTCAAATAAAAAAAGTAGAGAGATCTGATTGATCGTGTAGGGCTTTTCATTCCTTTGCCCATCTCGGCTGATTGGCTGACCGCAAAATCAAGAGAAATGTTGCAGCTGCCACTACAGGACACAGAGACTCAGTCCCCATGTCTACAAAATACTATAAATAAGAGTATAAGTCTGCAGGGGATGGTTTCTATGACTCCATGGCCTTTTGCTGGGGTCCCAAAGGGACTCCCGAGTGCAAAATTAAAAATAGAAAAAATTGAAGTGCCAGTCCAGCGGTACTCTTGCCTGAGCTTTAGAATGCTCCTGCAAGACCCAGTAAAGCCCTCCCCATGCTCCTGAGCGAGTCCCACAGCAGATACAAAAAATAAAAAATGGAAAATGAGGGGTGAGGATCTGTGGCCAGTTGTCTGCTCATGAAAGGTGATTCACCAGGCCCTGTCACCACACTGTGCACTGCCAAATGCCATGAGTGGAAGGGGGTCTACCACAGACATATGGATTGTAGAATATTACTTTACATTAAGAAAAAATATAGAAATTCACTGACAAACCAAAGGTTAAAGTGGAGTTATAGGTAGGTCTTCTAATAATGAATAAAAACAAAAAATCATTTAAATTAATCAATCATATATAACTGACATACGTATAACTTGCTATGATGCATTGCTTATGGCCTCAGATATTACATCACTGATGATAACTGATATTTCTGTAGGTGCAAGTTATACTGACGTCAGTAACATATAGCTTGTGAGTTTTGTATTTTGTTGGATTTTTCAACATTGGTTTTCATATTATTGGAAGACCTATGTATAACTTCACTTTAACTTTTTTTGTGTGAATGGAAAGATTTTTTAAAGTAAAGTAAAATCTTACCTCCTTTCTTATGTATAACTCTTCTTTAACCTTTGGGTTGTCAATAAATAAATATAAAGGTAGAACTACATTTTGCCAAGATGCCAACAAATTCAAGGTCAAAGTATTGTTTAATATTGAAGAATTGATTGACCCTAAATCTGTGTTAGGAGAAATTATCAATTTCCTTTCTGATACACAATGTAGGAAATTGGCCTTTTCTATGTTTTCACGAAAGATTTTTCGCCTATATCTAGACCCTGTTTTTTCTGGACAGGAGTAAAGGGCGAGTGTGCTCCCTGAAAATGTGCTGAAAGTGGCTTAAACCTGATTGGTGCAATTACCTTTCCTATAATGCCATAGTATATGGTTTAGAACAGGGGTCTCCAACTGGTCGATCGCGAGCTACCAGTAGCTCGCCAGGAACCTACCAGTAGCTCTCGGTCCGATGCCCACTTTTGTACCCTATTGTTGTCATTATGTTTATTTTTAGGCCTTTTGGCCTCTTATCTGTTCTTGCCGGTGTTATGTCTGCTGTCACACTGCTGCCATTGGCTAGTTAGCCAGGGCGGGGAGAAGCGGGTGATGTCAGATTGCCTATCAAGACTTACAATGCACATTACAATTTGTACATCGCTGTGGCCTTGGGGCTGGCTGAGTAATTCAATCAAACAGAGACTCACTCAGTCCTGCTGCAGCCTCCTTGATACCACGTGGCCTGTCACAGCATGACCATCACCCAGCAGTGCCCACACATGAATGTGAGGGGCGGTGCTTTACCCTTTATTTCTGGCAAGGCGCGCCTTTCCTTCAATGAACACGCAGAGTGTTTGTAGTGGACAATAGTGACAGCAGCTTAAATTTGCCATTCCTGGTGCCAGCCGCTGCTATGCTCAAGTAGCACCTTTTCACCATGTGGGAAAGAGGAAGTTGTGCTCTTTGGTGCTGCATGGACTAGGTGTCGGAAGATGTATGTTTTACTTTTTAGTCCTCCCCAAAGACTGGCAGAGAATGATTGCCGCCCCGTGAAAACAGGAGGAACACTGACCTGAGCCCTCATGTGGGAGGTGGAGGGTGTGTAGGGCACACCGTCGCCCCCAGATCGTATAGATCAGGGGCCCTCTCCTGATAGGCCTACATGTTGGAGAGGCTGGGGCACACACCTGTTGTATAATAACGCTGTTCCCAACAGCGCTGAGCTGTCTTTAAAAGACTGCCGCTGCCGTTTAAATGACTCCTCTGCATTGGCAGGCAGCATGTAGTCTGTGCACTCTCCGGAGCCCTGGACCCAGTCAAGAGTGAAGTCTACCATCTTTGCCTAGCGTGACGCCAGCAGCAGAGCACCAGCATTGACTGAGGCTACACAAGCCGCTTCCACTGTTTGGTCTCTTGCTGCTCCCCCTTGACCACAACTCCCGCCACGCATAGCGCGCGGACCCGCTTTAAGAGGAGGACGCCGGCCCGCGGCGCCTCATAGCCGCTTCCACTGTCTGGGCTCTTGCTGCTCGCCCTTGACCACATCTCCTGCCACGCATAGCACATGGACGCGCTTTAAGAGGAGGACGCCGGCCCGCAGCACCTTGTAGCCGCTTCCACTGTTTGGGCTCTTGCTGCTCGCCCTTGACCACAACTCCCGCCACGCATAGCGCGCGGACGCGCTTTAAGAGGAGGATGCCGGCCCGCGGCACCTTGTAGCCGCTTCCACTGTTTGGGTCTTGCTGCTCGCCCTTGACCACAACTCCCGCTACGCATAGCGCGCGGACGCACTTTAAGAGGAGGACACTGGCCCGTGGCGCAGGACACGCGAGGGGATGCGCCCAGGCCGCTTCTACTGTTTGGGCTCTTGCTGCTCGCCCTTGACCACAACACCCGCCACGCATAGCGCGCGGATGCGCTTTAAGAGGAGGACGCCGGCCCGCGGCGCCTCGTAGCCGCTTCCACTGTTTGGGCTCTTGCTGCTCGCCCTTGACCACAACTCCTGCCACGCATAGCGCGCGGACGCGCTTTAAGAGGAGGACACCGGCCCGCGGTGCCTCATAGCCGCTTCCACTGTTTGGGCTCTTGCTGCTCGCCCTTGACCACAACTACCGCCACGCATAGCGCGCGGACGTGCTTTAAGAGGAGGACGCCGGCCCGCGGCGCCTTGTAGCCGCTTCCCCTGTTTGGGCTCTTGCTGGCCCCCCTTGACCACAACTCCCGCCACGCATAGCGCGCTTTAAGAGAAGGATGCTGGCCCGAGGCACAGGATGCGCACAGGGACGTGCCCGGGCGAAGACCAGGCCAAGGGTGGGCCCGTCCACGCCCGTCGGAGCCCGGAGGTGGCTGGTTTGGGCCACCCCTCTGATATTGGGACAACGGAACGGGATAGTGATCATCTCACTCTTCAGGTACCATGGTGTTTAATATTCTATTGAGTAGTCATATTGACTGTATCTATTCGCGCTTAGTTTGGTGTCTACTTGCTTGATTGTTGAACTCATAATGAGTAAGCGGAAGGGAGTAGCGGGAACTTTGGACGCTTTCATTACTAGGGCTGAATCAATGCTCAGCCAAGAGATCCAGCTGACTGAACGGAGACTCTCATTGGACCCAATTTCTACGCAGAGACGCTCCTCGTTAGGTCTATCCACATTGGATGGTGTCCCGCAACCATCCTTGTCTGTCCCTGTGCTTGATCTGTCTCAGCCCCCCTCCTTACTATCCCTGGACGCAACTCTTACAGTCACTCAAAATGGGCCCAGCACTGTTACGAGGGCTCGGGTTTCTAAACCTCATACTGAGGATACCTCGAGTGAACCACCGGTTAAGAGCAGGAGGGGAGCAGGCTCCCAGAAAGTAGAACAACAACAACAAAAAGAGTCCCGTCTTGCTAAATCTAAGGGCAATGGAGAGCCGGAACAGGGGATAAGTCAGCCCCTACTTAACCATGAGCAGGCCACGCTTCCATCTCCGTCTGGTGAAGAGGAATTCTGGAACAGGATGGAGAATATGGTCACAGTCTTATTAGCCCCTATCCAACTCAAACTCTCAGAAATTGAAGTGAGACTATCTAAACTAGAGGGCTTGGGCGTATTGGTAAGACCACATACATTATGTGAGACGGGGACGGAGACGGAGAGGGCCCCATCATCCACAATTACGACCGAAGATTACCCAACTCACCAATCATCTCACCCACTTCAACCCGAACTTGATCACTCTAAGGACATGACCACCCTCCCACCTGCTTCTCATCGACAGGCCCAATTGACTACTTTGCAAAGTTCTGTGAACCGCCCAAACTGGAGTGATTTGAGACGCCCATTTCCTACCTCCTCTAGCATTTCCGTGGGCAGGCTCCCTAGTAATTTACACGTAGCTAATCCAGAGGGGGGAAATGTTGGTATCGTACAGGAGAAAGATAACATCATCGGGGAGGTCTATGACCGGTCTCAAACACTGAATCTACCACCCACAGCGGCACCACTTGTATTGGTCCTTGGAAACGTTCCCCCCGAGGCGGAATCAAATCGAAAACACTACTCATCTGATTGATATGTCTCTACATTGGCTGACTTTCCATACTTCAGCTATGATGGGAGAGGGGTCATGGTTAGCCAATCATATCATCATGGCAAGAAGGGTAAGGTGGGTGGGGCTGTCCCCAAAAACAGTGGAGGGGGACTGCGTGGTGATTAACTTTAATAATCGATCAATATCGAGATCTCTTTTGTCCCAATTACACAGAGTCCCTCTTAAGGGCACTCAGATTCTTCCCGTGACACTTGGCTACTTCTATTCCCCTCCCCCTAGGATGGTCCAAATGGTCCCGAACACATCGCTGTTGCATAGGGAGGTCCATGCAAAGTTGATCCCAGCGGGAAATCCTGGCTTACCGCTTACAAACAGATTTGCACCTCTTTCTGGTGTGGACTGCTGCAATTGACTGTCTCCTCCTCCATTAGAGGGTCCCCTTCCATTAGAACTTTTACTGACCGAACTTAGTGAAGCTCTTAAGCCTTCTAAACAGGGGACGGGGCAGTCCAACTCATTTCTTCTGGCAACCTGGAACGTGGCAGGAATAGCAAACAAAGTGGGCAATGACCAATGGGTAAAAATCTGGCAGGAATGCGACTTAATCTCTTTCCAGGAAACCTGGGCTACGGACCCCATTTTTGTAAATGGCTATCGTTCCTTCCAATCGAGGGCAATTCAAACGCCATCAGGGAGAGCAAAGGGGGGTTTGTTAACTCTGATCCCGAATACATCGGATCTGAAAGTAAAAAGGTTTATAGAAAATAGCTCTCAATTCCACATCCTTATCGTTGAACTGCAAAATCAAGGGTCTTGGCTTTTAATTAACTTCTATAATAATAATTTTTGGCCCAATAGCCATTCAGCTGTAGACGAGGTAGAGAAGGAGCTGGATGCCATTCTTAAAACTCAAAGGCTTAAAGAACCTCTATATATCATCTGGCTGGGGGACTTTAACATCCATCCCTGTAAACACAGCTCAGAAAGGGTATGTGGTTTGACCGACTTCATGATTAACCCATTACACCATTTCATTCATTGTGCCTATGGCAATAGTCTGAATCGATCACTCTCGGGTAGGGACTTGGTGATCATGAATAACTATCCTTCTACCTCTGAATCCCTACCTAAAACATTTCATTGTTTCAACTACGAAACAACTATAGACTTCTTCCTGATTTCAACCCACCTAAACGAGAGCTGTATCTATGCGAATGCCCTATTCACACCTTACAGTGACCATGCCTTTTTAACATGTGAAATCCGCTCTGCCCCTAGAGAACTGCCTAGACAGAAGGAAATAGCTCCACCCTTAATTGCTAGAAGAAACGGCTATCAACTGAAGTGGGCCCAAACTGATAGTGCTAAACTTCTCCCTGAAACGGTTAATAATTCGCTACTTAGTATAGAAATATGTTTGGATCTAAATAGTTCCCCTAGTGCTACATTATTAGGCTTCACTAACCTATTGGACAATATAGAAAATGCTTTAACTCGGTACAAGTCTGATAGACCCAAAAAGGTCAATCGGTGGTTTGATTCTCCCTGCACAAAATCCAGAAAGGCCTTAGTCACAGCATTAAAGATACAACCTAGGGATGCAACATTGATTGCCTCGTTACTTAGGGACTACAAGTCAGCAAGGAAATCTAGGGAGAGGGTTAGGAGGGAGGAAATATGGACCAGTCTTGAGGACGCCTCAGCATCAGGGAACAGCAAAGAGTTTTGGGCAATAATTAATGCGCCCCATTTTAAGACTCAAGGAGATCTTAACTTAGACTCACATATAGCTGAAGGTGACTGGGTGGCTCATTATTCAAGCATTTTTTCCATCAACTCTTCTGACCCTAGTTCCCACACTCCAGTAGCCCTGAACCCTCAAGCAAACCTAGTATTTACCCTGCTGGAGGTAAAGCGGGGTCTAGAGGCCTGTAGCAAGGGGAAAGCACCTGGCCCGGACGGGGTCCCAATAGACTTTTTTCAGACGGACCTAGATCTTTGGGTCCCTCTGTTGACAAACCTTTTTAACAAGATAGCGCTACTGGGTCCCCCGCCATCATGGAAGACGAGTCTAATAGTTCCAATTTTTAAAAAGGGAGACAAGGGTAATCCTAAAAGCTACAGACCCATCTCCCTTATTGATACAACTGCTAAACTGATGGGTTGCCTCCTTTTGAGTAGGCTCGAATCTTGGGCGCGTGATAGAATTTTTTTTATGCAAACCCAGTATGGTTTCCAACAGGGGAAGGGCACTGTGGAACAGTGCCTGAACCTCGCTCTCATTATGGATAAATATGTGAGGGTGAAGGGTGGGAAACTATATTCAGCTTTTATGGATTTAACGGCAGCGTTTGACTGCATTTCCCACCCGAATCTCTGAGACATTATGTTAGAGATGGGAATGGATCAGCCCCTAATTGACTTCATTCGTCAATGGTATTCAGACGCCTCTGCATCTGTTCGACATGGGAGGAATGGGGAGCGGACCCGCCCCTTCAAGATCTCAAGAGGTGTCAGACAAGGTTGCGTACTCGCACCATTTTTATTTTCTATCTATACAAATGGTGTGGAGGATGCGCTGGCGGGAGTATCCCTGGATGTCCCCATATGTGACTCCCATCGGCTCCCTATCTTGGCATACGCCGATGATGCCGTACTTCTGTCCAGAACTGGTGTGGGTCTCCAGCGCCTGATAACAGCATATGCGGCTTTTATGAGTTCGCTGGACCTTAAAGTCAATCAAACGAAGACATTTATATTAATTGTAGGGGCAGGGAAAAAAGCTAAAGTACCGCAATTTTATATGAACTCAAAAAAAATCGAGGTGGTTAACACATTTTCCTATCTAGGAGTCCTTTTCGACCACAACCAGTCTTGGACACACCTGGTGGAAGGTAGCGCATTAGCGATGGATAGGAGCTTAGCTGTATTGAAAACATTCACTAGGAGGTTGGGTGCCAGACCTCTGGGCTCCATAAAAAAGATTTACCAGGCCAAAACAGTTTCAGCTGCGGCTTATGGGGCAGGTGTATGGGGCATGGCTCCAATTTAGTCATTACAGCTAGCCGAAAACAAATTTTTGAAATCTCTGATCTCCCTTCCACAATCGCACTCAAATTACATCTCTCATATAGAATCGGCCCTCCCATATATTACGGACTCAATCCGCTTGGCTCCACTGATGCTGTGGTTGTCGATCTGGTGGAGGGACCCAGTCCCCCTAAATGAAGGGATCATTACAGACCTGCTCAGGATGGAGAACCATAGCAGGAGTAGATGGTTAAGTTATGTTGAGCAGGAGTTTAGTGCCTTAGGTTTGTTGAATCTCTTTAAGGTACCTATGACATGCCAGAACTTTTCCAAGATGGGGTTGCCCGAGACTTTTAAGCTGAGGGCCCAATATGTCCGTAGAGAGAGGAATTATGGTGCGCAGACGGTCAAGATGTATCAACTAATACCCCCAATTGTGGAGGGTGAGTTCTCATATTTGGCAGAGGTCCCATTCTCACACCACAAGTTTATCCTAACAAGATTTCGTCTAAATTTGATCCCATTAATGTTGGGATATCCAGGCAGAAGATTCAGGCATTATGATTTACCCGTGTGCCCCTGCGACTCCAAGTTGACACAAAATTATTTGCACTTGGTATTTTTCTGTAGCATGTATGCCCATTAAAGAAAGTTTTTTATTGTACCGATTAGAAAGAGACATACATTTTGCCAATGCCGGGTCGCACTTTACTTTTTAAAATCTCTTTTGACCCCGTTTGTCTGTTTTGCAGTTGCATCTTTTTTATGGGCATGTATGCGTAAAAGGAAACATGGGCTCCATTAATGAACTATGAGGACCTTTTATTTGGTCACTGTTTTATTACTTCTCATGGAAATCAATTGTAATCCTGATTAAGGGGGGTTCGTTTTAAGAAAGAATTGTGATTGGTTGTATTTTTACTGTTGCGCAATTGATTTTATGTACTTTTATGATCTGAACACAAAAAGGTTGAATAAAGTTTATAATGAATGAATGACTGAGGCTACAGAGGGATGAGTGATGCCTGCAGCCAGCAGTATCCTTGACAAGATGCCACTCGACATGCAGGAGCATGCCCCTTCAGACAGAGCCTCTGGCCCTGTTGTACGCGAGATCCCAGCAGATCAGCACAGCTGCACCAGCAGTAAGACCAAGTTATGGTAAGTCTACAAATAATCATCTCGGTGCACTTTGTGGAGAACCAAAGAGGGAAGTCATATGCTTAGTTCATAACAAGTCTTAAGTAGTTTGATAACCTTGGCCATGAGGTGCAGCCTACATGTGTAATCGTTTTTGATTTACGCTTGGCCTGAGATCGCTGTGCAGTATTGCACAGAGAGGCACCTGAATCTATAAATTAAACATTGCATACCTAAGAACAGCTCACTCACAGATAAAACAAATGACCTGTCAAATGTGGTAGTGAGTGTTTGTCCAATTTGAGCCTTCATTTGAAACGTCTTGGGCTGAAAAAATGGTTATTATTGAATAACAATTGAGTAAAGTATGCATCGCAACGTTCATTTATCCTATTTGTTTTTTTTAAAGAAAATGTTCTATGTACTAATGTTCAGAAGACCATTCATTTTGTGCAGTGAGTTCAAATCTATGACCAAACTACTTTATTTTGACACTAAATAAAAAATATACTTTCTCTTTAAAGGGAGAGCATATAATTGAAGTTATTCGAACTGTAGGTTGGGTAATATTTTTAAAATTTTCGAGGCCTGCTCTGTTTTAAGGTCAGACACTGTGGATCGTGACCTTCCATTTCAGGGGTTTTACATCAGTTTCAGGGCTTTGCCTGAACTTTTCAGGTCTCAGAAGTGGGTAATTTGTGATATTTATTTGTTTCTATGGATATTATTGCTTAAATGTCAAACTTAAGCAACCTGCAAACTTGGCAGCTGTAAAGTTGTTCCTGGCCATAAACCGAACCCAGGAACATCATTTTACATTTCTTTTCAGTAAAATTTAATGAAATGATGGAAGAAGTATATAATAATTTCCTGGCTTCGGCTTGTGCCTGGGGACAACTTGCAAGAGGTACCTTATTTTAAAACAAAATCCCTCTAAAACGCTACTTTAATTTAATGAAATAATGGGAGAAATTTAAAATGAAGTGTTAATTTTATGGCACAATGAACATAAGGCTCAACACTTCACTTTAAATGTATCCCATTTGAAAAAAGTACCCAACCCCTGTAGTGGCTATATTTTTCTGTGGCCAATAAACAGGGAAAGCTGAAACATGAACCAAGCTTAGGTGTACGACCCCTTCCTTGCAGGAGCAGAGGTTTGAAAATATTGAAAATAATGACACAAAAGTCATACAAAAATGGTATCTTTTAAAAAAATTGGCAACTTTTATTCCTCCAACATGGAGAAGCATTTCATCGGAGCATCAAATTACACCACTGCATTAAGAGGCATTTTTAAAAGTGATAGTTTTTAAACATGAAACAGTCATGGACTGCCTCCGTCCTTTATGATAATGCTATATTAATGTACTAAGAGGCAAGTCATGTGTAACAACTTAATAGTCTGTTAGGGGAGAGTTTTGTACAGTGCACACCCTGAACCCAAGCATTTCAAGTTACCGTTATGTGTGATAATAAAGAAAAAGAAGGCATGATGTAATAAAATAGTTGTATCGCAACATTTATATTTAGAGCTTATTACCCCTTTGTGGGGCACTGAAATACTTACCTACATAGCCAGCAAGCTATGCCATGTAGGGTGTGTGGTTGGTATGGTGTTGTCATTGTTTTGTGATCCTATGTGGAAGTGTTTCCGTGTCATGCGTGATGACCACAGAGGAGCCTTTACCGTGTTATGGGACGGAGCAGTGTTGTGGATGACCAGGTATGAGAGACAGACATTCAGTTTATCGTTTTCAGCATGTTGGTAGCTTTACACAGCTCTGCAGGTTCCTGTATAATTTCTTATGATTGTAGTGTACTTAGCTGGTGACTGCAGATGCCAGGATCACACAATCTGTTGACGAGAGAAGCTGGGATAGGTTTTCTGGTTTCATATTGTGCATTGCATATACTAAATGGATAGTTCTTTCTCTGTAGAGGCCCTTTAGTCAATGAAGCTGGGCGTGGGGGGACTCTGGGAACAATTCGCGAGTTGCTCGGACTCTAGTAGCTCACGTTGATTTTCACTGATCAGAAGAAGCTCTCACTACAGAAAAGGTTGGAGACCCCTGGTTTAGAAATACACCCCTGGAATGGAAAGTTAAATGCCACCTGTGGACTGCAGTATCTATTGTGCCATCCACTATGGTGTCAGAGTAAACATGGCTCCAGGTCTACCTTGTAAGCCTGAAAATAGCAGCCTGGACCCTGCTGGAAAGACCTGTCAAAATAACCCTTTTGACAGGTTAGAAAACCTGATTTTAAATGTTAAATAAATCACTCTTAACCATATCTTGATGCTCACAATATAGGGTGCATAATTTGCAAGAGTGGAGCATGTATGGCATTAAAAATGGCATCTTCCCCAGTGACCGGGCACAAACCAACATTGCCACTAGTCAGGCTGTAACTGGTACAAAGGAAAAGTTGGATTCTTCACTTTAATCTATAACTTTCAACCTGTACCAGCTACAGATTTCATTCACAGATTTATGTTTATATTTAATAAAAATCCAAGCTAATGGTAAACTCAGTTTTGTTTATTAAATATATCAGAAATGTAACTTTTAGAAAGTTACCTTTATCCTGGCAGAAGCTGCTGGAGGCTAATTTGTATTTGCTTTCAAGCAACTGCCTAGCCTGTATTTGGCCTGAATTAGGTGTGAACTTTGCTCCTAGAACAGGGACTGTGGTCTGAGCCTAATGAGATGTTTTCTTTCCATCGGATTAGAATAAGCAAAGGTGGGCCCAGAAACTTAATGTACTTCAAAGAGGCCTCTAAGGTAACAAATACATGTTAGGTGATACCTGGAAAGGCGCAAGCCTTTGTCCCCATATTCAGGATGACAACAAAACCAGTGGGAGGAAAGCTACTCCAAAACTAGTTTATAGTGACCACAGAGTAGGGGACAGATCATTACCCTGGCCACACTTTTTGCTGGGCAATAAACTCTTCAAAAGAGTGGAAGCGTTTTCCCATCTTTGATTTTGAGAGTGATGGGCAGTGAGTGACAAAATATTTTATTGTATGGTTAATTAAAACCTTGATAATATAAAACATTAAAAGACATGTAAGGAAAAAACAATAAAAAAAATCAAAAGTGGATGGTTCCTTGTAGTACCCTCTAATATAGCTGACGCATAATCTCAGGAGATAAACGCATGATCTGGATCTGCATTAGTTAGCTTTGAGGCAATATGACTGTTTAAAATCAATTACAGGTAAGCCAAGGTGAGAAATATGTAAGTATCAGTAAATCATTGTGGAGCACTATAACACAGACAGGCTTGTGGTGTCCAAAGAAAAGAAACATGATTTAAGTTCTACTATAGTTATATTAGAGGCATTGCAATTGTTAAAACTCAATTGTGAGATAGTCAGACTATAAAGTGCATATTGTCCATAGTGCAAAAAGTTGTCAGTCGCAATCATCTCTGGGCTTTGTTGTATGTTTTTGAGAAGGTCCTGATGGGCAGTGTTAGCAGTAGGCCAAACAGGAATTGCTGAAAAGGTGGGTAGGTGGGTAGGGTTGCTTCTTTTACTTTTACCCCAGAAGTTATGGAGTGCCCAGGAGTCAGCCCAACCCACTAGCTGGTGCCAGGCATAAACTTGGAATCCCCAGGCACCTTCCATATAACACATTCTAGACCTGCTGTGTGTGAACTGAGAGGAACCTTGAAGGGCTAAACTTGCTACCCTTGTGCCCAGGACAAACAAGTGGGCTCCGAGGGTCAGTTGTCTGCACTCCTGTGTGTCTACAAGGACACAACAAGCTGCAAGAGGCCTAAGCCCTAAAGTCCCCAGTGTCAGGAACTAACCTGGTTGTACCGAAGGTATCAAGATTTGCAGTAGCGTTGTGAATCTGAGCAACCCCTCTACAAGACACATTCACCAACATGTAGGAAATACTAGCACAGGTATCCTGCCGGGGGAAAGAGGGTAGGGATGATACCTGTGATACCTGTGGAGTCTGTCAGTTGAAGCTGCCAACATTCTTTGGCTTTTTCTATGTTATTAAGAGTGTAGGATTCTGCTTCAACCTAGCAACTGTCCTTCAGCAGTTCAGCTATCCAATGGCATAAAACAAAGTTAACTCAAGAATAAATGCACAATCATTAACTGCCTTGTCCAAAGTTAATAATGATAAATGCACTTGTAACTCACTCAATGTAAAAGTCTTTCAAGTCCTTTTAAAATGATCCATTAAGTTTGCTTTCGGGAGAGTTTATAGTACTAGTATTTTTCCCAAACAGGTATCGTTTAGCAACACAGTGACAAAATCAATTCTTTGGTTGCACAATGAGGAGGTCTTTGTATAGTTCTTATTTCCTAGCTTATATATTCTTGAGTGTAGTTGGACCTCTACAACCGTTGTTTGTCTAGTTTGTTGATGCTTCCACTGATAAATACTTCTCCCATTATGGTGAATACTTGTTCTTTAGTAATCTCATTGTCAAATCTTATGCTTGCCATTTTTAGAAATATGTCTATCTTCAACAAGCTTTATTCTCTATAGCTACTTACCTTCATTGTTTCTTTTTCTTTCATTGCAGGTCCGGGATTGGTGTGTGCACCATGATAACTACATGTTGTAGTTTGAGACAACATGATCTAGGGATTCCAGCCTCAGCCTCAAGAGATTCAGGAGCAGGTAATGGCGATGAGCGACCTTCTTCCAACAAGGAAAGATAGCCAAGTACTAGACATGTTCAGGGCGTAGCTTACATAGCCCGCCCTTCAAAATGGCCACCACATCACTTGACCGCACCAAATCACGCAGAAATATTGCCGAAAAATGTCACCCAAGCACGTGTCCAAGCCAACTGGAGACGACTATGCTCCAGGAGGCAAAGTGGGGCTCATTAGATAGGATATTAAGCGTTAACAACGAGCGGAGAAATGTTTTAATGTTATGTTCCCCCAAGTTTGGGCACAAATTGGTGATGGCTTACAGAGCAAGAAAGATGTTTAGGGGAAAACATAGACAGGGGTAAAGAGCTTGGGGTTTGAGCATGTACAAGAACCAAAGTAGGGGCGCAGATAGGGTTACAGATCGGGCAGGCCAGGACACCCAGATGACCAGTCGCAACTGGACTTGGAATGCTTCGCTAATTGTCCTCTACCTGACACCCTAAGAATCACTAAGTACCTTCCCTGAAGTCCTGAGGGCCTTAGAAGTGTACTTCTGTGGTTACTGGGGCACTGGAAGAACATTTGAAACCTTTTGCTCTAGATCTTCTGGAGGACCTGTCATGAAAAAGCATCAGATTGGCAGTTCCATGGCATTAGGCTGAATTTCCGCTTTGTCCCGCTCAAGCCCAACACATGTAGCTAGTCTTCAGTTCCACAGCTGCAGTTATAATTTTACTGGCAGCCAGCTTGGGGATGATTTTTCTTTTTAAAGAGTGACACAGTCCCTTTTTATGTTGGGATTTAGAAACATTTTTCAAATTTTTGACTTTTAGAATTTTCTTTTTATAAGGGCCAAACCATTATCATAACCGACCAGGGTTCCCTCATGGTAGGCCTCAAAATGCACATAGGACTAATGCTCCCATAAACCTTTATTGGCTCTTTGTGCTTTTTAGTGCTATTTCTACTTAAAACATTAAAGTTTATTATCACCAGTTCCCCTATCGAATTCTTTTGGTTTTGGTCTCATTTTAATTATTAAATTTTACTCTATTGACCATAATATTTTTATTGCTTGGTGTTTTGATTTTATTACTGTTTTGTTATATATATATATATGTTGCACATTGCCCTAAGTTAGGCATGCCTCCTCTGTGCAATAGCTAACAGTGGTTGAGCTAAGATTAATTTAGGGACTGTAAGGGATCACCATGACAAGAGGTAGTATTATTGCTTGTGGTGAGCAGTTACCTACCCCAAATAATAATCCACCTTTTTATACCCAGCTGAGATTTTGTTCTTGCAAATACTGAGCAAATTACTTGCCATCTGAATAAAAAAAACAATTAAACATTAACTTTTGGGATCCATAGTCGGGCTTACTTACAAAGAGGGTTCAGAATGGAGCCCTTATAAGATGATGGGAATATTAAAAAATGATATACATTGGTGAATAGCTGACATAACACTGCACTCCAATCCATGGGATCGAACTTAAAACTTCTACTGGAATTCCATTCAGCCCAGAGCATGGGATGGTTGGCTATTCTTAAGTAGGGTCTTGGCTAAACAGTTTGCGATTTCAAAGTTGGTGTTTGCCCTTTTAAAATAAATACATTCAGGGCTCTAACCAGAAGCATTTGATTGTGAAATTACTAATGTCCAAGCTTTATATTATATAGTTAATTGTTTTTTTATAACTATTCATCTCTTGTTCCACTAAATTCCCAAATCTATGACTCTCTTTTGCCTTTATACATTCATGTAACTGACATCAGATCTCACTCTGTTAACAAAGTTAAAGTCCATAACCTGCTTTCTATAGATTTGTTTTAATTGCTTTATTAAGATATTTTGTTGCAATTAAAAAGGCATTGTTAACATGGCATGAAGGTTTTTCTGAAAATATATCTTTGCATCTGTAGTCATCACATCAAATGTATTACTTTGCTTGTTTACAAATTGCATGGGCAGATGTATTGCCCTTATCTGAAGATACCAGGAGATTTAAGACATTTATCATAAGAGACTCCCAGACCCACATAATACTTTGTTTGGGCAAAAAGACCCCAGATATTTTATAAAAGACTCAATCATAAAGCTGCAATACTAAAATAAAGATAACTGTGTAGATAACAAGTGATTCCTTCAAATGGTCTTGTTGTTTACTATGGCAATGGGTTTTATATTAGAATTAATTTCATATTTCTGAATTTTTAAAAAAGTGCCTGTAGTTGATGCTCTGTGGTTGATGGGCATGCTGTGACCAATCTATTCATTTGAAGTCAAGACAGAAATAATAGATGGTGACTTGGGCAAAAGAATAAAGCAGTATAGCACTTGGCCTGAGAGAAAAAATAGTATACTGAGCTGGACAATTGTTCCACAATCTCCCAGTCAACATGCTACTGATTGGTCCTAATAGGCTTTCCATATTCCCCACACCTTCCCAAACTTCCAGGAGCAGAATCTATTCTCACATACTAATCATCCAGCCATTATACACTGATTCCATCACTCTTCTATGATAAGGCACTTGACAACCATGAACCCCAGGAAAAAGTATGAGAATATCAAGGGGCCGATTCTGATCTCGGCCGGTAGGGCTCCGAATCGGATTCGGCTTAACCGGATCCGATTCAGAGCCCTATTTCCCGACCGATTCGTACGCGCGTCCAGGCGAGCGAGTACGATGCGAAATCGCCGACCGGCTCGTCCGGGCGTCCCGACCGCTCCGACCGACTCGTTCCCGGGTTTAACCGCACCGACCGACTCGCTCGGACTCGACACGCACCGCGCAATGGAGATGTTCCCCGGCTGGGTAAGTACGATGCGCGCCGCGAGCAGTCCGACCGAGCCGCGCACTCCGGCTCCAAAGAGCAGTCGGTGCCAGACTTTGGGGGTCCGTGTCGGACCCCCCTGTACGCGTAGCTGCGCGAGTCGCACACAGGGGGGACACATGGGTCCCCCCTACACGTGCATGTACGGCGCGACCCGCATCGACGCGCACACGCTGTAGGGGGCGCCCTTGTTCGCGTCGTGCCCATTGAGTCAATGGGAGCCCGTGTACGCGTCGTACGACTGGCTCCCATTGACTTCAATGGAAGTCCGACCGAATCGAGTCCGATAGCATACGTGCGCATCGTACTCGTTCGGTCGGACTGCTAGAGTCCGATTCGGTCGGAAATCTCTCCGGGTCCGGCTCGGTCGGAGAGATTTCCGGCCCGAATCGGAATCGGCCCCTAAGTGGTAGATCAACATCATTCAGTATGGCTACTATTATGAATTTTGGCACTGCTGATATGTTGGTTTCCAAGATCTTTGACACGCCTGTCACCATTTAGTTCCAGTACACTTGGATCATCCTACCTTACCAAATCCCTGATATTCCATATGTCCAATACTTTCCCAAATTCCTCACTCACTGCCTGTATTAGGCAGTAGATGAGGAATTCCATATTACCAACTCTTAAGAAAATGGGTTATTCATTGGAAAGGATGTGAGTCCTTCTTAAGTAATGAATCTCAAAAGTTCTATTTGGTCCTGTACACAAGTTCAATAAATAAACCTGGGCTCTACCCATGGTAGCTATGGCATGGAGCAGAGAGGCTCAACTTAAGAAAAGTTTGTAAAGAATTTAGCAGTACCAAAACACTTAACAAGTCAAAACACAATAAAAATCCCACAGCCAATTTCAAAATATAGAGGAAGCATTTAATAAGAAAAATGACACCAAATGTATAAAATCCAATAAGGGGCAATAGGAATTTCTAATGTTTTAGGGCAAAAGCACCAAGACAAAATAAAGCACCTACCAGAATTCACTGTGTGTGGTTGACCGGGACCTAGGTACGATTTTAGGTGGATCTCGATGGAGCACAGTTTGGAATCCGCAAGTGGGGCATCCCAGTCAAAGATTTTACCCTCTGACTTTGTCTCTGAAAAGGAAGTTGAAATCTTCCAGTAGGTCAAGGGCTGCAGGCTGTATCCAGTAAAGTCTTCACAAAGTCAGATACCTGTTGGGTGAGGCACCACCATTTGTTTTGACAGGCAAAGCTCTGAGTAAGGAAATTAAAATGTCATGCCTGCCGAAGTTCTCTCATTGGTCAGATACTTTCAAGCCTTCTCCCAGTCAAGAATTCTTCCTCTGGAGTTAGTCTTTTCTCTTGGTGCTCAAAATTATCCTGTGGGGCAAGCCTGAAGCAGTATTTGACAAAGTCCACTTTGCGTGGTTCCTCTGATGCTCTGGAGGTCTTGAAAGTGCAAAAGTTGTTTAAGTCCCAACTTTTCAAACTTTGTGGAACAGCTCCTCTTGGCCATTTCTGAGACTCCGAGGACATCAAGAACATCATTGAGGGGCCAGGCTCAGTCCAGCAGAGACCATTATCTGGGTTCAGTATAGTTCCAGTTGCTACTGCTCAGCTGGACACTACAGGAAAAAGACTTCTTGCAAGCTTGTTGTGTCTTTGTAGCCACCCAAAAGGTCAGTTAATTGACTACTGGAGCCACTTGAGTACAGGTGAGAGCCGGTTTGGCACTTCAGGTCACCACAGGTCTCATGTCACAGAAAGCATGCCCAGCCCTCTTGCATTCTTCCTCAGGTCCTGATGTGTTCTGATAAGATGTGGATGGGGTGCTACCGTTGTAGGATCCACTAGCCAGTGGGTGAGGATTAATCCTGGACCCTCCCTAGCCAATGAGAAAAATGTTTGCATGGGTAACTGTTTCCACTTATGCAGCACATCCTATTTGCTTTATTACATATTATCCAAAGTGCACTGTTCTGAGTAAGATCCAACATGTCAACACTCTTATGATCTTGGAGGCTGCTGGTATACCAACCAGGTGTGTGTTTAGGGAAACGAGCTGTCCCAGCCTTCTCAACTAAAGCAAACATGTTTTGGATCCAGCTTCCCCTCCCATTGGGTTGGTGCCAGGGTGGCTACAGATGGCCCAGGGAGCAAAGGGGTCTCTTTCCCAGGTCTCCCTTTACACTTAACTGTGAATGGGCAGGCCTCACTCTGGTACCCTTCAAGTTAATGAAGTCCCTGAATCAATCTCAGCTGTGCTTCTTGAGCCAATAGGAATCACATACCTCGCATCCAGGTCTTTCTGCCAAAAGGTCTTAGCAATTGTTTCTGCTCTGTGAGCAGTTTTCATGCCTCATTAAGAATCAGTGACGGGCCAGCTGCTGGCAGCCAAATGCTAATTTTCCCACTGGAGGTTCAAGCAGACAAAGTCTAACATTTTAAAAGTTACTTTTCTTCCATATTTGTTACAAATCTAATTTCACCAGTGAATTAGATGATAATAAACAATAAAAACAGTGATTGAATCATTCCAGTAGTTTGACCCTAACCAAAGACTGCAGTTATGGTTTTTTTGTGAACTTTTGTTTTTCTCATAGAACAGCTATAGCCCTTCAACTGTGAAAATGCCAATGTTATTCCATCCATGGAAACCTTTCAGTTTGATTACACTCCTTATTGCTGACCCTACCGTAAGGGCATATCTTTCACAACCATGCTATTTCCTAGCCCTATCTTATTTTTCCCCTTCAGGTGCATGTAACTATGGTTTGGGTAGAACTCTTATTTCTTAGACTCTTTTTGTAGCACAGGAGCTACAGACAGATCCAAAATACTGGCTCACAGAGTTAAGGTTTATATAAATGCTGCATGTTATGGGTAAATGTCTAGTTTTACCAGTCAGAGTCCTGGATGGACATCCTTTGGGGCAAAGAGAAATGAGGTCTATGCCGGTCTCCTTTAGTCACTGAAGAGTCACTGCTGAGCCACGGTCAAGCTTCTACTTGGTCAGGCTTTACTCGAGCTGAGCCTACTCCACATCTCGTGTGCATGTGTCCAAGGTAGTTGAACTACCTTATGACCTACACTAGTTATACTCAGGGGTCAACGTTTTTACCTATCACAAGAGCGGGGACAGATTTGGAAAATCATGTTCCTGATTAGCTGCAGACTCTACAGCATTTTCATGTGGCAGGTGAATTTGGGAGCATGCCTACAACACACACATTCTCCCAATGACCTTCTCAACAAGCTCTACAATCAGCCAGAGAATTTAAATTCCATGCCCCCAGCTTGAATCAGGTGTGATATTCATGGATTGTAGCAACTGAGGAGATGCACATTGAGAACCAGTGTTCTGGCAGCCAGAAAGCTATGCAAGTGAAATAGAAGATGGCATGCAATACATCAATAGCCCCAATGCCCAACTTCTCAACACCATGTGTAGAAAGTACCAAAATTGGCATATTATCTTGTAGTACCCTTCATCACCCTAACCCTTTTTCTCTAAAATATTGAATAGCCAAGCTGACCACTGTACAAAACAAGGCAGTTTAGGTGAATTAATGTTTTGGAGACACTGGCAGCCTAAAGGCAAGGAGAGCAATGACTGAATGACTGTCATGAGAAACAAAAGTAAAGTTGAATTTTCACCTTGAGCTCTGCTGCAGACTAGTGGTAATATTGAAGGTGCTTATATGGAGATATATTGCTCTAGCTAGAGCATGGTGCTATCCTACGTGTATACAGAAGAGGGATATATATTAGCACATGGGTATACATTACAAAACTAAATCGAAAGGCGAGGATAACGATGTACAGCATGTAGGGTCAGTGAATCGCAAAACCAGATGAAAGAGCAAAATGTGCTTTCTATAGATCATCAAATTTGTATTTTCCAATGAAGGACTGAATCCATGTTATTTTTTCTCAAATGTCACAAGGAATCAAATTTTTTCCTGGAGTGCACACATTGATCTGAAAGGCCTTTAAGCGCGCACTGATTTTTTAAAATATAGAAATTGACACACATATGACATTAAGGTAATTTTCTCAGGAGAAGACAATATGGTCAAAGTTCAAATACAAGATTCAAACATAAGTACATTTCCTGGATTTTGAGTCTACAAGTCACCCAGAAGACATCTCTTCTTGGCTCATGTTTACATAGCATTGTTCTAATCCTTTTTTTGGTAGCATGTTGAGAGGCACTGTGACAGAACATATTCTTTTTTTCTATTATTCTAATGCATTAATATTATTAAGATGAATGTCTTTACTTTACCTATCTCCTTAACTATGAATTTTTAGAACGCTCTGCAGCTTTTTATGTAGCTATATAAAAAATATGTTCAATACTGGGTTATCAAACTTTGGAGAAAATGCAGAGAGGGTTTCTAAAAATTAAACAATGAAAAAAGTCCTACAGCCAAATTGCGATTTATTGAGTGCTTCATTTGTACATTATACAAATAGGTAATAAATTGTGCAGTGAGGGTAGGTAGTCTTTCAAAGTGTTGGGTCGTAAATTCTTCGCTTTAATTGTACTGTGTGAGCCCCACTTCACCAGTGGAGGTTCAACCGTTCGTCTATCACAGGTGTGTTTTTTTAAAAATTGAAGCAAACAATAGAGTTAACAACACTGTTTTACCATTAATGTGATATCGCGCTATAATGAAAACTAGCTCTGAAGTCGGCCGTGTAAACTTGTATGGGCGTGCAACAGAATCTATACAAGGTGCATAGCTACTCGTGAACGTCATGAACATCACTGATAACTAGTACCTAAATAGCACGACACATCGTGCACGGAAGGGCATTTTAGGTCACACACATGTCACTTGTTGCTAATGAAGATACCAAAAAATGCATCCCGATGCATCAAGTGAAAAGTATAACTAGATCTGTGCATAAAAGGTTCATGGCTTCTCACCTCTATTTCATACCCTTCTTCTCCTCATCCCAGGCTCGCACTGAACAATTTATGTGTGTTTCATTTATACCTCAGGAAAGACAATCACAAAAAATGTATCACGACCAGACTCATAATAAGGGCCTAAGACTGTTTAGGGGTAGTGTCTTATAAAGAGAGCTGCAACACAAAAAGATGATGGACAGAATGTTAAACATTGTCAAACATTCACCCCCAGTCACAGATCTGGGTTTAATCCATCAGTATTTTGCTCACCATGCATTTCTAGTTTGGACCGAGCCATATGCAAATCAGCCTTGACCCTGTTCCCCATGTGAACAGTCCAGCCCGAAATGCCAGGCCAGGTCCTCCCTGGACCGGAAAACAAGCATCCTGGGACCGGTTTCGGGGCATCGCCCCTCATCAGCCATGCTAGCTTGAAACAGGTGGCGTAGCGAGCACGGACCCATGTCTGGGCATACCCTTCCCACTTAGGGTGGAAATGCAACACAATCCCTTCAAAGACTTGCACAAGTCCGCATGCACTGCATCAGGCAGCATTGAAGTGTACAATAATACCTTCAGAAGCATTCATGTTTGTAGAGATAACAGATATGAATGTGAACACTGACTAGAGTGGATCAGCGAAGGTTTGTAAAAACAAAAATCAGCTCATACTATTTATTTGATGCGTAAAAAGTAGCCAAATCAAATCAACCTTTTATAATACTTCTCAATATGCAGTCCATGTTCCTAAAAGAACGTTTAAAGCCACTGTTATACCATGGATTCTATTTTTCAAATCTACAAAGCATCAAGATTTGGTGGAATAACAAAAACAACAGCATTATCACATCACCCATGTTCCTGTGAACACCTTCTATTTCTGAAGCAGAAAAACTAAATATTGATTTGGCAAGTGCCTCATTGCACTATTGCTCACAAGTCAAGAGTATGCCCGAGTTCAAAATCATTTTTCATGGTGTTCTCCCACTATAACTACATTTTAATATTAATCTACATTTACATCTACTCCACAGTCTCTACTACAGCTTTGCTAAAATAAGTAGATCTTCAGTTAAGAATAGTAAATCTATACTGAAGTATGTATGTTTACCTCGACTATATGCTGGTAGTCATTATATATGCAGGTTGATATTATTCACATAAATATTCTAACATGCAGTCATTATATGTTCGTGAAATTTCGTTATTCAAGTTCAGTATAGAGAATCCATCTTTAAGCCACTTTTACCCAGATGTTGTCATTTTTTCAGACCTTGATAGTTGATGCTTTTGACCTCTGGCATTGTGGCATACCAATTAAGGATACATTGAATGTTCCTTTCCCTAAAATTTACTGACATAACCAATGAATAGGTCAATACACCCACGTAAGTTTATTTGTGAGGTTTAAAGTTAGAATACAATTAGTGTAAAAGATAATGATAAATATATAGATAAAATGACTGCAGAAAATGATGTAGTGAGAAGTGTCACTATGAAGAGTGAACAAGAAATTTGATAGCAAATAAAATTACTCTACTTACTATTTATAAAGTAAATAGCTCAGACACAAATGCTACAGAAGATTTCATTTTGATTGAAGCGCAACCCCGCTTATGCAGAGCCGTGAAAGAAAAGGCTCAAACAGACCTGTAGGAACCTGGGCACTAGAGACTGCAGTTTTGCTTTGAGATTGCTGCACTCAGATCCATCCATGCAGTATGCTATCTCTGGGCCCGATTCACAAAAGTAATCTGAGACAAAATCCTAACTTTACGACTTTCGGTGTTCACAAAAGGCATTTAGCAGTAGTAAAGTTAGGAATCCTAACTTTACTACTCCTAAATGCCTTTTGGGAATACCAAAAGTCGTAAAGTTAGGATTTTGTCTCAGTTTAGGAGTAGTAAGGTTAGGAATCCTAATTTTACTACTCCTAAATGACTTTTGTGAATACCGAAAGTCGTAAAGTTAGGATTTTGTCTCAGATTACTTTTGTGAATCGGGCCCTCTGTTGCTAAGTTTCTAGGATGGATGTCTATTATAAGATCAAAGATTAATGCATTGCCCCATGCATCATTAGGAACCTGAAATGGAATTTAGCTGACCCTACTGTGAATGATAGAGTTATGTTTGTTGTGTCGGAGCATAATTCATATGTATATATGTTTGAATTAAATTTTATACTTTTACACTTTTAAATATTTATATTTTATACATTGCTGTTATGACATGTAATGTCGAAATAAAGCTTTTGATGATAATTGAAGCACAACTTTTAATGTTTTGATCAACTTATTGTTTTGTGGGTCTTTATCAGATCATCTAGTTTTCAGCAATTACAAATACTAATTTTCTAATACAAATAGACGGGCCAGTAAACGTAAAATCATCAAAAAAGTACTGTCAATTAAGCAATAATTCCTGATTTGAACATAAATAATAATTGTTGCACGATGAGTGTAGTAATTCAAACTGACCCACCTAGCATATCAATCAGATAAACCATTGAAAGAGTGATGTCAAATCTTACATGAAAGGAGTTCACCAAATAATGAATACAGTTGGTAAATACTGGAAAGTTATTCAAGACTGCAGTTTGTGGGATAGTTGTTAGGGACATGAATACAGAGAAATATCTCAAAGTGAGACACCTTTGAAATAATTTGAGGTCTATAAGAGAGATGAATGAATAGGCGTACGAAAATCATTAATCTGTGTCAAAGTGAAGAGTAAACATTGTTAAATCTGAGTTATAAATGTTTGCATAGGAAACAGAGTTCTGATAATAACATTAATTATGTTTCCTGTTAAAAATACATGATAGCCTTTGTATTGGAACTATCATTGCTCTAAAACATTGTTAGTCTTTCGGCAATTTAATTGGCATTTTTGGAATTTATAAAAGTGCACCCATATTGTACAAGTTGCTCAATTTCACATGTGAACCTGCAGTGAAGCTTTTGCCTCTAATATCTGGAACAAACATGTCACATGAGCTAAAAAGCAGCCAGGCGACACTACTGACCATGCCTCCTTGTTGAAATGAAAAGAGAAGCCACTTGTGTTATTCAAATGCTACATGAGTAAGCTGTCAGTGTGACTTGTGAAAGTAGTGCCTAAATCTAAAATGGAATTTGAAGCATACTTAAATTAATAGTAATATGAGTTGACATGGTGTGCAGCAAGTAAGGTTGCTATGAGGGTTCACATTTGTAAACCTGTAAAACCAGTAAAAGTCCATTTATTTCTAAATTGGGCTTAGAACATATAGCAAATTAATTTTTTGGGCAGATATCTATCTAATGAAAATAAACACCATTAGTGAATATGATATTTTATGTTTGTAAATTGTATTACATTTCTTTACTGCTGTCGGGAAAACAGCTTACCTATTGATTTGAATCTCCTTTGGCTGAGCCCTTTGCAGATCAGCAGTAATAAGTTTATTTGAAATCTATCCCTTTCTTTTTTTTAATTTTAAGCATTCTTTATTGTCATTTCATAATATATACAAACTTGAAAGTATAATCCAAACAAAAGAGCCGGAAATATTAACACTACCCCCCCTTCCCCTCACCCCGCCCCTCCCTTCCCCCTTGGTCCAGAAATCCCATGAGATATACCCTGATCTTCCAATGATGAGGAGACAGTAATAAGCATAGAATCACAGAAACAGTTATCTCTTCACTGCAAAGCCTAGTGCCAATCATGCACATATATTTGAAGATATATACATATTGTTAATACTGCTGCTACCCCTTTCATAAGAAGGCCCATCCACTAAAGATCCCCAACATTTCTTAAATATTATTTGCCTCATTCGTTCCTAGCTCTCACTCTTCCCGCTCCCGAAACCGTCTTTTCAGAGGCGCCCAAATTTCAGACCCTCTTTTCTGCGCCCTATGCCCCCTCTTAGCATAGACTGCTGTTTCCAGCCGATAGACCACCAAGAGTCTGCCCAGCCACTGCTGGCTGGTTGGAGGGACCGGGTTGAGCCAGTGAGTGGCTAAACATAGTCTAAATACCGTCATAGTGATGTATACAAATACCTGCATCTGCCCTGGAAGTGAGGTATCGCCCATCCCAAGCAAAAACAGTTGTGTTGACATATATATTTTCTGTCCTACTTGGGATTCCAGGATAGCACCAACATCTCTTTTAACAGTATCTAAGCCAGGGTATGATGCAAACATATGTAAGCTATCAGCTGTGTGATAACCGCAGCAAGGGCAGGATGACCCAGCCAATCTACCCCATTTTGTGATCTTAGCCGGGGTAATATATAAATTAAACAAAGTTTTAAAGCACTGGAGCTGTAGGTTAGCCGCAATGAAGGATGTTTGGGCCAGGTGTAATGAATCGTCGACTTCTCCAAATCCCACTTGTAAAAGTTCCTGCCAGTAATCATAATGCTTAGTTAAATCATCTGACATTGTCTCATTCAATAGTTTATATATCCTACCAAGTGTGATTGATCCTTTGAGCAGCCCCTCCACAAGTGTCACTCTGGAAAAGCCACAGTAACCCCCAGCCTTCCTTGCCAAGGAATCTCTTATCTGGAGATATTTAAAGAATTGTTTATTCTCCAGTCCATGCCTATCCCTAATTCGGTCAAACGATGCTACCCCGTCTCATCCATCACATCCCCAATCATCCTCACTCCTTTTTCATACCACCCTTTCATATGTCCATTGTTGAAAATATCAGGGAGAGACTCATTTTTGTACATTGGGGTATACGCGTTAATCAGTCCCAAGCCAAGTTTTTGCCGGACCGCAGTCCAGACTTTAAACGCACACAGCAGGGTCTTGAATTTTACCCTTTTGTAGTAGTTGAATTCAGTGTGATGCAAAATACACCCGCTAGCCTCCCTACCTAATAATAGCTCATATATTGAAATGGAGGCTGTCCCTTGAGAGCTAGCTTCTCCCCCATTGAGCAGGTCACTCATTTTATATAATATCGCAGCCCAGTGATACAGCTGGAAATTGGGGTCAGCCAGGCCACCTCTTTCCCTTGGGAGCATCGGAAATTTTAGCGCCCTCCGAGGGCGGCAATTTGCCCACAAAATTCTCGATACCATCTGATTCAAAGACTTAAACCAGCAGCTATTTATGGTCAAAGGAATGGCTCTAAAAAAATATAAGATTTTTGGCAGAAATAGCATCTTGATAACATTGCTCCTCCCAACCAGTGTAAGCTTAAGGTTATCCAGCCGAGCAAAGTCCATTTTAAATTTTGGGAGGAGTGGGTCCAGATTTGCTTCAACAATTTTTGCCACGTCTGCCAAGAGCTCAACCCAGAGGTATGTCGCCTTCTTTTCTACCCGCGGGTCATTCTGTTGTAGCCCCCTATTAATCAAAATTTGAGTCTTACTTTGAATATGCCCAAAGACATCAGCTTCCTTTATGATTTTTCCTAGTGCATCCACTGGGCTAGTGGTGACAATTGCCAGATCGTCGGCATAGGCTAGAATCTTAGCTCCCCCCCCATTACTATACACTGCCACGATCCCGCTATTACCTTCGATCTTCCTAATTAGCGGGTCGATATATAATGCGAACAATAGGAGGGAACATGGACAGCCCTGGCGAGTCCCCCGTCTTATCAATACTGGATCTGACACCTCTCCCATTATTGCTACTCTAGCTACTGGGTTTTTATGCATTGTTGCAATAGCCTTAATAAAGCCTTTTCCAAGCCCTCTTTTTTCAAAAATTGCCCAAAGAAACGGCCAAGAGACCCTATCAAAGGCTTTCTCTGCATTCAGCAGAATTAGCGCCACAGGGTCTCTGGCAATTCCTGCGGCATCAAAGAGCGCAATTGTCTGTTGAATAAGGTCGTGGTGCTGCGGCCGGGGACGAAACCGTGTTGCACTGGGGAGACCAGTTTCTTTATTACCCCCATAAGACGTTTAGCTAAGATCTTAGCATACACCTTGATATCGCTATTAATTAACATGAGCCGGCTTGCCCTTTTTCGGAAATACCACTATATTAGCTGATCTCCAAGAGTCCGGCGCCCCCTGGCCTGCTTGAGCCTCCAAAAAGACATCCTTCATTAGTCCTTGTAGGCAGGGAGCCAGTTTTTTGTAAAATTCCCCCGGAATAAAATCAGTGTCTACCACCTTCCCACTCGCAAGCACTTGAATCGTGCCCCCCCACTTCCTCTTCCGTAATAGATGCCTGCAGCGCTTCCCTTTCTTCTACCGATAAATTCTCCCCTGGTAATTTGGCCACATAATCCTCTATTTCATTTCCCCCACAATTGATTTCCTCAGTGTACAGTTGTTGATAAAATCATTGAAATACCGCTTGTATGTCCGAGGGCTCCGAGACTGATCCAGCCAGAGGATCCTCAATTTCCTCAATTCCCCCCGGGATCACCCGCTGTCTAGTGCGCAGCGCTAGAAGGCGCCCAACTTTCCCACTACAATCATACACTCTAGCCTGCCAGGCTATATATTTACATGCAGCTTTTTTGGCCGAGATATGCAGTATTGATGACTTTATTAAGGCCACTTTTGTTTGTGCTTGTCCCACATCTCCCCTGTCCTTGATTACCCCGACCAGTTGTGTTTCTGCTTCAAGTAATTTCCTGTACAATTCCTGCATATGTTGTTTCTCCTTCTTCTGAGATGTCCACCCATAACTTGTGGTTTCCCCTCTTACCCCTGCTTTCAAAGCATCCCATACTACATCTAACCTAGCGCTCCCTCTATTCTCAGCTATGAACCTTGGGATCCAGTTCCTCATATGATCAATATATTTCTCCTCATAAAGAAGTGCTCTGTCAAAGGTCCAGCGTGATATCAGGGACTTCTGTGTTTGTATTGGGATTTCTAAAACCAGCGGTTGTGTTCTGACTAAGCCTGGGCGTAGCAGGCGGAGTTGCTCTACGCGGAGCACCACGGAGTTGGCCAAAAACTCCGCTCCACTCCGCGCCTCCCACCCCTGCAATAAATATTTCCTAAATGCAATCTACAATTAATGTAAAATAAAACCGCACTTACCTTATCTCGGCGTTCCGGGCTGCCCTCCTCATCCTCGCCGTAATCCAGGAGGAGGAGGAGGGCAGCCCGGGATGCCGTGATAAGGTAAGTGCGGTTTTATTTTACATTAATTGTAGATTGCATTTAGAAAATATTTATTGCGGGAGGTGGGAGGTGGGAGGGTCCAGGGCTGAACTCCGCACCGCTGCAGAGTCGGAAGTTTTGCAGGAACTTCACGTTCTCCGCGGAACGCGGAGTATGCAAAATTCCGCAAACTCCGCCAGCGGAGCGGAGTTCAGTGCCCAAGGTTAGATCTGACATAATACGGGGAAATTTGAATATCTGGCACTTTGTCATTACCCCCTGGGATACAAAAAAATAGTCTAATCTGGCGTGCGTTTGATGTGGGGCGGAAAAGAAAGTATATCCTGAGTCCTGAGATTCCTCGCTGGCCAAACATCTGCTAGACAATGTGTTGTGCACAAATTACCTAAAGATTGAAAGACTTTAGGTTTACGGCCATGGTATGACCTTTCCCCTAGCTTAATAGAGCTGGAATTCATATTAATATTAAGATCCCCACATATTATTAAAGGAAGCGGCCAGCCTACTAGCTCCACATTTAACCCGTTAAACAAGGCGGGGTCATCCAACACAGAGCCATATACTGAACATAATGTAAACAGATTATTATCGATACAACATTGAGTGATAGCCCACCTGCCCATCTGATCCGACTTTGAGCGTGGAAATCTAGCTGTGTTTTTGCGAGCCATGATAGCGACCCCTCATGTCCGTGTTCCCTGAGTTGTACTGGAAACCAGCTGATAGCCTGCAAGTTCTGCCACCTTCTGCCTACCTGCTTCCACATGTGTCGCTTGTAAACATACTATATCTGCCATCAGATGTCGGATATCCTCATTAAGCCTACGTTTTTTGAGGGAGTTATTCAATCCACACAAAAATCCCTTCCAATCTCATAGCTAATAATACCATCTCATCAAATTCAGCCGCCTGGACCAACCCGACACCCCCCCATTCTCCCTTCACCCGCCCCCCTCCTCCTCTCCACTCTCCCCCCCATATCCAGGCAAGAAAGGTCCATGGACCCTTGTGATGCCTCCTGCATAGTGTTGCTTCCCACCGCCACCCATCATCACTCGGCAAAACCAAACGTGGAAAAGAAAAACCCTCCATTCATAATATCTAACAGCCAGTGTATAGAAAAGGCAGAGGGAAGAGAAAAAGGCCACCAAGTGAGAGACAGCAGACCAAGCGACCTTCATATTCAGGCCTAATTCCACATCCCTCTGAATTCTTTCTATTTCCCTGTCTCTGAAATTTCTCGAAGGTAATCTTGTGCCTGTATTTCTGAGGAGAATACTCTTGTGACCCACTTATGAATAACCTTGAGGCATGCTGGGCTAAGAAGATAAACCTCACACCCTAACTTTTAAAAAGGCATGATTAATTGTCGGAGCCTTCACCTTCTTTCCACAATAGTGTGACAGAAATCTGCCCTAACAAAGAAGGTATGTCCTTCAGCAGATTGTCTTGCTTCGGGTCTCGCCATATCAAATACTGCTTGCCTCAGGAGAAAGTTTCTAAAAATATTAGAATGTCTCTAGGATTTTCGTTGGCATCCTTCTGCCCTTTCCTCTTTTTTAGCATAAGTGGAAAGCGGTGCACTCTCTGCACCTCTGTGTCCCAGTCCCAGTGTGCCAGTTCAGGGAGACCTTCTTTTAGCAAACATAGCACGAACCCTCTGATATCCCCTCCTTCCGCATTTTCCGGTATGCCCAAAAGTCTCAGGTTGTTACGCCGTTGACGATTTTCAAAGTCCTCCAACTTCCACATGACGTCCATCATCCTGATCTCATTGGCTGTGGCTTGCTGTATAGTAGCCTCAGCTCCAGCCTCCAATGCCACCACTCGCTCCTCCAGTGCCGTTGTCCACTCTGTGATTTCTGTGCACGTCTTCTTTACTTTCCTAATAGCGCCTTGAAGCTTCTTTGTTGCCAGATGAGCCCTTTTGTGTTCCTGTCTTGCTTCCACTTGCATCTGCTTAAGGGTGGAGTATATGAGCCTCATTGAGGGAGAAGAATCTGCCCCTGTCTTAGATTCAGATAAGATTTTATTTGACCCATGTGAAGTGTCTTCACCTCCTGGTTCCTCCTCCTCGATCAAAAAATGAGTAGAGGAGTAATCCCATTTCAATTGGCTAGATCGACTGTGATCTGAATCAGATTGTATTGCCTCAGCTTCCCTTCCACCTTTATTTCTCCTTCTCCTTTTTTGGGCGGAGTGCCGTTTCTGAGTGCTAGGGTTGGAGAATCAATTGTCAGAGTCGATTTCTGAATTATCCAGAGCCGATACATCATTCTCACTGATATTAGACAGCTCAGTGTCCTCATTAAGGGAGTCATTAGGATGGCGGGCGGAAGCACATCCGCGGTGCTGGCGGGGGCAGAAAATGCCCTTTTTCGCACTCCATCAGCGGTCCTCCCGCCCGCCATATTACGATGGGCAAACATAGCCCATTTCCCGTCCGCTGCATAGCCAGGAGAACCGCCAGATTTTTGCACCCGCCACCGCGGCGGAGTGAGCCAATAGGGACTCACAGCCGTGCGGAATGACGCTCCGTCCGCCGTACAAATCACGATGCCACAAAGAGCCCATCACACCGCAGTGGAGATTCCACCAACCCAGAGATGGTGGAAACACGACAGTGGAGCGCGAAACCAGACTCACGGTTCCCTTTACCCGGTCCGGACTGCAATGGATCCAGCCCTTCAAGCCATTCCGGTGCTGTACCTCCTCCACTACCAGCAAATAATGGACCGTCGCGGACAACGCCGCAGGTACGCAATGACAAAACTCCGCACACAACCACAACACACAACTCCTGTGCTAACATACGGTACCTGTCCACATCAGACACTCTGGTGGGGACAGGAACACCTCCCCAAGTGTACCCACACATGTCCCACCTGTCAGGAAATCACCCCTCCGCATCCGGGTCACCAATCAACCTCATAATCACTGCAATGTCCCGGTCACGTCACCGCAGCGGTGAAGACACGGGAAAAAATGCGCAAAATGTAGTAGGCAGGGCCGGCGCCAGGCATGGGCAGTCCACAAAGATTCACAGGGCTCCACCTCCACCTTTCCCACACTACGCTTCCCACACCCATTTGGGGCACATGCTGTGTGCTCCCCCTGTGCCCCCCCTGCACAATTCATCTCCCAGGTGTAGCCAGACCGTGCACTTCACACACCAAAGGACCAGGGCGCCTGTCTTGGAAGGTGGGGGTGAAGAGGAACACCCTGCACAGAAGCTCAGGGGCTGGACAACCCTCCTCCTCACACCTATCTCCCACTCATGTGAAGCAAACTGAGTCTAACTATAAAATGAAGGCTCACACTGCATAAGAACATCCACTGAACTGTCCACACTGCCTGTCAAGTCACTCACAAACACCTCACACTGACACACAGCCACATACACACACCATAGGCCAGCAGCAATGTAGGACAATCAATGGGCCAGCCAAAAGTGAAGTGGACAGTGCTGGAAAACCATGGACACATAGCATCTGTACATCACATGCAAGAGAAGGAACATATCACAACACCCTTAGGTCATCAAATCAAAACATGGGTGGCACAGTGAGTGAAATTAAACCAAACTGACCTCTGTGCAACAACTCAGGGACACATCAAGGCAAGCCATGCATAGTCACAGGAATCATAGGAAGTGTCTGAAGTCATACAGTGAGCAGCCACACATCTGTCCCCACTGACTTGACATGTGCACATCATCAGTACAACACACATGGCCCATTGTCACCCTCCTTGACTGTCAAACACAACTAGGACCTTCACACATACCCATTCTCTACCCACCTCATACCTGCAGCACTCAACACCTGTGAGAAGCACACATAAAGGCCAAAATGTTGTCCTGTGAGTGCAATGACAACCAAACACACTCCCTGTGGTGCACCCACAATCATCACACAAACACACAGGGATGCCTGAACCAATGCAGACACCAAAACAATAGCCAAACACAAAGCTCACAAACAACATACACAGAGGTACAACAAGCCCACACATGTGCAGGAAAACAGTGGAAAGGCAATGTGACCCTAGACAGAACAGGAATACACAACATTGTCACTCAGGACCAATGCACAGACACCATACCTCAACACAAACAAGAGGTGTAACATCAAAAATCTACCATGAACACCAACTGGGATCAATGGGACAATCAGCTAACACAGACACAGACACCTCACCACCCATGAAGTGGACAAGGTGCCATATTGTACCAGAAGTATGCACATACACAACCCTGAAAAGTGACAGGTCAAAAATAGGAGGACTAACCACCAATGTACACTGAAAACAAGCCCAGCAACAAGAATCCCCTTGCTGCATTTGACAGACACACAAGTAATGCACACCACAACTGCAACACACATCTGAATGTATCACACAGCTAAAACAACCACTCACACACAACGTCATGCAAATAGAACATCACACACACATAGCATCAGTCAGTACAAAGAGCCAACACAGGCCAAACACTGCATACATCCACAACAAAAACACAACAGATGCGCAGACCAATCCATCACAATGCAAACTCAGCTGCACATCAGGGGGATGCACAACAAGCAAGTACAAGGCAAAATACACTGACAACACTGCATGCACAGCAAGCAGTGTGTGCACAACAACCAAAACAGTAGCACACACATCTGAGTGCCACACCATGAACTCCCACAGCACAAACATAACATCACACTCAGGAAGTGCAGCACTACCTCAGCAAACACACATATAGCTTAGCCATCACCCACAGATGCACAACTCAGGGACATCCAGGTGCAAACAACATGACCAGAGGACTGTGCTGCCCAAACATCTGCACTGCACATGAGCAACCATGACAGCAAACAACTACAAGGAAATAACACATAACTAATTTGCAAACTGTCCTGAGTAGCACATTGGTCGTGGACACAGATCAGCCTCACACAGCAAAGTGTCACACTATGAAGTGGTGGGGAGGCTCACACACTGGCAAACCATGGGGTGGAAGACATGAGACTGAAGTGGTGTGTACTGCAGTAGTGGACAGGTGAGCAGTGTACAGTACACAGTCACATAAAGGAGTCACTCACAATGTGTAGGCATCAGAAGCACATGTGGGGGATGGCATGACTCCACATACCACATACCATACTGGAGCCAAAAATGGGTCAAGTGATAGCAATGCATGAGAAAACTCACAAATATTGTCAGTGTGGCTGAGCAGTTCTGTACAGTGTGCACAAACAGTAACAAGGCACATGGCTGATCAACAAAACACAACACAGACTTGCCTGTCACACACTCTGCATACACACAACTGGCAGCAACAACAAGTAGGTGTCCCCCAGGAGTGCAAGGACACAACAACACACTGCACACTGCCCAACCTACAACTCCCACATGTGCCCACAATCTGAAACACATGGCAGAGTATTGAAACAAACAGGCACTCAGCTTCTGTGTCATACATGTGTGCAGTTGGCATTGCAGGGGCACACACACATCAACACTGACAACCAAACCACCCCTACACACTTCATGACCACACAAGTGCACACATCCAAATGTACCCATGTGACTAGGAAGACAGGCCATCACAAGATGACCATACATCAACACTGCTGCTCACACATCAAGAAAGATCACACAGATATGAAGTAGATCATCACAAACACCCATCATTGCACCCTCAACCCTCAGAAGAAAGAAGAACTAAAGTGCCCCTCACCTCTGCCAAACCCAGAAAAAGTAAAAGAAGCAATTGGCAATGTGAAGGTGGCATACAGAGCATTTGTCATATGCAACCATGCACATACCGAAAACACTTACATTTAGCAAGGACACTGACAAAGCAGACAACAGGAGTAACTGTCTTTATTACATATCACCAAGATAGGCATCAAAAGTAGACAACAGCAAGGCCAGTGGCCGGTCCATAGTTCAAAGGAGGGACATGTGAACATGAGAACCTGCACAGGGAATGGGCATCCAAAGTTACAAACAGCAAGGCCGTGGCCAGTCCATAGTTCAAAGGAAGGACATGTGAACATGAGAACCTGCACAGGGAATGGGCATCCAAAGTTACAAACAGCAAGGCCAGTGGCCAGTCCATAGTTCAAAGGAGGGACATGTGAACATGAGAACCTGCACAGGGAATGGGCATCCAAAGTTACAAACAGCAAGGCCGTGGCCAGTCCATAGTTCAAAGGAGGGACATGTGAACATGAGAACCTGCACAGGGAATGGGCATCCAAAGTTACAAACAGCAAGGTCAGTGGCCAGTCTATAGTTCAAAGGAGGGACATGTGAACATGAGAACCTGCACAGGGAATGTGTGACACCGTACACTGGCATGGGAATCCCCACAGCTCTGAGGATACAGATGGGCAGTCCAGGCACCGCTGTGCGAGAGACGGCTTTGGGAGGGGGACTTTGCCTGAGACTTGGCTGTCAGTAGAACTGGGAGGTGGCTGATTGTCGGGGACCGTTGGCGGACCAGATCTGGAAGAGGGAGGAGCAGCTGAGGTAGAGGCATCAGTGGCTTTGTGAGCAGGAGGGCTGCTTGGACCGGGTGGCATGGTGGCATGGGGAGGCGGGAAATGCTGCTGTGTGAGGGAGAATGTGGAGGGCTGCCTTTCCACTTCTTGGGGATTTGATACTGATAAATTGTCTTGGTAGGAGTGTGAAGTGGGGCGGGCACAACAGCCTCACTCCCCACCAAAGGTGCTTCAGGTGCAGGTGTTGGCCCTCCCTCTGGTGAACTGCTGGGTCTGGTGGAACGCTTGGCCTGGCCCTGCCTTTTCCCCTCCATCCCCTGTTGACCAGGTGAACCCCCCACAGTGCCCTCCTGTCTCAGCTTCACAGGGGTGTGGGTGGGAGTTGAGGTTGTGGGTGAACCTGCCTCAGAGATCCGTTTCTGAGGACTCTTTGCAGGCACCAGCTTCACAGCAGGCACGGCAACTTTGTGCCTGTCTGTGGGAGCAGGTTTTGGGATGGAAGTGTCCTTGGATTGGACTGATTTGGATGCATGTGAGCCTGAGGCCTGCTTCTTGGCTTGATGCCCCTGAGTGTCACCCGAAGTGCTTTTGGCTTTGCGTTCCTGTGTGACTTCTTTTTTGGGGGGGATGGTGTCTGCGCTCTGGCCCGCTTGGAGTGCTGCTGTGTTGTGCTTCGTGTGGAGTACTTTGAGCCTGAGGGCTGTGGTGTGTGGTCACTCTCGTCAGATGTGGCCACTGGCAGGGTGGTTGCCGAAAGGACAGGAGCTGGACCCTGAGCCTGTGCCAGCTGAATGGCTGCCGTCACTGTGGAGAACAAAGACTGGACAGTCCTGTGTAGCCCACCCACGTCAGAATGAATGCCCTCCATGAAGGCAACTACCTGTGCCAACTTCTTGTCATGATCAAGGAAGGCATTCAGTAAAGTAGTCTGACCCACACACAACTGGCGCAAAAGCTCCACCACCTCAACACTGAGGGCAGCAGGGGAGACAGGGGCAGGGGCAGCGGTGCATGGGGGGAAGGACACTCTACCCTTCTGACTGCTGCGGGCACGGGCAGCACTAGTGGAACTAGCCAGGAGGGTGGGCACTGTACGATGTGTGGTAGAAGAAGAGGCAGATTTCCCACTCCCTGTGTCCGCCAACATCGAGGTGTCACCTCTGGCATCAGATGACGTTGAGGTTGGTGTTTCCGGGCATGATTCTTCAAGGGCACTCCGGTCCCCCTCACGGGCGCTGGTCACATCAGTGTCAGTGAGCCCATGTGTTGCCGTCGAGCAAGATGCCTCATCCCCGGTGTCCGTCCCCTGTCCTTCTGTGCCCTCTGTAGATGCTGCAAGAGAGAGAGATGTAGGTTCAGTTTAGTGCCATACTCACAAACATCATATGCAACCAAAGCAAACAACTCGAACATGATACCCCCATGTAGCACACCACCCTGTGCGGTCTGCATGTGCAAGCCTCATGCAAAAGTCAGAAGATGCATGGAAACATGCATAGTTGGCATCAATGACCCATGTGACGTTCACACTGCCAAATAGCTGGCCTGTGCCTCCCAGTTACCTGACATCCTGATTCCTGTAAGCATACCTACGTGCCTGTAGGTGAGATAGATGTACATCTTAACATTTTGTCACAGTAACATATGGAGTCACTTTAAGGGGACAACACAGATACTGACTCCAGGATGTCCTCATACCATGGCCATGAGCTACTGATGTCCACCATGTTGTGCTTTGAAGCGCAACGACCCTTGCTGTCGGCCGATGTGTAGTTCTCACAATTCCAAAGTCAGACACTGCACACATCGACATAAGCACACTCAGATGAGGAACACAGCTGTTCACTCCCCGGTGACGTCTATGACACCCATAATGCAGCATATGGCATGAGGCCACATCTTATCTTGCAATGTCACCGGCCATTAATTAGAACACATGAGAAAGTACATGTAGCAAAAATGCATGTCAGCTGCACTCAACACAGAGGCCACTTACAAGCCATTGCATCACTCTGGAAACATCACAGAGCTCAACAATGGCGCAGGGTTGGGATACATGCAGTCACTCACACCCAAAGTCACCCTTCGCAGAATACTCATAACCAACTTTCTGCTGATGGGCCCTCAAATGACCATCCAGCTCTGGCTGTGTCACAGCCAAGATGTGGGCCATTAGTGGTGTCATGGTCCTGCGCAACAGCCTTCCAGTCTGTGGGAGTAGCCCCAGCGTCATCTCTGCCACGTTTTTGCTCATCCGGCAGATGTCATCCCACCTCTTGTGACAGTGTGTGTGCCGTCGGTTGCAGACACCCAGAGCCCGCACCTTGCGTGCAATGGCCCTCCATAAGGCCTTACGCTGGCGGACTTTGAGCTGCAGGCATGGGAGACAAGAAGAGGCAGTTTCAGGGACACTGGGCCATGTTCCACTTTGTCTCAGGACAGGTGCATGCAAACACTTAGCACAGCTTTACAGAAAGCTTGATCAGAGGCCATACAACATGACACGTAGTACATTTGCATCAGATAATCAGATTGAAATGCATTTAGGTATGAGGGTGGACACAGGACCTGGCCATCTCACACACATGCAGAATGGCAGCACACAAAGCAATGTGAAGAAGGCCCTCATCTGTGATGCAGCATGTGAGGGAGCAAGTCATACATCATGTTGCAAATTATGTTTTGGGGAAGACTCACTGTGTCCAACACTACACACCCCTCAATGTCCTTGGCCTGTGAGTGGCTCACTGTGTCGTGGATGTCACATCTAGGGACATGATCTTACATCCTCACACCCTTCTCACAAGGTCTGTCTTGTGCAATCATCAGGCCTAAGATAGCTCATTGAGAAACAGGGTGGCAGACAAAACATATATCTCACTCTGTCCATTTACTGATGGGTCCGTGTCAAATTGGGCAGTATCTGTGCAGGCCAGGGGGACTCACACTGAGGTTAAACCTGGCCCATCTGAACAATCACATGCATGTACAATATGAGAGGTCAAACAGTGCTTACACATGCAAGTCAGTACACATTATGAAATCAATGGAAGGAGGATGTTTCAGAAGTACATCACTCTGATGTGTCATATGCGATTTTCCACCAAGAGTGTCACCATCAGGCATTTCGATCTTGTGCATAATGCTCACATATCCATGGTGATGATATGAAAAGTGTACACACATCCTTCAGTACCCTCTTTACAAAACACATTTGTGATGTCCCAAATGAGCATGTGAAGAGCGAATGGACTCTGACATCCATTAGCACAGGGAATGTTTGCTCTGACTTCCACTTTCCAAACCAGCAGTGTCACTGTATGGCTGCAAAGACACTGCATGTCCCTCCCATCCTACTATGCAGCCATGGATCTGTGGTAAGGAGGCTACACACCCCATTGCCATGAAGTCAGCATGCCAGGCAGTGTATCACACAAACTTGCACTCACAGGCACATACTACTGCAGAGCAACATCAAGTGAGCACTCTTTGCACTCTCCAAATTTCACTCTGAGACACTTACCATTACATCAGGAGCACCATATAGCCTCCTGTAGTGTGTAAGCACCTCGTCCACCAGGACCTCCAGCTCCTCTGTGGTGAAGGGACGGGCCCTGATGTTCTCAGTTCTCGCCATCACTGGGTCCAGGAGACAAGAACAGCAGCAGTTGGGGATGAAGAATGGCAGGCAGCAGTGTCTGGATGCAGTGGAAATGTGTGGCTCTCTCACACACTTATATAGCCCCCTGAGGTTGTTTCAATGGTACTCAGCTGCTGCAATTGGTGTTCCAGGTCAGCTATTTTTCAAATGCAACCAATAACCGGCCCCGCGGTAGCGGAGCGCGCCTACCGCGATTTTCAAAAGTGCATTCCACTAGCGCGATTGCGGTTCCCATTGGCTTGTAGTGTGGACTGTGGCCTCATTGTCTACATTGCTAAGTTAGCTTAGGCCTGGCTGCCAAGATGCCTTTTTTGCACACGTTACTCTGTGACTTTGTTTTTCCAGACTCTGCTTGTGCCCGGCTATATTAGAACTGTCTGCCTTTTTGCCTTTCACCTTTTCTCATGTTCCCTGTGGGTTTCATCTGCACACCATGTACAAGGTCGAAAAACCACGTCCCTTGTTATTGCTGATCTGGTCAGCCCCTCGCACTTAGACATAACACGAAATACAGCTGCATTGGAGAAATTTGTGTGCTTTTAATATTGTGATCTCCCAGTTGGTGGCACTTGGAGAAAAACCTTTCCAGGGAGAAGAGCTGTGCTTGTCTGATGATGTAAACCTTGCATCTAGATATTGAGGTATTGGGGTCCGCCTGACAAAGCCCAGAGGTCTTCTATTTTTATAATAAACTAGTTACTAGCACGGGGAGGGTGGTAAGGCAATTTAGCCCTATATCCACTGTCTTTATAAAATGCTGTCCCCGTTTGTATTCTATGGAATTGTAACCATGCCTATTATTTTATCGTTATGCATCATGCTGATAGTACTGGCACGTGTACTTTATCTTAGAGCACGATAGTTGAAATAAACATTTTAAACTATACTGTGTCTCTTATTACGCACGTTGTGGACAAGTATGAGTGAGTAATGAAAGAGTGTTCTTGCTCCCGCGATTCCTGAGAGAGTCCGTGTTCTGGGATGTCTAATCATTGGTAGCTTCGCTGTAGTACGGAGAACGAATGAGATGCTAAAGCTAGTCGGATTGGGATTGTGGGTACTAAGGTGCATGGTTGGTACACCTCTATACACCGAGGTCCTATTTTCCTGTGCATAGCTCTGTATATGTGCAGAATCCCCGCAACAGGCTGAATGGGCATGGGCAATGGCGGTCTCACACCGAGGGGCCCAGGCGGTCGCTGCCGCAATCGTGCATCTTGCAATTGTATCCAATGACTGGCCCCGCAGTAGCGGAGCACGCCTACCAAGATTTTCAAAAGTGCATTCCACTAGCGCGATTGCGGTTCCCATTGGCTGAATGGGCATGGGCAATGGCGGTGTCACACCGCGGGGCCCAGGCGGTCGCTACCGCGATTTGGCATCTTTACATTGGTGCCAATGACCGTGATTGCAGTGGCGGTGCACGCTTAGGGCACCTATGGACACATCATGCTGTAGCAACGGCAATGGGCAGTTCTCATTATTGAACACTCCACACTTACAATGAGTCATGCCACCAGATTGTTAAATTGAATGCTCGTGTGACATTCTACTCACTGATGTCTACACATGCCATGTCAGTGCACTGGAGTACATGCATTGGCATGTAGTCCCTCACATGTCACTGATGATGTTTTTGTGCATGTACACAGTTCTGTTGTGTGATGGACTCTCAAATATGGAGACATATCAATGTGTGAGATGGCTAAGCAACACACAGTAATGATAGACTGACTACTTAATGTGCCTACTTCACTGTGTAGATTGCTGAACTCATGTTGATACTTTATCTTTATGCACACACTGTACTCATTGTGTCATTCATGTGTGCCCTGTCCGACTCACACAAGAAGGTGTGGCAGGTACAGCAGCAACGTAGGAGACAGCGGTGTTGGTGTTTCAGACATGTGCTGTGTCAAGTACTCTCAGGGCTAGTGACACAAGATGTCGGAATGTCCCATTTCACATTCACATAGTCTGAATCTGTCTCGGGTGCACTCAGTTTGTACATACTGATCACGTGTACAACTACTTGGGGTCAAGTTGTCTCCGCATGTGACTTGTGCTGTAAGCTGGTGTGTCAGGCCACTCATCGTTGGCGCAGTGTCAGTCAAAATGTCAGATGTTGGACACATCTCATGGGTGAATTGAATTGACAAGTGTCCCCTTTTATCTCATGTAGGAGGCAACCAAATGTGCACCGGCCATTCACCTTGCTGGCGGACATGGAGGATGTGGACATCATCCGTAAGTTCCGGTTGGATCGGCAAAACCTCCAAGACCTATGTGCCCAGTTGGAGCCCCATCTGAGGCCTTGCAGGACATATCCAACTGCTGTGTCACCAACATGTAAGGTGATGGCAGCCCTGCATTTCTTCGCAACTGGTTCATTCCAGTACACAGTGGCCAGCGCAGGTGGGATGTCGCAGGCAATGTTCAGCATGGTGCTACGGGATGTCCTGTCCGCCATGATGGTATACAAGGACACTTACATCCATTTTCCACGGAGACAGGAATTGCCAGCTGTGAAGGCTGATTTCTATGACGTTGCCCACATCCCTAATGTAGTTGGTGCCATTGACTGCACCCATGTTGGACTGGTTACGCCACAGGCACGGGAGCACTTATACAGGAATAGGAAGCATACCCATTACATTAATGTGCAGGTTGTATGCCAGGCAGATATGATCATCTCACATGTCTGTGCCAGATTCCCTGGCTCAGCCCACGACTCCTACATCCTGCATAACAGCATCGTACCACAGATGATGGCAAATCTGCATCCTGACCGTGCATGGCTTGTAGGTGAGTTGGCTGAGTCAAGTATTGTGCTGTATGTGTGACATGCTGTCCGCAGCTACAGTCATTTTACTAAATTGTTCTGTGTATCTGGCACCTAGGTGACTCTGCATATCCCAACCGGCCCTGGTTGCTGAGCCCACTGCGGAATCCTAGGACCCCGGATGAAGTCCGCTACAATGAGGCCCATGGGAGGACAAGTCGTGTGGTGGAGCGGACTTTTGGGCTTCTCAAGTCTCGATTTCGGTGCCTGGACAGGACCGGAGGTGCACTGATGTACTCTCCCCAAAAGGTGTGTCAGATCGTGGTAGCATGCTGCATGCTCCACAACCTTGCCCTGCGCACAGAGATCCCGCTGATCCTGGATGATGATGAGCAGCAGATGCCCCCGCCTGCAAACCCACACATGTCCAGTGACGTGGATAGTAGAGAGGAGGAAGGTGTCGACCTGCGTCAACAGCTCATCAACCCCTCCTTCCCTTGAAGGTAAGTGACATTGTACAACGGTGCAATTGTATGCTGTTTTTGTAGTTATAGGAAATGCCTAAGGGAGCTATGTGACAGCTGCCTGTTGTTGGCTCTGTGCTGAGGGCTGATGTTTCTGGGACAGGGTAGTTATGCACAGCTACATGATGTCTATGTTGATATCGTTGCTCATTGTAATGTGTGCAGGTTTGAGTATCTTGATGACAAGTGTTGTGTAATGGGTGTGATGCCATCAACTGACAAGTGAATGTTGTTCTCTTGTGTTTTCCTAGGTCCCTTAAGCCTCTCAATGCCTCGCAACAATCAGTGCACCTGGTACATTGTAATCTGAGTCAAGATTGTACATCCTGTGATAAACATGGAGCTGACACGAAAAAATAGGTGTGCAAAGAGTGTTTATTTACAATAAGTACATGTGACAGGGAAGTGATTATTTGCAAATAGGTGGTAAGTGAATCAATGAGTTGTCAGTGATGGTAGACGAGACAATAGAGTAGTCACCACATTGATGTGGTGACACAGTCCAACAGACGCCTGCCATCAACATGGCAGTGTGGGTAAGGATAGTCAACAAAGTCAATGGGAAGGTGAAGAGAGGTGCCATCATGGCTGGCTCTTTGACTGGCGCTTGGCTGGTGATTTGCCACGTGATCCTCCCTTGTTTTTTCTCAGATGGCCCCTTGAGCGTTTGGCAGTGGGGTCCTCTGCTGCGGGATCAGAGGTGTCTGAGGACACATCCTGTTCCAGCTCACACGTCTCTGTGACCGCAGGTGAGGAGGTGGGACTGTCATCCTGCGGGCCACTGGAGGGAGGTTGAGCTGTCCTTTGGGCCCCTCAGGACACCCACAAGCTGGCCCAAGAGGTCCACGATTTGGCCCATGCACGTGTCTATGGACCTCAGCAGCAGGCGGAGCTCACGCGATTCTTCCAGAGCCTGGCCCATGTGTCCCTGGGCTTGTTCGTATGCCCCAAGGACTCTGGGGATGTTGGCCAGGGCTTCGGTCCCATTGTCCTGTTGATTTTGTCACCCAGTTGCCCTCCCACCTGCCCTGCTGTCCTGGACCTGTGGTATCACCACTCGACGCACCCGCTGACTCTCCCTGCCCTCCTCAGTTTGTGAGGTGGTGTGGGTATCCTCTGAGGCAGGGACAGTGTTGCAGGCAGCACTGGTGGTGGTGGTGGTGGAGGCCGCACAGGTCGTTACAGCAGTGGTCAGCGCAGTTGTTGTTGCTGAGGTGGTGGTGGTGAGGACAGTGGGGGCCTGGGACCTGCTGCGCCCTGGCAGGCCAGATGGGCCAGCTTCTGTGTCCGCATCCGAGGAATTTAGGGAGTCTGCATCCAGGCGTCCATGTTCTGGGGGGGGGGAGACTGGCTCTGCAGGTTGGTGTTGTCATCTGCAGCAGTCAATTCTTGGTCACCTGTAGGACAGAGATGAAATGGTCATTGAAGTGCACCCCACAACCCTGGGAATGTTGCTAGCTACCTTTGGGGTGATTCAGAGGGAGTGAATGTTAGATCTGTGAGACATGTGTTGGGGAGTATGTGGTGCACATGGATGCATTTGTGTCAGGTATGGCAAACGTTGTGCCTGCCTAGACTACAAATCCCAGATTGCCCTATGATGCGGGGGCGGAGCCACGTCCTTAAATAGGACGTAACATGCACGGTAGGGCGTGCGTAATTCTGAATGCGAACCTGTCGCATCATTCACCCGGGACTGAAGAGGAGAAGCAGACGCGAGGTTGCGTCTGATTATTTTGGACCCGAATTTCTCCTCGGCAGCGTGAAAGGCTGCAAGCACGGTGGGCGTTTCTGCCCGCGTTTCGAGGACGGAGAGAGAGCCGTTACGAGACTCGGCGGTTCCTAGAACACGGTATTAGGAGGGACTGCTGTTCCTTACGAGGCCCAGCTGAGGGGAAGAAACATTCTGTGAAACCCCAGCGCTCTAAGGTAAGAGCGGGATATTGGTGACTACAAATATCGGATCTGAAACTCGCCTTAGGCTCTCAGGCCTGATACTCTCCAGGGAATTAAAAGTTGCTACAATTGTTCTGTTGGATTTGCTCCATAGACGGAGCTTGGTTTGCAGGCATTTTCTATTATAATTTTTTGACGAGGAAATTGGGGACAGGAACAGATAAATGCCCCCCGTGACTTTAAACAAAAGGTTGCTCTACTAAGGTGTTCTCGAACTCAGACTATTTGCTTTATTCAAGTCGCCTCATTTTTACTACAACCTGCGGAATTTGCGTAGTCGCGCTACGCAAAGCTCCGCGAAACGGTAAAAAATCTCCGCGAGCACGCAAAAGTTCTGCGAACACGCGGAATTGCTTGTTCCGCCCGTTCGCGATGCTTTTTCCTGTTCGCGAACGCTGTTTGCGTACTCAGGAGAAATATCTCGCGAACACGCATTTTGAAACGCGAACAAGCAAAAACTCCGCGGCCGCGGATCGCGGAATTTTTGGCAATTCCACGTTCTCCGCGGAACGCGAAATTACCCAAATTCCGCAAATTCCGCGAGCGGAACTGAATTTACCGCCCAGGCCTAATCGTACCTGGTATGCATGAATACCGCTTGTCCGGTGATATGGAGAAGGTGTCTGCTATTAGACTTGTCAGGTAATTAGAAACCTAGCGAGACTATATGAGAGTAGTGTTGCATGCCCTTGTTTCTCATAGTGCTGTTCTTTGTTTTACAGATTCTACTCCCTGCTGTTCCCTTCCTACCCTTCCCTCACTTGATCGCCCTAAACCTCTGTGCAGTCATTGTAGGAGTTGGGGATGTCAAGGGGTGGAACCCATATTGCATCACACGAATCCTGAGGAGTACTCGTCTTTGGACAGGATTGTTACAATTTGGGCCTAGGATGTATAGTTTTGTGGTTGTGCAAGACAGTACATAGCAGTGTGATGGTGGAGATTTGTTGTTACTTACCAGCCTCCACTCCCCCGGGTATTCCTGTGAGACTCTCTGGATGCAGTATGGCAAGCACCTTCTCCTCCCATGCGGGGAATGTTCTTGGTGGAATGGGAGGGCCACCGCCAGTCCTCTGAGTCAGCTCACGGTTCTTGTTGTTCCTCTCTTTCACCTTTTTCTTGAGGTCATGCCACCGCTTCACGATCTCATTCTTGTTGTGTGGGATAGTCCCTACTGCATTGACCTTGCGGACTATCCTTTCCCACATTAGTGTTTTGGTGGCTAATGGTGTCTGTTGGACCATGCTTCCAAACAATTGTTGTTCTACTCTGATTACCTCATCTACCATGACAGACAACTCATTGTCAGTGAATTTGGGCATTTTCTTCTGTGCCATGGTGTGTGGTGTGCAAAGGGGTTGAAAGTGCAGGTGTGAGAGTGGTGGTGGTGATGTACATGTGTGTGTGTGTTTGTGCTGGTGAGTTTTGTGGTGGTTTGCCTCTCCTTTGTGCTGTAGGCTTGGTTCCTTCAGTGGTGGTGTATTGCAAAGGATTGTGATCAGTGAAGGGGCTGGTTTTATACTCAGCTATGTGGGTGTGTCAAAATGGTGTATTGATGTCAGGTTGACCTGGGATTCATGGTTTTTTAACTTGCCATGGGTATGTGTCATTGGGGTGTATTAGTTTTTTTTTGGGGCTGAGCCAAGTTGCTGGGTACACTTGGTGGGCATGTTGTGTGTTTCTTTTGGTTGGCCGCTATGATTTTTCCGGAGTGGCCGCGGCAGTGGGTATACTACCGCCCTTCCGCCGGCTCTCCCATTCATCACTGGTTGCGATCACAGCGGTCGGAAACAGCGGATCGTTCCGCTGTCATCTCAATGGTATCCTAATTCCACGTGCGGTCAATCCGCTGGCCGTGCGGCGGTTTGGGCTTTTTCCGCCGCGAATCCGACGACCGCGGATGGATTTTCACATGCTCTGCACGCTACCGGCGGCCTTTCCTGGCATCGTTCTGCTGCGGTCGGATTTTTCTGGTGGTTGATCCTAATCGGACCGCCGGTTTTCCCGCAGTACATGTGGATGGTTGATTCCCGCTACCATGGCGGTCCGGGTGCTTTTCCGCCCGCCATCGTAATCAGCCCCTAAGAGAGATAAACTATTCTCCCCCCTCTGGGGTCCCCATGACCTTGCGTAATGTCTGGCAAAAATTGCGGTTGGCTGCTGAAACACCCTCTGGTTCCTTCTCTTCCTTTTCCTCCTCACAATGGTTATCAGTCATGTAATTAGCGTTAACCTTGGTTATTCCCCCCTGTACTGAATCACTTTGAGCTGAAATAGCAAGTCCCGTGATTACAGTGTCCACTGAAGGGAGATCGGTACTGCCAGCTGTTAGTTGAGAGAGGGTCTTGCCAGCCATATCCTCCTTCTTTCCTTCAGCCTTCCCACGGCCAGAAAAAATCCTGGAAATCACTCGTTGCTTGGAGGTTTCTGCCTCCTTGCTGGGACGTTGATCTTTGGGCTTCTGTTTCCCCGCCTCCACCTCCTTACGTCCTGCCACGGGAGTAGCGTCTCCTGACTTCCTCCCGACCGGCGTCTTCCGGACAGTGAGGGGGCCATGTGGATTCCCGGCAGCTCCAGCAGCACCGCTCTCGGGACGGTCCCTAGGGTGTTTGAGTTGCTTTGGCGGCATAATGCTATGCCCGGGCTGGCATCCGTCATTGCACCAACCGAAAACAGCTTTCCACACAGCACAGAGTATCAGGTACGTTAGTTGGCCAATGTTCGTTTGTATTCTCCCCGACTTCAGTCTCCGGATGTCTGATCTATTCCAGAGGATCATCGGTAGTATTTTTAAAGTAGACTCCTCATGTCAGCAATGCCTTGGAGCGGCAGTTGGGTGGCTCCTGCAACAACTACAGAGCCGCCATCTTGCCTACCCGAAATCTACCCCTTTCTGACCAGAGATGTTCTCTCTTCTATTGATCTGACTCTTCTGTTTTACGGCCACCTGTCACAGGCAGGTTACTGCTAATCAAAGATTTGTTTAGACAAAGACCTGTCAACAAGTCAGTGCTTAATGTCTGAACAAATGCATTATAAAAGAAGAAATATCTGATATTATTATTAGTGCAAAATTAGGCAAAGTTCTTAGCCTTGATGGAATACCTATCAAACTATGGAATAAATTAGCTGAGCAGTTAACTAATACTCTTCTGAGAGTTTGTAATGAAGTTATGAAGCCCCAACCCATATGGTCATGACAAGATATGGCTTTTGTGGTGCTTCATTAAACTTTGCAAATATTCAAATTCATGTATAACATATAGGGCAAAGTTGCTTCTAAATTCTGATAGTACATTTATTTTAAACAAGTTTTCAAAAGGTCTTGCCTATGTTGATAGACAATGATCAGCTGGGCTGTCTAGCAGATATATCTGGCAACAAATATCACAAATTCTTTAGCATGTATAAATTATTCCTAAATGCATACCCTTCTATTATTTGCTATTCTTGTATATGCAGAAAAGGTCTTTGAATAAGTTAAGTGTTAACATAATTTGCAACATCAAGTCTTTCTATAGAAATGCTTGAGCCACTGTCAGACCATTATGCCCCTTGTATTTATTTATTAAACATGGGGTGGCCTACATTCATGAAACTTCTGCAATCGCAGTCTTTTTTGGGCTTTGTTACTATAAATATTAAATGAATAGTAGTTGCCAGGTCTGGTTAAGAATGTTGAGGTGAATATACCACACAATCTAGATCATTCCTAAATGATTAAACCATTTTTTTTATTGGAGCTCTTTATACCTAATTAGCGAAGGGGCTAAGATTAAAATGTTTTGGACCAAAACCAGAAATTCCCACCTCCCTAAACAGCAGAATAAACTCAGTTAAGATGTAAAGCTACCTTTTTGATCCAGTATCTGCTTTTGAATGTCCTTAAGCCTAAATCTAGAATTAAGTCCTTTATTTATAAGATGTAACATCATAAATACCAAAGGTAAAGTAGAATGGTGGGTGGAGTATCGTGCCCATCTTGACTTCCTGCACTGGAAGTGGGCAGTTAGGTTACTTACCACACAGTTTTGTTAACTTCTCATAGACTCAATTGCATGAACTTTAGATTCCTGAAAACATGGACAACTACAATACTATCATACTAAACTCAATATTGCCATGTTAAAAATAAGGCATAATGTTCCTAGAAAAGGCTATGGTTTGATAGGATATTCAGCAGCATCTTCCACATCCTCAAATTACCACTCATTCTACAATATGGAAAAACCCTAACTTTAATTATTGAAGAAATGAAAGAATGTGCTGTATTCCAAAACACCCACCCCTATAGACTCATACCATGATTCTGAAAATACTGATCAAATAACTACATAGTTAATTACATTATTGGTAGTTACTATTAAAAGGAAGAGTGAGGAACTGACTCTAATGTGGACAACAACAAAAAATTGTATGAACAAAGTGACTGAGTAAGGCATTAATGTAGCTAACTTCACATCCATGAACCATTGTCCCAAATGTTAGTTTACGGGCATGGTATTACACTCAAATGACCCAAAAGAGCATCAAAAACTATATACCTGCCCAATATGCTACCACCCTAAGGCTATGGTTGAGACCTGCCCATTTTTCTGGAAATTGATCACTGCTTCCAAATATTTGCAGTGGGGCTGCCTGCGAACTCAGTTTGATTCTACTTTCACATGGTCAGGATATTAGAAACATGCTTGGGGTGGAGAGGTTAATGATATCCAGTCCCCTGGGCAAATGCCGCTTTATTAGCCAAGCAGAAAAATATGTAATAGAGCATGCACTCCTTCCCTTTATATTACTCCAAGCTCCAAAGACTTATATGTAGATGCGTGCGCACAGTGTCCGTGGATCGCCCCAACCACAGTCAATACGAATGTATTAAAGGAAGAGCACTCCTCTCGCGCTCCCACTGCCGCACTGCAAAAAGTGGGAATCAATCCCGCCAATATATTTCATTTGTCCAAGTACTCCAATGTAAACTCATTGTAAACATAACTTTTTAATTGACCAATGTTAAATCCATACGCTGTTATTCTTTCATCACAACGGAGACAGCATGATTGAATCTGCAATCTTTATTGACTTCTTCAAATACCATCTGTACGCCAATCCAGGCTTTATACACAGGTACGTACAATTCAATCACAATATGAAGTTAATGCGCTGTATCGATACCCAATGCATTTCGAGCCGTCTTGGCTCTTCGTCAGGGGTTACTAGGATAAATACAATAAACAGCTTAATCACATTTGTGCACGATGTATAAATGTTAAAGACAACGTCAATGTGCAACAAACTCATAAACACTTCCATATCCTCAATCTTAGTGAAACGCAATTCAAGTACTAATAATTACTACCCCATACACCTCCCTATTCCACCCAAGACTGTGATTACCCTCAATATGACGTAAACAAAAGTAACAATATACCACCCATTCAGCAAAAGACCCATTCCCCTACTCGTGAACCTCCACTATTCTACTACCCCTTCACTCTCCAACTCGACTCCCTCCATCTCCATGTCCCTCATTTTTACCTTTCAGAAATGGTCACCATCAACTCTCTGATCTCTCTTCCTGTTCTCCGTAAACACTCTGCTTCCTCCCTCATTTTAGTTGTTACTTCAAATCGTCAGTTGCGCTCACTCTCGTTCTTAAATATTTGCGCTGCCTATTGCCAAACTGACCCCACGTGACTGCTTTCCCCAGCTGCTACACGTTATTACCTCCGTAACTCTGTCAGGAAACTCCCACTCCCATAATACTCCTCTCTAACCCCTTCACTCTCCAACTCGACTCCCCTCCATCTCCATGTCCCTCATTTTTACCTTTCAGAAACGGTCACCATCAGCTCTCTGGTCTCTCTTCCTATTCTCCGTGAACACTCTACTTTCTCCCTCATTTTAGTTGTTGGTTCAAATCGTCAGTTGCGCTCACTCTCGTTCTTAAATATTCGCGCTGCCATTTGCCAAACTGACCCCACGTGACTGCTTTCCCCAGCTGCTACACGTTATTACCTCCATGACTCTATCAGGAAACTGCCACTCCCATAATACTCCTCTCTCTCCCACCCACTCGAAGTAACCCACCATCCTCAACCTCTAAATCTTTTGCGTGCATACGAGTAAAAACAAATACATACGTTATTTAGCTAACCAAACATCACCCTTTCCCACTAATTGTCTGAAAAAACCATTACAATACAGAATCTAAATTCATAAAATAAACTCAATCTTAAAACCGATAATGTGAAAAATAAGAAAAATTCTACATTTCCTAAAAAATACGTGCTCATGATTTATGACTAATTACGCTCCATATAAATAAACATAAATACAGAATAAGAATGCCAAACTCCCAGTTGTGACTATCATGTGAAGTAGCTTCAACTAATCATACTAAATGTCCAAAAATGTTTATAAGCATAACTCCATTTCTTCTGTCTCCGCGATGACGAATTCATTTAAAGTTTTGTTTTCCGATTTCAAAATGTTCGTTATACCAATAGGGTGCATCAGCTCCTTGAGGCGATAAATTGCAAAGCAGAAAAATATGTAATAGAGCATGCACTCCTTCCCTTTATATTACTCCAAGCTCCAAAGACTTATATGTAGATGCGTGCGCACAGTGTCCATGGATCGCCCCAACCACAGTCAATACGAATGTATTAAAGGAAGAGCACTCCTCTCGCGCTCCCACTGCCGCACTGCAAAAAGTGGGAATCAATCCCGCCAATATATTTCATTTGTCCAAGTACTCCAATGTAAACTCATTGTAAACATAACTTTTTAATTGACCAATGTTAAATCCATACGCTGTTATTCTTTCATCACAACGGAGACAGCATGATTGAATCTGCAATCTTTATTGACTTCTTCAAATACCATCTGTACGCCAATCCAGGCTTTATACACAGGTACGTACAATTCAATCACAATATGAAGTTAATGCGCTGTATCGATACCCAAAGCATTTCGAGCCGTCTTGGCTCTTCGTCAGGAGTTACTAGGATAAATACAATAAACAGCTTAATCACATTTGTGCACGATGTATAAATGTTAAAGACAACGTCAATGTGCAACAAACTCATAAACACTTCCATATCCTCAATCTTAGTGAAACGCAATTCAAGTACTAATAATTACTACCCCATACACCTCCCTATTCCACCCGAGACTGTGATTACCCTCAATATGACGTAAACAAAAGTAACAATATACCACCCATTCAGCAAAAGACCCATTCCCCTACTCGTGAACCTCCACTATTCTACTACCCCTTCACTCTCCAACTCGACTCCCCTCCATCTCCATGTCCCTCATTTTTACCTTTCAGAAATGGTCACCATCAACTCTCTGATCTCTCTTCCTGTTCTCCGTAAACACTCTGCTTCCTCCCTCATTTTAGTTGTTACTTCAAATCGTCAGTTGCGCTCACTCTCGTTCTTAAATATTTGCGCTGCCTATTGCCAAACTGACCCCACGTGACTGCTTTCCCCAGCTGCTACACGTTATTACCTCCGTAACTCTGTCAGGAAACTCCCACTCCCAAAGCATTTTCCGATCACTCATTGGTCTGACTGGACGTCCCATTGACAGTGCCACTATCTCAAAGACCTTGATGGAATTTTAATAAAGTACTACTTACAGACAACTCCTGGGTTATGCAGATGATGAACAGCTTAGAGGAGTTTTTGATACTCAATTTAGACTCAACCTCCAATTTATCAGTATAGGAAGCCTTAAAAGCATACTTTAGAAACCAGGTTATTTCTTTTCTGGCCGCCTAAAGGCAGGCAGAAAAACTGCAACAAGCTAAATTATGAAGTAGCTAAATTACAAAGTAGGTTGATGAAGACCCTAAATAAAAGTGAGCAGACAGACTTGGCTGAAGCTAAATATAAATTCCATCACCAAAGAAATAGTGAGTCACACCTCATATCTTCAAAAAGGATATGAGGAGAGCGAATTTATCGGTATATACCTAGCCTGGTTAACTAAACAAAGAGCCAATGAGATTTCTATTAAAACTATTCATGACCCTCTGACTAATGCGATCCGAACACAACCCTTCGATGTGGGTCAGACATTCTGAGATCATTACACTAGAATATATTCTAAATCTCACAATTGTTCTCCTGAGGTTATTGAAGAATGGTTAAGAGATATCAAGGTTCAAACATTGACTTTGGCGCAAGCCAAATTTATCATTACTTCAATAAGGCTGGCAGAAGTACATTTGTTCTTAAAGTCGCTGCCTAACGCAAAAGCCAGCGAGAAGGACGGTATACCCACAGCAGTATATAAGGTGTTTCCCCCACAATTAGTGCAATTGTTTTTTCACCACTTTAACCAGATTCTTCTTGGGTGTCCCATACCCAGTACCTTTACCAAATCAGTAGTGATTAGTTTTTTAAAGTAGGCAAGTCAGAAGCAAATCCTAATTTATACCATAAGTCTCTTCAACAGCGATTACAAGCTGTTTGCTAAGATCATTGTGAACAGGATATCATATGCAGCCCAGTCAGTTATCCATATGGACCAAAACAGATTTCTTCCTGGGAGGAATATCTCTTCAAACACAAACCTTCTGCTGCAAGCAATAGATTTTTCTTTCCAACTAGAGCACTAAGGCTGTCGCTATAATGCTTTATGTGGAAAAGGCCTTTGATTTAGTACAGTGGGAGGTTTTACATGCAATTCTCTATAGATTTGCATTTCCACCGAGCTTGTGCTTTAACTTGTGCCATCCGCCAAGATCAAGCTATGAGTCCGACTATTATGAACCGGCAAAGCTCAAATTACATCCGGATGATATGGTGCTATATTTAGCTGCAGATCAGGGGAACATTTAACATGCCTTTGACAAAATTGCCGAATTTGCAGCAATAGGTGGTTATAAAAATAACCAGACAAAATCAGAAGCCTTATTCTGTAAAATATTGTCACACGTTTTAGTTGAAGAGCCTATCACATTTATGCATGGGAACAATTGGAACTCAAAATACAATTCCAGAAGTACTCCTGGTAAACTGTAACTGTTGGAGTTTCTACAAGTCCTCCTGGAATCATATGTAAATACCAGCAGCAGGGGTTGAAAATTTATTCCAAATGCATGAGTAAATCTTCTGTAATAAATTTTAATTTTGGGGGAAATTAACTGGTAAATGGGTATTTCTTGTTTCTGCACATCTTTGAATTTGCTGTCTGAAAATGAAGGGATCAACAACAATTGGAAATGGAATTGTGAAGACCATGCCCCATGTGCACATAATTCCATTTTTGTTTTCATTTGCACTATTTGGGATCAAACACATTAATTCCTGTGATAGCTCCAGACAGAGAGAACGCTCCATGTCATTTTGCCATTGTTCGATAAATGATTTAACAGACCTGAGGTACCAACTTTCAAATACGTTTTGTGAATGTAGTTCTTCACAGATCCTGCATACCGTGTCAAATTTAGAAAGTTTACTATCTGGCAGAAACTATTCAACTTGAAATAGTGAAGGGTTGATATAGGGATATGGTCATAGACAAATTCAAAGAGTGCAAAGTAGAGTCTTATACAATTTCATGAAGTCAGTGCCTGCCCCCAACTGCTATTAGCCAAAATTTGGTATTCTCCAAAACATGAAAGAAATGATCAGTGCCCCAATAGTATCATGGATATTATTGATAATAGGTGTCATTGGGCCTGATTATGAGTTTGGCACAGCGGAGCCGGCACAACGCTGCCTCCGCTGCGCCAAACCCGTGCAAGTACGCCCAAGGACCAACAACCGTATTACGAGTTGGAAATGCACAGCTCGTAATCTGGTCGGCGGTTCTTTGCTATTCCCATGGCGTTGCCTGGAAAACAGGCACCGCAATGGGAACAGCAAAAAGGTTCCAGTACGGCTTGGACGTGGACATCCATGCCATGCTGGAACTTTGTAGGGGTACAGACAGGGGGGGCACATGTTGTGCCCCCTGAATGTATCCCCATGGTGGGGGGCCATTGGAGCCCTGTAGGGCCCTCTTTGTTCCTGCACCGCCAGTCATTTTATGGAGGGGCTCCGCAATGAAAAGGCTGGCGCTCCAGGAACTCGTAATATGCTGAGCGGGACTGCGCCAGTTCCTGCTCAGCATATTGCATTGTGGTGCTCCTGCGCCACCGCCAGGCAAAGACTGTTCCCTGGCGCAGCCGATGGTCCACTGCTGCAACGACTTTAGAAGTCGTAATACGGCGGATGGTGGACCGCCACTGCTGCGCCAATGCGGGTCTGGCCGTCGGAAGACCACCAGACTCGTAATCAGCCCCATTGTTCTGTCCATTGTTTGCCGTTTCCACATCTGCAAAAATGTCATATTAACTCAGCCTTTTGAGGGATTTCTATTCCTAGACGTGCGCAAGAGATTTCACTTTGGTTACATTTCGGACATAACCCTGAGGTAAATAACATGACATGAACATACACAGACACATCCACTTACGTGCATGCACACACTCCACTCTAAGGCAATTGCAAACACTCCTGTCTTAAAATGTAAAGCGTGCCCTTTCAACGTTGTGATGCATTTTTAAATGCTATCCATCAACAACCGAGAAGGTCATAAGTCAAAACTCTTAGCAAAGGCGGTTACACAGATGGTTGGTGTCAATTGTTTCTGACAATATTGTATTTGCTAAGACAGTGTGTCAGAAACACACTTTAAAATATGACAACTTAATGTGCTAATTATATGCTTCTTACCTATGGTCTTTTTGCAGCATGAACAATTTAACAGAAATGTTTAGAAAAAGATCTTTCGACAAGAATGCAACTTCATTTCCGTTAAGATTAACCGTGACAGATTATTCCAGTGCACAAGAGCAATATGTTGATAGATAGTCGACTTACTATTTAACATTAACAAAGTTAACTTTGTTCTCTGTTTCCAGAGTAGTATCTTGTGCTGTATAAAGTTACACTGGAATTAATGTTTGGGTTTTCTGTTAATTTTCATTGCACGCACAAAAGTACATTTGTAACAAATGTGATGCAACTTGAAAACGTGTATGCAGCACTGGCCCTCAAAGAAGTATGTGTCACTGTCATAATCAGGAGTGCAAGTCTGCGAGGGGGGCGTGGTTTGCGCCCAAAGAAGATGGCAGCTGGTCCGTAACTCTCCCGGGACGACGGAGACGGCGGAGGCCCTGACGCGGTAATTACTGCACATACAGACGCGGAAATGTAGGACTGAGCGTCGGAAGCTCTAAGGCACCGAGGGAACTGCTTCTTTCATCTTCTGGTGACCTGCAGGCAATTTTTTTTTATTTTTCGCGCTGCGGTTCGGCCCTCTAGTTTAGCGGCTGCAATTTTGTGTTTTCCCAGCTGACGAAAATCACTTCAACGCGCCGGCTAAAGTGTCATACACCCCTCCGCTTCTTCATAACATGGGGTTGCTTTGCAGTACTGACGTTTTCTTTTTCTGACACAACAGTGTTTTGCCTGGTAACCTTCAGAATACGTTTTTCCTGCGTGTAGTAATTTGCAAGTAACGCAGACTGTACGTGCGTCACGTCTTCGCTTGCTTCACTTTGAGGGATAAAGACTGCCTTGTGCAGTGTATGCCAAATTTCCTCAAGATGTCTCAGCGGAGCTTGTAACCTTATGATTCATTTCCTTGCTGTTTTTGTGTCACATCCAGGCTTGTAAGTCTTTACACCAATTGAGGACTGTTTGTAATGGTGTGAGCATTACTTAATTTCCCTTGGCACATTTGAAACTCTGTATTTCTCTGCGTATATATCTATAAATATTGTGCTGAGGGGCTATTTGTTGGTATATTAAAAATAGACAATTCATCATTGCTGGCCTTCTAAATACAATTCTGTTCCAGTACATGGGAAGATCAACCAAGGACTCCTCTCAGCCAAAGTCCTCAACGCGCAGATTCTTAATTCGCACCAACTCTCATTTTAGTTGTCTCTCCATGGATGACTCAACGAACACCTCGCCCAAGGGCGCCTTGACATCTGCTACCACTATATCCTCTGGTGTTAACAAAGCGCTGAGTAAATGGTTGAAGAAGGATCCTCCTTCTCCCCCTAAACAACCTTCCTCAGTCTCGATGGACTTATTGTTGGAAGAAATCCGGGCCCTGCGTCCCTTTGTTGAAGAAACTAACTCTAAGCTACAACTCCTCACTGATAGATGGTCAAGCTTGGAAGAAAGAGTCACCACAATGGAACAGAATATTGACTCTCTAAACTCCTCCACTACCAAAATGGAATCCTTACACTCTCAAGTGTCAGCGCTGCACAAGCAAATTGAAAATTTGGAGAACAGGAACAGAAGAAACAACCTCCGTATTTATGGACTGCCTGAAGGAGTGGAAGGTACAGACCCAATACAAAAAATATACTTTGCGACCGCCTTGAAGGCATTGTAAGGCATTGTAATTCAGGGTGCGGGACCCCCGACAGCTTGTCGGGCAGTCCCATCCCCGATACGATGGCAGTCAGACGTAAGTCCGGCCACCATCGTAATCAGCCCCATAGTCTTAAGAATTCCTCCTCCAGCAGTTGCAAACCAATTGACAATAGTAGATACTCCTCTGCCAAAACTTTCTAAAGTTCTAATGATTCAAATTCAGGATTAAAATCAGAAATATTCTTTGGGAATTCTAGAATTTTCTTACTCTTGTCAGGTATATATGAACACAATGTTGAGCTTTCAGTATCTTGTAGACTACGCCATTTCTGTGATTAAAATGTGTAATGCTAAATGATTTTGTAAAACTGTTGATCTAATAGCCACTAATTCTGTATTTACCACTGATAAACCTCCATAAGCACTGGTTGCCCATTTGTTCACAACTGTTGACAGCTTTCTAATTTTCATGTCATTGAAAACAACTCCTACTGTTGGTATTATTGCTACAAAAATATCTCCAACTAGTTGTGTTCCATCACCACTGCTACGTGTATGTCTGTGTGATGGTGTCGACGTTTGTCCGAATGTTGGAGGGCTAATGGGGTTTGCTGACTGTGGCTGTGCCACCTTTTGCTAAATAACATATTTGGATGTAACTTGATACCTTACGGGATGTCTCTTACTTGGTGTAGATATCCAGCAATTTTCCGCAAGAATCACTTTCTTTAAAATTACTTTGACCTTTGCCCTAAGGGGTGTTGGATCTTCATTGAAGCATCCTGTCCTGATGATGGTCTCATAGATTCATCTTGGTCAAGATCAAAGCATCCATGCTCTAACCCATTTCCTTTTACTCTCTGTTAAGTTTGAAATCTGCAAGATTTTTGTTCCTATGCCTAAGACATTTTCCAAACTATGTACTCTTAGAAAGGGGTTTTGTACATTGATAACTAGAATACTCTAATTGTCTAGAAGTTCTTTTCTTTCTGTTATCAATGCTGTTGAAGTATCTTATTATGTTTGAACCCCTAATGAAACCACTTTTTATGATTAAAAAAATGTAAAGATATAAAAGATGCACCCGGTTGCATTGATTGATTTCTTAGCTTAAGGATCAAGATTATTTTGCTTTGAATTAGTTTCCTAATGTCTTGACCAGCCGTTTAAAAAATAAGCATGTGGATCTGCTGGACACAAATGCACATCTAATACAGAGTTACGGGGTGTAGTCATTAACAACAAATGGTATTTGTGGTGCTATCTTGGCACAAGCCCCCCAGTCATGCGGAAGGAACACTCCCCAGAGAAAACTCTTGGGATAAACCTGTACAACAAAAAGTACCGAAGCACACATTTAGTAGTCCGGGCAGTACTGCTAAATCAAGGCAAGTAGAAACTCTAAAGTAGAAAAAACAAGTGTAATCCGTAGTATTTTCTTCTTCTTTTATGCGTAGTTTTTATTCTTTGTGTACATCACACATCTTGATACACATAGCACAAAGATAGGCAGCCGACACGTGTTTCGTCCTTTGGACTTTTTCAAGGCTGCAAATAATATATACATATCGATAAACACATACAGAAAAGATATTGTATTATATTGTATATTATTTAAATATATAGATGACACAATGGTGAGTAGATACCATATTGAAGGTGAGACCAAGGCAACCTAGTTAACTCATAAGTTATGTAGAATGTTATGTTCATAGGTGCTCCTTGCACAACGTTCCCACTGTCGGGATTATTGTTCCTCAATTTATGACCCACATATATGCAGGTACCATGTGCTATGTATGTTTTACACATTGAGGGTAATGTTAAGCATGGTATGTACCTCGTGGCCAAACATAATTATTTTTGGTACACATTCTTGATTGGACAAATATATTCTTTGTAGGCATCTTTACCTGACACTTAGGGGACGATTATGATTATGGTGGGACTTCCACCGACAGCTCATCGGTGGTGGTCCCACCGCCATCGGAACTATGATATCCGCCCACCATATTCCCGTGGCAGGCGGCTAGGTGGCAGTCAGAAAGACCGCCACCATGCATCCGACCGGTTCCTTGAGCCCGCCAGTCCATCGCAGGGGAATGATATCCCTACAACGGTGGGGGTGCCTACCAGGCACTGCCGTAGGGATTATGATATGATACGAAAGGTTAACCTGCCATGAAAAGGCAGGCATGGTGCCTGCCACATCATGCAGGGATGAGCCAGATGTCCCCATTTTGCATTGCAGCAGGTGCTGCAGCCAGCAGCACTGCCGCAATGCAAAAGCTGGGCATTGCGACTGCTGTGGTGGCAGTCGCATCCTAATGCCTCTGTCAGAACTGCCGACAGCCTGTCCAGCGGTCCCGTTTTCCGATAGGGTGGTGGGTGGACATAAGTCCGCCCACCATCCTACTCAAGCCTACATGAGTTTACTGCGTTGCCCATTTTTGTGTAATTCCTTTTAGAAAGTTGGCATTCTTTTACTTTAGCCATTTGGTGCCTTCTTCCTGTCTATGGAATACACGTCTGAGGTGGGTGACAGCTGGTGTCCTGCATTCCCTCTAGCTAGCCACACACAAAGGAAGGGTAGGTGTGACTGAGTGGCCATCTGCATGCTGATAGTTCATCCTGAGCAGGATGTCAGGAAGGAGCTGACACACCTGAAAGTGCTGTGTCCTGTCCCCACACAAAGGGATGGATGATGGAACCACAAATGCCACTACCACGCATGACTTTACAAAGCAGTCTAAACCACAAATATGTCTGAACTATGCACGTATTTACCACGCATACCACTACCACGCTTGCCCATAGACTTAAATGGAAACTGCCCTTACCACATATACCGCTACCGCACATGCCTTTACCAAGCATACCAGTACAACACAATTTTGATATATGTATAAAAAAAAATATAGACGCAGAAATATTTTTTTTCCTTTGAAAAATAAACCTACATATTTTCTACTATTTAATAAACAGTCATTTTCCTGTTTTAAAATAATTTAATTGAAAATATTTTGTAACACGAAAGAAAAAATATATAACGTAGATATATTTATTAGAAAAAATCCTGTTACAAATGTAGACCTTCCTTAGTTTCTATATTTCTAAAGCTACCTCAGCAAAACTAAAATGGCTGTCATACCAAGGGCCCGATTCCGATCTCGTTCGGAAAGCATACCGACCTAATCTGTTCTGGAATGCTTTCTGTACGACTTGGATTGGGGGAGTCTGACCGAGCGAGTACGATGCATCCGGATGCATCCGGATACGATTTGGTCGGACTCCCATTGACTACAATGGGAGCCTGTGTTCCGAGCGAGAACACAGGCTCCCATTGAAGAAAGGGGTGGCTGTGGAAAATCGTGCACCCTGTGACAGGCCCCAAAGGGTGCCTGCCACATTGTGCATGGATGGAAAAGGGGGTCCCTCGGGTATCCCCACAGGCCGATTCGGAGGGCCCCGGGTGAAGGGGGGCCTGCTACAGGCCCCCAAACACTGATTCTGGCAGCCTTTTCTTTCCTGGCAAACCGAATAGGAAAGGCTGTCCGAATCGGTCATCATAATCACTCATTCGGAAACCAAGTCCATAGAGCTGTACAAATCGGCCCCAGAAAAGCTAGACCTCTCCGAATGCCTTTCGGAACCGATTCAGTCAGCCCTAATGGTTTCCAGGCATCGTACTTGGTTGTTCGGAACTGGGAACGAGTTGGTTGGAAACAAGGGCTCCGGATTGGTTTCTGCAAACCCAAATCCGATTCGCAGCCCTTCTGACCAATACCGTAATCGGCCCCCAAGTGACAACCATTTCAAATAAATACATGTTCAGTCATAATATAAAACACGTTAAAATATACTTTCCAGAGCATATTTTTGTTTGAGACGTGGTTTTCCCTTTTAAACAAGTATAAAATAAGCCGTCAACCATTTTCTGACCAGTGGTACACTGACACTGCTCGTGACCACACATCTGTTCAACTCTGTGAGACCTGTGACAGTTAGCTGTGGGGACAGTGCCAGACAAAGTAAGTACAACGTTTACACAAAACAGATCCACAATATAAGCAAATTGTTCTGAAAGTTAAATATTAATATATTTTTTCATTAATTTCACAGATTTTAACATCTCATCCCGAAAAATTATTCATATTGAACTCAAATCAATCACAGTAATGTGAGAAATTTTCAACTAGATTTTCCTTGTGACTAATTTAAAAATGTACCTTAAATTTGAAAAATTTCTTTCAGTTTCTTTTTAATTTAGTAGTCTACCTCCAGTGAGATTGTCCTTCAGGGCAGGTGCTGCACACTGACGGGGACAAAATTATTATTCTAACTCTGCTGGGGGCGTCCCTCAGGGCAGGTGCTAGACAGTGACTGGGGGCACATTTAATAATCTAACTCAGCTGTGGGTGTCCCTCAGGGTAGCTGCTGGACAGTGTCTGGGGGCAAAATTATTAATCTAACTCCACTGGAGGCATGCCTCAGGGCAGGTGCTGAACAGTCACTGGGGGCTAAATTATTAATCTAACTCCGCTGGGGGAGTCCCTCAGGGCAGGTGCTGGACAGTGACTGAGGCCAAAATTAAGTTAGGAAATACATAAACAGATTATTTTTCTCTTTTGCTGCAGTGCCAAACAATATACTGCAAGTCGTGTGAGAACTTCAAAAGGATTCAACTTTCAACCCCACACCAACAGGAGGCATTACACACATATTTAAGTAAACCAACCTTTAAAATGAAGTCATCCACAAACCAAAACATAACAATGATAAAACATACAAAGCTAATAACATGAAAAATCTTCTTCTCTCCACAACTAGAAATCCAACACCGTTCTACGGTGGAAAATACAAAGACAACCTAGATTTTGAACATCACAGACTATCTAAAAAAAAACAAGACACACTATGCAGGTAAACAAGTCCCATCTTTCCATTTCTCAAACTCTAACAAACAATTTTTTTTAAATTGTGCTGTACAAATTATGATGAAATATAGTGGATACATTTATTGAAGGATAGATTGACTGAGCCTAGTAGTAATTGGAGGTGTGTGCAATATGTTTCTTCCCATTGCACAGGCAGAGCGGTTAATCTTGAAGATTGTGTGAAAAGCACATCTGAGCATAACCACTCTGCCTCTGCAATGGAGATAGAAGTTAGAGAGAATGAACCCTGTGGCACAGTCTTGAGGGAGGTATCCCAAAACATTCCCATACATGTTGCTCGTAGTATGCTGTCAAGACCACTTACTAGTACCAGTACTTACACAGGGGCAGATGCTTAATTTCCAAAATCTCCCTCGCGACTACAAGCACAGGCCTAGTTTTTATAACCTGTTTCCTGCAACCACCAGGGGGAAAGGGGAATGGAACAAGAAAGAGAGACTGCCTCCAGGTCCAGTAATTCTGTCAGAATCTTCCCTCAACAATTGGAACGGTCTTTTACTCTGCACTATGACAACCACTCGCATCTAGAGAAAATGCTGTGACAAAACCTGTAGTTTGGGAGACAAGATTATTAGGGTTAGAACATCCTGCCTATCTTCCAGTTTTCTTGCTCATGTTCTTTCACATCATACTCTTCTCTATCTGAACACTGGACAGGCTTGCCCCTCTCTGTAGTATAACAACACCAAGTAGAAAGTCTTTGAAAATTCCCTCTATGCTGCCTTAGAACTAGGGAGAAGAAGTAGGGAATCTTCGCTAGAATAATATTTTAACCAAGAGAAGAATTCTGTTAGTTGTTCTGAAATTTCAAATGATGTCTGTAATCAATGTCTTTAAATCTCAAAGTCTTACTGTCCTTTAACAGGCGATGTCGAGTCGATATCTTGAATCACCAATAATTTGTCTTCTTTCTCCAAAAGATAACCGGAGACACTAATCTCCAGTAACAGAAAATTCTTGGTGTGCACACTGTTCCTCACGAGGGGGAGCCTAAAAATATAGTTCTTCAAATTCTGAGCAAGCACCAAGGATCACAATAAATTCTCCTCAGAGCAGGCGTGAATCGGAAACGCTGTTCTCCCCACTGAAGTTCAGTTGAAGTGCGAAGCTTCTAAAGCTTGTGCGCTTCAAATGCGCTGTCAGGCTGGAAGGATCAAAACAACTAGAACGCTGACCTCAGGCTGCATGGCGGCCGCCATGTTGGGTGAGGGTTGGTCTTTCTGATACCATATAGTGCAAGAGTCTTTGCAACAGAAGCCAAGCATGTGGGCGGCGCTTTAGCTAACGTGGATACAGGGCAATATTGCGTCTTTTCAGAACAAGTAGTTTTACCCACGTGCAGGCGATTGATTTTCTGGCATATGCCTGCAATACTCAGTCTTAGAAGGATGATACAGATGCAAGAAAAACAGGCAAGTAATCCCCAAAGTGTCACCCCACAGACCTTTTCTGATATTAACATTCCCCAAGAACTTAGAATTACTTTCACTAATGAAACTTTTCTACTGCATGATAACGAAAACCCTCAAAAAAGACTATACATTTTTCTACAACTCGTAACCCGGTAAGTTTTGAGAATAGTGATATTTGGATGATGGATGGTAGTTTTAAATCTACACCCCATCCATCTTCCTAAATATACACTATTCATGCCAAAATTAATAACACAATTGTGCCTTTGTTGTACAATTTACTCCCAGACAAACAATCCTCAACATATACTGAATTTTTGTCAGTGACAAAATGAAAAAAACCTTGAAAAAAAGCCCTAGAACAGTGATTATTGACTTTGAATTATCAATGGTTAATACCATTACTAAATTATATCCCACTACCCAAATTCAAGGATGTTTTTCTCACAATTCGAAAAGCATTCTTAGTTGAGGATATTGAGCTCTATTATGATGTCGGTTGGAAAGCCTCCGACCTGTGGTCGGAGGCTTTCCAACCGACATCAAAAGTTTTACTTCCGACCACCGTATTACAATGACGGCGGGCGAAAGTGAAATCGGCTGGTCATTACGGTTGGCTTCAGACAGACTCGAGGAGCCTACCGGCCAGTCAGAGCCAGCACGTAATCCCTTCAAGACGGCATTTCCGCAATGGGATTACCATGTCAGTTTCCCACAGGCTTTCCATGTCAGGCTTTCCGACATGGAAAGCCTGTCGGAAAGTGACTTTGCGGGCCCCTAGCAGGGCCCCCTTCTCCAGGCGACCTCCTGTTGGGGACCGAGGGGGCACCTATGGTGCACCCCTGTTAATCCCTGCACCATGTGACAGGCACTGTCAGGTGCCTGCCACACAGTGCAGGGATTAACAGAAACTCCCATTTCTCTATGGGAGCTTGTGCTTCGGCCAGTTTACGGTGGCAGCACAAGCTCCCATAGAGAAATGGGAGTATGCGACCGCACCATGTGCGGTCGCATTGTAATAGCGGTGTCGGGACTGCCGAACAGAGATCAGTCAGTTCTGAAGCTGCAGCGGCATGTCTGTCCGACATCGCAATGAGACCCTATATGTCTGACAGTAGGTTACGAATTATGCAAATGTCCTGCCTTATGCTTCATACCATATGAATGTGTAGACGAGTTCTACACATCAATTACTGAATCTGATTATTATACACAAAATGACGATAAATTCATACCCTTACTAAATTATTTTGAAGACACCTGGATTTCCATCTAATTAGGTTGAGTCACAGGAGGAAGCCAAGTTCCGAATTGACTGGTGTAACTGCTACGTGACTTGCTTAGAGGGTGGAGCGAAGACTTAGAATGCCATTGAGGGATGGAACAACTCCTTCAATAAATCGATTGACAAACATCATCCAAGCCTCTATCATTTTCTGGAAATATTGAAGAAGGAGCACATTTTCCAGGACATGAGAATTGCACAATATTTTACAGGTAGTCTGAATCCCTGAGCATCCAATAGAAGTCAGAAAGACTATTGGTAAAAATCAAATGGCTTTATTATGAGTCTGGCAGTCCACAGATTGTCAGACTCGCGGGGGAATGGAGGTGGAGGCCTCTGATTGCCCCATTATGACCAGGGCGGACCACTCTGGGACCACCGTGACCACCAGTGATCAGAGATCCCTGGTGGTGGCACGGTGGTCTTGATGCCACAATATGCTTGGTGGGGCCAGTGCGGCCCGCTAAGCATATTACAAGTTTCCTCACCAACACACTTTTTATGGCGGTGTGACCGCCATGAAATGTGTGATGGTGAGGAAACAAAGGTGGGCCTACAGAGCACCCTGGTGCCTCACACCATGTGGATGCACACAACATGTGCCTCGCTGTGTGCATTCACACCAGTTCCTGCACAGCATGGACTCATAATAAGGCCAAAAGACTTTTCTTTGATGGGTGCATCAGACTACCTGGAAAATATGGTCTTCATCTTACACTACTACAATCTACTAACACTCTTTCCCATTACTTTTTACCGAACTGTATTTGTTTTAATTGGGTAACTTACAAACATTATTTTCTTTTCCTTTTCTTTCTCCCTTTTTTTCTCTTTCTCCCCTATGCTTTGTCCCTTCTACTATATCCCTCTTTGTTTAATGAAACAGTTATCATTCCCCACTGGCCTATGGATGTAGGTGGCTGCTGTTGTTCTGTGTTCTAAAACAATAACAAATATTTATACCATAAGTCCTCTTGTCACCAAAAGTTGCACGTCTCCCAAATATCCAAAAGTGACTGCCACATCCAAATTCAAAGCCTCTACCGCAAAAAATTAATTTTACATTTTAAAAAACAAAGTTCATTGCCTTGAACAGAAAAAATATCCACTATTTCCAGAAACACTCTGCCAAGAATAGTGTTCTCCAATGCAAAATACGTTTCCTTCCACTTCTGTGAATTCATCAAAAATAGAAAAAAACAGGTGCTAAAAAAATTCCAAAAGTACTTGAAACTTGTCCTTTGATATCAGAAATCCACACCGAAATTCCCACTTCTTGAAGAAAATCCAGGCATCCTGTCTCCATGTGCTCCGGCCTGGTTCCACCACATGCGTAAAGATATTTCAAAGTGCAAAACGCCAAAAAGGTTTTAAAAAGTGCTGACTAATGATTTTTTTACCGTTTAAATCTTTTTTTACACTAAAAACAACCAACGCTATGCAGGCATACTACTACAACCTGTATGGGAATCAAATTTTGTGTTAAACATACAACCATAACATCAATCAGCACGCCTGCTATTATATGTAATGTAATGTAAAAAAGACTTGTATAGCGCATACTGTCACCCCACGGGTATCCTGTCGCTGAGACTTACCCTGTTATCAGTGTACATATAGATGACCTGCCCACACGTATTGATTAACTCGTATACCTTCCCCTTTCTATCCTTACAATAAATGTAGTCACCTATATAGATATAAATAGTAATTAAAGTTTGTCTTACCTGACCGCAGCTCTCCCTTCTGTCCAATCTGTCACATGACTCTCCACCAACTGGCGAAAAAGACGCACAGGAGCGAATGTCGTAGCTGACCGTAAAAAGGGAAAAAAGACAACTTTGCCTATTGAAATCAATAGAAAATCGTGGGAGTATTGTTTTAAATATTTTTTAACTTCTCTGTCTAATGTTATATATTTTGTTTTATTTAAAAAAAAAATCAAATATTGAATAAATCTTTACTAGATTTTTTTATACTATGAAAAAATGGTTTAATAAATTATTTTAATTAAAAACGAATGTTATTTTTAAAATTATTATATGGAAAATATTATTAATAAGATTTTTTATTATTATTATTATTATAATTTTTTTATTATTTAAAAATGTAACAAAAAGTATGACTTTCTAAATTATTTTATTTTTATTTTTTGATGTTTTTGTAAATGTCAAATTAAAGCTCAGGTATTAAAATGAATACCTGAGCATCAATACATGACCTCACCCAATACCTTGCATCCCGTCAATAAAATCATGTGTCTTAGATTTTTAACACATATACTTCAATTTTGATACATATAAAATATATTTTTTAAATTAATGCTAAGGTATTAAAATTAATTCCTGAGTAATAATACACTTCCCCACCCAAGACCCCTATATCCCTTTCATCCTGTCCCTAAAAACGTGTCTTAGACTTTTACCTAGTTATAATTATTTTTTTAAACATTCAACATATATTTTTCAAATTAATGCTCAGGTATTAAAAGCAATACCAGAGAATTAATACACTTTCACACTCTTTTTTTAAAATTTTTAATTTAAAATTGTATTTATTGCATGATTAATTAAAATCTTACAATTCAAAAAATCACAAATACACAATCATTAAAACATGTCTACACAAGCACAGTCATAAAAATACATTAAATAGACAAATTCAATTCATCGATTATAATTCAATTATTACAAATATTAAAATAGCAATTATTTACAGATATAAGTTCTTTACATTTGTGCAATATCTCATGTGCAAATGCTCTCTAACTACCAGCGACTTCCATTCCTGTTAGGCTTGAGTCATTGACTTCCAACTTCTCTTATACAAGGGTAAAAAATGTAGTAAAATTTGCAATCATTACTATATCCATAGGCTTAAAACACGCTAACATAGCTTGTCTGCATGATCGGATCCCTCTTTCATTAAAACAGATCTTTAAAAGCCTCTTTCTTTCAACCTTCAATGATGTACATATGCAAACCAAATGTATAATATTTTCTTCCCATTGGTTACATAATCTACAGGGGATTGGCTTAGTTGGTCTCAGCCAAGGCTTTGTGTGCATTAGCCCCGGCAGGTTGCCAAATCTTGCAGACATAAATAAGTTCTTTGTTTGTATAGTCCACGGAATTTCTAGATATGGTTGCACTTTGATGGTCGTATATTCGTTCACAATCATCCAGGCATGAGACCTTTTAATGAATAACTCTTTATCCTTTAAAAGTGATAATTGTTTTGTTAATCTATTTATTAATTTTTTAAAAGATAATGGTGTTATTGACATCTCCCAAATCTCGTGTGCAGACAATTCCTCCAGTGCTGTTTGAAGGTATGTATAAAATCGGGAAGTTTGATTCTGTTGCAATTCTTGCCAGAGTAGACAGCTCATTGGATTAAAATTATTGGTTTTAATTTGTTTCCATACCTTTACGTAGTGGCCCATCCTCACAACTTGCTGATTAAAAACCGAATTCCAGTCGGATCTGGGCCGGTGATGCATTAACCGGAAGTCGGAACAAGCTTTTAAACGTTTTTGTTATAGCATTGTTCAAAAGTGCAAAGTCCGTACCGCAAAGAGCTTCGCTTCCATAAGTGAGACTGGGCATTAGTTTCGCTTTATAACCTTTAATAATGGAGCATAAGTTGGACCACCCAAAGAGCTATGTAATGAACGAAAAGCCATAATCAAGCTGTTACTTCTTTTTATCAACTCTGTTTTATGCTGAGAAAATGAACTTTATATCCCTATATTTCTTCCATCCCATCCCTAAAATCATGTGTCTTAGAATTTCACCTACAAATAATTCAATTTTTATACATTTAAAAGATATTTTTAAAATTGATGCTTAGGTATTAAAATTGATACATCAGTATTAATAAACTTCCCCACACTATACCCATATACCCCTTGCATCCCGTCCCTAAAATCATGTGTCTTAGATTTTTAACTACATATAATTACTTTTTTAAACATTTAAAATACATTTTTGAAATTAATGCTCAGGCATTAAAAGTAATACCTGATTATTAATGTACTTTCCCAATCTATACCCCTTTATCCCTTGCATCCGTCCCTACAAGCATGTGTGTTAGATTATTCACTACATATAACTCAATTTTAAACATTTAAAATACATTTTTCAAATTAATGCTCAGGTATTAAATGGTATACCTGAGTATTAATGCACATTCCCACTCTAAACTCCTATATCCCTTTCATCCCGTCCCTAAAATCATGTGTCTTAGATTTTTAACTACATTTAATTACATTTTTATACATTTCAAATATATTTTTAATACAGTTAAAATACATACTTAAAATTAATGCTCAGGTTTAAAAATGAATACCTGATTACTAATACACTTCTCCACCCTATACCCCTATGTCCCTTGCATCCCATCCCTAAAACCATGTGTCTTAGGGGCACATTACGATACCCGGCGTAAATAATTCCGCCAGGCATGGAAGCGGCAAAAATCCGCCCGCACACACCGCCTGAACACCGACCACGCCATTACGATTACACAAACCGAATACCGCCATCGGCGGAAAAGCACACAAAATACCGCCCGCCAACGTCCGAGTCGGAGACAAACCGCCCGCCACGGACGGAAACACGCACGACAACACAAAACCGCCGCCCTCACGGCCGACACACCGCACGAGAAATTACGATCGCACCGACATGAGCGCGAAAACCACAAATATACCGCCCGCCAGCGCAAACAACGCCGATGAGAATCGACACGGCAGAAGCCATGGCGCCCACGTACCTGCACAGAAACCATCCGCACACAAAACCAATAGCACACAACATGGCCAACAAGTCCACACAGCAAGGCACGCACAAATACACAAGCACAGTACACATCCCGAAAACACCCCCGGACAAACAAAAAATACAAAGGCCAGAACCCCAGACACAACACACCTGAATACAACAGACCATGAGGACACACCCACATAGGTGAGTACAAAAGCAGCACTCCCACAGACCACAACCCCTTGCTACATTGCAAACCAGAGAGGAGAGGAGAGGACACAGTGACACAGCAAGGACAGCAGCACACCACAGAAACGCACACATCACAACCACCACCACCACCACCACCACCACCAAACACCACCACCACCACCTCCACCACCAAACACCGGCACCACAAACCCCTGCACATTACACAACACACACCGCACCAGCACCACAAACATCATGGCACCACAAAGAATGCCCAAGTTCACGCCCATGGAGCTGACGGTCATGGTCGACGAGATCATCAAGGTGTACCCACAAATCTATGGGAACATGGTCCAGCACACACCACTAGCCACCAGAAACAGAATGTGGAACCGGATCGTAGACCAGGTCAATGCAGTCGGGACCCTGCCCAGGAACAGAGTCGAGATCAACAAACGTTGGAATGACGTAAAGAGCCTGGTCAAGAAGAAGGAGGGCAAAAACAGAGAGCTGGCTGCCGTCACTGGCGGAGGGAATCCCGCGCTCTTAAGACCTTCAAAGCGTGGGAGGAGAAGGTGCGAGTCGTAATACATCCGGAGATCCTCGCCGGATTAGCAGGGGGAGTGGAGGCTGGTAAGTACAAACTAATGTATACCAGCACACCGCTATGTACTCACATGCACTACCACCATGCCACAGCTCCCAGGGACAAACACCCCCATGTCCAGCACACAATACACAACACATCACACACACATGCAACAGACACTACCACACACAGCCCAAACCGAACAACTGTAAGATGCGTGGGGACATGTGTACACTAAGCCAGCCACGTAACCACCAACAGGTCCCCAAATATGCCAGAAGCGCCACAACGAGCACCCACCACACCCATGTGTCCGCCACAGCTGCACTAACCGACAAGTAACAGGTAAGTGGCAGGAACACAAAGTGCAGTGGGTGGGACGGTGGACAGCCCAAGTACAACACACACCAGGCCCCAGTCCCACAGCACAGCAAGGAGGAGCATCCCCCACACCCCACAGCCACGTGTCAGCCACCGCAGTGCACAACGACAGCCGAAAGGCAGACATCACGGCCCACAGCAATCGGTGTCAGTGGGTATCCAGCCACCCCCACGACCCACAACACCCTCCCACCCCCACAGACCTGCAACATGGAGCACTCCCGCTTAGAGCCATGTGGCATCCAGTACAGTGCACGCACGAACAACTTGCAGGTGGGAAACTGGACAGGGCTGGATTACTGGAGGCATGAGGACCATAACACGACCAACACATGGGACATGTCACGTAGCAGACGAACACGCAGCACCGCCCACCGTCACGAACAAGTGAACAATGTGCACACGGACATGAACAACAGACTCACACCCCACATGACCCATCACAGACATAGCAACACCCAAGGAGCCACGCTCTGCATGCACAAGCCACACTGAATATAGTACCACACGGCAGCCACTGTGCAACTCATCACACACAACCGAAACACCATTGAAGTCCTGTCCATGTAGCCCCAACTGCCTGTCAACCACACACCCCACAACTACGCCTATGTAAGACAAACAACACTAGACGCAACAGAGCGGAACAACATAAATGCACACGAACACCACTGAACCCATCAAACACACAGACACACCATGCACAAACAACATACCATCCATCCCATCCGTCAGCCCCAGTCTCATGAAAGGCATGTCATCCGCACAGCTGCCACACATACAGCAGTCACGCTAAGATACATGCCCATGACCAACCATGTGCCAGAAGTCAATGAAGTGCACGACACACTGTGAGCAACAACACACAACATGGGCCACACCCCCCCGAGCACTGCAGTGATGCACATGGCACAGGGCAGCACGCACACCAAGGAGATGGGACAACTGCAATACGTTGGCTGGCACACAACCATCACTCACTCATAACGATGCGTCCAATGCCATGTCCAGTAATCACAACAGACAGCAAATATGCAGGCCATGTCAAGCATGCACACACCTCAAACCATGCACTGTCATGCTGCCACAACACATGTCACGTTCGGCACCCATGGCTCACAGCATGTACCCCAAAAGCATATTCCCTCCCAAATGCGAATCTGGGGCATGGCCCCCATGTTGCCATATGCGTTCCTAAGCGCTCCATTTGAACCCCAAAAGCATATTCCATCCCAAATGCGAATCTGGGGCATGGCCCCCATGTTGCCATATGCGTTCCTAAGCTGCTCCATTTGAACCCCAAAGCAAAGTACAAACCAGACCCAGGATGGGCCAGGAGCCCGCATACACCAGAGTCACAATAAGTAGGGGCACAGCAACACACCCATCGGCATGGCCAATCCGTCCCATGCCACATGTGCACAGCACACAGTCCCATTGCCAAGCACACACAACTACAGATGCTACAGCCACACACACGCCTCCGGGAAACCCATGTACGAGATTGCACGAACTGTCAATGTCAGACGACAAATACATACTTCGCCAGGTGCAACACAATAACAAATCTCATTCTCACCACAGGTGACGAACTGCTGGATGCTGGGGATGGAGCCAGCAGCCAGCACAGCCAGCCTACAAGCCCCCAACGAGGACACACGGATCTGGAGGATCTGTCCTCCTCTTCGGACACGGACAACCAAGCAGGCCCATCTGGTGTGGCAGGGCCCAGCCGCTCCCCAGGACCCTCCTACCCACCAACCCATCATCCAGGGCTGCTGAACATTCCCAGCCCCCTGCTGCCACTGTCGTTGCGGCCACACCCACGGTCATTGTGGCCACTACCACTGCCGCAACCGCCACCATCGCCGCACCGACCACCACCGCCGCAACCACCGCCACGTCTCCGCTGGCACCAGCCCCAGCGCAGGTGGTGGCCCGGACGACTGGATCCACCCTGGGAGCCACAGCGAGGACCGTGGTGAGCAATGTGGCTAGTGGGCAGGCTAGTGGCAGCAGGACTGGTAGGAGGAGCAGGGTCAGGGAAACGCCAGCCTCCCCTGGGAGCCATGCCCTGCCTCACATGGCCAGAGTCCTTGGGGCCTATGAAGAGGCCCAAGGACAATGGGTCCGGTCTGCCTCAGACACACGTGAGGTGCTGGGGGTGTTGAGGTCCATGGATGCCCGTATGGGCCAAATCGTGGACCTCATGGGACAGCTGGTGGTGGCGGTGAGGTCACAGCCAGGGACAGCAGCTCCCCTCCGCCACCACCTGCCGGGGCGCAGGGTGGAGCAGCAGTGTCCAGTTCCCCTGCGTCCACAGCCAGTGATCACACCTCAACCACCAGCATGTCGCAAGCAGGCACCCCCTCGCAAACGTGGAAGGGGCCGTCCGAAGAGGAAACAGATCTCCCGGGAGGACTTCGCACGCTCCAGCCGCAAGTGAGGCAGCCAGCCAGCCTTCCGCCAGCCTTCCTTGACCAGCCACTGCATTGACTTGGACTACGATCCCACTCCACACAGCCATCTGGATGGCATGTGTGTGTTGGACTATGGACATAGAACCAGTGGGTACACCCTGATCATCACGCAGCCATGACCGACAGCTCATTGTCACTGCACGCACCACTTTTGTCATCACCTTACACACAATCACATGTCACAGTTTGTAATAAATGCACCTTTTTCACTAACTGCTGTTTGTGCCCTGTGTTTTAATTGTACGGAATTCAACGGCCACCTTGGGCGGAAAGGCACCTGATGCGTGGCATGGCAATGGAACCGGAGGATCTGTAGGGACCTAGGGGTGGGAGACAGAACAGGAGCACATTCAATGAGTGTGTCACACACCCATCACACAGTACATGTCAACAACTACAAGCAATGTACACACATCGCACAGAGCAATAGGGCACAATGCCACAGCCACCAACAGTGGCATACTACCCTGGCCATGGAGCGTTGACACACAGCACGCAGTGAACAAACGGCCACCCTGACACAGCACACACACACCTGCACAGATACAGCCACATCAGCCGTCGTACATGGACACTCACCGTCAAGTGAAGTAGCGGGCGATGAGCTGCTGCCGCACATTACCAGCTTCCTCCTCTCCGCTGTCCTCCTCACTCGAGCTGTCCTGGTCTGCGGGCTGGGGCCCTGGCTGATCTCCGTCATCCACGATGAGGGGGATCTGCTTCCGAATGGCCAGATTGTGCAGCATGCAGCACGCCACCACTATCTGGCACACCTTCTGTGGGGAGTACGCCAACGCACTCCCGGTGCGGTCCAGGCACCTGAACCTGGACTTGAGGAGGCCAAAGGTACGCTCGACCACACGTCTGGTCCTCCCATGTGCCTCATTGTAGCGATCGTCTGCTGGGGTGCGAGGATTCCTCAATGGACTGAGCAGCCATGCCCCATTCGGATACGCAGAGTCACCTGGGTGTGAGGGACACAGAGAACCGTTGCAATTCCAACTGGACAGGGGACAGCATCGCACAACCAGCACGCTACACCACTCCACATACTCACCGACAATACAGGCACGATCCTGTTGCATATTGGACATCAGTCGTGGCAAGATGCTGTTGCGCATTATGTGTGCGTCATGGGCCGAGCCTGGGAACTTTGCACACACGTGGGTGATCACCATGTCCGCAAGGCACACCACTTGCACATTCAGGAGTGCGTGTGCTTCCTGTTGCGGTACAGGTGCTCAGTGGCCTGTGGTGGAACAAGGCCGACATGTGTGCAGTCAATGGCTCCAACGACGTGTGGGATTCTGCCAAGGGCATAGAATGCACCCTTCACTGCCGCCAATTCACGAGCCCTGGGGAAGCGGATGTACCTGTTCCGGCACAGCATCATGGCTGCCAGTACATCCCTCAGCACCTTGCTGAACATGGGCTGGGACATCCCTCCTCCAATGCCCACTGTGTGCTGGAATGACCCAGTGGCGAAGAAATGCATGGCGGCCATCACCTTAGCCGTGGGGTGACAGCAGTCGGATACACCCTGCGGGGACGGAGATGGGGTTCTAACATGGCACACAGTCGATGCAGGGTTGGCCTGTCCAGCCGAAACTTCCTAATAACCTCTGTATCGTCCATGTCCGCCAGCAATTGGTATGGGCGGTCAATGTTCGGTCTCCGCCTAGGGACAATGGCAGAGGACACATGTCAAAGCAACACGACACATAGCAATTTCGCATACACATCACTGACATGACTGAGCAAGCACATGAGCCACAGCCCAGCTGTCAAGCTGGGACGGCACGGCCACAATACACTTGCACAGGTCTCCCAACAATGGCAATGGCTAGTGATACAAACCACTGCCATGTGCATGCACATGGGGATCCAGGCCCCAATGACTTGCGGGGCGTGCTGATGGGGACTGACTGCATATCCGTCAAGCGGCAACGCCACGGCAACATGAATGTCTGCTGAGCATGGAACTGCTTCCGCGGCTGGATGAGTATGGCACACGACGACTGACGATGTGGGCAGAGGCTGAGCGGCCAAAACAAGTGGGACCTGTGGCACGAGGGATATGAGACAGTAGTAGGTGTCAGCACTGCACCCTATGTACAGCACTGTACGGATCACACCTCCCGAAACATTGACAGGTGTCCACATTGACAGCCCCATGCCAAGACGGCTGTGTGCTTGCAGTCACACGTCACAGGTGAGAGGTTACATTGCACGTGCCAGGTGGCAGTCGTACATAGTGGGAGCTGGCATGTGTGTGCATGTGTCTCCTGTTCAGGATCCACCAGATGGGCGCTGACTCTGTACTGACCATTGGACACAGCATGTTCCGTGGAAGGCTTGTGTGTGTGGGATGGTGGCACTGGATGTGCCGCCGTTGGGTGGGGGCCATGCACAGGGCGGGTACGTCGATGATTGCGCATTGTTGGTCACGGTGGGTGCACCCACTAAGATGTGTTGCCCTGTGTTCAATTCCTATGTCCGCATGATGATGGACTGTAGATGTGGGCAGACTACACATTGGTCGATGTGCTGTCTATATGCATGTGCCTTCACACCAGGCACAGCTGCCCCTGCACATGTGACCCCTGCTGGACTCGCTGCTGGGTCTGTGGAGCTGATGCACCTTCTGCGCGTAGGGCGGGCAGCTCTCCTCACTTCCCTCATTGCGCATGTCATGACTTTGCCGCAGGTGACATGGATCATGGAGGGCCCACATGTACGCGTGGGTAGGCTACACATGATTGTACACTGGTCGCCACCCCCAGTCAGTGTTTCGAATGGGAAGGTTGTCGTGCTGGTGGTATGTTCGATGTGGCGGATGGGCGGGCCTAGGTGCGGGCTTACATTCCGGACATGGGGGTAGTTGTATTGGCGACTAGTTGCAGTACACACGGGACACGTCTCTTCCTTTCCACATCTGGGTCATCCCTTGTACTAACTGACAGTGATACAGTCATCTTCGCCCCAGCCCTCATGTCCTCCCCTCGCTCCCCCAATATGCATGCTCACCTGCGAGGCTAGCGCTTGCACAGGCAGCCCCAAGCTCGCACCAGAGAGGGCAAGGAGTGTATGTGTGGGTCCAGTTGCACGAGTGGGCTGTCTCAGGGTATGATGTGTCGCGGACGCCGTCCACCTGCGTGGTGCCCCAAATGGTGACCCGGCCTGCATGGACTATGCATCACAGTCTTCGCCTTCCGGATCCGCCACCTGCGACACCCAGTGGCTGTGGCTGCCCTTGCGGCCAGGCCGCGTCCGTCTGTGGCTGATGGCCCACACATTCACTCTTGGCCTCTCTGGGGAGGGCTCGGGGTGGTGGCGCACGCGCTTGCACTTAGTCGCAATGGCATGTGGCGTGGTTGGTATGATGGGCAATGGATGGGATGGTGCGAGCCACCTCCCGTGACGTCAGTGCTGCTCGTGCTGTGGTGCGTCCCCCTACACTTCCATATGACTTGTGCCATGCTAGACGTTGAGGTTCTATTGCCTGCGTGATATGACCAGGAGGAGCGCGAGGAGACCTCTCACACACCATGCTCCACTGCCATCCCATGCCCTGTATCGCCTGTGCGGATTGACTATGTTGGGGTTACACCTGGTCGACTGGGGCTGTGTGTGCCTTGTCAGGGGCATGGCGGGTGCACAACAGGATCCAGCTTGTCCACAGAGGGTGGGCTGAGGTGCGCCTGGTACCGCTTTGTACGTGTGCCCGGCTGCTGTGCACACACGTGTTCACTCCCCCGACAGGTGTCCTCTCACAATGCCCAGGGAAGCGGTGGTGTACTGTTCATGACCCCTCCCAACACGGCGTGCTCCAACTTGGCATGTGCGCATCTACCCGTCGCACCCACCCACCTGAGCACTGCGTCCATACGACTTCACACGACACATGTGTGTCTTCCACAGTAGTGCTACTCATTTGCGTTGACATCCAATACCAGTGGACTACATGGTCATGTCACGACTGCCGTGTACTTCACATACTCTCATCCTCTCTCATTCGTACTTGTGAAATGAGTCAGCGGAGACAGTTTTGGTTTCAAACATTATATTGAGTCTTCTGTCCTCTGTGATGCAGTATAGTGGACACTACTGGCAGCGGGATACATGTTGAGGATATACTGAGCATGATTGCAAATGGGATAGGGTGTGGGGTTACATGTGATTGGCTGTTGCATGTGGGATGTGGGCTTCAGAGTGACATCTGCTTGGCCAAGGCTGTGCTAATGTACATTTACGTATAGCTGCGGAGCTGCGGACTTTGACACAGACGGTATACATGTAGCCTACCAGACCGCTTGGCATCATGGGCACAGTCCATCTCAGTTCCATGTGACAGGTTTGCTGCGGTTGTTCCTCATGCACGCGTGCATGTGAGATGACATCAGGGCATGTGCTTGCGTGCATGCAGCGGCGTGCCACTTGTTGTTGCACTGTGGTGGTTACTGGACATGTCACAGTCACTGGGGTCGTGTTGTTGTTGTATGCACTTGTCGTCCATGCAAAGGTCCTGGTATGGGATTCCCGGGCGGGGGTGGGAGGGGTGCAGCACCCACAGACTCCAGGCGACCTATTCATGTCCACTGAGCGGTGTGTGTGTCCATGGGCGCTGGATCCATGTCGTGTCCTGGTTGTTCGTACAGTTCCGTCCATGTGGGTGCGATACACAGAGCCCATGCCACTGCCTCCCACGATGCATGCGGTGTTCCTGGATGTGATGGGGAACAGTGTGCATGTCCCGGTCATATCCGATGTCATGGCGATGTCGTTGATGGTGTGGTTACAGTTGCCGGTCGCTTGGTATGGCTGTTGTGGTGGTGACTGGCCAGTCCGTGCGGAAGCTAAGCATGGGTGCGGGGTTGGACATCATAGGTCACTCGGGAACCTGCGTTGTGGTCTGACGTATTTACAGGTTGTCAGGTATGCGATGCCGCCCAGCAGGGCTTCCATGTCATTGGTGGTGTACATGTTTGCCAGCCAATGAAGCGGATGGTGGCTGTCAAGGTGTTGTTCGTAGGTTGTCCCTTGGAGGACCATGATGGGGCATGCTGGGTGACATTCGATGTAGCTGTTATCGATGATCCGTCGTGTGGAGGCACAGTGGTCCCATTTCAGTGCGGGTGCGATGTTGGCCACATACGCCATGCCCCCATAGGCAGAGCAGGCCCTGTCATGTGCGTCCAGAGGGAGGAGTAGTGGTAGCAGGTCCGCCTTCAGACATGCCGGGTTGGAGAGGCATATCTCGACGGGATGCTGGTAGGGACACCTCCAACAGTAGAAGACGGGCATGACGGAGCTGAACAATGTGATGCGGTAAGTCAGTCGGTAACTTACGTTCAGCAGGGACAGGAGATCGCATCCCAATGTATGGCACAGGTTGGTTTTGTACAGCTTGAGCTGTTCGGCGTAGTTGGGTAGGTGTGTTGCGGTTGCCATTTCGCAGCGGTTCGTTGAGGTGGCGTGCTCCGGCTGTGTGTGCAGTCTGCAATGTGCACGCTCCGGGGTTGCTGTGAGCTCTGTGTAGTCGTAGGGAGACAGGACTTGTGTTCTGTTGGCTTGTTTGGAGGACACGGGCCCTCATCCCACATGCTTCTCAGACAGTTCAAGGTCAGTGATGTGTGACTCCTTCCAATTAACTTGCATGTGGCCGACATGGGGGAGTGTTTTCTTCTTTCTTCCCCGTCCGTTGTGTGCTTCTGTGATATGCGCTATCTGCCCTGTGGTCGGTCTCCTCGGCATGCCTGTGTTGGTCTATTCTTGGACAATGGCTGTATTCACCGGCTTCTGTCGTAGGGGCTGTGGTTTCGGAGTTGGAATGGAAGGTCATTCAGTGCTGTCTGCTCTCCCTTGTGTGGGCGGCAGGCTGCCTTTCCGCTCTGCGTTGTGTGTGAATGTTATTCTTGGGCCACCTGTTGTTGGTCCCCGGGCTCTTTGGTGTTCCGTTTTATATGTCTTGTTCATATGTGCAGGGTGGTATGGGTGTTTCTGTGTGGTACTGGCGTTCCTCTTCCCGAAGGGGCCCTGCTTCTCCTAGTTGGTGTTGCCGCCGCTGTGTGCTACGCCATGTTTGTTACACTGGGGTGTGTCCTGCTGTTGCGTGTCTTCACTGATATGTGTGCGTCGGTTGTGTGGCGTTGGGTGTTGTCCGTGAATTGGGCGTTGAGGACATGTCTGTGGCCGGCCTGTCACGTGTCATGTGCGTTCGGGTGGGGCTGATGTGTGTGCTGCTTGGTTGTGTCCCTGTGTCTGTGTGCGACGCATGCATGGCGCTGCGGTTGGCCTCTGCGTTGTGCGCATGTGTGGCGGCGCCATCGGCGCTTTGGGGCCGTGACGGGGTGGTTGGTTCCTAGTCCCAGGTGGTGTGTACACATGTGTTCTGCGATGTTACGATTTGGCCTGTGTGTCATATGTGGATGCGATGGTGGATGTGTAGTGTACACGCGCTGGTGGGGGTTGTCCGCTTTTTCCGCCCTTGCACTGTGTGCGCTGTTTGCGTGCACTTGCTGTGTGTGTGCCTACCTGCGTCTCCGCGGTACGTTGCGCCCTTGGTGGTGCATCAGCAGGAGCATGGGGAGTGCCTGCAGTGCTGGATTCATGCTCGGGGAGCCGCTTCTTCGTTGTCCGTGCTCGGCGTCCGTGTTACCGCTTCGGTTTGTCGTACGGTATCTCTTGGCCGTGGGAGCCGTTTGTTTGCGGCATCGTAATTTATGCGCCGGGCGGGACGTGTTTCGTCGGACGGTGTGTGTCAGTTGGGCTGCGCCGCTACATGTACGGGCGCACTTTGATGGCGGACGGTGTTGCTGGCTTGCCGACGGTGTTTGGCCTACTTTTCGCATCGTAATTGGGCAGGCGTGTGGACTGCTGCGTGCCGGCGGTAACTGGTGGTTTTTGCATCCGCCAGCACGGCGGTGGTGCTTCCGCCCGCCATCGTAATGAGCCCCTTAGATTTGTAAGTACATGTAATTAATTTTTTATGCACTTAAAATATATATTTTTAAATTAATGCTCAGGTAATAAAATGAATACCTGAGTATTAATACACTTCCCCCACCCTATACCCCTATATCCCTTGCACTCCTTCCCTAAAATTGCATGCCTTAGATTTTTAACTGCATATAATTCACTTTTGATACACTTAAAATATCTATATCTATATCTATCTATCTATCTATCTATCTATCTATCTATCTATCTATCTATCTATCGTTGCTTTATTCCTCGCAACAGCTTGTAATTACGAGTTTCGGTCACCACACGTGAAAATTGTGCAAATCTTCACTGTTGTTTGAACCTGAAAGGAACTTCGTATCAAGTTCTAAAATCATTCTTGACTCCAGTCTCCTAAGCATTTTTTCTCTGTTTCCCCCTCGTCGGAGCGGTGGTATGGCTCTGATGACGAAATAGGTGAGACAATTGAGATCATTATTGTGTTCTGTCTTAAAATGCCTTGCTACAGGATATGAGGGGTCTGAATTGACAATAGCCCTTAAGTGTTGGAGTATTCTCACATAAACCTGGAGTTTTGTTCTTCCTACATATTGTAACTTGCAGGTGCATTCAAGTACGTATACTGCGTGATCTGTTCGGCAGTTGTAATTTGCTTTGATAGGTACTGGTGCTGAACTGAAGGGTGTGGAGTAATGCGGGGTGTTTACTCCAAACTTACAAGCCCTGCAGGAGCTGCACTTGTAAAAGCCATTTCTAGGAACTAGCCAGGTAGTAGATGGATTTAATTCCAGGCTGTTCCTAACCAGTGTGGTTCTCATAGAGGAAGCTCTCCTAAATGTTAAAGTAGGTTTATTTGGGGTTTTCTGTGCCATAATGGTGTCTGTTAAAACTATAGGCCAGTTTTAGTTATTATTTGCCTAAGTTTGTTTTCCTGCCGGCTGTATGTTGTTATAAGCCTGATGTTAGTGCCTTCAGTCCCCCTTTCCTGAGTGGTTGAATTGTTGTTATTTTCAGCCAACATGCTTTCTCTAGTGATGGAATTAGCTTTCACAATTGCCTGGTCCAGTATCCTGCCATTATAACCTCTTTTCAAAAATCTTGTCCTGGTTTCCTGTTGGCATTTTTCTAAGTCTTTTTCCGAACTACATATTCTCCTGCAGTATTAAAAACTCACCGTAGGGAATGCTATTGATAAGGTGCCTGGGATGGAAGCTCTTGGCATGTAATGTTGAATTGCCTGCAGTCCCCTTTCGATGTAGTTTTGTTTCTAGCTTGTTTTCAGTAGTATATATTTTGACATCGAGGAAATTGGTTGTGTGTTCATCAATGTGTGCAGTGAATTCTAGATTGTATTGATTTTCATTAATGGCTTCAATGAAGCTAACTGCAGTCTCTTTGGTGCCATGCCACACTATAAAAAAGTCATCGATGAACCTCATCCAAGTAATAACATGCATATCAAACATTTCAACATGTACCTTTCTGAGGACCTGCTCCTCCTACCAGCCTACATGGAGACATGCATAACTTGGGGAGAAGCAGGCCCCTATCGCCACCCCTCTAACTTATCTAAATACTTCCTTCCCAAACAAAAAGAAGTTATTATGTAGGCACCACCTGATTAACTCCAATAGCATTTTGTTATGATTTAACATCTCAATAGGTCTTCTGTTTAAAAAGTGTTGTACTGCATTCAAACCTATTAGATGGTCTATGCTTGTATAGAGGGATGTTATATCAAGCGTAATGAGGATATATTCTCTTGTCCAATGTATTTTCTGGAGTTTCATTAAAAAGTCACCAGTGTCTTTAATATATGACGGCAATTGTTGTATATGTTCCTGAAGGAAGAAATCAATATATTGTGATATATATTCAAAAAGACCTTTTTGGCAGAGATAATCGGACTTCCAGGGTCGTCAGGACTTCCTTGTGTATCTTTGGAATAAAGTATATGATTGGGAGTACCGGATGTTCATTGTGCATAAAAGCAAACTCGTCATTCATGATTAGACCTTCCCTTTTCCATTGAAGCAGATCTTTTTTCAATCTTTCCTTTGTTGTAATGTACTGTTTGATACTGGATCGTTCATAACATGCTGTATTGTCAAGCTGTCTGTGGGCCTCCGTGATGTATTGCTGTTTCAGCCACAGCACTACATTTCCGCCTTTGTCAGAATTGTTGATGACAATATCGTTATGGTCTGTCAATTGTTTCAAGACCTTGTCATATTGTTGTTGTTGAAATCTTCGTTTCTTCATGCTGTGTTTGTTTTTATGATACATTTTTTTCAAATCATCTACTACCCTCTCATGGACTATATCAATGGCATCCTTAGGCATCATAGGCATGGTCGCCAGTAGGCAGTTATACTTAGGACCTATTTTCCATAGGAAGAGCGTTCTTCATTTGCCAATAACTTTGGCGATTGAACCGAGTCACAAGAAAAAAGATTTTTAAAAAAGAAAAGGGGGCAGGGTAGAAACATCCTGACCCCCTAGACCTCTTGGGGGGGGGGGGGTCCCTTACCCTCAGGGCCAAAAGAACATTTTAAAAATATTTTCAGATGGAGTTGTGTTGGATTCGCCACTCCTGGCAAAAATGTAAAACAACGAAGCGCTGGCTTCTGCTCTTCATTAAATTTAGGTCCCCAGGTGGGCCATGACCCAGGGGCTGAAGACAAAGTAAATGGGGGGCCACGTGGCCCACCGCACAACCCCAGGGACTACCACATCCCCAGGGCTGAAGACAAAGGAAATGCAGGGGGCCACGTGGCCCCCCAAAGCCCCGGGACCGCCACATCCCCAGGGCTGGAGATGAAGGAGGACTGCCACCTCCCTGGGGCTATACTAAAAAATAATGCATGGGGGCTTCAGCCCCCCATGCAGCCCCGGGGACCTCCATGGGGCTAACTCACACAAATGCAGGGGGACACGTGCCCCCCACAGCCCCTGGGACTGCCACCTCCCCGGGGCTATATTAAAAAATAATGTGTGGGGGGCACTGCCCCATGCAGCCCTCAGGTCCGCCACTTCCCTGGGGCAACTCTGTATTTAATTACATATGGGGGGCCGCGGCCCCTGAAGCTCCGGGGACCACCATCTCCCAGGGGCATAATTAATGTTGGAGGGAGGCCTCGCGGCCCCTCTCGTGGAGCTGTAGATGGCCCTGGGGATGTCACCCCCCAGGGCCGGCTCCAGCAGTGTCTTGGGGTGCCCACCCCTGGGACATTGCAGTTTGCTTCCGCCAAGCCATAGCAAACACTGCTTCACTTCATGTAAGCGAGAGCATTAAAAATGCCCTTGCTTCCATGAAGCGGAGCAAAAGTGCTTTTGGACAGAGAGAGCTGCATGTCAGGACGTCCCTCTGTCGAAAAGCAATGATGGCTCCCGCAGGCAGGGACCATGGGGGCCTTCAGGCTCCCCCCGTGGTCCCCAACAATATGGCCATGCCCCGGGGGATGGGGTCCCCGGGGCAATATCGGCCCTGGGAGGGCGACTGCGCAGGCCCCTCTCCTAATTTTTTTTAAAAAGATGAAGGCCTGGCCCCTGGGGATGGGGTCCCCGGGGCCGAAATTGGCCTCAGGAGGGGGCGACGTAGCCCCCCTCCCATTTAAAGTAAATAAATAAATAACGGGCAGGTCCTGGGGGATGGGGTCCCCGGGGCCAAAATTGACCCTGGGAATGGGAGACATGTGGCCCCCTTCATTTATTTAAAAAAAAAATTAAAAGGAAAAGGCAAGGCCCCAGGAGATGGGGTCCCCAGAACTGAACCCTGCCCGGGAAGGGAGGCCGCATGGCCCCCTCCCCATTTACAAAAACAGACTGGCCCCGTGGGATGGGGTCCCTGGGGCCAAAATCGGCCGAGGGAAGGGGGCTACACAGCCCTCCTTCCCTAAAAAAACATTTAATAAAAAAAAAAACTGCCATGCCCCCTTCACCACCACTCTGCAAACGTGCCTCCTGGTTCAATAGGGGTTGGGGAATGAAATCCCCTTGAATGTTGATGGTCTTTGGGGGCCAACAAGCCCTCTTGTGCCCTCCAGTAAGTCCCAGAGAGTGGGATTGCTGAGAGGACTTGAAGGCCACGTCCCCTTTCTCCACCACTGTGCAAAGGCTCCTCCTGCCACCCTTATGGTTGAGGAATGAATACCACTTTACTCCTCAGAGCCTCAGCACTAAAGTGGACTACTTCCCCCAACCAGCAGTGCATCAGGAGGCGCGTTTCCAGAGGGGTGAAGAAAGGGGTCATGGCCTCTAGCAACCTCTCAGCAATCCAGCTGTGTGGGTGATACAGGAGGTGCAGGATGGGTAATTGGCCCCCAAGGACCCTCAAGAGCCAAGGGGAATTCATCCCCCAACTAGTAGTGCACCAGGAGGTGCGTTTGCAGAGTGGTGGAGAAAGGGGACGTGGCCACTGAACATCTTTCAGCAAACCCACTGTGTGGGGAATCCTGGAGTTAACAGGAGGGGTAGTTGGCCCCCAAGGATCCTTTGGAGCCAAGGGGACTTCATCCCCCTACTAGTAGTGCGCAAGGAGCTGTGTTTGCACAGTGGTGGAGAAAGGGGGTTGTGGCGTCCGACAACCTCTCAGCAATCCTGCTGTGTGGGACTTACTGGAGGCAACAGGAGGGTAGTTGGCCCCCAAGGACGTCATTGAGGGCCAACTACCCCTCTTATTACCTCCAGTAAGTCCCACACAGTGAGATTGCTAAGAGGTCTTTGGAGGCCACGCCCCCTTTCTCCACTACTCTGTAAACATGGCTCCGCTCATGGTGCTCTGCAGGTTGTGGGATGAAGTCTACTTTACTCCTGAGGGACCTTAGGGGCCAAGAAGCCCTCCTGCTACCTCCTGTAAGTCCTACACAGCTGGATTCCTGAGAGCTGGTCGGAGGCCCAGCCCCCTTTCTCCACCACTCTGCAAATGCGATTACTAGTTAAAAAACCATCGAAATTCACTGTAAAAAACAAAGGTTACAGGGACGTTATAGTTAGCAAATAAAATTTATAAAAACCTTAGAAATTCACTGAAATAAAAAAGGTTACAGAGACGCTATAGTTAGGGTCAGCACTTATAGTTAGCTGAGCTGAGACAAAAGAATTTCCCCTCTCTCTTCCGTCAATCGCAGGGCCATTGGCATGGCAAAGCACTATCTACAATGGCCCTGCACTCGACCTGTGACCTTCCCTTTTGTTGTGCTGCAAACCTCCAGGAATTATTTCTCACCTTGCCCTTGCAGCCACTGCTGCCTGCAGACTGCATTTCCAGCACTAAAAGGAAGAGGCTGCCTGCAGTCTGCAATTCCAGGACAAAGGAAGACAGGTATGTTTGTTGATTGCTGTCTGCATACTGCCCCCTCCTCAGCCTTGACTCTACCGTGTTTGACTGTTTCACACTGTGCAATTCAGCCACTCAAAGGCTGTTTTGTTAAAATGTTTATTTTGAGCAGTTGAACCTCGCCCCGAACATAAGAATAATTAGTATCAGACATAGTCTAAGCACACATCTTGCATTATGTTGTGTGTCAGATGTGTTGGTCTGTCCTAGTATTTATACACATAACAATTTAAATACCACTATTTTGTCTTATTTGTTTTATAGCGCTACTCAACCCAATCCAGGGTGTTGGAGCGCTTTACATCACACATACATATTATACATTGACAATACATCATATGTGTGTAAATCAATTTATAGGATGTGTTAGAAAAGATAGTGAGGGTTACAAGGTGTAAGAGTCACATGTCCTTTCCTTCAAACTTCACTGTGCTATATAAGAAGGATTACAATTTATGAACTGCAAGTAACTAAAGTATCTCTGTGCTAGAAGCAATAACCTACTTACCCATCTACATACAATAAAAATCCCTCATCTGTGTATAACATGATATGTTTTGTGGAAAACATATTAACCCTCTATGGTACTTTGATTCAAAACTGGGACTAGACAAAACACCTATCCTTACAGCAAGTGCATTAACCTCCAGAAATTTCTTTCTGGCAGCATTTTAATAAAAAAAGTTAAAGTGGAGTACTAGATCTTGTGCTGGGGTGGCATCACTTTTTTGACACAACTCTGACGCAAAATCTAATTTGTTAAATATTATATTGCACTCAAATGTACTCATGATAGACCTGCTTAACATATGTGAGGCCTTAGAATCTGATGTCATTATTAGTAATATCACTTCCTGTGAGATCATGGGTTGTGATGTCACGCACTGTGATATCACTTACATACTACCTACCTTGGTTGCCCCACTTCTTTATTTAGGACTCGTGGCCTGGTGGGAGAAGTATAATGGAAAACTGCCAATGATGATTTTGTAGGCCAGGCATCACATTTCAATGTTATCCTTGCCTTCTTAAGAGGCCAGTGTAACTCAATGGGAATTAGAGTAATGTGATTGAATTTCAGAAATAGAGACATACATCTAGTTTGCCATGTAGGACAGTTTTATGTGGCAAGAGGCAGGCTTGTGAGATGCCCACAAGGATGGCGTGGCTGAAGTCCAGTCATGACAGTAATTTTAGTAGAAAAGAGACAAGAATGGATTAATCTTTTCAGGACCCAGAGATAATAGTTTGCCACTTTAAAAATGTTGTTTATACAGAGGAGTCAAACCTGATGATGAGCGATGAAACAGTGGGTGAGACTGATGAGAAGTCAGCAATATCTATGAGTCTTTGGGCTTTTGCATTTCATTGACCGTTAATAAAACCCTGGCTGGAATGCTGATCTATTGCCCCCGGGCATGCAGGGGGGTTTCTGTGTTCCCTGGACGAGTTCCTTTCGAAGTATATGTTGAAATACTTCAATTTCACTGTTCTAGGGGACCTTAATATACATGTGGACCAGTGGCGGCTCCTAGCGGGAGTGCTGCGGGGCGGTGGGGTGGGGCGGGGGAGAGGCAGGGTGGGGGGTAGTAAACTACGGCGTACGGCCGAACAGATTTAAGTAACTAAATAAATAAATAAAACGAATTACATTGCGCGCGCTGCATTGCCATTTGCGATGCAGCACGCGCAATGTAATTTGTTTTATTTATTTATTTAGTTACTTAAATCTGTTCGGTCGTACGCCGTAGTTTACTACCCACCACTCTGACCCTCCCCCGCCCCGCCACACCGCCCCGCAGCACTCCCTCCAGGATCCGCCACTGATGTGGACACATCTTCTGACCCACATGGTCAACTTCTTTTGGAGCATTTGTCATCTTGGGATTTGTCACAGTTTGGGACTCAGCCCACTCACATCGCGGGTCACACCTTAGACACCATTGTTTTGAACACTCGAGTTTCAGTACTCAACATTAGTCCCCAGACATGGTCCGACCATGCTCTCATTCACTTCCAATGGTCACTGGACCTCAGCCCTCACGGATGCGGGTTTCGTTGTTCTCTACCACATCGTAATTGGGCCACTGCCTCTTCTACGTAGTTTAGTCTTGCCTTGAGCAAGCACTCTCCACCTATGATGGAGGACATGGAGGTAGATGTCAGTCGGTCGACTCCTTGCTTATGCAGGTAGCTAACCACATCATACCTATTAAACACAGAGATGTTAATTCCTCAGGAAAAAGACAGTTAACCCCTTGGGGTAGTGAGGAGCTTAAAGTGCTTTGCAAGCACTGTAAGAAAATGGAAAGTGTAATGACAAAGCACTCTACAAGAAGGCTCTAAATATCTACCATTGTGCAATTAAGAAAGCTCAGTCTGACTTCTTTACAGATCAGATTGACATGTCTCAAAACAAGTCCGGGGAGATATTTAAAATCATCAAAAGTTGTATGCACCCAGAAGCCTTGCTTCAGCCCTTAAAACCTTTTCTTATTTATGTACCAATTGTCCAACTTCTTTGACACTAAAATCCAAACCATCGTGGATGCTTTACATATCATAGACGCCGACTCAATGAGGATCAGTGACCACATGGAACTGCAGGTAAAAATATTACCCTCTCGTGGCCAATTGCTACAGGAATTTGTCTTGATTTCACTTGAGTCCGTTCTGGCCTTGAGTGACTGCAAATCAGGGTCACCAGATGACCCCTGTCCTCGTCACATTTTCTCCGCCAAGTGTACGGCCATCAACCCTGTTCAAAACAAACTTCTAAATCAGTCAATTCATTTGGCCACAGTGCCCAGTGGTTGGAGGCAGGCCAAGTTGATTAGTCTTTTAAACAAACCCTTGGCAGACAAGATCAATATTGCAAATTTCTGTCCCAATTCTCTGCTGACATCCTTTACCAAGATTTTAGAGAAGCTCATAAACAAGCATCTCTCTGCTTTCTGAGAACAAAATGCGCTTCTTCACCCTACCCAGTCAGGCTTCTGGTGGGGTTTCAGCACCAAGACCACACTGTTAGAGGTCTTAGATGCAATTAGGATAGCAGTAGATCAAGGGAAGCAGGTGGCACTGTCCTCCTTGATCTATCCACAGCTTTTGACCCAGTCTAGCATTCGACACTCCTGCAGCACCTCGAAGCCATAAGTGTCTGTGGTTCTGCTTTGACATGCCTCCGTTCCTTTTTCACAGACAGGTACCAGTTAGTCTGGATGGTCCCATTTGCCTCTGATCCTAAACCATTGGGTTATGGGGTCCCTCAGGGGTCTACACTAAGCACTACGTTGTTTTCAATGTGTATATGACCCCTTGGGCACCCTTAATTGAATCCTTTGGAGTACAGACAATATCTTATGCAGATGATACGCAACTGCTCCTCACCCTTGGAAGAAATTCACCTAATGCACTGCGTAACTTCCAGACCTGCTTGACGTCTGTGTTTCAGTGGATGGGCGATAGTGGCATCCAATGTAATACTAACAAGACAGAAATTCTGCTCTTTGGGGCCCCCCTGCCCAGCTGGGACAATGACCATTGGCCAAGGATGTCCCCCCACCACCTCCCCCTACCACGGTAGTGTGCAATCTTGGGATGAAGTTCGATACTACTGCTTCTTTTGTCCCCTAGGTTGGGGTGGGGGTAAGAGACACCTGTTTTGGCCTGCTAAAAATGTTAAAGTTCCTCTAAATCCTCCCTGCCCGCAGCAGAAAACAGTGATCCAGGCCTTGATCACCTCATGGTTGGATTATGCTAACTCTCTGTACTGGGGCCTAGCTGCCTATCTCCTAAAGAGATTACAGCTGGTGCAGAATGTTGGTACCAGGCTTCTTCTGCGCCTTCCCAAGAGAGCCCACATTCAGCCAGGACTAAATGAACAACACTGCTTGCCTATAAAAGAATGTGTGAGGTTCAAAGGTTTGGCTCTGGCACACAGAGCTTTTTACCACAAAGGCCCTCAGTATTTGTGAACAGATTCACACCTTACCAACCAGCTTGGTATCTTCGGTCATCCAACTCCTTGCTGGTAGTAATTCCTCATTTCAGACAAAATAAGTGGAGCAGTAGATCCTTCTTTTATCTGGCCGCCAGGAAGTGAAATGTCCTCCCAGTTCAGCTCTCTGATTCCAGGAACATTCTGACCTTTAAGAGACTTCTTAAGACCTGACTCTTTGGTTCTGCCTTTTAGTACCTCTGTTATTTAGGGATCAGACTTGTTACTTAGCACCGGGACACTCTATTGAGTAGCTGTTGTGCTTTACAAATCTTTAATAATAATTATAATATGTAATTGCTTCAGCAGGTTAGGGTTGAAAGAATTTTTGTCTTTGGAAAAGAACAGGATGAATTATATTTTTGTGGATTTAGAATTCAGAAGTTCTTTAAATGTTGTAAATGTTTACAAAGTACAGAATGAGCATGTCCAGTGATAAAAACATGTTATGGTAGATTAGGGTGTCGTCTAGGTATTGTTGGATGGAAATAGCTCTTTCCACCAGTTACATAACTTGGTGACCACAGGCCCTAATGCAAACATGTAAAATGAGACCCCACTCCACCAGATAACTGTCCCAAATCCTCAGCGAACATTGCTACTCTTAAACCTTCCTCAGAATTTTCCACACAAGTCTGTCTGTCACAGGTGACAGCAGCGACATACCTTTACTTAAGATTAGATATAATAGATGCACTGCTAGCACATTACAAAGTCTTTGCTCAGTGGCGGTTACCTTGGAACGGGGGTGGTGGGGTGGGGGAATGGATAAAATGTTTTAAAAAAAATAAACTTACCTTCACCGCAGCCACACTCCGTCCTCTTTGTCTGCACTGGCAGCACCAGAAACAGATTCTACCAGCCAATTATGACGTTGCATGAGCAGCATCGTGATTGGTCTGAGCGGCCTGTTTGCCCACTCAGGCAGTGCCTGGAGGCCTGGGCATGTTCTACATCAGGCTGTGCAACACAGCCAGGTGGAGAACATGCTAAGTGAGCATGACTGTTTGGCCGGCCCAAGACGATTTTTCTTTTTGCACTGCTCAAATAGCACTGGGGCGATGCTCCTCTGCCTTAGCGGAGGAACCAACACTGTCTTTGCTATTAGTGTTTATGATGGCTCAAGTTAGCACAGAACCATAATAAATATAAGCCCCATATTTAAAATATAATTTTAAATTCTGAACACAGTCCGAACAGAGTACCCCACAATAGCATGTATGTGCTAAGTTTCTAGAATCCTATATGAATGCGCATCTGCCTAGGTGTACATTATCCAAAGGCGTGTAGTAGGGCACTTTTCCCCCCAATGTTGACAGTGAAGCTGTAATGTACATATGTTCTAATTTTCCACAGTGATACTGTAGAGTTTACATTTGCAAAAGTTGGTTAACCTTTTGTGGTATTCTTCATTGTTTTTTCTTTGTGTAGGTGAAACTACCCGTTTTTCACCAGCTTTCACTTATCTGCACAATTTATAAGAAGTGATATGTTTATTTAAAAACAATATGTTGTGTTGTGCGACAGCACCTCTTCAGACAAACTCATAATTTAGTTGCTCGCTTACAAGACAATAGAATCTGTTTCCCTTGACACTTCTGTGAGTTTCCCTTACTTGTTGCTGTTTGTGTCTGAATAATGCTGTGTTTAATGAGAGGAAAAGACAAGGTCTTCACTACAGCCAGTGTGAGGGCAACACTTTTTATTCTAATTCTGGATCCCCTTCCACCTCCACCTCCACTCAACTAAGGGGCCGATTCCGATTCGGGCCGGAAATCTCCCCGACCGAGCCGAACCCGGAGAGATTTCCGACCGAATCGGACCCGTGCAGTCCGACAGAACGAGTACGATGTGCACGTATGCCATCGGACTCGAGTCGGTCGGACTCCCATTGAAGTCAATGGGAGCCTGTCGTACAACGCGTACGCGGGCTCCCATTGACTCAATGGGTGCGATGCGGACAAATGCGCCCCTACAGTGTGTACGCGGCGAAGCGATTCGCGCCGTACACGCACACAGGTAGGGGGACACATGGGTCCCCCTGTGTGCGACTCACGCGGCTACGCGTACAGGGGGTCCGACACAGACCCCCAAAGTACGGCTCCGACAGCTCTTTCGAGCCGGAGTGCGCGGCTCGGTCGGACTGCGTCGCGGCGCGCATCGTACTTACCCGGCCGGGGAACGTCTACATTGCGCGGTGCGAGTCGTGTCCGTGCGAGTCGGTCGGTGCGGTTCGACCCGGGATCGAGTCGGTCGGAGCGGTCGGGACGCCCGGACGAGTCGGTCGGTGAATACGCATCGTACTCGCTCGCCCGGACGCGCGTACGGATCGGTCGGGAAATAGGGCTCCGAATCGGATCCGGTTAAGCCGAATCCGATTCGGAGCCCTACCGGCCGAGATCGGAATCGGCCCCTTAGTGTGATCCTAGACACGTCATTCAATCTAACTTAGCTTCAAGCACTGCTAAACTCTTAGAAAGTGGCTACAAAGAGGGACATATAAAGTGTCTTTTAGCCCCCCTTACTTAGTATTGGTTGGCTTCATTGTCACCCTTATTGTCTTCCTTTTCATTGACGATCACATCTCTATGCATGCCGGCTTCACTTTGTCTCCATGTTTTTGTTTTCCTCCCTAAAGCATGGCCCAAGTACTGTTTCTCAATGTCTTCTTTTCCCAGCTTCCCTACAAAACAGTTTTCCTGTACCTCAAAGCTGGTCAAAAGGCAAATTCAATTCTTTCCCTTCCTGCTGCTGGATCTCCCTCTTCACACTTCACAACAGTTGCAGGTATATATATATATATATATGGAAAATGATGACAAGAACTTGCTGCACCTACCCAACTGTTGTGAGATGCTGCCTGGCAGAATAAAGTAATTGTACACGGAAGCGTTGGGGCCTCCAAGTGTTGGGTGTCTACATATGGAATATTAGCGGCCTGCTTTGGTCACGGAGAGCCCACCCTGCGGATGTGCAGGTCCGGCGCCGCCACGAGTACGGCGCCATTGGAGCTTTGTGTAGTTCTGTCCAGGATGATGTGGCATGGCAGCGGTTGTGGTGTGATACAGCTACCCACTGTGGAACTTTGAAAAGCTAGCTGAGGAATTGGGCAGTTACCTACCAAAGGAACACTGATGTGAAAACCACAAATACCAGTGTGCATTGCGCACACACGCCCACTGGGCGGGACAAGTGAATTATTTAATTATCACCTGTTGAGCTGCCCTTCCCTACGAGTCATCACTGTGAACAAGTGCGCACGGACGCCCGAAACGCGTTGGAAAATGATGACAAGAACTTGCTGCACCTACCCAACTGTTGTGAGATGCTGCCTGGCAGAATAAAGTAATTTTACACGGAAGCGTTGGGGCCTCCAAGTGTTGGGTGTCTACATATGGAATATATATATATATATATATATATATATATATATATATATATATATATATATATATATATATATATATATATATATATATATATATATATATATCTACTGGCGGTCGCCAGTAGATAGTTATAGTTAGGACCTATTTTCCATAGGAAATCCGCAACATTCTATACCCAATAACTTTGGCGCCGATTGACGAATCTTCACGAAATATTCAAAACTCGTGGGGCGCTCCGGTCCACTCCTATCCTGAAAGTCTCGGGGTGATTCGTCAAGTGGGGTCGAGAAAAAAGGGGGGTCCCAAAACGTGTTTTCCCCATGCAATTTTCCATAGGAACCTTTAGTCGCAGCTACAGCCCGAACTGCTGAACGTAATTACACCAAATTTGGCAAAAAAGGTAACCCTTGGTTCAGAGTCGTGCCTTTTGGTTAAATGGTGTAAATCTGTACAGTAGTTCCTGAGAAAATCAAAAGTAAAATCACATATATATCTATGGCCGCGAAGGGTCCGCGCACCCTCCCGATCACAAGCTGTATGCTAATTGGCTGTCAACACTCCAAACCAGGAAGTGTTGGCAGCCATCTTGTTCCTCGGTAGAACCGAGGCACAGAAACAAGTGCGCAAAACGCAAAAAGGGGGCAGGGTAGAAACACCCTGACCCCCTAGGCCTGCTTAGGGGGTCCCACAAGGACCCCCAGGGCCCCAAAAATTATTTTATTTTTTTTAAAAATCGGCGGGATGCGCTTAGGATGCGCGGATCCAGTCGTGAAAAAAAAAACGAAGCACGGGCTCCCGCGCTTCGTTGTTATTTGGCCCCCGGGTGGGCCAAGTCCCGGGGGCATGTGGGGTTTATAAAAATAAAGAGTGGGGGGCCTCTAAGGCCCCCCCAAGACCATGGGACCGCCACCCCCCGGGGCTTTCAAATAAAAATGGTGCGGGAGGGCACTGGGCCCTCCCGCAGCCCCGGGGACCGCCACCCCCGGGGGCTTCTTTTTTTAAAATTAAAATTACCAGTGTGGGGGGGCTCGAGCCCCCCCACATGCCCCGGGGACCGCCACCTCCCCGGGGAACTAAGAATTTGAATGTGGGGGTCCGTTTCGGACCCCGAGCCCCGGGACCACCACCTCCCCGGGGCTGTGCAAGTGATGGGAGGGGGCCGCGCGGCCCCCTCCTGGAGCCCTTGATGGCCCTGGGGACCGCCACCCCCAGGGCCGGCTCCTGCAGTGTCCCGGGGTGCTCACCCCCGGGACACTGTAGTTTGCTATGGCAGGGCGGGAGCCTCGCGGCTCCCGCCCTGCCATAGCAAACTGCTTTGGTTTTTGGAAGAGAGAGCAGGAAACCTGCTCTCTCTTCCAAAAACCAAAGACGATTGCTTTTCCACACGGGGAGCTGCATCTTAGCAGCTCCCCATGTGGAAAAGCAATGCCGGCTCCCGAGGGACGCGGGGACCCGGCGTGACCGTGGGGGGATTGGGGACCCCCCCACGGTCCCCAACGGAGAGAGCCAGCCCCGGGGGATGGGGTCCCCGGGCGTACAAGTGGCCCAGGAGGGGGGCCACGCAGCCCCCCTCCCCAAAATTGAAATACAAAAAAAATATATAAAAAAAACAACAAAGGCCAGCCCCGGGGGATGGGGTCCCCGGGGCCATAAGTGGCCTGAGGAGGGGCAACGCAGCCCCCTCCAAAAGATTTGTTTTTAAAAATAAGGCCAAGCCCCGGGGATGGGGTCCCCGGGCCGATTAAGGCCTCGGGAGGGGGCCACGCGGCCCCTTCCAAATTTTTTGGTTTAAAAAAAAAAATTAGGGGCAGGCCCTGGGGGATGGGGTCCCCACGGCAAATATATTACAAAAAGAAGGGGGGCCACACAGCACCCCTTCTTAAAAATAAAAAAATAAAAAAGATCGGCATTGCGCCGGAGACCACGCCCCCTCCTTGCAGCACTCTGCAAACGCGCCCCCTGGCGCGTTTGCAGATGGGGAACGAATTCCCCTTGAATACTGGGGGTCCCTGGGGGCCAACTAGCCCACCAGGAACCTCCAGTATGCGCCAGGGGGCTGCGTTGCAGAGAGGTGTTCTGAGGCCATGCCCCTTTTTACACCTCTCTGCAACGCAGCTCTGTGGTGCTTAATGGAGGTAGCTGGTGGACTAGTTGCACCCCAGGGACCCTCAGGATTCAAGGGGAGTTAATCCCCCGACTTAAAACGTGCCACGGGGCACGTTTGCACAGTGGTGAAGGGAGGGGGCGTGGCCTGAGGTGACATGTGTGCAAACATGCCCTGTGGTGTGTTTTAAGTTGGGGGATTAAGTCCCCTTAAATCCTTATTGTCCCTGGGGTCCAACTAGCCCACCAGGTACCTCCAGTAAGCGCCACAGAGCTGCGTTGCAGAGAGGTGTAAAAAGGGGCGTGGCCTTGGACCGCTTCTCTGCAACGCAGGCCTGTGGACTGGAAGTACCTGGTGGGCTAGTTGGGCCCCAGGGACCCTCAGGATTCAAGGTGACCTAATTCCCCAACTTAAAACGCGCCACGGGGCGCGTTTGCACAGTGGTGAAGGGAGGGGGCGGGGCCTCAGGTGACATGTGCGCAAACACGCCCTGTGGTGCGTTTTAAGTTGGGGAATTAATTCCCCTTGAATCCTGAGGGACCCTGGAGGCCAACTAGCCCACCAGGTACCTTCAGTAAGCACAACAGAGTTGCGTTGCAGAGAGGTGAAAAAAGGTGCGTGGCCTCGAAATGCCTCTCTGCAACTCAGCTCAGTGGTCCTAACTGTAGGTACCTGGGGGGCTAGTTGGGCCCCAGGGACCCTCAGGATTCAAGGGACTTAATCCGCAACTTAAAACGCGCCACGGGCGCGTTTGCACACATGTCACCTCAGGCCCCCTCCCTTCACCACTGTGCAAACGCGCCCTGTAGCGCGTTTTAAGAGGTAGTTCTAATCCCCCTGCCCTATTATGTACTAGGGACTTACAGAGGAGGTCATGCTAATCGTAGGGGTACCCCAATGCATAGTGTTCCCTAGTGTATGTAGGTGTTTTCACTGTATTCTAAGTGTCTTTTAGCATAGCACTGGCTCTGGTTAGTCAGAGTCAGTTACCACCAGTACCCGTCTGAAAAAGTTGTGGGCACAGGATGATTTTGCAACAAGGCCTCTTTTTGCTCCTCTGTTGGTTCTTTCTGCACATCTTTTGCTTTTTCCTGCACTTTTCTTCGTCTTTGTGGACTTCTGTTGCTTCTTTCTGCATTTCTTTTGCTTCTTTCTGTGCGTTTTTTCTTCTTTCTTCACATGTCCTACCTCTGTAGGCATAGTACGAAACAAGCATTTAAAAACCTTTGAAATTCACTTAAAAAACCATAGGTTTCAGGCACGTTATAGTTAGAAATTAGCATTTAAAAACCTTTGAAATTCACTGAAAAAACCATAGGTTTTAGGGAAAGTTATAGTTAGTTGGACATTGCACTCGTACAAAACCCGTGAAATTCCCTCGTTATAGTTAATTCAGCTAACTATAACTCGCGCCCCGCAATGCACTGCTGATGACGTCACATATTACATCACTCATGACATGGTCAGTGACATCACTGATGACATCACTGATGACATCTCAAATGACATCACTGATGACATCACTGATGACATCATCCATGTGATAATTTCATGCATCTTCTCACACCCTAATATAACTTTTGATGCACCCACTCTAAATTACAGACTGCCATTCTCAAAACCATACACACTCCAGCACCAATAACTACATACCCACTCACTGATTCTTAGGTCTACACACACATCCAGTCACTCACCCGTACAGTCACTCATACTTACGGTCACTCAGTACAGGACTATCATATGCACACATACTCCTATATAGACACTCAAACACCGCCACTCATCCATAGAGGTACTCACACACCTAGTCAGTCATGCAAATAATTAAACACACTGCCATTTACTCACCTATACAGTTATACACACACCAGCTCACTTACTCATACAAATACTAGCACATTCTTACGCTCTTATACAATCACTGATACAAGCACACACTCATCCATACAGTCACTCTCACAATCACACACTCTCACTTATAGCTATTTATATACTCCATCCCACATATATACTGCCTTTCACATATGTAGTTACTCACACATGTACCACTGAGACATACATTCACTCACTAACACACTCTTACACACACTCACCCACCCGTACAGTCTATCACAGATGCACTCTTGAAACCATCCACCCAGTGAATCACCCACTCACACATCTATGCACAGAGTCGCACACACCCCACCCACACAAACACTCAGGCACCCATACAGATACTCAGACAACCCATCAATAACTCATATAGACACTCATGTAGCTATTCACAAACCCATGCAGCCACTTACACAGCAACAGACAGACGGATACAGACATTCACCCAGTTTAGTCACTGTTGGAAAGTGGGTTATTGGTAGGGGCAAATGTAGGTCTGCCACTAGTAATAAGACCACAAACACTTGATAGGACCCAGAATAGGTCTTAGAAATATAATCCTATGCTCAACCCTTGGTAGCTTGGCTGCGAGCAGGCAGGCTTAACTTCAAAGACAGGTATGTAAAGCATTCAAAAACACCAATTCAGTAAATAACTAAGACACAACTCATAATAAAAATCCAACACCAATTTATAAAAATAGGAAATATTTTTATCTTTAAAATGACACCAAAACGACAAAGCTCCAATGTAGGGAACCGGAGATATGAATTTTCAAAGTTTAAATAAAATATAGCACTTAGAAGCATATAGCACCATATTGGGACATAGGCTCGCGATAGACCGGGCCAAAGTCAAAGTTTCAGGCCGACCGCGATGGAGCCCTGAGCAGCTACCACCCTAGGAAGGTACCGTTAAAGTTTTTACCTTCACACTTAGAAACTTTTCTGGAGCTTTTTCTCGCGAGGCCCCTCGAAGCTCCCAGCCAGTCCGGATCCGGTGAGGGTTCACCGGCTTGACTTCTGATGAGGTCCCGGTAAACTTCCCTGGAGCGGACTTAGAAAATTTCTCAACATCGCTTCAGCGGGGCAATCCAGAAATCCAGGCCGACACGCGAGGGAAGACAGGCGGCTTGGCTCTCGCGGTTGCTCCCGGTCGGCTTTTCTACGAGCGGACTTAGAAGCTTTTCTGGAGCTTTTTCTCGCGGGGTCTCTCGATGCTCCTCATGTAGCCGGTTCCGGTGAGGGTTCGCCGGCTTCAGATTTTCTCTAGTCCCGGTCAATCTCTGGAAGTCGATGCGATGGAGCTTTTAGCGGGACGAACCTGGTGGGCTTGGCCGGCTCGCGGTTGAAGGCAGGCGGCTTGGCTGACCAGGATGAGTCGGTCCCCCTATGGAGCTTTTTTTCAAAGTTCCCCAAACTTCTTGAACTTCTTCCTGAAGTTCCTCAAAGGGTCCCAAAGTGCCTCAAACTTACTCCAAGGGTCTGGAAGCTCCAAGATGGTCCTTGAAAGTTGAGGACTTCAATTCCCACAATGCACTGGACGTCACCCTTACAAATCCACAGATAGCTCCCCAGGTTGATGATTCTTGGTGGTGAGGGTCCAGATGAGCTCTGTTAACCTGTAGCTTGCAGGGAGTCCACTCTTGACTTCTTTTACTCAGCACAGTTAGTCCACAAAGCTGTAGTTTCAGGTGGTGCAGCCTCCAGAGGTCAGGCCTTAGAAGTCTTTGCACAGCAGAACTTTTCAGCAGGGCCAGTCTTGCTTTCTTCAGTTTCAAGCAGCAGATCTTAGGGGCTGGGCCTCTCTCAGATACTTATTCCACAGTCTCTGGGTCAGCCAGGAGGTCAAGCTTCACCAATAGGAGTAGGGTAACTTCCCACTTGAGTGACTCCTTCCTGCAGAGTGTGGCATTATTCTATCCCAGAGTGCAAAAAGCTTCCAAATCCATAATGGCTGATTTTCCAGCAAGGAGGTAAGAGCTGGCTAAACACTCCCACTGAGTTGGCTAATTAACCTAGCCTCTCCTCCCTACATCTGCACATATCTTCCTTAATCCTGCCATCTGGCTGAGGTGGGGGTTCAAAGTTGTAAATGACACTGCTCTGGGCTCTGCCCCTTTGAAGCTCATTGTTTACGACCCCTCCCCTGGCCTGGCATTCTTGCAGAACAGCTCAATGCCCTCCCAGTCCATCTGGCTGGCCCCAGGGGATCTTTATCACCTCTTCAGGCAGGCTGGCTAATCCCCTTAACCCTGACCAATCAGGGCAGAGCACTGGAAGGCTGGATTTGGAATTAAAACTAAGAAAGTGTTATAACTTCTTGTCTGTTCACTTTGGGAAAAATTCAATAACATCATATTGTAGGATTTATCAATACCATTCTAGTGAGTCTTTGAATGGAATCTTTATCCCTCTCCTATCAGAAGTTATTGTTTAATAACTTTCCCCCATGTTAACCTATTGGGCATGTGGTTTGCAATGGGAAAAATGACATGGGCCATTTTTCCAGCACCAGGACTTACAAAAACATATTTTATAAGTACTTGGCTTATTTTCACAGGACCCCACCCCATAGGTCACCTAGGGAGACCCTAGGGGTGCTGAATCTGTAAAAATATTGCAGATCCTCCATGCCCAGTGCCCCCAGCATCAAAGTCGAATTTGGGCAGCACTTTACACAATGGGGAGAGTGAAATGTGAATTTCACTTAACCCAGGGCATATATAAACTCATTTTATAAGGGTCTACCTTATAGATACCTGACCCCCTCCCCTGGGATACCTAGGGAGACCCTGGGGGTCATTATTATGCCAAAACATTTTAGGTTGACCAGTTTTAAGTGCCCCAAACCCCAAAGTCGAGTTTGGCCACAATTTACATGTTTAAGAGCAATCCTGGCGCACAGAGCTGCTTTTAAACTGACCACAGGCTTCAGCAGTGCACGCATGCAAGTGAAAAAAGGCTGCTGGCCTCTAAACTGCCATGCCCTTCCACATACAAGGGACTTATAGGTAGTTTCACTCCCCCTGCCCTATTATATACTAGGGGCTTATAGGGGTAGGTCATGCCAATCACAGGGGTACCCCAACCCAAAGTGTACCCTAGTGTATGTAGGTGTTTTACTGTTATCTAAGTGTTTCAGCATGGCACTGGCCCTGGGCCTGGTTAAACAGAGCCCAGGGTCAGTCAGAGTCAGTTACCACCAGTTCCAGTCAGCAAAACGTTTGGGGGTGCCCAGGGCACAGGATAACTTTACAACAGTCACTAACCCATGCATTCAGTAAGATACGTTTAATCACTCACTTATAGAGTTAGTCACGCACCTACTAAATCATCCATTCAGACACTTATACACCCACTCATTCTTCAATACGCCTTTCCCTATATATATTAAAAATATTTAAACTTTACAGAAACACACAGTCACTGGATGATGTCATCAGTGATGTCATGAGTGATGTCACTGACCATGTCATGAGTGATGTAATATGTGACGTCATCAGCAGTGCATTGCGGGCGCGAGTTATAGTTAGCTGAACTAACTATAACGGGGAATTTCACAGGTTTTGTACGAGTGCAATGTCCAACTAACTATAACTTTCCCTAAAACCTATGGTTTTTTCAGTGAATATATATATATATATATATATATATATATATATATATATATATGGTATTTACTCATAGTAAACTCGATGTACATTATTTGTTGCACAAGACACAAATCATCAGCATAAGTGCAGCCCACACAGTTCTACAAAGATGTGGTTAAATACACAGGTCATCAAGTACCGCAGTCACAAATGAGAAGTTACTTGGTTGTATGTATAATGCACTATTCTATAAAATGTGGGAAATAGTGTTTCACAATGGCATAGTGAATCCGTAATCCCTCCATGGCTCATTGTTTTCCATTCTACCAGATCAGGGGCATCTTCACTCACGCTTCTCCAAGCAATCAAAACACGCATCTCTAAATTCTATAACCTCTGGGTAAATATTGTCCTCAAAGAGGCCAGGCACCAACAATCCTCCCCTTCACATCTCAATATTGTCAATGTTATCACACAAAGGGTGTGTTTTTCCCCTGAGCTTTGTAATATAAAAGCAAATACACCAATCACACTTAAGCTTCAAGAAAATGATGTCTATATCAGAGCTACCAAACAGGTCACTCCTTTTCTTGGTGGCAATAACTATAAATCTATCTTCCAATTCCGAATACATCCTGTGGAGAGCTTTAGGCACATAATACGCCATCCATCGCGACAAAAAAGACATACGCTTAAAATTAGCAGCCCTTAAGGCGTTATTACCAAGTTCTGAGATCGTCTGCCCCTTTTCCTCAGAAAATGAGCATTGTGTTATCTCGGTAATTTTGAGTAAAAAACTCTTTATTAAATGGTTTTCCCCTTGATTCTGCAGAAATCTATGCCAATTACCCACCCGCTCAACCTTGCTTTAAAAAGAGCGACCACTAATGATGATGGAGCAGCGCGGGATACCAGACAATATTTTTGACTAAATTGATAATTTGTATAAATCCCCAAAAAATAGCTTACTACGATCCCCGCATCTAGCTAAAATTTCCTTCCAGGTGATACATCTCCCTCCCAGCAGAAAATGTCCCAACTCGCTGATGCCATTTGCATTCCAAAACCTTAAGTGGCTAGACTGGATATGTAGCCCTAAGAGCTTACATTCCTTTAATTGCAGATATTCATGACCAGCCGCCAAAGGGTTAATAGAATATAGTGACTGGAGTCTTGTACGAAGGTCTAGTAACGTCTTATACCTAGATTTTTGGGGGAGTTTGGCTCTCTTTATGAAGGCCAGAAGCTGTGATCCCACTTCCTTTACCATTTTATCCCCCAAAAATATCTAAGGATCCCTTAGAATCAACTATACGAACCAAAATGTCTAAGAGAGAGGCTTCATAGCAGTAGCAGTAGCAGTAGCAGTAGCGCACTGCATCGCAAAATCCGATGCAGCGCGCGCAACGGAATTTGTTTTATTTATTTAATTGTTTACTTACCTCTGTTCATCCATATTCCAGTGTTTACTACCCCCCGCCCCGCCTCACTGCCCCATGGAACTCCCTCCACGGGCCGCTACTGCTTCATAGTATGTGCGAATCTGGGGCAATGCCAGTCCTCTGGATTTATCCCCAATTGTAGCACTGGATATTTTACTTTGGGGACCTTTATATTCCAGAGAAACTCTCGAAAAAGTACATCCTGCTCTTTAAAAAAGCTGTATTGATTTTTATCGGGACATTTATATAAAAAAAAATTAATAGAGGTAAGAGTGACATTTTAATGGGGGCGGCCGGGCCGGTAAGTGTTAGAGGGAGAAGAGACCATCTATCCAAAAGATCTCTAACTTTTCTTAACATAGCCTCATAATTCAGCTTATACATCTCGATGTAAGAATTAGTTATGTAGACCCCCAGATATCGAATCGGATTACTCGAAGCTGCATGACATTGAAAGATACTTGGGAGAGTATTACCTAAAGTGTTGAACATCAGAATTCTTGTGTGTTGTTCTTCAGGCCTAAGATATAAAATTATATTGTCCGCAAACCATTCAAGTTTGGGCATGTCTTCTATTGGTGCTTTAATTCCCTGATTTGCCCTTATCCTGTTTGCCAGTGGTTCGATGAAAAAAGTAAAAATTACGGGCGATAAGGGACACCCCTGACGAGTGCCCCAATTTATATCTATAGTTCCGGCTATGGTAGAATTCAAAAACATCTGCGCCTGCGTGCCCTGATATATATTATACAGCATATTAATAATTAAGGGAGGAAATCCCACGCTCTTAAGAGAAAGAAAAGTATCCCAATTGACAAAGGCCGAATGTTTTTTCAGCATCTACCATCATTAAAAGTGTGGGTATCTGTTTGGTGTTAAAAAAATCAATCCCATGTATTAAAAAGGTTGTATTGGAAGACATTTGTCTTCCTGGCAGGAATCCAGTCTGATCTTTATGAATAACCTTCTGGGCGACAGGCATGATTCGGTTAGCCCAGACTTTCATTACGATTTTATAGTCAGAATTTAATAAACAAATAGGTCTATATGAGTTGACGTCGCGGATTCTTCCCTTTTTAACAAAACTAACAATAACCGACTCCTTGAATGCTGGTGGAACCTCTCCGATGCTTTTCACCACATTAAAGAGCTCGACTAAAAAGGTTATTAGTTCTTCCTGAAACACCTTATAAATCTCTATTAGAAGACCATCATTCCCACAGGCCTTGCCAGATGGCATTGAGGCTTTAACTAGTCGAATTTCTGATGCTGTGATATCGACCCCTAATTCTTCTGCCTGGATATTTGACAGCTCCGGTAGATTAATATCCAAGAAATACTTATGTATTGCTTCTTTAGAAACCGTGTATTTAATCGCATATAGTTTCCTATAATGCGCAAGGAAGATTTTCACAACCTCTTCCTTTTCAGAGGCCAGAACCCCTACCCGGGTTCCTGCAATTCAGTAATTAATGCATCTTCCTGCTTCACCCTAGATGACCAGACCAAAAATGTATTGACCATCTGACTTTCTTCACAAACTTGTTGTTGGAACGTCCGCAAGCTATTTATCTCTTTGAGAACAAAAAATTACCTTAGCTCTTGTTTAGCACAGGCCAACTGGAGATCTGCAGCCGTTCGCTTGACCAGTGGACACACCATCATCTGAGCCGTGGTATCAACCGCAAGTTGGAGTTGAGCGATATGTACCTATCGCAATTTGGATTGAGCGGCCATAAAGGCCACCATCTACCCATGGATAGCTGCCTTGAAGGCACCCCACACAGAAAAAAGTGTTGCAGAACCCTTATTAATCTGGGAAAACTCTTTGATCCATTTTTTAATATTTATCAGCCATTCCTGATTAGAAAGAAGGAGACGATCCATCTGCCACCTGGATCTTTCCCCTCGCCTTACATCTAATTCTATCTTGACACTAATGTCTGAGTGGTCTGAAAAAGAGAATATTGGGCATAATAATTCACAAGGTTACATATGTAGCCATTAACTCAAGCAGTAATTCAGATCCACCTGCCTTCGGCATCCCTCTGGACCTGAATAATGTTCCAGTCTAGCCCTCGTCCACAATAAGTTGTGACACCCCTCATGGCCAACCCGGCAGAAGCAAAATATGCATTTGTATAGTAATTAGGAATAAAAACTTTGGGAAATCCGACTTTAAATGAGTTTCTTGCAAAAACAAAATTATGGGTGGGAAAGAGGTTAGCCATATGAGTAAGGCCCCATACATTTGCTTATTGGATAGCCCATTGACATTGACCAATATAATTCGTACTTCAGCCCCCATTTCCAAACCGCCTTTTCATACTTAAAAGTCAACAAAACAGAAATCTTTTTCAACATTACATTCCCATCTATGGTTCTGCTCTTTTCTATTACCCGTGCTCCCCACCAACAAAATCCTCCCCGACCCTGCCCCCCACCCTTGGAAGTAGGGGAATAGCCCACCATACCTCTCTCTACACTTGCTGGAAGGGGCCCTGGATAGACGCCCCTGCTGGGTGCCATGTTGGAGCACCCTGAGTGACCAACCCACCCCCACTTCCCGTCATTAATCATAATAAGAAAACCCTCTATGTAGAAATTGATTGCAGCATTTCTTGTGCTTCTTCTAAGTTTTTAAACATATGGAATTTGCCCTTCACAAGCACCCGGAGTTTGTACTGTTGCGCTTTTGCAAGCTGTGCGCCCTGGGCCTTAAATAGATAAAGCAGCTTCACAAACTCCTTTGGACGCCATGCTGCTGCTGACATATCAGAGAAAATTCAACAACAGGGAACCTCATTGGTGTAAAATGTTTTCTTTGCATGGCTCTAGAGGGTATCTGTTCTTTAATATGATAGTCTGGAAAGTTAACCAAAATTGTCCTTGGCAAATTTGAATTTGGGAAAGATGCACTGGTACCCTCTGCGCTTTCGTAATGGTCAGGTCTCCTGAAAACTCTGGTACAATATTTTTCTTGATGAACGACTCGACCCATTGCAAAGTTTGAGCCCCTTCACAGACTTCTGGCACTCCTACCAGTCATAGGTTGGAGTGTCATGAATGGTTTTCGAGTTCATCAATCTTCTTTTCCAGTAGTGATTTATCTTTCCTCACTAAATCCGATTGCTTCTGCAGTATAGTCATCTGGCCCTCAACCTGCGATATCCTGTACTCTGCCTCCTGCATCCTAACCAGAAAGCATGCAACTGCTTCCTCGATTTTTGTCAGGCGATGATGCAGGGATGCAATCTCAGTTGCTGTGATGCTTTTGGATATCTTATTTCCTCTAAGATAAGGTTTTGCATAGTTTTTAAATCCCATTGCGCTGTCTGCTCATTACCCTGCACCTGGTTCGGAAGATCCCCAAATATTACTTTACTGTTAAAGGGCAACTCTCCAAATGTCACTTGTAAATAAATCACCATAATTCTTGAGCCACGCCTCCACGCCTTCAATCATTGTTTCAATTAAATGCTCAATATTTTGGCTCAAATAATCCTAGCACGAGGCATATTTGCTAGTTTTGAGCATTTTATAGTTTTTGTGAGCCTCCCATATAACAAAGTTTTTGTGCTTTAGTGAATCACACACACTACTCATTTGTGACCTTCCACCCACTGTATTCATTTGTACGCTTCACACACAAACACTATGTTCCTGGTGTTCATCACTAACACCTCATATCTGAGCTTTGCCCACACACCTCATTCTGCATATCTCACTATACTTATCTTCTGTGAGCATCTCATATGTGTCTCGCACAGCAAGATTTTTTACATTGGTAAGCATCTCTCTTGTAATTGTAATTGCATTTATATAGTGCTTACTACCCCAGCCAGGGTGTCAAAGTGCTTTTTCAGCAAGTAGCACGCTACTCTGGAACCCATAAAGGATTAGTGGTGAATTAGTATAGTGAAATATGAAAGTAGTTTGAGTGGTGGATATGTTAATCAGTTATTTGGATTGAGAAGGATAGCGGAGGGATAAAAAAGGGAAAAAGGTTTGCATTTATATAGCGCTTGCTATCCCTGATGAGGTGTTGAAGTACTTTTTCGGCGAGTAGCACGCTACTCTGGAACCCATAAAGGATTAGTGGTGAATTAGTATAGTGAAATATGAAATTAATTTGAGTGATAGACATGTACGTCTGTTATTTGGATTGAAAAGGATAGTGGAGGGATAGAAGAGGGAAGGATGTAGAAATATATATTTTTTTCGTTTGTTTTTGAGCTCATAGCAGTAGGAGGAGGCTTGGGATGAGTAAATGAGAGGTGGAGGGGGAAGAGTCAGAGGGAAGGGTTTAGAAAGACTTGTTTTTGGGGGATCGGAATAGTACAAGAGGTATGAGGTGATGCAAGGAGGGGTAGAGTAGGGAAAAGTCTAGAAAGGGCTATTTTGGGGATCATAGTAGTTTTATGGGGTTTGGGATGAATGAGAGAGTGGAGGTGGAGGATATATTGATAGAGGTATAGGGTGAGAAATAGGGTAGTGCATTGGAAAGAGTAGTACAAAGAGATTTGAGATGAGTCATTGAGTTGAGGTAGAGGATATATTGAGAGCGGTATAGGGTTAAAAATACAGTAGTACTTTGGACATGCTGAATTAGAAGAAAAGTAATAAATATATAGATCCATAAGTACATGGAAGGTATATAGATGCATGAAGGAAGGTAGTATATGTAGATTAAAGATGCATTAAATAAACTCCGGCTTTCAGGTGTTGTACTTTAATTTTACATATATATATAACCCCACTTACCTCACAACGATCTCTTCCTGCTTCCGTCTGGCCGCAAGTCCTACCTCGCATATGCCTTAACCACACACATGCGTGGTTAAGACATATGCGCGGTAGGGCTTGCGTAGTTCAGCCTTCGTTGTTAAGGCTGATCGTTGTTCAGCCTTCGTGGTTAAGGCTGTACATATATATATATTCACTGAAAAAACCATAGGTTTCAGATATGTTATAGTTAGAAATTAGCATTTAAAAAACCTTTGAAATTCACTGAAAAAACCATAGGTTTTAGGGACAGTTATAGTTACTTGGACATTGCACTCGTACAAAACCCGTGAAATTCCCCCGTTATAGTTAGTTCAGCTAACTATAACTCGCGCCCCGCAATGCACTGCTGATGACGTCACATATTACATCACTCATGACATGGTCAGTGACATCACTGATGACATCACTGATGACATCTCAAATGACATCACTGATGACATCATCCAGTGACTGTGTGTTTCTGTAAAGTTTAAATATTTTTAATATATATAGGAAAAGACGTATTGAAGAATGAGTGGGTGTGTAAGTGTCTGTATGGATGATTTAGTAGGTGCGTGACTGACTCTATAAGTGAGTGATTTAACGTATCTTACTGAATGCATGGGTTAGTGACTAAACTGGGTGAATGTCTGTATCCGTCTGTCTGTTGCTGTGTAAGTGGCTGCATGTGTTTGTGAATAGCTACATGAGTGTCTATATGAGTTATTGAATGGTTGTCTGAGTATCTGTATGGGTGCCTGAGTGTTTGTGTGGGAGGGGTGTGTGCGACTCTGTGCATAGATGTGTGAGTGGGTGATTCACTGGGTGGATGGTTTCAAGAGTGCATCTGTGATAGACTGTCTGGGTGGGTAAGTGTGTGTAAGAGTGTGTTAGTGAGTGAATGTATGTCCCAGTGGTACATGTGTGAGTAACTACATATGTGAAAGGCAGTATATATGTGTGTTGGAGTATATAAATAGCTATAAGCGAGAGTGAGTGATTGTGATAGTGGCTGTATGGATGAGTGTGTGCTTGTATCAGTGATTGTATAAGAGCGTAAGAATGTGCTAGTATTTGTATGAGTAAGTGAGCTGGTGTGTGTATAACTGTATAGGTGAGTAAATGGCAGTGTGTTTAATTATTTGCATGACTGACTAGGTGTGTGAGTACCTCTATGGATGAGTGGCGGTGTTTGAGTGTCTATATAGGAGTATGAGTGCATATGATAGTCCTGTACTGAGTGACCGTAAGTATGAGTGACTGTACGGGTGAGTGAGTGGATGTGTGCGTAGACCTATGAATCAGTGAGTGGGTATGTAGTTATTGGTGTTGGAGTGTCTATGGTTTTGCGAATGGCAGTCTGTAATTTAGAGTGGGTGTATCAAAGGTTATATTAGGGTGTGAGGAGGTGCATCAGATTATCACGTGGATGATGTCATCAGTGATGTCATTTGAGATGTCATCAGTGATGTCATCAGTGATGTCACTGACCATGTCATGAGTGATGTAATATGTGACGTCATCAGCAGTGCATTGCGGGGCGCGAGTTATAGTTAGCTGAACTAACTATAACGGGGAATTTCACGGGTTTTGTACGAGTGCAATGTCCAAGTAACTATAACTGTCCCTAAAACCTATGGTTTTTTCAGTGAATTTCAAAGGTTTTTTAAATGCTAATTTCTAACTATAACATATCTGAAACCTATGGTTTTTTCAGTGAATTTCAAAGGTTTTTTAAATGCTAATTCCTAACTATAACATGTCTGAAACCTACGGTTTTTTCAGTGAATTTCAAAGGTTTTGTAAATGACAATTTTTAAATGTATTAATTGTTATATTAATTTTTTTCATACTGATTTACTACATTTTTAGAAACAATTTTTTTTACATATTTTATTTTTTAAATTACATTGTAATTACATTATACATTACATTACAAAAAATACTTTCTGAGAATGAATTACTTTAGTTTAAATACTTTGCACATAGGCAATAGACTTTTAAGTACAGTAGTTACAGTTGTTGCAATGGGCAACACATTTTCAAACACAATGCAACATTCAGCTCAATGTGAATTTCTAGTTAAATGCAATTAGTTACTTTATGGATTACTTTTCTAACCACAGAACTGGATCCTAGATTCAGTCCTGGGACATCTCCTGTAAACAGTTGAGTAAAAGCGTTTTGGTTACAGTCGTGATTTTTAAGGAATATTATTGTATTTTAAAAGTTGACACTTTGAAACTTTTTCTCATAGAATCACCAATGTTATCCTATGGAAGGAAATTCACTTAGCAGGTAAAAACTGTTATTGTTACTTTTTCCTACTCAGTGTTGGATCCTGGATCCAGCACTGGTGCATCTCCTGTAAACAGTTGAAAGAATGCGTTTAAGTCATACAGGCGATTTTTAAGGAATATTTGTAGTTTGTGAAAATCGACACTTTGAAACTTTTCTGCTGAAAACCAGACAATGGATTCCTATGGAAGAAAATATAAGTTACTGGTAAGTATGGTTAAAATTACTTTTCAGGGTCAGTGCTGGGCTAAAAGATGCAGCACTGGGTTCTCTCCTGATAACAGGTGAGTAAATTGGAATTCGTACTTTGGTTGATTTTAGAGGAATATTATAAAGTTCCAAAACTCCACACTTAGAAGAATTTCCAAGTGAAACCAGTCAATGTTAGCCTATGAAGGAAATTCAAGTTACCGGTAAGTACGGTTAAAATTACTTTTCAGGACCAGTACTGGGCTGAAAGATGCAGCACTGAGGTCTCTCCTGATAACAGGTGAGTAAATCAGAATTCGGATTTCGGCTGATTTTAGAGGACTATTTGTATGTTTCAAAAATCAACACTTAGAAACTTTTCCAGCAAAAAGCAGGCAATGATATCCTATGGAAGGAAATTCAAGTTACTGGTAAGTACGGTTAAAATTACTTTTGAGGATCAGTACTGGGCTGAAAGATGCAGCACTGAGGTCTCTCCTGATAACAGGTGAGTAAATCGGAATTCGTATTTCGGCTGATTTTAGAGGAATATTTTAAAGTTCCAAAACTCCACACTTAGAAGAATTTCCAAGTGAAACTAGTCAATGTTAGCCTATGGAAGGAAATTCAAGTTACTGGTAAGTACGGTTAAAATTACTTTTCAGGACCAGTACTGGGCTGAAAGATACAGCACTGAGGTCTCTCCTGATAACAGGTGAGTAAATCGGAATTCGTAGTTCGGCAGATTTTAGAGGAATATTTGCACAATGGTGAAGGGAGGGGCGGGGCCTGAGGTGACATCTGTGCAAACGCGCCCCGTGGCGCGTTTTAAGTTGGGGGATTAAGTCCCCTTGAATCATGAGGGTCCCTAGGGGCCAACTAGCCCACCAGGAACCTCCAGTATGCGCCAGGGGGCTGCGTTGCAGAGACGTGTAGAGAGGCCACACCACTTTTTACACCTCTCTAGAACGCAGCTCTGTGGCGCTTTCTGGATGTACCTGTTGGGCTAGTTGGCCCCCAGGGACCCTCAGGATTGAAGGGGATTTAATTCCCCATCTTAAAACGCACCACAGGGCCTGTTTGCACACATGTCACCTGAAGCCCCGCCCCCTCCCTTCACCACTGTGCAAACGCGCCCCATGGCGCGTTTTAAGTTGGGGGATTAAGTCCCCTTGAATCCTGAGGGTCCCTGGAGTCCAACTAGCCCACCATATACTTCTAAAAGCGCCACAGAGCTGCGTTGCAGAGAGGTGTAAAAAGGGCGTGGCCTCTGTACACCTCTCTGCAACGCAGCCCCCTGGCGCATACTGGAGGTTCCTGGTGGGCTAGTTGGCCCCAGGGACCCCCAGTATTCAAGGGGAATTACTTCCCTTCTTAAAACGCGCCACGGGGCGCGCTTGCAGAGTACTGCAGGGAGGGGGCGGGCCTCCGGCACGATGCCGGTCGTTTTTAAAAAAATGTTTAAAGGGAGGGGGCTGCGTGGCCCCCTTCCCTTGCCCACTTTTGGCCCGGGGACCCCATCCCCCGGGGCCTGAGCATTTTATTTTTTTTTTATGAAAAAAATAAAAAGGGGAAGGGGGCCCCGTGGCCCCCCTTCCCTGGGCCTGTATTGGCCCCGGGACCCCATCCCCCGGGGCATGCCCTCAATTTTTTTATTTGGAGGGGGCTGCGTGGCCCCCCTCCTCAGGCCATTTAAGGCCCCGGGGACCCCATCCCCGGGGCCGGCCTTGCACTTTTTTATTTTTACTAATTTGGGGAGGGGGCTGTGTGGCCCCCTCCCTGGCCACTTATCGCCCCGGGGACCCCATCCCCCGGGCCTGGCCTCTGGTTGGGGACTGTGGGGGTCCCCAATCCCCCACAGTCCCAGCCGGCTCCCCGCCTCCTGCGCGAGCCGGGCATTGCTTTCCACATGGGGAGCAGCTAACATGCTGCTCCCCATGTGGAAAGCAATTTGCTTTGGATATTGGAGCGAGAGCAGGTTTCCTGCTCTCTCTTCCAATATCCAAAGCAGTTTGCAATGACAGGACGGGAGCCGCGAGGCTCCGTCCTGCCATAGCAAACTACAGTGTCCCGGGGTAGGCACCCGGGACACTGCAGGAGCCGGCCCTGGGGGTGGCGGTCCCCAGGGCCATCAAGGGCTCCAGGAGGGGGCCGCGCGGCCCCCTCCCTTGAATTGCACAGCCCCAGGGAGGTGGTGGTCCTCGGGGCTCGGGGTCCGTAACGGACCCCCACATTTATTTTCTATGTGCCCCGGGAGGTGGTGGTCCCCGGGACGTGTGGGGGCTGGAGCCCCACACATTATTTTAAATTTAAAAAGAAGCCCCAGGGGGTGGCGGTCCCCGGGGCTGCGGGAGGGCATGAGAGCCCTCCCGCACCATTTTTTAATTAAGCCTCGGGGGTGGCGGTCCTCGGGGCTTGGGGGCCTTAGAGGCCCCCATATAAACAATTTACACCCCCTCTCCCCGCATGCCCCGGGACTTGGTCCACCCGGGGCAATTTGCATCGAAGCGCGGAGACCGCGCTTCGATTTTTTTTTCCGGCAGGATCCACGCACCGTGAGCGCATCCTGCCGATTTAAAAAAAAAAAAAAAAAAATGTTTTGCCCAGGGGGTCAGGGTGTTTCTACCCTGCCCCCTTTTTGCGCTTTGCGCACTTGTTTCTGTCCCTCGGTTCTACCGAGGATAAAATGGCTGCCAACACTTCCTGATTTGGAGTGTTGACAGCCAATTAGCATGCAGCTCGTGATCGGGAGGGTGCGCGGATCCTCCGTGCCCATAGATATATATGTACTTTTACTTTTGATTTTCTCAGCAACTACTGAACGGATTTACACCATTTAACAAAAAGGGTTCTTTCTGAACCAAGAACTACCTCTTTGCCAAATTTGGTGTAATTCCGTTCAGCAGTTCGGGCTGTAGCCGTGTCTAAAGTTTCCTATGGAAAAATGAATGGGAAAACGCGTTTTGGGACCCCCTTTTTCTCGGCCCCCGCTTGACGAATCACCCCGAGACTTTCAGGATAGGAGCGCACTGGAGCGCCCCACAAAGTTTGAAAATTTCACGAAGATACGTCAACCGGCAAGAGAGTTATTTCAAATAGAATGTCGCGGATTTCCTATGGAAAATAGGTCCTAACTATAACTATCTACTGGCAACCGCCAGTAGATAATATATATATATATATATATATATATATATATATATATATATGTAAATCAATATTGAAGCAATTGTAGATAAATAGTTATGATAAAAGATTTACTTATTTATGCATTCACTTACATACATGTTAAAAACATAGAATAATGGAACTATCAGTAATATGTACATTTGTTAAGCAGAACTAATGAATATCTCTTTATATATATTTTTTAAAACAATTATTCTACATGTTTATACAAAGCAATACACATATATAGGTACAGATCTATAGTACAAATAAATGCTTATATACAGAGAGATATGCTGTATATTTCTGTATGTGTATGGTGATTATGTGGGGAAGAGCCAATTCTTAAGTCATTTTCTGAAGATAAGGTGGATCTGGGGATCTTATTTTGGGGGTAAAGAGTTCCATACTTTGGCTGCTTGAACAGAGAATGATGTGCCACCCATGTTTATTTTCTTGTATCTTGGGATTTTGAGGCGAGGTGCCGCTCTAGAGTGGAGGTTACTCTGTTGAATGTGTTTGGTGATTTTGTGCCTGATGAAGAGCGGTCCCGTTCCATGTATCACTTTGTGGATGATACAAAGCAGCTTGAACGTGGATCTTTTGGCAACCGGTAACCAATGTGGGGCATTCAAAACAGGGGAGATGTGGTCTTGCGGTTCTATATGTAAGAGTAGTCAGGCAGCCGAGTTCTGAATCTGTTGCAGTCTTTTCATTGTTGTTAAAGGTGATCCGTGGTAGAGGCTATTGGCATAATCAAGTTTGGACAGAACAAGGGGGATGATGGTAGCCTGGACCTTGTGTGGAAATCCCAAATGGGGGAAGATTCGTCGCAGAGTTTTTATAGTAACAAAACTTAATCTTGCTAGTTTGTCTACTTGGGCATTCATCGATAGCTAGGAGACCATTGGTCATTCCGAGGTTTCTTACTTCCTTCGATACTTTAGTTGGTGTTCCCAGATCATCAGGCCAGGTGGCGAGCGGGTCATAATTTTTCCAATCACCACACGTGAGTATTTCCGTTTTGGAAGCATTCAATTTGAGGTGGCTACATGTCATCCATTGATCCACGGCTCTGAGACAACTGAAAATTGGTGTGTTTCCAATGTCTTTGGGGCATTCCAGTTGAAGGAGTATTTGCTTGTCATATGCATAGTTATAGAACGTGAGGTGAAACTGATTGATCAGTGCCGGTAATGACTTCATGTAGATGTTGAAAAGCATGGGCGAGATAATAGAGCCTGAGGGACCCCTGCTTTTGTGAAGTATGGTTTGGATGAAAAAGGTGGGGTATGGATGACATTAATTCTGTTGCGAAGGTAGGATGCTATCCAGTCTAGAGCTGTCCCCTCTATGCCGGCTTCGTAGACTCTTTGTATCAGAGTATCATGGTCAACCGTGTCAAAGGCAGCCGAGAGGTCCGAGAGAAGTAGCGCAGCAACCCAGTTGCGCTCAACTGTGTTCTTCAGGTCATCCCAGATGGCAAAGAGGGCAGATTCTGTACCTCTTCCCAGACGGAATCCTGTTTGGAAGTCTGAAAGTATGGCATTCTCTTCAATGAATTGTGACATCTGGGCAAACGCTGCTCTTTCTATCAATTTGCTCAAGAAAGGGCCATTTGTAATTGGTCTGTAGTTGTCAGGGTTCAGCGGGGCCAAGTTTGTTTTCTTCAGTAATGGGCATATGTATAACTTTGAGTTTTTCTGGAAATATTCCTGGAGTTAAGGCGTTGTTGAGGATTCTTCTTACTGGAGTGGCAGCAGAGGTCATTAGAAGAATTGTCTTGAAGGTTTGCGGTGGACAGGGGTCAGAAGGGCTGCCGGCAGGCCTGCTTGCTTTCACCAAGTCCATGAATTCATCGTGTAAAATGTGTTGGAAGGAACAGAGAGGCTGGGTTAGAGTATTCTTGATTGTTATTTTGTAAAAGGGTTAGTGCTGATGCTTTGTCATTGTTTTAAGTAGGATTCCAAAGTGTCAGCTATGTCCGTGTAATGATTTGCCAGTTTGTCTGTGAAATCTTGAGTAACGGGATAAGCTCCTTCTAGGCAATTCGATTTACGAAATTCATTGAGAATTTGATCAAATTCTTTATTTGCACATTTAGCATTTTGAATTCTGTCTGAATAGTATCTTTTCTTTGCTTTTTTGATAGCTGACTTGTATAATCTGTTAATTTTCTGTAGGCGGAGTTCGTCTTTATTGGCATTTGTTTTGAGCCAGGCATGTTGTAGCTTTCTAATTAGTTGTTTTATCTATTTTATCTCTGTATTTCTCCAAGGTTCTTGTTTTCTTTTGTTCTGTTGTGCGGTTTTTAGTGATATCAGGATATCAAAAGCTTCCTGTAGCCACTCATATAGTTTTTTTAACAGAATTTATTGTTTCTAGATCTGTACTGGATGTTAGTTGTCTTTCTAAGTGTTGCAAATTGAGTTTGTTCCACGGCTGTTAGGTGGATGCATGTAAGGTGGTTTTAGATGCGTCGCTTAGTGTTGTTTTATGTTGGAAAGCAAGCAAATGGAGGTCTGACCATGTGACTGGAGTCATTGTTTGAAAGGTATCTAGTTCTGTATTAGCAAAAATGACTTCTAGGATGTGTCCAGCGATGTGTGTGGGTTCGTGGATGATCTCATGCAGGTTCATACGTCTTGGCCGTCGGTGATTGTTTTGGAGTGGGGCATATTTGGTTTGTCAAACCAAATGTTGAGGTCACCCAGAACACATAGGTTGGAGTGTAGTGTTATCAGGTTTGGAACAGTGTCTAGAAGTGTGTCTGGGAATGTTGCATTGCTCTGTGGAGGTCTGTAAAGTAGCAGGAAGTTACAGGAGGAAGACTGTGTATGATGGTATCTGGAGAAAAGGGCCTCACAAATTTTTATGGAGACGTTGTCAACTTTAGTGATATGTAATGTTTGCCTGAACACAACAGCTAGGCCACCTCCTTTTTTGCCTATATGATTTTGGGTGATCGTTTGATAGCCTAGAGGAACGGCTTCATGTAGGACCGGAGCCATATCATCTCCCGACCATGATTCAGTTATGAATAGTATATCTGGTGTTGTGTCAGTGAGAAGGTCGTAGAAGTGATGCTTGTTTTTAGAGAGTGTTTGAGCATTTATTAGTAGACAGTTTAGAGAATGTTCTCTGGTGATGGTGTGACTTTGTTTTGTAGAGGAGTGAGCAGTATTTTGTGAGCTTGCGGCTGGTGTGTCCTTACTGTTGCTATAAGGTATATGAGGATAGCAATCATGTAGCTTTCTGTATCGTGTTCTTCGTCCAGCAGGCTAAGAAGACATTTTGATGGGTCTGCGTGTGTAGGTGGTGGGGATGGTGGTTGAGAGTGAGTTGGTGCGCTGTGTTGTTTTTTAGTGTACCCTTGTTGTGTAGTAGACATGGAGAAGTGAAGTTGTGAGGTGTGGCAAGTTGCTTATTTTGTTTGTGTCTGTTTAAGGCGGAAGGTGTATGAGTTAGGGGTGGGGCTTCAGCATGTGGGTCATGTAGTAAGGTACTAAATTGTCCAATGTAGGAGAGGCGGTCAAAAAAGAGAGTTGCTGTGTTGCTGTATATGTGTTAGATGTGGTGGAAGAGAGAAAACTTGGCATTGGAGTTTGTTCATTTGTGTAGTTTGAAAAGTGGGTGCATGTTTGTAGTTTGTGATGGTAAGTATTATGAGATTTTGTTGTGCTGGTGTGCGTGATATGGTTTGTTTTTGAGGAGTAGTGAAAGGAGGTGCTGATGTATTTGTTTTATGGGATGGATTTCTTAGTATAGTATTGTTTCACACAAACACTGTACATCTCATTTTTGTGAGCATCCCACACAAGGCTAATTCTTATTTCAAATTTATCTCATAGGGCTTCTTATAATTTTGTGCAAGATAATGCGGTTTGAGTTCAATCTACACTCATATCATCCATCTGCAATAACGCTTCTCATAGATTAGACAACAAATGTTTCTGTATTGGGTTGCATACTTTGCGATGCAGTAAGGGTTTCTCCACCCTCCAGCCACAGGAATACAGGCAGTAAACTTCCAGAGTTTGAAAAAATACTCTCACTCTACTTTTTGTGCCCTGCTAAACCAGGGGCTTCCAAACGTGATCCAACTGAATTCAATACTCAAACAGACACATAGAATCATATACTATACTATTAGACCTGCCAGCCTTAGGTTTGTCTTACCCCAAACTTTTTGCCTGCTTATCTCTTCTTTTTGCTGATTCCTTTTGATGGCCTTTGGACTTTGAGCACATTACCACTGCTGGCCAGTGCTAAAGTGCATGTGCTTCTCCCCTAATCATGGTAACATTGGTGTATATACAATCTGTATATTCAACTTACTTGTAAATACCTTGTGCAGTGGTATACCATATACCCAGGGCCTGTAAATTAAATGCTACTAGTGGACCTACAGCACTGATTGTGCCACTCACACAAGTAGCCCTTTAAATATGTCCCAGGCCTGCCACTGCAGAGCCTGTGTGTGCAGTATTACTGCCATGTCGACTTGGCATTAAAAATCCCTTGCCAAAACTTAAACGCCCTTATATTAAACATAAGTCGCCCCTAAGGAAGGCCATAGGTTGCGCAAAGGGCAGGGTGCTATGTTACAAAAAGGTAGGACATGTACTTTTAAGTTTTGCATGTAGTAAAAAAACACCTACATTTGTTTTTCACTACTGTGAGGCCTACTCCTCTCATAGATTGACATTGGGAATTTCTTAATATACTCTTTTAAGCTGCAATTTCTGGTTAGAAAGGAGTAACTGTGTAATGTTTTATATCTTTGGATTGGCCATGATAAATCCTCTTTACTGGTAAGGTTGGATTTCACATTACTATTGTAGATATGCCATTTTAGAAAGTGGACATTTCTCTGGGTGCATGCAGCCTGTCTCCAATACATTCCAATATTAGTCCAGTTGCATTTTGAGGTTTAGGAATGTTGTGAAGAGCATTCAGTTTACTATTCCTTTTTTTCATCCCACCTTTGTTTGCTTGGTGCATGAAGATGTAAGACTTAAAACCATGTTTTTACACATTTGGAATAATTACCTTATGAATGTAGATAACAATTAAAGCATACTTGCAAACTGTATCTACAACCCTGCCTTTATCAATGTTTCACTACAAAACTATGCAATTGTATTCGCTTAACGGAGCAATGGGCGATTTATATAGGGTCCCTGGAAGTCCAAAAGGTTGTCCTTGTCCCCCCCAAGAAATGTAGTGTCTCCTATGCCCCTGGCGTAAGCTGCTCTCAGGGTACCTTCATTTTTCTCAAACATGAGCCATCAACAAAGATTACATAATCAGGCTCAATGGTTCATCTTTTATTTTCTGACTTTGGCTTAGTGCATAAGTCCATAACATCTAGACAATCATGTTCAGCTTCAACTCCATAGGAGTCCTCATTTTTAGGCAATAGAGTTGAAGGATTTAAAATTTTACAATGTTTCAAAATGATATTATCAGCAGCACGGATCTGTTGCTCGTATTTTGTAAGTCTGTTGTTTTTCATGTACTGGGGTTTCCTTCCGGTGAGCAATATTTCAATGGAGTGAAGGGCCATACCAGTTAAAGGATGTCCCATCATGATGTTCTCACATCTCTCTATACTGACATCGACCACAGCTACCGATTTAAGGCAGTCGGGCAGTCCTGCAGGTCAAGAGTAGTTGAAAAATAAGACAAAAGTCTTCATGCAACTCCATGCATCTGAGTAAGCACTGAGAGAGTACAGCCCTCCCTCTCACTGCAAAAAAATTTGAACATTTTAATGTTATCAGACATTCCTACTGGCAATGCATGACAGAGACTTTCTCTCAGCTCTAGTAAAGCTTTTAAGTACTTGTTGTACCATGGAAGCAGATCAGGCACATCTTTATGTGTCAGCCTTAGTAAAGGCTTAGCTACTAGAGAAAAGTTTGGTATCCATTGTCTACAGTAGTCAACCATTCCCAAAAACATTCTGACTTCTCTCTGTGTGCTGTGTGGATTTATCTGAAGAATAGTCTCAACTCTCTCTGGGGACATCTTTTGCACTGCTTTCTCAATGATATGTCCCAAGTATTACACTTCTTTTTGACAGTATTGAGGTTTATCTGGAGGCACTTTATTTTCATTCTCAGCCCGGTGATTTAACAGTGCAATTGTATCCTGTCTGTAAGCTTCTCATGTATCCGATGCCACAAATAGGTAATTGGTATACTGTACAAGAACTAAACTGTAGGGCATCTGCAGTTACTCAAGATTCTTTTTCAAGATCTGATTGAAAATGGATGGGCTTTCTGTTTACCCTTGTGGAACTCGAAACCAAGCCAAAATTCTCTCTCTGAACACAAAAGAGAACAAGAACTGGCTGTCCTCATGCAATGGAACGGAAAAGAAAGCCTGTCACAAGTCCGCTACACTGAGCCAATCTGCAGTACACGGAATCTGAAAAAAGTATGGTGGCTGGATTCAGCACCACAAGACAAAATGGATGGTTTCAAGCAATTTCTTTTAAAATCCCTTTCCTCAGCATGTCTTCAATTACTGGTGTTATTCCTCCAACTGTTTCTGGGGTCAAATTGTATGGTGGTGTTCTCAGATATACAGCATTAGGTTTCACTGTAACTCGAACTGGTTCTACGCCTTTAATTATTCCGATATCTTTCCCTGTAAAGTCCCATACTTCTATGTTCACTGTCTGTTTTAAAACAGAAGTCAAATCTTCTCTTGTCCCCACTGGGTACAATCTTACAGCTGTTTCTTGTCAGGACATTTTAAATTCAACATCTTCATCATGCATTTGAAATTCAATACCATCCGGTGTGCAGTAAATAGTGCAATTTAACTTGCACAATAATTCTCTCCCGAACAAATTTACAGGGCTAGTCACAGACAATGAATTGATGATTTGCCTCAAATGATCCAATTTTTACCGGGACGTTTTCTGAAACTATGTTGGTTATCTGTTTATTTGAAACTCCTGCAACATGGATCTTCTTTCCCGAGAAGGGTAGGTCTGGGACTTCTGCTGTTATAACAGTGGTATGGGTAGCACCGATGTCGATCAAAAATAACACTTGGTAGCCATTAACTTCTCCCTACATATGGTCCACTCTGGTCCTCCTTCAAGACTGTGCCAAGCAATCAATCTTCCTCCCCCCTCTGCCACTAACATAGGGAAGTGTTGAAATGGGTACTGATTCTAATTCTGAAATAGGTTTGGATTAGCCTTGGGCAACTGATTCATAGTAAATCTATGCCTTCTCATGACCATCGTGGCATGTGGAACCTGCATCATTGGAACCTGTGTCTGCATTGGCACTTGCATTTGCTGAACTGGCACATTCTGCATCTGCACTTGATTTCCTCCTTGCATTTGACGATTATCGCTCATTCTATCTGGATTCAGCCTACACTTCCTCTTTCGATGCCCAATCTTATTAGAAAAGTGACAAGGGGTCATTTTCTTCAGCATTTCAACATCCACACCAGAATTCATATCAATCAGAGCACCACTACCTCTACTCTGTGAAACACCAAATCCTCCTTGAACACCCTGAGTCTGCCAACCATCACCTTGCATTCCACTCTGGTTTCCTGCAAACAACTGAGTCTAAAAACATTTCTGAGCAAACCTCATCTGAGCTAACATGAATCTTTCCTTAAGCTTTTTCTGTTATATCTCTTGTTCATCACTGCGATACTTTTCATACCACAGGATCTCATCCAATGATTTTGTCTGCCAGAAAACCACACTCTGTTATATGTGCATACTGATCTCTGTTCTTAACCCAAGAACAAACCGAGGCACAAAAAATCATATAGCACTCTGTTCTGGATATTTCCGGCAACTGTTTTGTTGAAACACCTGAAGCAACCACTCATAGTAATCATACACTGATTCCTTTGGCTCGTGTGAGGTTCTTTTAATCTTTACCCAACCAATATCTTTTGGGGGAACCTTGCCTTTCACAAATATAAACACTGCATCATATTTTTCTATAACTACAGGATATGGTGCATTAGTGCGGGCCTCTCTCGTTGGTTCTGCCCGCTGGTATGTATAGCCATTTTACACTTGACCCACAAATCACTTGGCACTACAATATCAAAGAATGTATTCAAATAAATCCACAACACTTTTGAAATTTTAACAGGTCTCCCAACTTGTGTGTACCACTGCACAGGGTTCTCTCTCAATTTTGGAGATTATTCGTAAATGCTGCAAGATCGCCTCTGCTCCAAGGTACATGAACATATGCTCTACATGATATTTCTCTCAATGGATAAGCCAAAGCGTCTCCTTCATCTAGGAGTCTGTTGGTGGCTTATTATTTGCTTCAACTGCCTCTAATTGTTTCTTTATCTTCTCATTATTTTTTGCCCATTTGCTCTCTAATGTAACAAAATCACTCCTTCTACGGATGCATTTTACTAATTCAGTAATGTTGAATCACATCCCTGAAGAACGCCTTGTCTTAATAGCCTCATCATCCAATTGTATCCTGCAACATTTCTGAAATGGACACTTTTTGAAAGATTGACTTCATGTTTTCGAGCAAATGTAGTCAATTTATCATGAGCAGTGGCTGCACATCTAGTAATTTCTTTGCTAGGATATATCTTCTCTTTTTCTTGGTACTGATTTACATGCTCAAGATCTAAACATTCTCTAATTATTTCTTCCAGCTCTAATTTTAATCTCAGGATATTTAATGGTCTCTCCTTCTCTGCCTGCTGTGCAGTTGGAACCTGATCTTCTGCATTTCCTGCCTTTTTATTCTCTGCAGTTTCTTCAAACCATGGGGCAAAAATCCCAACTTCAAATAGTTTGGTCTTGCCCTGTATTATTGGTGTCATAAAAACAATCCTTCTCCCTTCTCTCCTTGATTGGACTGTTTGTGGTGGTGTCCAATCTGTGAATTCTGTGACGGTGGGATAAACCCTGTCACATGGGCTCATCAAACGGCTCCTTGAACTACTGTATTTGGAACAATATTAATCAGAACAGCTGTTGTGTGAATCTCTAATGCTTGTGCTGTTATGACCCTAGTAACAGGTACTGGTACAGTTACAATAGGATCAGGAACACCTGAAGGCATCACTGTAGGAACATTCTCAATTCATGCAGGCATAACATTAGATATAATAGGTTTTACAATAGACTGTGTCATCTGTAATGGTCTTTCAATTTGAATCACATCCTGGGCAACAGGGGCTGTAGCCCCTGTTACATTAGATGTTGAAGTACTCTCAGTAGCAGGAGCCACATAAGGTGGTGGATGCGCGGCTAACAATGCATCCAAACTTTATTCCCCTGAATAACTTTTGCAATCTGATTTCTTTGCAGCACCCTCTTCATCTTTTCTTTGTGTCTTATTCTTTTTTAACTTCACAGGTTTTTAAGTAGAAATAGCTGGATACAGTCTAATCTCCTTGACTATGGCTTACCTTCACCTCTATTGGGCCTCATCCCATGGAAAATCTGCATAATTACACACTGCTCTTTTAGTTCTATTCTTGTATTTCTCTCTCACCTTAACATGTGCTGTTTTAGCCCATATATTTATGCCTTTGTACTGTGTGGCTCTAGGTCGCGGCTTCATCTCATAAAACGTTTCCCTTAATCTTTAAATAATTCTCAGTTTAAATGTACCATATCCTGGAAAACTCAAAGGACCTTCATTTTCAGTGATCTTGCATCGCTGATGAAGCCATAAACATGTATTCAACTCTGTATTCATTGTCATACAATGTGCTGGTGTACCCTCGAGAGACGTCTCTTCACTTTCTTGTACAGGAATTGATACATCACCTCTCACAAGACTCTTGAAACCTTTAAAACATTTTATGATTTCAGATTATTTAAAAAATAGCAAACAACGTATTCAAATCTCCACTTGTTTTGATTCTATTCTGTAAATGTCAGATTTCTTTTCTCCAATCCTGTGATAGCTTTAATACTTGAAGACCCGTTAATTAATCTCAATCTGGAACTTGCACAACAATTGACCTATAGCAGCGCAGGAATCTGTGTCATCATGAACCAATAGCAGCGCAACAGTACAGCAACCATCCAATCATAGCGCTGCACACTATGACGTCTGATCTCACTCCTTGCAGAGGTTCACCCTCCTTTACAACTTTTCTCACACAATAACTTCTACAGCTCTAAGCGTATGTAAATGAACAATCTTTGCCTGCTCCCCTAAAGAAAACAAGTGCAATTCAACAATCAGAATATTAAGTTTTTAACGCCCTCCAACTTTTACACACAGAAATAATTTTCACACACACTAGTGAAATCTCGATCAGCTGAAAATCACCCTAATCAATGTAGCTTCACGTTTTGTGCAATTAGGTTCTGCCAACATCAATCAATATTAATACATTCACAACAATTGTTACAATCCCTATCTCAACTGTGTAGTCGATGGTACCTCATGACCTACACCACAATTCTTTAGCAGACAAGAAAGCCATACAGTGTATTCTATATGTTCCTCAATATCCCAGGATCTCAGACTACTTTGGAGCCTGATAATCTCTTCAACTTTTTCGCAATAAGCACATAAAAATCATCAATTCTTTCAACACTCTTCAGCACGCGACAATATCAACAACAACAACTATGACGCGTAACCGTATTGATACTCGCACCTTCAATACAGCAAATGCCTCCCAAATCGCACCTTGTCAGTCTTCGCATTATGGGTTTTGGATAATGGGGATTCTGGCTTTACTCTAACTCGGGGTAATTAGTTACAGCTCCTCTTCTCATAATGTAAACCTTCCTCTTGCTAACAAGTTTGCTGAAGCGGGAATCAATTCTAAATTAAAAGAATCTCTGTTTACCATCACACGGGTTAATTCACGCTTTTGTCTCTCTCTGAGGCAAATGGATCTTTGAGTTGTTTTAGAGTTGGTCAGAGCTGAACATCACATAAATTAAAATCACAATCACTCATCTAATTTCAGTCAATAGAGAGAGTTTGGTATGAGTTAAAGGGTTTTATTATTCAAATCTTTTAGTGAATCATCTTTATTAAGGTCACAAGTTAATTCAAATAATTTTGATTATCAAATATGAACAATAATTAATGATCAATATTAGTCAATAAAATCAGAATTAAATGCATTAGTGTGTTCCGTAAAGGAAAAAAAAACATATTCCAAGAATCAGGGAAAATGGTGTCAGTCAGAAATCATAAAGAGTTCTAGTTCAGGAGAGTGAGAAAAAGCATAAAGTTTCAGCATTAAAGTCAGCTCAATAGGTCAAAAATGATTGAAAGCAGACCTTCCCATAAAGAGAGGTTCAAGAAACTCAGTAGAGTCTAAAAACAGTGTGAGCTTTGGGATGGGTAAGTGGCATGGAAGAATGGAAACCTACTCTAGGAACATGCATTATTATAGTCTGCACATTTCTGAAGTTTTGCAACATGTTGTCCTTCCATCTCCAGTCAGCCTTTAGCTTTCAATGCCCTCATGGGAACAGGATCACTCCTCATCTTCACACAAAATATAATAGTTGACAGACAGCAATGTTAAGTTTGCAACTAAGGGCCTGATTACGACTTTGGTGGTGCGGCGCCGGGGCCGCCCTGCAGCTGCACTGCCAAAGCCGTGGTCGGGCCGCCCGCCAGATTAGGAGTTTCCTCCTGCGGTGCAAGAACTTGTGTGCATGCACACAGGAGGGCACATGTTGTGCCTACCTGTGTGCATCCACAGGGTGTGAGGCACCAGGGGACCCTGTAGGGCTCCCTTTGTTTCCTCTCCACCATGGTTTTCAACCATGGCAGAGAGGAAACTTGTAATATGCTTGGCGGGACTGCAGCGGTACTGACAAGCATATTGCTGCCTCCTGAGCGCAGCAACACCACCAGGTAACAACGGTTCCCTGGTGGCCCGGACAGGGCAATGGCAGTCTGACCCCCTTATTGTAGTAGGGCGGTCGGGAGACCACCACCGCCGCACCCCCACGAGTTTGGCGGTCCGTGGACCGCCAGACTCATAATCAGCCCCTAAGTTGTATCAGTTCTAACTTCATATAGGCCAATCTCTCATTCAGGTCTACTTTCCCATGTAAAAACTTCATTTCTAACCTTCTTATATTTACAATTGTATTAATTTTGCTAACAATGGCCTATGTAGAAGTAGCATCATTAATATTGCAAAAAGAAAACATTTAGCACAGCAACTTTTCATTCTCTTTAAAAATGTTGCATCTAAATGCATGAACTCTTCATTACCCCATTAAAACACTAATTTCTAATCATTCAACAGTGATCTCTGTAAGCAGAACTATTTTCTGGAAATATAAGAAAACATTTATGCAACTATTATTTATTATGAAAGATATGAACATGGAAAGGACAAAAATACATATTTTATAAACATTAGGCGTTTTTAGTTAAGTCAGCTTTTCAGGCAGTGTTGCTTCAGCCATTTGAGGCCAGGTACAACTAAATATAGTTGCCTACTGCAATTTTTGTATTTAAACACATTTATTTTTCAATAAATCTATACGATAATTCTGCACGTTTATAATGAACTATATTATTTTTCGATTTTATTAAAAACGTGCCTACAACTGTAATCAGAGCAGAATCACTTAAATTGGTGCTATGAAAAAGAATCGCAGTATCTAGATATGAGAATGCCTTGAGTCGCTTTCTTTTGTAAAGAATTAAATCTATGAGACTTTATGCAGTGTTTTATCAAATCAATGAAGTTGTACTGCGGCAATATACAGAATTTGATCGCAGCCCTATAGGAATAAATGTGCCAATCTGTGTTGATTGTTCCAAATAAGACATTCTTTGCCCACTTTTATTTTCACTAGCGCACTGGTCTACTGAAAAGCAGCAGTTAAAGTGAAGTTGGGGTTACAAAACAAAATCTAAAAACCACTCAAATATGACAGTTATGGACAGGGGCTGTGTGCATTGCATGACTCCCAGAAAGCAGGATGGGCACAAGGCCAGAAGCATCGTAGAGCGAAGGTTGTCACACATGGTGGGTTGTTTGCGGGGCTGACAGATCAGGAATGGTTTTAGCTCCTTCAGATTTGTTGGTTCACCTTGACAAAACAAACCTGAAAAATGAGATATGCTGTATGCGACTACTGTTGAAAAGTATTATAAATGAAGATGTGATATAGACTCTTGAACAAAATGGATACATAAAACCTTAGAATTCACCAGCATGCAGTGAATTAAAAAGAGAGGGGCCCTGCGTTATCTGCAAGTGTTTTGTGTTATCGAAGATAGTGAATTCATAATATTAATTGTCAGGAAAATTAATTAGGAATGAGACCAAAGGAGACTCATACTGTTTTTAAACTCTTATCTGAACACTTCAGAATTAGCATTTTTTCTGTGGAAAACCTGAATGTGAGTTGTTGAAACAGTCAACTTGAAGTGACTGTTCTATTGTTATGCTGAACTGAAATATGTTAAAATGTACAAATTAGCATCAGCACCATATCTAAAATCGTTCCATCATCAAGCTAAATTTCATATGATCCCTATAGGGAGCTTAAGTAATCTTGCTAAATGGCAAGGCTTTTATGTTTTTTTTCACTGTACATGTTGACGTCATCTGGGCATTGATGCCGTAAATACCCACAAAAGTGTATGTGTCCTGTCAGGTGGCTTTGTAAAAGCACACTAATCTTTGTGGAACAAAGACGAAATGGAGCCTTGTACCGACATGCCTTAAACCTTGGGGCACTTCACATTCCATATTAAAATACACTGTTGTAAAAAGTGGAAACTTCCTATAAGTATTCTGTGGTTAACGTATTTTGCACAGTGAGAATTTGCATATAATATAAAACCCTGAAGCAGAATGTGACAGCATCGACTACTTTTCAGTTAGGAATCATTGTTATGTATATTTAATGGTATTTGAGGTTACTGCCTTCAATAAAGGCAATACTCACACACTTCACTTGACTGGGAGGGGTCTGGGCTGTTCTGCCAAGAGGGACAGCAGGTCGCCGATTGCTGTTGTCTTTAAAAGAAATTACATTCACAGTAGTATAACCTTCAAAAACATACTGGGGCAGAATTACAAGCCCCTTGCGCCACTTTTGCGTCACTTTTCCCATGTTAAAAGTGACGCAAAAGTGGCGCAAGGGGCTTGTAAATCTGCCCCACTGTGAGGCTTAGAGCAGAAGGATCACAAAACCTTTTGACTGGCGCTATTACATGGTCTAGATGGTAAGAAAGGCAGTGGTGCAAACTAATAAAAAAACTGCCTCTTCATTGACAATAACTAAACAACAGTACTTGCATAAATGCTGTGTAGGAGATCCCGGTTTAAATGGTTATTGAACTATTTTTGTAATGCTTGAATCACGTCAAATGACTGTATGTAGATGAAAGTTTCCTTTGCAGAAACATGGTGAACAGTTCTGAATTTGATGCATTCTGGCCAAAATGAAGACAACAAAAACAGGTTTTGTTGACTTTGAAGTAAATCTTTGAAAACGTAAAAATTAATTGTGTAATAAAATGACCATTGTTAGTGAGGTGCATCTCCAGATTTTTGTCTTACATATTTTTGCTAGGTATAGAACTTGTGCATTTTACTTCTGCTAACCAGCGCTAAAGTGCCTGTGTTCCTCCTTTCAACATGATGAAATTGGTACACCCGGAATTGGCATATTTAACTTACCTATACAGCACTAGTATATGGTACACAACGTACCCAGAGCCTGCAAATTAAATGTCACTATTTGACTGCTGCACCCATTGTGCCATCCACTACAGTAACAGAATAAAACAAGGCTTCAGGCCTATTATTGTGCCCTGACTGTGGCGGTTTAAACACGGAAATGTGACAGATACAATTCTTCCTTTTAAATATAAATAAGTCACCCCTATGTAGGCCTTACTGCCCATAAGGCAGAGTGCATGGTATATAAAAGTAGAAATGTATCAATGTAATATTAAACAGATTCTCACATTGAAAAAGTTCCAAAATCTAATTCTACAGTAACAAGGCTGTCTGTTTAATGGGAAAACACTGGGATACAATATTAAATTTAATAATGCTATCACTGGCTAGGAAACAGCTACAAATCTCATTTTCAGACTCTTTGTGATGCTTGTTAAAAGGCAAACTCAATGGTTCGAAATAAGTCAGATTTTTTATAAAAATTGAGAAAAAGGTACTTTTGGAAAGTTAATATTTTCTATATCTCAAGCCTCTGGAGACTAATTGGCATTAAACTCCATCTGCAGCCCTCTGAGTGCTTAACCCTGAATGAGGTGTGAAAACTGCTTCCAGAGCAGGAGACAAAGGCTTGGAAATGGGGAGATGTTTCTGTTCTTCTGGCAGGAAGACCATTTGGGCAGTGCTCAGGAATCTAATTAACTTCAACGTGGCCATACCATCACAGACAGATGTCAGATGACACTGGCACAGGCCCCTTTTTTGTTCTGCTGTCAGCCAGGCTCAAATGTTAGTGGGGAGGGAGCTGGCCCATTTCCTGGTTTGAAATCAACATGGAGGAGGAGTTGCTCATTTCCATACCACATACCTGGGATGGGCACACAATTCTGCAAAAGAAGGAAAGGGTTTTGCCATCTTTGATCTAAGCAGAGAGGGAAACAGTGGCATTGTTTGCTGCACAAAACACAGGAAAGGCTGCAAAAGTGGGTAGGGTTAACCTTGGGAACTTTTACTTAATGGTTAGGTAGGGGCCAAGAGTCATCTCTACCCACAGGCTAATGCCAGGCATAAATGTGACATCCACAGTACCCACCTCATACTAATACTGGGCCTGAGGAAGATCAGAAGAGGGCTGAATCTGATGTCTAAGACCTGAGAACAGCACTGAATGACGGGACCTGCTCTCTATTTTCTACCCAGAATAAATAAGTGACCTCCAAGCATCATAAGGCTAAGCTCCTGTTCAAGCTACAACGACACAACAAGCTATAATATGCCTTTCTGCAACTTCCAAGCTGATCAATTCCAACTATACCTGCTCTGAACTCTTCTGTGGGTTTCTGCTGGAGTGTGTCTTGACCCTCGCAGTGCTGTTCCTGAGGTCCTGGAACCCTTATCTGTCTCAAAGTGTACTCCTCCTAGCATCCTAATAAAACTGGGTACTACAAACTGTTTGGCTCCAAAGACATCTGGAGGGCCGGGGCCAACCTGCCAAACAGATCTGATGAAGCCTGCAGCCCTGGCCTACTGGAGGAATCCAAGGCCAAAACAGTGACTAAATGTGAATGTAGAACTCTTCACCAGGAGAAAAACACAAAAGTATCTGGCCAGCAAGGGACCTTCCTTATCCCACACAGAGCTTTCCTGCCAAAAGTCAACGGCTTCACAGGGAGCTCATCCAATTGCTATCCAAAATCGTTGACTCCTTGTCAGCCACAACCTTCTGCCTTGCCCTGCTTCCCTGCTGAGAATTTTGGACTTTTATTTCAGAGACTAAGGGCCTTATTGAGATCTTGGTGGATGGGTTACTCTGTCACTAAGGTGACGGATATCCCGTCCACCGAAATATAAATCCCATTATTCCCTATGGGATTTATATTTCGGCAGACGGGATATCCATCACCATTGTAACGGAGTAACCTGTCGGCTGATATCTAAATCAGGCCTTAAGTACAAAGGTAGAACTGCTAACGAGGTCCAACCTGATTTCTGTAGCTGAGCCATGCTCCATTGCGGTCGACTAAATTAGATTAGAGTAGATTAGATTAATATTTTAAAAAGTAAAATTCATATCTTCTGTTCCCCGTATCAGATTTTTGTCATTTTGGTGTTATTTTATTTACTAAATGTTGCTTTATTTTCTAAACTGGTGTGGGACTTTTCTTGTACTGGGTTTTGACTTTATCACTGTTTTGGTACCACATAAATGCTTTACCCATTGCCTCTAAGTTAAGCCTTTCTGCTTTGTGTGATAGCTACTGGGGGTTAATCTCAGATTAATTTAGTGGCTTTTGTGCCTCCCCCTGACAAGGATTGTGATTATTACTCGAGGAGGGTAGTTACCCTCTCAAACTATACTCTGATTGCTTACAAATTGTTTGCCAACTTCATAGACAGAAACAGGAAAGCTACTCAAAGTTTAAGCTTTTAACTTTACATCTGAATAGAAATGTTTATCATTTAAATATTTTCTCAGATTTTACAGTCATGATGTATGGCAATCAAAATCACTTTGTTAAACACCAGACATCATGAAGTGAGTAGTCTGCCAGCAGTATAAGTGAACGGCTGTTTATTAAATGGTCAGGTACTCTCTGTGCCTGATTCACAAAAGGACTTACGTGTAGTAAATTTATGAGTGTGGAGTCACCGCACTCAGGGCAGAATCTCCACATTCGGGGCAGAATCTCTGCATGTGCACCATACCTGGGTAAATGTATACACCATATACCCAGGGCCTGTAAGTTGGATGCTACTAGTTGGCATACAGCACATATTGTGGCCCCCATTTAAGTATCATTTTAAAACATGTCCCAGGCTGGCCATTGCAGCCAGAATGCAGTTTTAAACTGCCAATTCAACTTGGCAATATAACCCCTTTGACAAACCTTAAACTCCCTTTTATTGCATGTGTCACCCCCTAAGGTAGGTCATAGGTAGCCCATATGACAGGGTGAATTGTTATTAAAAGGTTGGTTGTGTTCTGTTAAGTTTTACATGTCCTGGTAGTGAAAAACACCTACATGTGATGTTCACTACTGTGAGGCCTACGTGTCCAGTAGGATAACATTGGGTTGCCTTATTACATTTAATAAGTGCTAACTTTTGATTGAAACCAGGTATCCAGTTCATGTTTGGTATCTGTGAAATTGCAATGAAAACTGAAGAGTTATTTAATGAATAGTAACCGTTTCTTCTAGCATCTCTTTTGTTTGTATTGTTTAGGATGCTGATTTTAACAATATAAATTATGTATTTTATTAGTCTGAATTATGTTCAGGTATTTTTTACAGAATTGTATATTCTATACAATAAAATAATTTACTACTAATGAAAAAACCTCTTTAATGGTAAGGTCAGATTTGTAATTAAGATTTTGAAAATGCCACTTTTAGAAAGTTAGGTTCCAAATCAGAGTGCACTGCCAAAAGGAATTGCTTCCAACAAGCTTGATTATCAACATGTTTTTCTTTATTTAAATCCATTATATTCTTTCCGAGATTTTTAAACACAATCATTTAGTGTCCATATATTATGTGACTATACTCCATATACATCGAATGCCCATCCAGGCCTTTCGTACAACAACTGGGGATTCGCCCCTCCTTGTAACGTGACGTGAAGTTAATAATTAAACCCAATGCATTTCGGGCAACGTATGCCCTTCCTCAGGGGTTGCTGTAAAAAACATATAACAGAAAATCACCAGTTGGTCTCATTCAGGGTAATCTTAGACTTTTAAAAGATTTACAATATCTCTGCGATCTAATATTAAATTACATGAAACTAAGCATGGCACAAAAATAAAATATGCATAAAACATACAGCATGGAAAGTGAATTGATGCCAAGAATTATACAGTGACTGTAGAACTCATAAATATACACTATGCTTCTCCCCAAATGTAAACAGAGAAACATCCTCCTCACATGAACAAATCCATAATTCATCCCAAACTTAAAGCGGTCGCATGCCGTTGTTCACTACCTAAACGAGGTCATTACCTTTGATTACACGCCGAACGTTAACGTTCACCATGATACCAGCTAACCAAGCGTGAACGCAACAACGTGCTCTGAATTCCCCTGTCAGGCCGTACACTTCCATACTGGGGGCTACAACTGCCCAGTACAAGTCTACTAGGGTTTCACTCTATTGTGTCTGGTCACCATACCACACTTAGGGAACCAGACCTCTAGTAGTGCACCGCTCACTCACTTAGGTCCTGATGAAGTGCCAAACGACTCGTTAGGAGCAACTAGGGCACGAAACATGTCGACCCATCACATAGCGATAGCCCTCTAGGAACATTGCATCCACGTAGGGCGTCCAAACTTTTTAACTAGGCTGGAACTACTTGAATCATTAAAATTATTTCTGAACAGGACTGCTCCAGACTTATTTTAAAACCCACTACCTGTGCACTACACTATCCTTGCCCTCTTACCCGCATGCACCCCACGGCTTCTTCAAAATATCTCCACCAAAGTGCCCCGTTTACGGGAGCCCGTCGGGCATTGCAGCGCCGGCACGACGAGGAGTAGAGCCCAATGATGAAGCATGACATCCTTCGGGGTGCGTGAGGGCATCACGAAGAAAGACCTGCCTTTCCCTTGTCCCCTTTTTAGGAACTGCATACCCCTCTGTAGCACAATCAACAGGGGGGCACCATAGGTGCCCCATAGGCTGACATTCAGCAGCCTTGCACCCATGGGGGCCCTGCTGGGGGCCCCCAAAACAGTTTCCCAAAGCAGTTTTGTGTAATAATTTCCGACTGACTCCATCGAAATGGGTTGGTCGTAAATTATTACAAACAGGTGATTACGATGTGGTTAGGATGGCTCCCCAAAGAAGTGGTGTCTGACAGGAGCACCAACTTCATGTCTGTGTACATGAAGTTACTGTGGAAGGAGTGTGAGGGAACCTACATGTTCTCCACACCGGCACATTCACAAAGCAATGGGCTTGTTGAAAGATTTAACAAGACTCTGAAAGGCATAATTATGGGCCTGCCTGAGTCCATGAGGTGGAAATGGGATGTCCTCTTACCATGCATGCATTTTGCCTACATGGAAGTGCCACAGACGGGGATTGGATTTAGCCCCTTTGAACTTCTGTATGGTCACCCTCTTAGGAGACTTCTCAGTCTGGTCAAGGAGGGGTGGGACCAAGCTCTGAACCCCTCCACCCCTCCAGGATGTGGTTAGCTATATGCTAGCACTCAAGAGCCAGATGTCCAAGTTCTGGATGAAAGCTTCTGAGAACTTGGAGGTTAGCCAGGAGGTTATGAAGCATTGGTACAGCCAGTCATCTACCCCTGTGGAATTTCTACCTGTGCAGAACGTGTGGGTAATGGGTGTGGAGCCCCAGACCCTCCAAGACCATTGTACTGGGCCTTATGAGGTAATTGAGAGGAAGAGGGAGGGCACCTACCTAGTGGATCTGAAAACGCCCCAAACATCTTTAGGCATACTCCCTATCAACCACCTCAAGCCAAATTGTGAGAGGTGGGGGGTGACCATGCTGCTGGTGACATATGATAGGGAGGAGGAGGAGAGAGCCCTTTTCCCTGACCTCCTGTCATCAAAAGAGAAAGATGGGTCAGTGCAAGATGTCAATCTCTCCTCTACCCTGATCCAAGAACAGCAGAGGGACTGTCGCCAGCTGGGACAATTTATTTCTCTGTTTTCCCTCACTCTTGGGCTTACACATCTGCGTGCCCATGACATTGATACTGGAGACAGCCCTCCTGTCAAAAATAAAATTTACAGACTGTCTGACAAAGTGAGGGCCAGCATCAAAGAGGAGTTCTCTAACATTTTAGAACTAGGGACGATTGAGAACTCTAGTAGTCCCTGGTTCAGCCCAGTGGTGCTGGTGCCAAAAGCTGCTCCACTGGGTGCCTCCTCAGAATTCCTGTTCTGCGTGGATTACAGAGGACTGTTTTGCTGCCTGGAGCCTTCCTTGAACCCTCAGAGGCCACCCTGCTGTTGGTCCCTGCATCTTGACTTGAACCCAGGACTTCCAGGGTCTCTCCAAGTGCTAGTTTGCTGGACACCTGTTCAGAGCCATAGGGACACAAAAGACTCCCTCCATCTTGAGCCTGCACCTGTCCCAACCTGAGTGTGTCCTGTACCCTCAAGTATTGTTCCACCAGTCCTGGACCCTTAATTGTGGTGCTAAAGGTGCCCAGTAGGCCGATTTCCAAAACTGAGACTAATTCCGAGTGCAGAGATCTTCCCCACGGCTAGACCCAAGCCTCCCAACAACAATGCTCCCTCCTCTGACACCTTGCTCTGCTGAACTTTACCTTCTCATAACACTTTTTCTCAGAATTTCTTCTAAGTCCGAAGATAAGTGCTGTGCTGTGCTGCATAAATAGTCTACACATTGCCTCCAAGTTAAGCCTGATAGTTTTTTGTGCCAATCTACCCAGGGTAAAGCATCGGTAAATATAGTTACTTTTTGTGGTTCACCCTGCAAGGGACTGTGTCTTGTGCTTGACTAGGGCGCACACCCCAGTCAGCCAACAACCCAATTTCTCAAAGTTGCATCAGAATGCACTCCTCTGCAAGTAAAGGAGAAATTCTCACATCCGCGAACGGGCCGGTTTGGACTGAAACTCTACCACACATGATGACTGCCAACCTGAAGCTCCGGTTAGCCCGACTCTTTGCATTACAGCAACCCCCAGCAATGACTGGCAACATGAGATCTGCACATCACTCTACAGCAACAACAGCCTGTGGTGACCACCAATGCTAAGGTCCAGCAATGACTGTTTGCAATGCCTGCCAGATCTTTGCACTATAGCAACTATCATCTGTTACACCAGGCCTACTCTTTGCACTACAGTGGCAATCATCCACAATACTCTCCCTGCTCCTCGCAGCCTCCTCCACTGCAACAGACATTTTCGTAGCAGACTTGGAGAGGGCAACTTTTTTCAAAGGGACTACTTTGGTTCATGCATCTGGCCAGTGTTCCTTTGCTGTCAGCCTGACCCTGTGACTTTCCCCCGGTCTAGCATGGCCAGATGACTGCGAATAGCATTTTCTGCCTTTTGGTGCTATATCCACCTAGTACTTTGAAATTGATTATCTCCAGTTCCACTGGTGGGATTTTTGTTGTTCTGGTATAATTTCATTTATTAAAATGTTGTCTATTGTTTTACATTGGTTTGTCATTTTTCTTGTGTTGTATTTTCACTTTACTGTTTGTGTGCTTCATAAATAGTTTACACTTTTCTTCTAAGTTAAGCCTGACTGATTCTGTACCAAGCTACCAGAGGGTTAAGTACAGGTTAATTCAGTGTATTTTGCAGCTCACCCTGGCAAGGAGTGAGGTATTGCTTTATTAGGGTTTTCACCCTCCTCAACCAATAACCAAGGGGCATATTAGCAAGGGCTTTATCGCCGCTTTAGCGGCACTTTTTGCCGCCAAAGCGGCGATTATTTCATCGCCCTATAAGCAAGCTGTCGCTAACAGGCGTTAGCGACAGCTTTCTGGCGATAGCGGGCCGTTTTCCCATCGCCTTGCATGCCAGCGATAATTATCGCTAATGACATGCAAGGTAGGCGTTCCCAACTAAAAGCGACTGAAAACAGTCGCTAACACAACTTCCCCCTATTAGCAACTCAGGCGAAGTGATAAAAAAATTTGCGCTAAGCGCGAATATCGCTAGAATTTAACACCTGCTAAAAACACGACTTACCTGTTTGTTGAATGGGAGGTGGATTGTCAGGCTAAGTCCACCATGGCGTTAATGCGTGAATATCGCTGGATTTCCAGCGATATTCATGCATTTCGCCGCTATCGCAGGATATTTTATCGCATTGGAGATAAACGTTGCTAATAGCGTGTTATCTCCGCGATAATATCCAGCGATAGGCGGCGATTAAAAAAAACGTGCTAGGCGCGGTTTGCGATAATTATCGCAAGTTGTTGCTAATATCCCCCCAAATTTCTTACAATTACTTTTTCGACATTGACTTGACTTGTAATGTCACGTGGCCCATGGGGACATTGTCATTTTCTCTAAGTCAGCATGAGCTCTGCAGACAGTATGCAGCTTTGCGCACGTTACTACATGGCTTTAATTTTTAACAGATTTTGGTTGTACTTTTCACATGAGAACTGCTCACTATGTTCAGTCTCTGCAGGTTCCTGGGATTTTGTCTAAGCACTTAGACAAAACATACCGATGCAGCTGTTGTTTGAGACAACGTACTTTGGTTTTATTGGAATACACGAATAGATAGCGGGCACTTGGTGAGGGACCTTTCCAGGGAGAAGAGCACCTATGATGTAGATCTACCATCTATAGGCTAAGGTATGGGGTCTGCTGACAAAGCCCAGAGATGTTCTAATATAATAATACTGCTTCTTAGCATGGGGAGGGAGGTAAGGCTCTGTTCACTTTTCATGATGACATCTCCCTTCATGATTTATGGACTAGCTGCTATGCTGACTGCATTTTTTCTGCTTGTTATGGCACGTATACTGCATGTTAGGGCACGTTAGTTAAAATAGATATTTTAAACTGTTTCGTGTCTCTGTCAGATTTTATTGTGGACAAGTACAAGAGTGCAAGTGAAAGGGTGTGTCTTGTTACCGCGATTCCTGAGAAATCTGGGATTGTTGTGTTCTGGGGAGTCTAATCATTTGTTTCTCTGTGAGTGAGTAGGAGAGCAAGTGAGACACTATAGCTAGTCGGTCCTGGGCTCATGGGTACTAAGGTGGTAGGATGACTTAGTCCCTATACACCAAGGTCTTATAATCCTGCGATTAGTTCTGTTTTTGGGCAGAATCCCTGTAACATGGCACTGCCAACATTTGGTCTGGTACTTATTCACGAGACCCCTGCATAGTGCTTGTGCTTGTCCACAATACCTTCTCACCGGTTCCCGGAGATGTCCGTGGTGGGGGGGCATAGCCTCCTGTATTTGTAGGGTATCCCTATTTCTATAGGTTTTTCAAGCTTGAATTTTAAAAGGCATTTTGGACCCGTTTTTGCGCTGCCGTTTTCTTTACTCCTGTCTTTATAATCATAGCAACCCGGTTGCTATTGCAGCAGTTACAGCATATTTGACTTAACACGCAGACCCCATTGCAGGGGCAAACATTATTTTCGTGGTTGAGGCTGATCCGGCATACCTCTTTGAGGTATTTTATTCTTGGGTTACGTTTCCAGCAGTAGATGGCAATGATAACTTGTTTCATGAATATATGTCTGCTGCTCCTCCAGCAGCGTATCGTCATTGCGTTGCTTGAAGTTCTGTTGACATCATGGGAGCATACCATTTGGTTTAATGGCGCCCTTCCTCACCCTGTTTCTTTTGTTCAAATAGGCCCCTTGTCTATTGATGGGGCCATCTGGCCTGTTTTGGCTGGTTATACACCACATCCAAATTATCTCAATCTTACTGTCGCAGAGCTTCGTATACTATACACACAATTAGTGCCACTTCACAGACGTGTCATACACTTTATGTCACGAGCCCTACAAGCAGCTCTGGCTGGAGCTGCTCCTCCATCACAAGGACATGGCGACGGACTGGTGATTAGTCCCGTCATGATTAACTCTGTGATGGGCAAACATCCTCAAAATCGGGATGACTTGCTGTTTTGGCTCGCACAAAAATTTGAGGAGCTTCAGTTGGTTTTTCCATATACAACGCCTGTTGAAAAACACAGGATCCTTACCATGAGTATGCCAAGTGGTTTGATCCCTTCTTTGGCTGAGTGCACCACCTGGGGGACGGTGTTTGCTTTGATGTATGCACTGTGCTTTGGCACCCACTACATGAGCATTCTGCCGAGCGTTCTGAAGAAGGTACAGGATGAGGACGGGGCTGGTCCGGCCCTGGATTTGGGAATGAAGTTAGTGGGAATGTTCCCTTTTGACTCCGATATGATTCTGGCCAACATTAAAGGTGAGGCAGTTTGCTTACAAGTACGCCAACGCCTAGCGGCGGTGGCGGACGTGGATCGGCAGTGACAGTTGCCGATTATTATTGCAGATGTGTATACATCTTTGGGTCGCAATAGCTTGGGAATTCGACCATTTGGACAGGCACAGAATAAACCCCCTCCTGATAAGGTGGGTCGTCCAGTCTTTCCTAAAAAGGCTTGGAACAAGATTCAGTGGCAGCAGCAATAGAAGCCTGGTTCACGTGCAGGTTCGCCTCCACCTGACGCTTCTGAGCGTAGATATGATTTGCGTGACCGCTCTAAAATTAAGACACCCGAGAGGTTCCAGGTTCTTGATCTTCATTCTCCTCGTTCCTTTCAGGAATCGTCGGATCAACAATTCGGCAGAGGAGGGTGTCAGGATCGCAGACAAGGCGAGTCTATGCAAGCAAGACGCGACACGCAGTGCCAGTTTGACGTGAACCACCTCAATATCGGGCCCATTTTCAGAAGAAAAAAGTTGCTGCTTTGACAGCAAAGTATGCCTCAGACAGTGAGAACCCTCGACAGGAGCTGGGTGGTAACCCTCCTCGACAGTGCGGCGGAGGTTACCATAGTGCGGCAGGCACTCGACCAGCGTCTGGAGGCGAAAGCAACTGATACTTTTATTAGCTTACAGACAGCTGATACTCGAATTGCTCCTCCTGATAGGCTTTATGATGTAAGCCTCCAAAGTGAAGGTGCTATTAAACAACCAGTTAAAGCAGTCTTTTGGGAAAATCTGGCATCCTCTTATGATATTTTGTTGGCAGAGGTTGATTGGCCTCCCCCTTTTGTTCTAGCTTCCTCCAGAGGGGAATATGTTATTCTACCCAGTTTTTCACAATACGTACCTGTTGACGACAAAATGGCTTATGCTGCGGAGTGGGCTTTGTTGCTTGATCCAGTGTATATCGCAATCAGGCGGGTTGGGACAAGGATTCCCCAGTTCATGTGATTCCTTTGCATTCTACACCACAGCCCCAACCGCAGTATCCCATTAAATGTGACCCTAAAGTGTCTGTAAGCGACATCTTGACTCAATCGGAATATCAGGTTGTAATCGAACCCTGTGTTTCATCGATGAGTAATCGTCTTTTACCGATATTGGAACCGGATGGTTCATATCGTATAGTTTTAGATTACAGACATTTGAACAGTCATGTTCGCACCTTTGCGGTTCAAAACACTCATAGCTCTATGTTGGTAAACAACATTGTTCACAAAAAATATAAAACAACTTTGGATATTTTAAACTGCTTTTTCAGCCATTCTTTGGCACCGGAAAGCCGTGATTGATTTGACTGCATTCAGTGCATTAGGCAATCAGATGCACTATGCCAGATTCCCTATGGGATATAAGAATAGCCCAGGCGTGTTTGCAGCACGCATTGTTTCAATTTTATATGAAATTGACCCTGATGCATTTTCGTACGTCGGTGACATTTATTTGACGGATGATGATATGACTCCACATCCTATGCATCTGGATCGCACAATCACATATTTTGCGAAGTTAGGCTACAAATTTAATTTTGCAAAATCGCATATTGCCTTTCTGGCAGTCCTTTTCCTTGGTTAAGAACTTAATAACGAAGGTAGGGGGTTGGTCCCCCACTTTTTGGAGAAATGTGCTCAATTGCAGCCTCCCTCTACCCTTAAAAAATTGCAGTCTTTGCTGAGTTTTTTGAATTTACATTCCTGATTATGCCCAACGTATCAAACCGCTATAAGCGTTGATACAACCCTCTTTTACGTCTTCCAGTTGGCTTCAGGAACATACAGCAATTCTCAGGTCCTTGCAGTCTGATTTGCTTGCGACTCAATTCTTGTTAACAAGAGATAATACAACTAATTTAGTCATACAGATTGTACCAGGAGCGTTAGGATTCACTTACGTAACTTTCAATGAGGGGGGCACCGTCCCCATTGTTTATAAATCGCATTTGTACACTCCAGCCGAGATGCGTTTCTCTTCTACGGAAACCTTTTTGAAAGCAGTCCAGATGATGATTCTAAAAGAACGCTCTTTGGCTCAGGTTAAACGCATTTTCATGGTTTTGCCAGTGCCTGATTTAGAGGCTGTCACGAAGACGAGTGTACCGAATTCTAAAGCCTTGCATCCCCGTTGGATACAATGGGCTAGTTCTTTCACATCGGCTGATGCCAACTTTATCTTTGACCCCTCTTTGCAGACACAGGAGTTTTTACAATATGAACATGTTCATCCTCCTCCTTTATCATTGCTCCCTCTTGATCAGTACAAATGCATTATTTACACTGATGGCTCTGTACATCCAGCCATTGGTTCTAAGCAAGCTTATTCAGCAGCCTGCGCGATTGTGGCAGACACAAAAGTAGATGGGGATTTCAAATCCTTGGTGCACACAGAATCTCTTGGAGATTGCACAGCTCAATTGGCTGAGCTACGTACTTTGGTTTTGGCTCTTGAGTTTGCTGATACAGATGTTCCTACACTCGTAGTGTGCGATTCGTTTTACTGTGTACAAGCCTTCAATGACAACTTGTTTTTCTGGACACAAAAGGATTTTTGTGATTCTAAAGGCAGCGCAATTAAGCATAAAACGCTTTGGTTTCGGGTGGCCGCTCTTAAGGAACGGTTGCCACTCACGCATGTTATCCATACTTTGGGCCATGAAAGCGTGGGAGCACACGCTGTTGGTAATTTGCTGGCTGATGAAGAAGCCAAATCTGCTGTAGCCACATGCTCAGTAGCAGCAGTTACTAGGTCTATGACTACAATTGATGATCATATTCTGGCAGCTATAGCTGCTACGAAGGAGGGCATGGAGTTTCCCCAGGGTTTCCCTTCTCGTTATAACTATCATTTAACTACCAATAAGATTCCATTTGTGACTATCTCATCCGTTGGGGATCGGCTGATTACCAACAAGGACCACAGACTTTCTTTAATAGTGGCTGCACATGAAGGCGTAGCTTCTGCATATGCCGGAGTGACAGCGACTATTTGCCTTTTACAGCAACCTTTTTGGTGGCATGGTTAATACCAACAGGCACGCAAATATGTTCTTTCCTGTGACATCTGTCAATATATTAAGCCTTTAACTGTATCATGTCCACCCCCACACTTAACTCTACATTTCATTTCGAATCAACCGTTTGGTTGTATTTATCTGATCACTGCGGTCCTTTGACGTCAGATAATGCTTTTAAGTATATCTTAGTTGCAGTGGATTCGTGCACTAGATTCCTTTGGGTTTGGTCCCAACGAAGTGCTGATGCTCGTACTGTTATAAAAGATTTGAGTGTCTTTGTAGGGACATTTGCCTGTGGCATCTTCCATTCAGACCAAGGTCCTGCTTTTGCCTCTAAGACGATAAAGTCCCTGGGGCTGCAGGTGCAATTCTCGTCTCTGTATCGGCCTGAGGGCAATTCTGTTGTGGAGCCTCCACTGCCTGGTCGTAAGGAGAATCAATATATTTCAATCGAACATGTCAAGCTACACCATATGGCTCAATAGTATGCCTACAAGAATTCCGCGTCTGGATGTTTCACTGAATCCAATGGTTTCTCTTTCACCAACAACTCCCCAACAAATGGAGGGGGAGATGGAATCTTCAATTGATTTGTTGCCTGTTTTACCTTCTACATCTACAACTGTGGATAATGAGTATGCTACTCCTCCAGTTGAAGTTATAATTGACATTCCTGATAGTACAATTCATGCTCTTTCCAATGAGGAACAGCCCCCGTTGTTTCTGCTGGGGTCCAGTGGTTACTATATGAATCGTAATTGTTTTTCTTCTGATGCTTCTTTGTTATCATCATCTATGGCAGAACCCCCTACATGTTTCAATCTTTTCATCTCTTGGTTCAAAACGACTTTCTTGGTCCCGCCCTGGACATATGTCTGGATGGTGCTGAAGATGGTGTTCCTCTTCATGTGGATTGGGTTCTTGACTGTGTTTTTCCTGTTGATTAATGGCCATTACTTACCTGAACGCTCTGCTGTGGACTTAGTTAATGGAGTTCTAGCCCCTCACACTTCATCACATAAAATGAAAAGAGATCAAACCCTAGTCAATATTTCAGCCTTCCCAATTGCTGATGGCATCGTTTTGGGATAAAGTACCATTCGATATCCATGGCCCGACCGAGACTTTGAACATTCCATATGTGTCCAGCGTTTCCTTAGGAGATGTGGTTTTGCCTGGAGTACACTCTGACGACTGGGATGTTCACGCTGTTTATTCATTGTTTTCAGATTTAAAATATTATACGGCTTATGGCACTGAGGATTTGTATTTGAATTCGGCAAATTACCCTGATTTATTCTGTTATCAACATTATGGCCATCATTGTTTGGACAAGACCAATAGTCAGAGACCATATTTTAATTGTACCCAATGGGAACATTGCCCAACCCCGTTACCCTGGAGCTCAAAGACCCAAAGGAGTAAATTTGTGTACTTTACTGGTTACAATCTCACTGACCCTCTGTCCTATTTTTATAAATTGGAGATGCCAGCCCGCACCAAATGTATGTTGACACATACTAAATTGGTCTACTCTTTGTCCTTCATTCAAGATTTGTACATGAAAGGTTATGATTACTGGAAGGAAAGGGTCGATTTAAAATCTATTTGGGGTACAAAAGATCGGCAAGTGCAGGGCACAGAATCATTGCATCTCGCCTGTCTGATACCGTCTCAGCTCATATTTTTAAATCAGACGGTACAGGAAACTACTTGTTTTGGTTTAGCCACAGCTAAAAATGTAAATACTCCTTCTATACTGTTACTGGCTGCTTATGAATCTTGGCATACACATACAAACTACACGATTGACAATTTGACTATCATGTTTCAGAATGGTACACTAAACTCTTCCAGTATTGACCCTTCAGGTTGGTAGTTGCGGCCAACGAACTCAAATGCATGTCAGTTATGTTTTTTAAATACCACAAGAGGTTTTACACAGAGTAGACCTGATCCCTGCTTTCCCCATTCACATACAGTCACCACGTATTCTGTTGGTAAATCATGTCAGCAATGGTTGGAACACTCAACACTGTCATCTGTGAACCAACATCTTTCCCTTTTATCTAGTGACATCGACCTTGCTGATTTTCTTTTGGGTCCCTGGAGCGAAACGTTTTGTTTATGCAGAATATAATGAATTTTGGAAGCTGTCACAGATGGAAGCAGCGGTGCAACTGTGCCAAATTGACCAAGATAATTTTGAAAAAGTTCTTGCAGTAGTCGATAACAGCATTAATACACTGTCTTCTCATATATATATTTTGGATAATATTGTATCATCGGTCATTGACATTGTTCAAAATAAAGTGTCTGTTTTGTACCATGGTCAAAATCAGTTACGTTCTGTAATGCAATTTGGTTGTACTTTGCAAACACTCAAAAGTGGGAAAGTACCATGGGTTTATCTGAATGCTTCCGTTTTACCATTTAATTTGACTGATAAGCAGAAATTGATGTCAATGAAAGATGCAACATACACAATGTTTACATATAGAACAAATTGAACAGTTTCCATTTTCTGTGGCAGAACTGATTCAGCTGTGTGGCTACTACATGGGGTTATTTAATTGCCTACATCACTCTTTCAGTTCACAGCCTGCATGAAACACTATCCGGTTGGTAGATATGAGCCCCTCGGGAGTAGCTATATTCATGAATTATGGTCTTTGCCTTTCACCTTTAGGTGTCAACGATCAGATACAGAGGTTTTTATTACAGGGGAGTATTGTGATTCTACAGTAGGACACTTTCTAACGGCAGTTATCTGCTTCTAAATAATCTATATCTATAGTAACGGTTTCACAACGTGTTCCATGTTGCAGCAATGTCCTCTTTCCACCCCCGCACAGGATTGTAGAGAGTTCGCTTTGGCCTTCCATTCCAACTTTGAAAACAAATTTCAATAAGCTAAGCAGATTCAAAGCACTATTGTTTCAACAAGAAGTGGCTCTCACGTCAGCTCGTGAGACCATCGAATTGCAGGTGGCGAGAACCGCAAGTGAGATTAACTCACTGTTAAACACGAATCTCCTACTTCATTTTGGAGAATTAATTCACCAAATATTTAATGCGTCTGATACTGAGGGCCTTGCCCACTTTTTTAAACTTGTGCGATCCGGACTAGTCACTTCCTTTCAGACTATTTCTGGAGTATTCCCAGCTTTTATACATTCTATTTTTTCCAGCGCCTTCAGAGGGTTTCCCCTCTTGTTCCTGTTGATTTGTGGCATAGTTGTACTTCTACTGCTGCTCCGCAATGGCTTCTCGACCTGTGGTGCTGCCAAACCCAGTCCAGCTGCAGCTGTACCGTGATCGAATGCTGCAGCTTTTTGGTCTGATGCCATTAGAAGCGCTTCCCTTTTGCCTACTTCACCTGCGTGCAACCTGTGTTCTACTGTCTCCGGTGCCCTTTTCAATGGGCCCTGGATGTCTGCCTCTCCAATACATCACACGCTGCCCTGGATTATGAACTGCTAATGGGTCTGTTGATGGCCCATGACCAGGATTGTTCCGTGGATAGGCGCTTTGTGTATGATCCTATCATTGGAGCGTCTAACGGCCTCTGGATATTAGGAGCATGTGTGCTCGTTCGACTTACTTAATTGGATGGCATACCTTTTTACAATGGAAGGTTCGGATGGCCTATTGTAGTGCATGTCATTTCACTTTTCCCGTGATGTTTTTGACTCCGAAGATGCACAGTAGTTGAGAACTGGGATACACTGTGAGGTTCTTGGGTTCTCATTGTTCGTTTTCCACAAAAAAAAAAAACTTTTTGGGGGGAGTTTCTCCACTATTTACAGAAATTTGGCCTTTATACAGTTGGCTTTGCCTCTGCTTACCTCTGAATTCTGTTTTGACCCGGAACTGCCGACCTGACCAAGGGGAGGGTGTCACGTGGCCCATGGGGACATTGTCATTTTTTCTAATTTAGCATGAGCTCTGCAGACAGTACGCAGCTTTGCGCACATTACTACATGGCTTTATTTTTTGCACAGATTTTGTTTGCACTTTTCACATGAGAACTGCTCGCTGTGTTCACTCTCTGCAGGTTCCTGGAATATTGTCTGAACATTGTGAGCAAGGTCAAACAACAATGCCCCTTATTATTTTGTTCTGGCCTGCCTTAACGCTTAGACATATTGATGCAGCTATTGTTTGGGACAACTTACTTTGGTTTTATTGGAATACACGAATAGGTAGTGGGCACTTGGAAAGGGACCTTTCCAGGGAGAAGAGCGAGACAGCACATATGATGTAGATCTGCCATCTATAGGCTAAGGTATGGGGTCTGCTGACAAAGCCCAGAGATGTTCTAATATATAATAATGCTGCTTTTTAGCAGGGGGAGGGAGGTAAGGCTCTATTCACTTTTCATGATGACATCTCCCTTCATGATTTATGGACTAGCTGCTATGCTGACTGTATTTGTACTGTGCATTTATTTGCCTATTGTGGCACGTATACTGCATGTTAGGGCACGTTAGTTAAAAAAATAGTTTAAACTGTTTCGTGTCTCTGTCAGATCTTATTGTGGACAAATACAAGACTACGAGCGAAAGGGTGTGTCTTGTTACCGCGATTCCTGAGAGATATGGGAGTGTTATGTTCTGGGGTGACAAATCATTTGTTTCTCTGTGAGAGAGTATGAGAGCAAGTGAGACACTATATAGCTAGTCGGTCCTGGGCTCCTGGGTACTAAGGTGGTAGGATGACTCTGTCCCTATACACCAAGGTCCTATAATCCTCCGCATAGTTCTGTTTTTGGGCAGAATCCCTGCAACAGTATAGGACATTGTCAATTCGTATGTGCTCAACATGCAAATTTTGCAAGTTTCCACAGATCCAGAATGTAAATATACCTCATATTATCTCACTCTCAGTAATAGGCAACACCAATGTCTTAGCTTTCAATATTTTAAAGAACAGTGGGTTCATTTATTTTATAGTTGTATTCCTCTATCCTTGTGTCAATTCTTAAGCATGCTGATTTATCAATAGTCACATTTCGCTTCTAAACTTCTTTTGTTAAAATACTTTCCTTACTGAATGAGACTTTTATTGTTCATTTTCAATTAACGTGTTTCTCTTTACCTTCAGTGCTTTCTCGGGGTGATTAAAATGCATAATGTAAAGTACATACAACGCTCACCATATTTTCACTTCAATTGCATGTTGCAGTACTACGTAAACGAACCATTTTTCCAATAGTTTTTATCTTTTCTAAACCAAATAATCTCGTTAAGCAAAACAATATTTTGCTCATGGTGTTTTCTCAAACCTCAGCATAAAAGGGGTACAGAAAGCGACGTCGAAATAATGGCACTATTCTTGAGAGATTTAAGTTATTACAATCGTATATAATGTAAAACAGAAAACAGTTTTACAAAAGTTATCAGCATTTATAAGAACTATAGTTGAAGATCACTATTGACATATATTATTTTTTATCTTATGTTAATTCAAATAAATACATTTCTCTGCTTCCCTTCTCAATGACAAGCCATCGTTTCTTGCAGCAAATGTTTTCACTATCTAGATGATTCCTTTTTAATTCTACATGTAGCCCAGATTTATCTTGCAAGACCATGTTGGACCAGTTGCCGTGTCCTTCCTATATAATATTTTAATGCATCTCTACAGTTCTCTGCCGTTCTTTGTACTACTTTCCCTCTGCAATGTAAGGGACAAAGCAGCAAATAAACCGTTCAAATGCATGATTTATTTTGAAAAATGTGATTGAACAATTATAAGTAACATTTTCTGGTAGAACGATTCAAACCCCCTGCAGACAACTTTTGCTTTTTAACTTGAAGTCACAGGCCATTAATTCGCTTGCCCCCATATTTATTTAGAAACCTAAAGTGGAAAGGACAACAAATGATTCCTTCAACCTTGAGTCCAAAGGCCTATAAAGCGATACCAAAAAGAGACCTCATTGCAGAAAGACTAAATGTTCATCAACATCAGAAAAAAAAATCACTCAACTAAATAACTAAATTTGAAACTCTAATTAATCTAGAACTCAGAGCTGCACTCAATATTGTAGACCATAGGAAGAAAATGTTTGTTTTCTTCCTGTGAAACGTCACAATGTTGAACAGGACTACTTCCTCTCCAAAACGACCGGCAACAAATGCCCGGTACCCTAGGATTCTTCACTGTCGCCCACACATAGACCCTCATTACTATATTGGTGGCATAGCCAGGGGTACTTACCACACGTGGTAGATACCATTACCAGAGGGTGAGGTATTTACTACATGTAATAAATAACTCCTGTTCTGAATTTTTGATCTTAAAATGACGCATAACATGCAGAATCAGTATTTCACAGCCGAAATTCTGCATGTTTTGTCTTTTTTTTTTACTAGCCCTTTTTCCTTAAAAATGTCAGCAAGTTTGGGCAGAATTTATCAGAGAAAACTGAGATGGTGCAATACTTATCACACAACTTGTAACTCTGATCTTTGCAAAGTTTTGATTGCATAGGGATAGAAATTTAGGTCTTAGCTTATAATGAGGTCATAGACTTAAATTCCTAAGTAGCTCGACTAACTCATATTCTTGACTATAACACACAGAAGATCCATTTCCTTTGGCATACTGATGAAACTCAGTTTTTTTTTAAAATTGGAAAACTCTTCATGGTACCTTCTGATTATATCGAGCCAAATAAATCTTTATTTGGCTAGAAAGAGCTATAAAAGAGCAATATTCAACAATTGTACTAATGCATTGACTCAATTAACTATAATTAACATAAAATTGATAAATATATAAAAATAAATAATTCAGCAACTAGTTTAAAACATACTAAAATTCAGTAAAAAAAATAGGCCTCATCAAAAAAATAAGGTATACAAGGGTAAATAGGTCATTCTAGAGAAGGGGAATTTGATTCTGTCCTCGAGCTCAAAGTAATTGTACTTCAAACAAAATTTAGCACTGCATAACATACATTGGGGGGCATATTCACAAGGAAGTGGCGAAGTGAGGCGTTAGCCGTCATGGCTTAACGCCTCACTTCGCCACTTCAGAAACGCAAGGCTGCACCATATTCACAAGGATATGGTGCAGCCTTGCGTTTCCCCCTTCGCTGGCGCTAAGTGTAGCAGCTTCGCGCCAACGCAGGCACCCTTGCACCATGGTGCAAGGGTGTCTGCGTGCAAGGAAAGATTGTGTATGTACAGGAAGGTCCCCCCATAAACAATCTTGAAATGCCGTTTTGTGACTTCTATGTGTGCTGCTTAATGCAGCACACACAGAAGTTGCAAAACGGCATTTTCAAAAAATTATTGTTTATCTGCAGGAAGGGCGTCCTTCCTGTACATACACAATCATTGGCCTTTTGCTGTTTTCATGTGTGCTGCACAATGCAGCACACATGAAAACAGCAAAAACGAGGAGAAATTAAACATTTCTCCTCGCTTCGCCAGGTTAAGACCAGGTTTTCCCTGGTCTTAATTCTGGCGCTGCCTCCTATTTACGTTGCTCTTGTGAATAGGAGGCAGCGTCAGAAGCAATGGGTGTTGCGGTGGAACGCCCACAGCAACACCCATTGCCCTCCCCTTTCACGCTAAGTATGGCGTGAAAGGCTGCCTTGTGAATAAGGTGAAGCCCCTATCGTCATAGGAACATCAAAAAAAGTGACGTTCCTGTGGCGATAGGGTCTTGTGAATATGCCCCTGGGTGTTTCTAATCTCTGTAAGAAAGTCATTGCTAACTTGTAAGTTTTAATATGCGCCCGTCGGAGAATTGGCTTAAAACACGTGTGGCGTGGGACTGAATATATTGTACAGAAGTGTACAAAATGACATGAACTTTGACAAGCAGTATTATTACAAGGTTATATACATCTGGCCCGAGTGTATAAAGTATTGCTAAATATGGGCAGGAGACAATTAAGAAGTTGCCTCTCAGCAAGATATTTTTGGGGAAAACCATGCACTTGCTTGAAAAATAATAATTCAAACTGAGTAATACAAATTTCATTAGCATAATTAACATTTAACACAGTCTTAAAAAAAACGAATCCACGATTTTTTTTTCAAATAGATTTTTGGGAGTTTCACGTAAGCACAGTGCAAGTACAAAGAGCCGGGGTAAAACTTGTATGACAGGCTCGTTCTGCTGCCCTCTCTTACAGTTATCTATACAATGCAGAATGCAGGAGATGAGCCGTAGACTCCTCTGCTTATGACACTCAACCATAAGTACTGCAAAGTCAAACTATCAATAAAGATTTATATGCATTAATCGCCCACATAGTGGGCCTATCCAGGTGAAAAGCCTGAACAGAGCCACAAAGCCTATCCTTCTTCCCTTATTCCAACCCCCCTCCCTACTCATGTCCCTGTGGTGTGCCCCCATCCACATAACAACTCAGGAAGAGTATGTGAAGCGAGGTGCTTTCCCTTCGAGTGACTTGACTGTTCTGGGCACTCCAGGAGGTGTGTGACCTAGTCAGGTATGAAGCAGGCGACCTAGTATTGGAAAATTGTCAAACCTGGAGTCTCTCAGGCTCTGTCAAACTACAAACGGAGGGCCCGTGGATATGAATATAGGGCATGGAACAGGGACAAAAACTCAATAATGAAACAAGCTTCCACCCCTAATGCACTTTATAACAAGCTCAATGGTCTAACAATCATTTCCATAAACATCCAAAGCATTCAATGCAGAGCCCTTCCTTCATCTGTTCATAAATAAAAATATATTTTTTATTTATTTAAAAAATACATCAATCAATCAATCAGGGAATTGTAAGCGCGCTACTCACATGTGAGGGTCTCAAGGCACTGGGGGGGGAGTAGCTCTGCTCAGTTGAAAAGCCAGGTCTTGAGTGTCTTCCTGAAGATGTTCAGAGAGGGAGCACATCTGATGTCGGTTGGGAGCCCGTTCCAGGTCTTGGCCGCGATGTAGGAGAAGGCTCTTACACCTGTTCTGGCCCTGCGGATGCGCGGGGTGTCGGCGAGGGCGAGGTTGGCGGATCGGAGGTTTCTCTTGGGTACGTGGAAGGAAATTATCTCATTGAGGTATCAGGGACCGGTGTTGTGGAGGCATTTGTAGGCGTGGGTGAGCATCTTGAACGTGACTCTCTTCTCGACGGGGAGCCAGTGTAGGTTACGCCGGTGTTGGGTGATGTGTTTGTGTCGAGGGATGCCGAGCACGAGTCTGGCTGCGGGGTTCTGTATGGTCTGGAGCTTGTGGAGCAGAGACTTGTTGATCCCGGCGTAGAGGGCGTTTCCGTAGTCTAGTCTGCTGGTTATGAGTACGTGGGTGACGGTCTTCCTTGATTCGGGGGCGATCCTTTTGAAGGTCTTTCGGAAGATGCGGAGGGTGTGGAAGCAGCTGAAGGTGACGGCATTGACCTGTCGGGTCATGGAGAGGGAGGAGTCGAGAATGATGCCGAGGTTTCGGGCGTGGTCCGTGGGGGTGGGGGGGATGCCGAGGGTGGTGGGCCACCAGGTGTTGTCCCATGCAGAGGGGGAGGGTCCGAGGATGAGGACCTCTGTCTTCTCCGAGTTGAGCTTCAGGCAGCTGTTGCTCATCCAGGATGTGACGTCCTTCATTCCTTCCTGGAAGTTGAGTCTGGTGGTGACTGGGTCCTTGGTGAGGGAGAGGATGAGCTGGGTGTCGTCAGTGTAGGATACTATGCTGAGTCCATGCTGTTTGACTATGGCAGCGAGGGGGGCCATGTAGATGTTGAAGAGCGTGGGGCTGAGCGACAATCCTTGGGGTACTCCGCAGTTGATGTCTGTGGGTTCGGAGAGGTGGGGTGGTAGGCTGCTACTTTGGGTTCTGCCGGTGAGGAAGGAGCGGATCCAGTTGAGGGTGGTTCTCTGTATGCCAGCCTCGTGGAGTCTGGCGGTGAGTGTGCGGTGGGAAACTGTGTGGAAAGCTGCCGAGAGGTTGAGTAGGATCAGGGCTGCGGTGTGTCCTTGGTCGAGAAGGGTGCAAATGTCGTCTGTGGCGGCAAGTAGGGCGGTCTCGGTGCTGTGGTTGCTGCGGAATCCGGATTGGGAGGGGTCGAGGATGAAATTTTCTTCAATGAATTTTGTTAGCTGGGCATTGACGATCTTCTCTGTGACTTTGGCCGCGAAAGGGAGGAGGGAGATGGGTCGGTAATTATTGAGGTCCGTGGGGTCTGCTGAGGGTTTTTTGAGCAGGGGTCTGACTTCTGCGCATTTCCAGTCATTGGGAAAGGTGCTGGTCTTGAAGCTGGTGTTGATGGTGCATCTTAGTTCAGGAGCGATGGCGGTGGCAGCCCTGTGGTAGATGTGTGGTGGGCAGGGGTCTGTGGGGGCACCTGAGTGTGTGCCTTTCATGGTCGAGGTGGTGTCTTCGGTGGTGACTGGGGTCCAGGAGAAGACGGTGGGCTGTGGTCCTCCTGCTGGCATTGCTGGAGGAGGGGGAGGTTTCGCAGTCAGGTGTCTGGTCATTGACGTTGTCGTAGAGGCCCTTGATTTTCAGATGGAAGTAGGATCCGAGCTTGTCGCATAGGTCCTGGGAGGGGGTGATGTCCGTGGATTCGCTAGGGGGTTTGGTGAATTCCTGGATGACGCTGAAGAGTTCCTTGGAGTTGCTGGAGTTGGCGAGGATCTTGTTCTGGATGAAGGTCCTTTTGGTGGATCTGATGCGCTGGTGGTATTCCGTCATGGCGTTCTTGTAGGTGGTGTGGTCTTCTGCCGTTTTGCTGTTTCTCCATTTTTTCTCAAGGCGTCTGAAGGTGTGTCTGGATTCTTGGAGGTCGCTGGTGAACCAGGTGGCCTTTCTGTGGCGCTGTCTGTCAGAGCCGCGTAGGGGTGCAAGTTCGTCTGCGCAGTTGGCGATCCATCTGTGGAGTTCTTTGGCTGCAAGGTTGGCGTCGGTCGAGGTGGTGGGGGCATTGTGGTCGAGGGTGGAGTTGAGCTGCTCCTCAGTGATTTTGCTCCAGTTCCTTCTGGGAGGGCGTGGTGAAGGTTTGGGGAGGTGGGTTTGTTGACATTGAAATGTACGCAGTGGTGGTCCGTCCAGGGGGGTTGGAATATTTAATCCATTCATTGATACCCATTTCATCATAAATCCATAAACCTAATAGCTAAATCGAAATATTTGTTTAAATATTCTAAACGCCTCCCAGAGGCCCATATGGAACATTAACAATTCATGCCTTACTCCCTTACATTCATACCACTTACTCACATCCTATTCACTCAATTCAAAATAGAAATATCACATGATCCAGAAACCTAGCAAATCACAGAGATAGTCTAATCGTGAAACTTCTTCTGACAATAGTTATATTAATAATATGTTTTAAATAACATTTTCTTGTTTATTCATACCAACAAATATCATTCTCGTATTGCAGTGGTTCCCAAAATGTGCGCCGTGGCTCCCTGGGGAGCTGTCAAACCTAGCCAGGGGAGCCGCGCACCAAGCACTTTAATGCATTTAATGTTGAAGGGTCCGTTAAAAGTATTATTAAGTATTGACATTTGTACTTGAACCATAGGTACTTCCAGTACACATTTCTTTCAGTATACACACATTTCCAGACAGGCCTGCTCTCTCCTTGAGCACAGGGAAGTAAAACACCATACAGCATAATGCCAACATTTGGGAGTAAGAAAGAGGGTGTTTAAAAAAAATAATCAGAGGAATTTATTTTACTCACAATGATTTGGAGGCAATTTTAGGGAGGAGACAGCAAAAATAAAGCTGTATGTGGTTTAAAAAATCGTGAGTCACCCTGCTGAGAGCAGGTGTGTTGGCACGTATGACATGGGTAGAAATGGAACTGCATGTAAATATTCTTTAAGCGCAGAAACACTTTGGCAATGGGGCCTACATGCATAGGGGTGCTATCTAGCACTGTAAGTGGGATAAAAAAGTTTGAGCGGGTACTCTAAAAAAAGGCATGGGCAAAGAAGTGTAACTAGGAATATTTTATTAGAGGCGCCAGCTTAGTAATACGAAACACCCTGGGTATTTCATTATAAAACCTTCATCAGCTTCATCCCAATTATTTTCAGGGAGAAAAATGCAAGTACTCCCGAAGCCGGGCTTACATCCCCCCATCCTCCAAAAAAAGTAACAGTGGGGAGCCACGGGCAATGGCCAATGGGTCAATGGAGCTGTGGGTCGAAAAAATGTTGGAACCACTGTCATATTGTAATATTATTTAACTGTATAATAATGTAAGTATGCCAGGGTTCCCACATTATAAGAAAATCATAGATTTGTCAGATATCCCACTTTGTACCAGATTATCCATACCGTGCAGACGCGCGTTTCAGTGTAAGCGACTCCTATGTCATGCATCTTCCTCAAGGCCCCAGGCAATTTCCAGCACATACAATACCACCCGAAACGACCTCAAAGAGGGCTAGGAACAGCCTAGAAAATGAGACAAGTAAAGCCATATATATTAAAAAAAAGAAAAAAGAGGGCTCAAATAATGTCATTATATATAAGCAAATGGACAGTGGAATCAAATAAAACAATACCAAAACCTTGTTTTATGTATTGTATTGTCTTTATTGTATAATTACTTAAAATAATTTACAAAAAGGAGCATGAATAATGCAGCATAAAAATTCAGATAGCAAATTTCAAGTATTACAATTTTAAAACAGGGTAATTAAAAACCTGTCCAAATTATATCAAGACAGTGTAAAAAGCCTGACATTTAAAACCCGAAGAAAATCAGCCTTGCCACATTAGCTGTTTAAATGTATGCAAGGACATGCTATGTGCAAGAGGCCATAATGTATGAGATATTGCACGAGCTGGGCCAGCGATACACTGCTTAAATGATAGAAAGTAAGTAATTTCAGATATTACATTGTAAAGCAGGACATTCTGAGCCCGAAGGTGGCCGATCTGAGCACATTTGGTGTTGATAATTGTTAGACCTGGCATCATTGGCGCGGGTCTCCCTTCCTCTTTTCGCTTCTTACCTTTTATGTTGGCTGGATTTAGATACTCTGGGCGCTGTGCCACTGCCAATCAGTGACACAGCGCGAATGCTCCCTGTGTAAAGAAAACTGTATGAATTGGGATAATCATAATTGGCTCGTTTGGTTTACCTGTCAGTCCCTAGTATCAGTGCACTTTGTGTACCCAGGGCTGGTAGACCAAATACTGCTGGTGAGCCGGCAGCGCTGATTTGCGCTACCCACCGAAGCAGCTTTTAAAGTATGTCTGTGTAGCATGTTCTAATAGCGAGTTACCCTCCATTTCACTGTTTACTATTGTGAGGCTATCCGTTCTCATAGGCCAGAATGGGCAGGCTGACTATTACATGCCCTAATCCGACCTGCCCCCAGGAACCTGATAGGATTGTCGAATTTGATATGTTTAAGCTCAGGACATTGAGATACATCTTTTTAAGTAAGGATTATTTGCGTAGCCCGTGTTCGAAAATACCTCTGCTAGAAACGAGGTATTTTCTGGCCTCAGCTTTCCTGTAGGCTTTGCTAGAGTGTGTATTGGCCGTCTGGTTTTGGAGCAGCAGGGCCAGCTGGGTCTGACCTGGCTGGAGAGAGAGATCGGCATTTAGAGTATGGAGAGGGGTGACTCTTTGATCTGAGCAGGGCCGTGCCTGGCAAGGTAAATGATGGCTCCACCTCCCACTGGGCGTCTGATAGCAGACCCCCAGATTCTCAAAGGGCAGGATGTCGCCTCATAAACCAAGTGCTCCCCGACCCCACCGAACTGGTTCTGGCTGGATGCAGTGATTTGTGACTGCAGAGAACAAAGACTTTTTAGGTATAAAACGCTGCGCTGAAACCTGATTCAAGGGTGTTCCTTCTGGATGTCAAGACGAAACTCTGTCCGAGCGGACAGAGGAAAGGACTTTGAAACTTTCACCAAGCTTGCTGAAGAAACTACCCAAGGGCCTGAATTGAGAGCGCCTCCTGCTGAAGTCTCAGGGACATTAGACTTCACCCCGTCAGCCGCCTTTGCTAGGAATTCTACTTGCAGGTGAGGCCTCCATCGAGTAATCCGGAACCTCTAGTCCTACTGTGAGGAACGCGGACTGGTAACCCTTGTGAACTCTGTGTGTGGGCCGCCGCAGCTAAGAGAGAGCTGCTGCCGCTGAGTGCCCGCCTTAATTTGAATCTTCAGAACCTTCGCTGAAACTGTGTGGGCCGCCGCAGCTAAGAGAGAGAGCTGCCGCTGCTGAGTGCCCGCCTTAATTTGAATCTTCAGAACCTTCGCTGAAACTGTGTGGGCCGCCGCAGCTAAGAGAGAGCTGCCGCCGCTGAGTGCCCGCCTTAATTTGAATCTTCAGAACCGTCGCTAAAACTGTGTGGGCCGCTGCAGCTAAGAGAGCTGCCGCCGCTGAGTGCCCGCCTTAATTTGAATCTTCAGAACCGTCGCTGAAACTGTGTGGGCCGCCGCAGCTAAGAGAGAACTGCCACCGCTGAGTGCCCGCCTTATTTTGAATCCTCAGAACCTTCGCTGAAACCCTGTGGGCCACCGCAGCTAAGAGAGCTGCCACCGCTGGATGCCCGCACTTGTGGTAGTTGTGCGACATCGTGGATTGTCCTGTGAGCCGCCGCAGCTAAGAGAGAGCGGCAGCCGCTGCATGCTCGCACCCTTGCTAACTTTGCATCATCATGATTTGTCCTGTGAGCCGCCGCAGCTAAGAGAGAGCTGCTGCTGCAGAGTGCTCGCACGTTTGCTAACTTTGCATCACCGAGATTTGTCCTGTGAGCCGCCGCAGCAAGAGAGGGCTGCCGCCGCTGAGTGCTCACACCCTTGCTAACTTTGCATCATCGTGATTTGTCCTGTGAGCTGCCACAGCTAAGAGAGAGCTGCTGCCGCGGAGTGCTCGCACCTTTGCTAACTTTGCATCACCGAGATTTGTCCTGTGAGCCGCCGCAGCCAAGAGAGGGCTGCCACCGCTGAGTGCTCACACCTTTGCTAACTTTGCATCATCGTGGTTTGTCCTGTGAGCTGCCGCAGCTAGGAGAGAGCTGCTGCCGCAGAGTGCTCGCACCTTTGCTAACTTTGCATCATTGGGATTTGTCCTGTGGGCCGCCGCAGCTAAGAGAGAGCTGCTGCTGCTGAGTGCCCGCGTCTTTGTCAACCTTGCACCATTGTGAATCGTCCTGTGGGCCGCCGCAGCTAGGAGAGCGCTGCTGCCACCCGCGAGCCCGCAACGGAGCTGCACGATGAGAGTCATCGCCACCACCAGCATGGGCCGCCGCAGCCGTGTGCTGCTGCCGCTGCGAGCCCGCCTGTCCCCGAGTGCCCGAATCATTGTGAGTGCACTTTGCGGACCCCTGCCATCGAGAACTGTGGTTGCTGGGAGTCCGCCTGTCACCGTCTCCACTTCTGCGAGAAGCTACGTGCTGTGTCCCCGTCCAACGGCAGGTATCTGGTGCGCAACCGGTCGCGTAGACCCAGGCCTTGAACTCAGTCCGTGCCATGTTCTGGTGAATACGTATTGCCTTCTTAAGTCCCTACTAATTTACGTGCATGGTGACTGGTTAGAACGCTTTTGAGAGTCTCGTACTAAACCTTAGATAAAGATACTATTTTTTCTATACCTACTTGAGTTGTGTCCTTTTGTGGTGTCGTTACTGCCTTATTGTGCATGGTCATAAATGCTTCACACACTGCCTCTGAGATAGGCCTAACTGCTCGTGCTACGTTACCACAGGGTTGAGCAGGGGTTATCAAAGGGGGTAGCCCACTTGCCCTGACTTAGGAAGAAGGGTCCCTATTTGGACAGTGGCACCAGCCATTGCCAACTAGAGACCCCCATTTCTAACAATAATCCTGCAGGAATGTGCGGTGTGTGCGCAATGCAGTAGTATGCTCTATTGTTGTAAATATCAAGAAGTGAGTGGTGTACTGTGTTTTCGCGCATGACTGAGCCAAGCATGCGTGAAACCATAAAGTGTGAGATGCATGCGTTAAACCGTGTTGTGCAAGATCAGATTCATTGTGCAACGTCATAAGGCAGCCCCCCCAGAAAAGTGTTTTGGCAATATTTTAACATCACTTGGTTGTAAAGTGTCCATTCAACATGGATGCATGTGGGGAGCATCATATCCTCTTTTGATTTTGCAGGATGAAAATCTTCTGCCTCAGATCATGACCCTAACAAGGCTTCCCATCAGGTTTCTGTGCATGTGCAGAATGTTTTTGCCCTCAGCTCATAAGAGGTGTGAAGGAGCCTTCCCACTTCAGCATAGAACTTGCCCATCCATGCAAGATCCATTGGCACGGCGGTTGTGTAGATGTATGGTTGAACTTCTTTGCAAGTTCTCATGTGATTTTGGAAGAACATCGTTCTGAGGTATAATCGCCTCCGATGTAAAAAGGCAGAACAGCAGCAGACAATGTGCACAACTGATTCTGTATGATATTGGTACAAGCTGCATTCCTTCTTACATGAAGAGATGTTTTTCCAGTGGCCCCTGGAATCCCATATTGGGAGGGTTAAAAGCCTAGTCCTCAATATGTTCTGTAGGGCTTGCCTTTCCAGTGCTTCATTCAGATAAGGTTGGTGCATGGTGGCTTCGTGTGAATGGGCAAGCCCCTCTGCACCTGGGGTGTTTCTAATCTGTTTAATGTCCTGCTCACTTGAAGCGCGCATGCCTTGTACTTTTAGCAGTCTTTTTAGGCTGTCCATTGTTAGGGCTGAATCAGTTATGGTTTCTAAAGGCAGTCTAAACATTTCATTGGCACTAATCAGGTACCTCACCCAGGTCCTTTTTATAGCTCGAAATATCACCTTTAGTGCTTCCCTCATTGATGCTGGTTTCACATTTGTCACACGGTGGTAGTATTTGACCACGTTTTTTTACATTCAATGTCCATTGTTGCAATATTGTATTCAAACCGGATCAATGTGCACCAAGTTGTTTTTGGGAGATTAAATATCTTTCTGAATGCAGCTGTGTGATGATGCTCCAGTTTTTCAGTAAGCAGGCCAGGGAAGGCAAGATTTCCAAAACTTATTGTTGGTATTAGTTTTGCCTTCAGGACTCGTTGGATTCCCAGGTAATTATATTTGTCGGCTGTGCTTATCCTTAGATGGTCAAGTTGCCATTCCAGCAGTTGCTTCTTCGGTTTATGAGCAAATGCCAGGACCTTAGTTTTTGTGGCAATCTCTGCAGAAAGTTCTTTATATTATAAAGATGTAATGTATCCAGGGCCCACTTCATGCCAATACTAGTTAGGTCCAATAGCACCAAATCGTCTGCATACTGCATAATGGGGAGTCTAAGGAGGCTTAATTTAGGTGGGAAGATATTAGCTTTCAATTGTGCCTCACCTAGATCCGCGGTGTACAAGTTACAGAGTGGGGACAATCACACAGCCCTGTTTTAGCTCCTTATTCATGTGAATCTTGGCGTTTGCGTGTGTCTATGTGAGCTTGGTTTGGACCCATTTGCCTGTATACAGAGGCATGATGGCCGCAAGGAGTTTCCTCAGGATACCCCACTTTGCAAGTTTTGACCAGAGAGTGTTGCGGTCAATGCCGTCAAAAGCAGCACTGTAGTCTATCTACGAAGCAAGCATAAAGTGGGGGTGATGCAGCCTCTATTGTCGTGGTTGCCAAGTAGGAAAGGGCAATAGCATTGTCCATGGTGGATGAGTTGGGCTTAAACCCCATCTGATATTGTGGTATGATATGATTTTAATTTAACCAGGCCTCTAAGTCATTCAGGAGCACTTTTGCAACTGCCTTGCCGTTGACATCCAACAAGGCAATCTGCCTATAATTTTCCGGTCTGGAAGCATCTCCCTTTCTATGCATGAGTTGCAAAATGGAGCCATTCCATGAATCTGGTACGGCCGACATGTTGTAGCATGAGCTGAACAGGCTGTGCATGTGTGTGGCCCAGAATTCCCCGTCTTAGTTGAAAATACTGCCTGGAAGGCCATTTGGTCCAGGGGCTCCGTCCTTCCAAATAACCTTCAGAATGATTAGGATTTCCCATTTGGTTATGATGGTCTGTTGCCCCTCCAGATCTTCAGGATAGTTGCCCACTGGCTCCATGTTGGAGCCCAAGATTTTATCTGAGTCAACATAAAACTTTGTTGCATGGGCCACCCATTTATTAGCAGGTACAGCATTCTCTATTTGGTTTCTGCCATTGAGGCTGTTGACATAGCCCCAAAAATTCCTATGACTTATTGGGCGCTAGTAGGAAATATATGTTTTTCTATTCCTCCTCTATATGTTTTTGTTTCAGCAGCCAAGTGATTTTTGGTGTGTTTTACTAGTGCTTTCAAGATGTTTTCCGTCCATGTGCACCTCTCTCTTTTATGTAGTAGTTCTGACCAGCGGAACCTCCTTTTGATCTCTTTGAATTCTGTATTGTCAAAAAGGAAGGTGGACCTTCTTCCTATGAGCTTCCTTTTGCGATTACCTTGCTTGCATGCAGACAAGGCTTTGAATAGCAGTTCTATTTTCTTTGGCCAGTTTTTTTGCAATGCCTGATATTTGTACGCCTAGCTTCCACCATAAATATCTGACCCGGCAACCAGCACCCAAATTTAATTATTTTTATCAATGGACTGGTATTTGTGGGGAGTATTTGGCCAGCAGGAGTGTGTTCCTCATGCATTGTGGCGCTTACATTCAGCAAAATTGAAAATGGGTGGTGGTCACTTGCAGTGGTGTGTTGGACTTTGTAGTTTACACACCTCCTTGGGAGTTTCTTGCTTAGGAAGATGTAGTCCAACGTGGAGATATTTTTAAAAGTGGGCATTATTTTGTTCTTCGCAGGCCCTGTTTGTTCGGCAGACCCCAGCTCAAATTTGTGGATGCAAACTTCCAGGATATTCCATCCATGATTCCCTTGGCTTGGCTTGGCTTGGGGCAGCACAGATTTCTAATGTTACAGTCTCCGGCCGCTATGCACTCATGCCCCAGGTTCTCGTATGGGTACTCTTTGATCAGGTCGGTGATCCTCATGATGTTTGATGCTTTTGCCTTCCTCTTTGGATTAATATAGAGATGTATTACTATGATTGTAGTTGGTGTTCCCTCTATTGCTATGCTGTTTATGCTAAGGATCTGTACATCATGTGAGTGTGTGTGCCATTCCTTGACACTCACTTGCAGATTTAGGGGCATATTAGCAAGGGCCTTATCGCCGCTTTAGCGGCACTTTTTGCTGCTAAAGCGGCGATTTTGTTATCGCCCTATCAGCAAGCTGTCGCTAACAGGCGTTAGCGACAGCTTTCTGGCAATAGCGGCCCGTTTTCCCATCGCCTTGCATGCCAGCGATAATTATCGCTAATGACATGCAAGGTAGGCGTTCCCAACTAAAAGCGACTGAAAACAGTCGCTAACACAACTTCTCCCTATTAGCAACGCAGGCGAAGCGATAAAAAAATTCACGCTAAGCGCGAATATCGCTAGAATTTAACACCTGCTAAAAACATGACTTACCTGTTTGTAGAATAGGAGGTGGATTGTCAGCCTAAGTCCACCATGGCGTTAATGTGTGAATATCGCTGGATTTCCAGCGATATTCACGCATTTTGCCGCTATCGCTGGATATTTTATCGCATTGGAGATAAACCTTGCAGTTTTATGAAGATGGAAAGCCCACCAATAGGTCTTCCAAAGAGATTCTTCTTATGTGCCAATGTATGGATGGCCTGAGAGCCATAGCTGGGGCTGGACATTGTCAGACATGTTTCCTGTAAGCAAGAATGTCTCCTGTTTGTAAAGAGTTCCTGTCTTCTTTGTTGGCTATTGAAGATTTGAGCCCTGCCACATTCCAGCTTATTATTCTAATCCTGGATCTTTTCATCTGCTACCTTTTCCCCCTTGCACTAGGAGTTTGGCCACCCCTTTGTATGCAAGACTTTGGGTATCCATGCCCAATCAGGTTGTTCCCTGGAAGTTTGTGTTGTTCCTTCCTCCATACAGTGTCTTACTCCGTGGCTCTTTGCCAGCTGGATTATGATCTTATTTTCCCAAGTCTGGGGAATATTCAATTCAGTGCCCCTTAGAACGCTTTTCGGAGTTTGTTGTGCCCCTAGGGATTGTGATCTCTGAGATAAAACATGGGGATATTTCTCCGTTGCAGTTATCTATGCATATGCTCCATTCCTTAAGTGGATCCAGGTAAAGTTCTTGAAGTGTACTGATGTTAGATGCGCCGATGTTAAGTAGGTAAGCAAAGGTATACTCATTAAGAGGAATAGGATGGTTGACCGGTTTAAAATATCACATGGCCGAAAATCAGAGTGGCAGATGTACTAGCCTCCGGTTGTTCTTCTGTTTCTCCATTGTCGTTATGGCATGCCTGTTCGCCATTCATGATTTTTGCTTCAGGGGTTTCATTGTGTCTGATGTTTTTTTGAGCATGGTGCAGCATGTGTTTTTCCGGCTGACCTGGTACTAATCCATTGCCAGTCCCTCTGGGCCCTCTGATCAAATGGCAGTGTCTCACTTGCTGTGATTGTTTTTTGAGTGTCTACATTTTGAATTTTGCAATATGCCTCCATGGGCGATGGATGTTCCTTTGCTGTGCCAGCGAGCCATTCTGTTGCCAAAGGCTGCTTGCCCAGCTGCTCATCAAATTACATTCCCGTGGGCATGTTTGTCTACCTCTGCTGCCAATCCTTCATTGGTCTTGAGTAGCACCTTCTTCTGTACGGTGAACTGCAAGCTTTCTTGCTCTTTGGAGGAACATTTGTTGCTAGAATTCACTACCTCTGAGTAAGATCTTTCTTGGGGGTTGTGTGCTATGTGCGAAAGTGTTTGGGTGTAGATTTACTTTTTTAGGCTTACCGCTGATTTGCAAACTCATGCTGGTGGGTCTGCTTTCTTTCTGGCTGGTGAGGTTTTTTGCTCACATTCCCTCATTGGAATCTTTGTTTTACTTGAAAGATGGTATAGTTCCCTGTACTCTTAGAGCTGCTGTCTGTTCTAGGCTCTGCCTGGCTGATTTCAATGTTTAATTCTGGCACAGTTATCACAGATTTATTTTTGCATGGTGTAGATCATGCTGTTTTTTCTTTTGGAGTTTTTCAGTGATTTCCGCAGCTTTTTCTTTTGTTGTCTGGAGAATTGACCCACAGCACTCACTGTCATTTCTTTTGACTCTCTTTCTTGGCTTGGGTGCCTCTCTTCCATGCTTGTGACAGGATTGCTATTGGTGTTGTTGTTGCTGACCATATGAGCCCTTATAGTCTGATGCTCTGGAGTTCTGCTGCAGGTTTGCTCTGTAGTGCCCATTAAGTCTCCTGTTTCCGTTGTTGCATTGTTGCCTCTGGTGAGGGATTCATCCATTTTGGGCATTTTGTGTGTTGCTTCTCCAAGCTTCCATGCAGTGGTTCATTAGGGTTGATAATAGGTCGGGCAATGTGGTTAACTTTAAACCGATAGCTTCACTTGTGTTGCTTGCGTTACTTCTGGTTGCTTCCACACCCTTGTCTTTGGTGGCCCACTGATCAACTTTGGCATTAAGCATATCCAGCATTTTGTCAATGGTCAGGACACTCAGTGCCAGCATATGAATTAACTCCACTTGCATTTCTATTTTATGGGATTGCCACAGGAGTGCATTAACAGCGGCCAGCAGAGAAAAATGTATTGTTTTTAAAATATGGTCAGGGCCCTCCCTTTGAGTGGGGTCAGGACTTTAAAGCGGGCTCCAGGATATGTGCCCCTTGTTGTCTCCCTGGGTTCCTTCGTCAGTAGCTGAGATTTACTGTCTGTTTCCGCTGATGTAATTTCAATGGATTGTTGTCTAGATCCCTCCTTAATTCCTGGTGCATTAGGCTCTATGTCTAGAGAGCAAGATGTGCTAAGTTGTTGATGTGGTGCATTTGCAGTTTTATTCATTGTGGTAGAACACAGATCTGTCTAGATTTGAGGTCACCTGTGTTTGTAATATCATCAATGGTGTCATATTGCCGGTTGTTTTTGGAGACATACAAGGGCCTCTATTTTAAATTCCTGCCTTTTTGAGTAATTCCCAGTTTGGCTTTGCCCTGGCTATTATGCCCCTGCGTCGGCCCTGCCAATTCTTGTGTCATATTTTTGCCAAGTATGTCACCTTCATTTGTTGTTGAAGAGATCTCAATAATCTCTACAGCCTCCATTGGTTCCTCCGGCATGCTGCGGTTGGAGTAGTTGTGGAGACATTTTTGAAGGCTGCTGTTATCCATTGCTGTGTCTGCAAGCTTCTCCACCTCAGCGATTATTTATTCCTCAAAGCTGGGGCGAACTGTACAGTCTACGGTGTAGGCAAGTGCCTCGCACTGCTTCGCCTCTTCTGGGCCAGCAGGGATTAGGTGTATCTTGATTTGCTACAAATCTCCTGCGTCCCCCATGTATTGCCCTAATAGTTCTGCCTTAAGTCTGATGAAGTACTTGTGTATGGGGTTTCTTGTTATCGCCGGGCTGCAGGTTCTGGGCTATTAGGCCCCTGAAGAGGTCCTGGTCTGCCCCTCCATTCGAAACTGGGATCTGACTCCTCTCTGTTATGTTTTGGGACTGAATCCCCGTCTTTCATTGACCGGGCATACTTCTTGGCCCTCTTTGTGACCTTGCCCTGTTAGCTTCAGTTCCTGAGTCCGCAAGGACTGCTCTTCTCTGAGCTCTTCTAGAAATTACGCTGTTCCTACGGGCCTCGAAGACCCTGTGTGAGAGTTTCCAATCAGTGTAGAATGCAGAAACCTCCTGCCAGATCTTGTGTGCCTGCTCTGTTGACCTTAATTGCTTAGTTTGCCTGATTTGTCAATCTGGCTTTGTTAGCACAGTCGGTGTCACCAAAGGTGTCAAGCTCATCAGCGGACATACAACTTTTGTGCTGATTTGGTCGGCATGTGTGCCTTGTTTTTGCCCTTGTTCCTTGTTTTTAGTTACTCACAGGTGACTTCTCCTGACTGAGCTTACATATCTATGTAGTATGCCTTGTGTGCCTAGTACTTATACTTCAGATTTTGAGTTCTTATACCGGGTTAGCTGTGTATTTCTTGTTTGCGTTTGCAAGTATTTCCTATCCACGCGGTGAGCCCCTGTGATCCCAGTGCTATGGCACAAGCCACACCGGCATAACGCAGACTGCCTCCATGCCACAGCCAGGAGCTCACTACCTAATGGCAATCACTCTCCGTGTGCTCTTTGCAGTTCTTTGCTGTTCTTTTAATTTCTTTGCAGCTCCTTCGTCTTACTTGCTGTGCTCCTTGCTCCTCGCCTCGCTCCTTGTCTCGCCACTGCCTCACAGTCACTCTGCCTCGCTCTGCTTCCTCCTGGCTCCCCCCTCATAGCACTCAGCTCTCTCAAGCTCTCTTGTGGCATGCTCAGGGGCATAATATTGGTCAATAGTGGTCAATGCTGCATTCGTGCTGTGTGCCTCTGTGCCAGCCTGGCCGCAGTGATCAGGCTGGGGGCTGAGGCTGGGGTTGGGGCTGGGGCAGAGATGATGCAAGGTAGATGCTGAGGCCGAGACTGGGGGGTTGGCTGGGGCTGCGTCTGAGCCCCCCATATGATCCATACCATGTCTATCCCTCCTGATCACAGGTGGGGGTTGGAGACCTCGTGCTCACTGGGATGTCGGGGCATCAACTGTCAAGGTAGGCATCTGCCTTGCTGCGCCTTGCCATGCCGCTGACACTGCCACTTCCGCTGAAGAGAGCTAAAGCTGGGAACTGAGGGTCAGGGCTGAGGCACTGTCCTTGTGCCGGTGGACGGCCAACCTCATCTCCCTCTGCTCTCCCATGGCTCTGGTTTAGCAGCAGCCTGCCAAGTTTCCACTCCACTCTGCTGCTTGCTGCTCCGTTCAGTGCTACACCCACTAGCTTCCACTTCCAGGTCAGTCACCAGGCAGCTCCACTCTGTGCTTTGCTTCTGCTGTGTCCTGCTAGCTGACACCCGTGGAAGGAAAGACGTGGGTGACATAACTTGAGTCTGTGTCGTTACTTTCCTAACTGCGTCACTGGCATGCGCTTAGTCACTGATCATTGGTTTATGTGTGCACTCAACACAAACACATATCCACCAAGTGAGGAGGTTCCATACTTCTAAGGTGCCAAGTCCATCATGAATATGTTGCCATCATCATCTTTATCTATATCACCAGTGGAGAATGCTTATACTAATCATTCACACAAACTCTACGAATAGTGAGCTCCTAACCCACATATCTTACCTGTAAATTACAGTATGGAGGCTTTGAGAATAAAAGAAAGATCCACTATATGATATTAATCCAATACAGAATCTGAGTCGGGGTACAAAAGCCAATATAAAATAATAGGGACTTCCTGTGAGTGCATGGCAAGATTAGTGACTCCCAAAGACAAACAATATGGATACGTACCTTAGATAACCAAAAGATGAAATTTCAGACACGAAAGATACTTGCCAATCTATAACTTGTATAATGCAGCAAAGGATTCATTGATATGAAATGTATCCAGCAACTCACATTTATTGATAGGTGGCCATACATTAATGACAAAGCGTGAAACCATCCAAGCAATAAGCTAGAAAAATGAAACATATTGGATGAACATACCTCAGGGTCTGTCCACTGGTCTAGTGTGTGTGGGGGTGTTTGTTCCATTGGGGTGTCCTCATTGTCATCATCTTCGTCTTTGCTTTTTATTGCATCTACTAATGCTTCCCAAGTCCTAGTGAAGTCTAGTGTAACCCTTCCTCTATGGGCTTCTCAGAGTAAGGCATGCCCTTCATAAGTGGCCCAGTTTACAAAGTTAGCTTTCCATTTTTTCACCTGTGGTCTGGTGGGGGCATGCCATCATAATACATCGCTTGGCTGACACCAAAACCAGGTCAATAAATCAGGATGCCAACCTGTGTTTGGCCAGATGGGGATTAATGCCCAGTATACACGCCTTAGGTGATGTATCAAGGGACCTATCTGTGATGTCGCCAGAAAGTGAATTATCTCTGCCCAGTGGGTAGTCAAATGTGGGCAGCCCCATACCTTGTAGGTGGCATGTAGGGCATTTGTGGGATATGGGGGCTTTAAAGCATCTAGGGATGAGGTATGTCCGATGCAATACCAAGTAATGTATGAGTTTGAAGCATGCAATGCAGGATATTTTTGGGACAAGTTCTAGCATTTTAAACCAATCCCCATCAGTTATGGGCATACCCAGATTCTACTCCCTCTTATCTTTACATTGGGTGGTAAGGTCATATCCCCTGGAGTGCACCATGGAGACCTGAAACCCATCTACAAGTGTTGTCAGGGGCAAGGAGGAACTGACAACCTCAGTATGTTGTGGGTTCCAAACCCTGTCCTCTCCAGTGTTTCTTCACCATTGCTATCGTCGTGCCATATAGTAGGAACTGTCCTGCTGGTATGCCATACTCTTCTCGCAGGTCTTTGAAGGAGAGTAATTTTCTATCTTGTTATAGTGAGCCCACTGTTTCCATGCCTGCGTGAAACCAGTCCTGTAAGCACCCACTCTCAACTCCCTGTGTATGTATTAACAAAGCCTGGAGTAGAAGCATTTGGGAATATGGTGTGGTTGCCCTGGTCTTCTGCAGGCCTCAAAGCCAGCAGTGCCGAACTACTTTCAGGTCATTCCTGGCTGCAGCAGCTGCCCATCTAGAGTCTGGAATGAGGGTACATAGCAAAGTTGATGCTGGAATGTCAGGGACATGCCCCTCCTCTCAGTCCTGATGTTCCAGTGTCCATCTCATATACCATTACAGCTGAGCTGCCAGGTAGTAAGTTTCAAAATCAGGGGCGCTCATTTCTCCATCCGTGGAGTTGTAAAAGTTAATGCTACCTGTCATCTGCCACTTCCTCAGATTAGGTCAGGCAGTATCCTGTTGAGGTCTCAGTAGACACCACAGGGAATGATCATGGAAAGTGTAGTAAAATAATATGAAAGGTGAGGCAGTGCCACCATTTTAGTGATTGCTATGCACCTGACCACCAATATCAGGAGTGTCTTCCAGATGGCTGCACTGGCCCGAAAGGCCGCAACGGCTGCACCTTTGTTCCCCTCCAGGATGGCGAGGTCTGTCCAGTATATGTGAACTTCCAGATATTTTAGTGACATCGACTCCCACAGCATTTCATGAGTATCGGGGGTGATGCACAGGACTGCTCTAGTGGGGAACATGCTGGTGTTAGACCAGTTAATTTGAAGCCCGGATGTATCTACAAATTGGATGAGGAGTTGTACTGCTCCACCCGAGTCTAACCGCATATCGCTGAGGGAGAGTGTCATGTCATCAGAATACAATGATACATAGTGGGTCACCCCTTGGACAGCAACCCTGTATAATGAATGCTGAAGTGAGCTCTGATCGCCAGCTGTTCCGCCGCTTTAGTGAACAGCAGCAAAGACCCTGTGCAACCCTGCCTGGTCCTTATTCCAACGGAGCACTTCTCCGATATCAACCAGCTCACATGGACCCTCGCAGTGGGAGAGGAATGCAATAGTTGTGTTCATTCAGTGAATCCCCCACCCAGTCCCATTCTTGCCATCACTGTATTTAGGTAGTCCCACTCCAGGCTATCAAAGGCCTTTCAATATCTACGAACATGAACCCAGCTTTTTCTGGGATGTCAGGGTCATCCTTTAAGAAGTCTAGCAGACTTCCAAAGTTCAATGCCCTGTGCTCCTAAGGAAGGATCTTAATTAATCAGGGTGAATAAGAGTTTGCATGTGGGGCACGAGCCTCTTGGCCATGATCCTGCTGAGTATTTTATAATCAGCATTCAACATTGATAGGGGTCTGTATGCCTTCCAGTCCGTGGCTGGTTGCTCTGGTTTATGTAGGGGGAATATCAATGCCTCACTCATTGAGGATGGAAGGGTGTTGGCATCTCAAGCTTTCGGGTACAGGGTGACCAGACGAGGAGCTAGCAAGTCTTTGTAAGCCGCATAAAACTCCACCAGGAGCCCATCCGTTCTCGGGACTTTACCTCAAATAATTCTCTGCACCTCTGCCTTAATTTCTACCTCTGTAATATCTCACCCTCTGGTGGGAGCTGTTGCAAGGGCAGACCCTCTAGGGAGCTGGTGGACGCATGCCCCCCTAGCCCCCCGATGCTAGTATATAATGTGGCATAAAATCTGGTAAAGGTTGATTTATGTAATCTTGTTCAAAAAGCCTATCTCCACTATCTATTTCCATAATTTGAGCACCTCTCTTGGCGGGGTTAGCCAGCCAGGCTAATAGTGTTCCTGCCTTATTATACTCCGTATGTGCATGTATCATATGTGCCTTAACCTCTTCGATGCGGCGCAAATTCCGCCGCGGTGCAGCGGAATTTGACGAGTGCGCAGTTCAGACGGCCCCCGGCCGTCCGACGCACACGAGCACCGTGACGTCGGACGGCCGGGGGCCGTCCGACGCATGGAAGAGGTTAAAGTCGAAACAGCCGCTCAACCTTTGCCACAACCAGCTCTTTAGCCTCTAGCTAAGCTTCCTCTAGGTCCAACCTACTGGGCCTGTTCCATTCTAGTGCCCTAAGTGCTTGTTCCTGCGACAAGATCTCAGACAATAAAATCCAGTGTACTCCCATTGATTTCAAGATGCACTGACTCCTGATTACCACCTTGAACGCTTCCCACTCAGTAAGCAACGAGGCTGTTGTCATACGGTTTCTACTAATTCAGAAAGACTGTGCATTTGGGCAACATAAGCATCAAAACTGTGTCCATTCGTACTTTCAGAATTGGTTGACTGAGTTCCTATCTAGCTCACAGTGTGCCGTCTGGACCCCTAAACCTTACAAGGTACCTGATGGTGTCTGCAACCTCAAAACATGACAACCCTAATTCCCCTAAAGAAATTGTGGAAACAGATCTACCCTTTTGTTGTAACTTAGGTATTCCCAAAGAGAGACACAAGAAGTACACAAATTGGCATTTTAAATATTTATTGAAGCAATTAGACTCTGGTGTAAAATACGTCCACTGAAATTATTAATAGAAGGAAACAAAGAAGGGTAGCTAGCATTATAAAAATGGTGAAAAAGGTGAATAATTCAACCATTATATCTTTGCAGTGATTATATGAATACATATAATTGTAGTCCTACCTAGCGCTGCTTATCCAAGAAAGCATATGCTGCCAGAGTGGTCTAACTCCCCATTTACCTGCATGCGTATGTCATCGGGTAGCCAGTCTGGTGTAGAACAGGCTGAACAGACAAAAACAAACAAGGACAATTTGCGCAGTGTACTTGGACCTTGGACAAAAGGCAAGAGGGTATGATAATAAGTCTACGAAGAAAATGTATTTGTAAGCAAACCCATTCTGAGTACGTTATCACTTACAAGCACGCAAGCAAATATGTGCTAAAAGTAATCTTTTAAAGAGTTGTCAATTTTAAACATGAACATGTGAAAATGGGAGTGTTTGTGCGCGGGCCCTATTAACCTTGTGACACTGTCGAGCCATCTTTGTCAGCAAAATACCGTTTGATCGCCTTCCCGATAGTCTCCCGGTATACAGGGTCTTCTAGACTCTTGGCTTTCAAGGTCCAACTCGGAATACAAGTATACAGTCTTTCCCAGGATAGGGACAGGAGGAAAAAGTTATGGTTGGAGATAGTTCTCACCAGATATTCTGCATCCGTGATGGACCCTAGGACATCAAGTGAGCAGAGGAATGTGTTCAGTCGTACCTGTAGTTCATGTAAGGCTGAAAAATATGAAAATTTCTCCACAAATTCACAATCCCCCAGTTGGTACACCAGGCAGAGAATTTCCTGGCCAGGCATGTGGCAGGCATCAGTGGTCCAGGTCAACACAATTGAAATCCCCCTATAAGGATTGCCTGTGGCATGTGGGGACCAGAGTGTGGGAGACAGATTCAAGGAATGGACTCTTCTCTATACTGGGGCATATATGTTGACAATCTGAAAAGAAGAGCCTTCACAGGTTTCTTGACATTAGTATGTAGGTTTATTGTCATTCACAGCATCTCCAGCACGGAGCAGCATCCACCACTACCGGTGTTCTCCTTCAACTGTTCTACCTAGAATCCTCGTAGAGAGAGAGAATTCTACACAATAGCTATTTAACAGTTTCCATGGCATTACATGACACCTCTACACATCTCTACACATCTCCCCCTTTATATAGCACAGAACAAAATAAATAACATATATAGACACAACCTAGGGATGAAACAATATGGATTAAAAGTTAAAGAACTTTATACAAATAGTATATTTACATTTCAAGGTTCACACACTTTACAAATATTTCCCAAACTCCAAGTTGACCCATCATCTAACTTCACAACATTGCATTTCACATCTTTAACCTGAAAAGGTCCCAAATATTTGCTTTCACCTTCACGAACCCACTCATTCTTACGTACAACAACCCAATCACCCACTTGGACCCATAACTTCTTCACACCCTTCCTCAAATTGTAAGCACCTTCCATTCTCTCTTGTCCTCTCTCCACTTTCTCTTTCATTTCACTACGATCAATCCAAACCTTGTCTTTTCTACACAACCATATGGGACATTCCTTCTTTCCCAGTTCTCTCCCTTTAAGGGACACAAACGGAGGCACACCTGTGGCAGAGTGTGGCGTGACCCTATGTGTCCACATCATTTTCCTCAATTCTTGTCTCCAGGATAGCCCATTAGCAAGTGACAACTGAATATTGTCCATTATGATACGATTGACCCTTTCTACTAAACCATTCGCCTGGGGTCGAAAAAGAGCCACTTTCTCATGAGTATGCAGTATCCTAGTTTCCTGTTCATGTTAATGTATGCCATTTTCCATCACATGCTCAGCCAGTGGAATGTTACTGTGATGATGTATTTCGGAATGTTGGTACTCTGTGAAGTAATGCTACAGTTGAGATGGGGCTGAGCACCTTGCTGGCTGCTCCTGGTGGGGCTCATCTACATATCTTCAATAAATCATCTTGAACTACATCAATCTGTCTGGACTTCATTACTACAGAGTAATACCTATTCTTTTCAGATAATCCTCCATCTCCTTAGAGACAAACTGTACTCCATTGTCAGACACTATGGACGCAGGCATTCCTTCTTCTAAAACAACTTTTTCAAAAAACTTTATCACATTAGCAGTGTTTACCTCGTCCATAGTCTCCACCACAAACCACTTAGAATGGTAATCCACCAATACAAGAATAAATCTGTCCTTACATCCTAGTTTACCTACATTACCAATGAAATCAATGGCTAATCTCTCCCAAGGCCTTGACGGAAATGTAGTGCAAACTAAAGGAGGTTGCCGCACAACTTTCGATTTGTCGCTATTCGCACAAATATGACAATTTTTCACAACAGCTTCAACATCACTATCTACTCCAGGCCACAAAATGATTCTCTGATCCTATGTTTGGACATACCTCGTCAAGGATGTCCTTCATGAATAATATCTAGAACTCGTTTCCGTACTCCCTTGGGAGGTAGAACTTGCCACCTCCTCTTGACCTGATTGATCGTAGTGAGATGAAAGAGAAAGTGGAGAGAGGACAAGAGAGAATGGAAGGTGCTTACAATTTGAGGAAGGGTGTGAAGAAGTTATGGGTCCAAGTGGGTGATTGGGTTGGTGTATGTAAGAATGAGTGAGACCGCAACCACATGATGTAGACACTCGTGGTTGTAAGTTGCCGGCTACTGTGGAAGGCATGAGTGAGGCTGCACGCCTACCCAGTGTAGATAATAGTAATATTTGGACACACTGGATTGTTAAGTTAGATGCACAACAACAACATTGTGTCGCGTGAGGTTGCTATGGTGGAAGCGCAGCACGAGGAATTCAGCGCGAGCAAAACCAGGTTGCTATGATACCAATAACAATGCCTGGTCGCGTGATGAAAGTCGCACGCGAAAGGGCTCAAGCAGGTTGCTACGTTACAGAAATGTAAACGGCACAGAGTCTCGATTAAAGAAAAACAGCTTTTTTTTTGTGCAGATTGTCTCAATTTTGAAAATTAGGAAATTGATGAATGAAACGATCCTTGAACTCTAGGATCCAAATTGTCTCAGTAGTTGTACTCACAAGTTGGCCGTCCTTGTTGTCATGGCCCTGAACCTTTTTTCTCCAGTGTTCCAGGGGTGAAGATGCTGATCCCATCCTCGTCGCCATGAAAAGAAGAGCCTTCACAGGTTTCTTGACATTAGTATATAGGTTTATTGTCATTCACAGCATCTCCAGCACGGAGCAGCATCCACCACTGCCGGTGCTCTCCTTCAACTGTTCTACCTAAAATCCTCGTAGAGAGAGAATTCTACACAATAGCTAGGTAACAGTTTCCATGGCATTACATGACACCTCTACACATCTCTACACAATCGTAAAGTTCCTGCCTGCTAGACAACCAGTTATGTTGGTGTACTTCCCCTCTGTGTCTCGCTTTTTATTAAGGAACTGAAAGGGCACCCTCGGCTTTACTCATATGAGCATTCCCCTGGCAAAAGCTGAGTGCGTGGTTTAAACTATGTGTCACCTCCAGCATCAGTACTGAGCCATCCCTTCCCAACTGGTCAAGTGGGTCACCTGTAAGAGGGCTATATGCACCCCCTGTGTTTTAGATAGTTCTGAACATTGTATATTATTAAGGTCTCGGACATTCCAGGATATTATTTTATAAATGCCATGCCCTACTGACATATGCAAACAGTATCCCTTCTACAGGTTCCAGAGTGTGACTCTCCAGCAGTGCGGCTGACCTGATCACACCAGTTTTGCTATAAACGTGAAGTATGAACAAGCACTGAAACCCTAATCAATAAGTCCCAACTCCCCATCCCTTGAACAGAAAGGGAACATCCCCAATCCAAACATGGCGCAAACACAAACAAATCAGCAGGCCATGATACTGACTCACACACGAGGGGGAGACAGAGTCGCTGCGGAGAGGAGACCCAACTGGGCCACTCACCATCCGGCCATGCCAGCATGCATTCCATGTTACTGCCGGTCCCTGGAGTTCTGCCAATTAGCATCAGGGCACCAGTCCTAGTAACTGAGACAGCATCCCCCATCCCATGCCCCCACCCATTTATTAAGGAAAGCCACAGCCTCAACCAAGGTCACCTGCTGTCTGCGAGGAGACATGGAGTAGTCTCCCACTGTTGCATGAGTCCAATATGGAGTCCGTTTCTGAGCCAAAATGAGTACCTCCTGGTGTGCCTCGGCTCCGCTGTCCTCACATTTCCATATTACCTAAAGTCCCCTACCGTCTGTCTTAATTCTGGCTATTCCACTGTGCTACCGTCTGTCTCCCTTGTCAATACAAGTTCTGTGTTACCACTCTGTAATTGATTGTTCCTTTGCATTCTTCCTTTGCAGCAAATTAGGAGCAGTAGACAGAAACTCAAGTACCAGCTACCACTGCCAGATAGGTGCAAGGCTGGATAAAATCAGTAGACATGGACTTGAATCTTTGGAAACTCCACTTTTTGTGCATTTTCTTAACATTCATAACTATTGGAAACATCACTCATCATATCCAACGAATGTTTACATTTTTATTTGTATCTGTATTGACTTTACAGCACATACTCTACAAACTGAATTGTATCAGAACTCTAGAAGTTGCATGTTAACTTCACATTATCGTGTGAAGTCTCACATGAAATTGACCATATAACTATCCGAAGGTGTCCAAGGCTTCCTAAGATATGTGAAAGTTGAAGGTGATTCGATGATTCAAATTTGCTCTGAATTGTTTGGGTGCCTGGGTAGGCTCTGTCTTCTCTGTCTGGATTTCATGTATGCGTGTTCGTAGATTAAATGGGTCTGTTTGGGATCTTGCGAGAGAGCTTGTCTTTAATAGTTAGTGTCACACAGAGTTATAAAGGTTAATTTAAATCCGCAAATATCTTCATATTTTGGAACGCATGATCATTATGACTATTTAAATAGTCCTTGAGGTTTTAATCAGTATCCTCATATGGATGTATTACTACTATATGGTTCATTGTTATAAATATAAAGGTCACTGCAGTGCTTAATGTGTGCCAGTGTTTTCCATTGCTCGGCATTGGTACTAATTTCCATATGGGGGTGCTGTCTGTCTTTTTTTAAGGCTAAAAAAGTGTTTCACAGGTACATATACTTTAATAATATACTGGTGTGTCTAGTCCATCCTTACAGCTCGAGTTGGCCTTGAATAGTCTAAAATGTTACTTGCATCTGTGGGATGATTAGTAGGTAGTGATGGAACTGGCATTTGGCAGATCTACCAGGGGCAGTGGGTAGTGTGAGCCGCAATGGCTCCTGAGAAATTACTTGCGCCCTGGCACTTTTTCACAAATTGACCACTGGGTCTCTCTTACAGTAGTTGTGCATTGTCTAGCAATATAGCTTCACAATGTATTTATGTACTCAATTGCTAATTAATATTCGTATAGGAGATCCTAATCCCTGCATGCATGTCAGTCTCAATGAATGGATTAGTCTCAGAGTTATAAAAATGTGTTAATTACTTCCTATCCTTTGTGTATCCTAAATAGCCTTGCTGTATCTGTTGCTTAACAACTCACAGTGATGCTCTAGAAGGTTGGCCCTATTGTTCTGTACTTTTCTCCTAACAGATACCTCTCATTTATTAACACCTCACTGCTGCCTCCCTAGAAGGTTGGTCACATTGTATCGCACCACTCCATTGATACTCGATGCTCAGAGTGTCTGGCAAGGATAAGATAAACTGATCTGGTGTCAAGGGAAACAGAATTGTAAACCCCTTCAACAGAAAATCTTCAGTCAAATGAAATGCAGTATTCTTTACAACGGCATCTAAATAAATTGCACCCACTATTCTTGTGAAAAAAGGCACCACTTCTAAATAAAATTGTAGTATAATATTGCTTTCCTTACTGTTCGCGCTACAATGCCTAGTCTCCGATTGTTCGTTAGTTTTTTAGCAATATTTGTGATGATGAAACACGTTTATGCATTCCCAATTGAATTATGCAGTCTTTGTCCCTCTCTCAAATTACACAATGGACAAGCTGAAATTGAAAACGTTCAACTGGTAAAAGGTATAGATGGCTGAAGCTAATATCTGCAAATTTGGGGTACATACATTTGAAACAATAAAGACTGTATTTTAGGAAACTCCAGCTGTAGTAGATGTTGCTGTTTTTGTCCTACTCAATAAATTAAACAGCCCATCATAAGGAAAAGATAAAACGGTGGTCTGATCTCAATATTTCTGTAATCAATTATGTAAATATTTTTTAAAATATACTTTTTCAGACTAAATAAATCTATGCAACAGTCTCATTGTCAGTAAGAGTCACGTGACAAATTAAGAAGGCCACCCTTTAAAGAAACATCACTAGTGCTGCCAGGTGGCAGAAAGTTCGCACTAGATAAAGCTGACACAAACGTAATCTACTGCCAAATACCTTAGTAAAAGAACTTGTGCAGGATTATGCAATTGCAGTAAAAAAATGCAGCTCTAAGAAAATCAGCCCCCCCAAAAAACCATAACAAAATTTCTGCAAACATAAAGGTACGACATAAGGACACTATATTGAAAATTAATTGAAAAATACAAGATTGACAAACAAAATATTTCCTCCATGGAAACAATAATAATATGAAAGGAACCATCAATGGGAAAAATATAATATGGTCACGACGATAGAGGACAGTAAGTGGGGTATACCAATGTTTCAAAACGTCATTGCAACATTACAACTGATTCTAATTTAATTTAGAACTGATGAAATATTAAGAATATTTAACATTGGATCGCAGATCCTAGTTAGTAAGCTAAAAAATAATAATAATCCTTATGGAAGAGAACACTTTCATTGAATCCACGGAGAAGGTCTTCGAAAATTGGTCAACACTTGTAATAAATGATTAATACCTGGGATACAAATTGCTCAATGAATGGTATGCAGCAGAAAAGGGATGCAGAGTAATTTTTGGTGGTATTTCTCAAAGACATGAAAGAGTACTTAAAAGAGTACTAAAGGAACACTACTTTATAAACTCCAAAATGCCTTTGTAAATGGGCACCACAGTTAGGAATGACTCTTCAATAAGCCTTTATTGACAAAACACATAGGCCCTCATTACGATGAGAGTCGGAAAGCCTCATCTTCGAGACCTGACTGCGAGGTTCGACTACAAAGCAGAGCCGATCCAAGGTCCTGACTATGAGTCTCAACATCCTCATATTGACCCGACTGCAAGGTTCGCCGACAACGTAGCACCAATCTGAGGCCGATGCTTCGACCCGACTGTGTGAATCAGAACTGACGCATTGCCTTTGCTGTGTGAGAAGATCGACGCATTTCGCTGCTTGCGACCAGGACAGGTATTTTGTTCACCGGGGCCTGCATGGGTCCTGTAGCCAGCCTATGCTTCAACGAGGTCGGCTTGAACTCTGACTTTGCCTCAGTCCAGCCCTACCTAAAGTAACCTTATTAGCGCTACTTGCTTCTGAGCACTTTACAACATTTATTCTTTTAATTCAATATCTCAACTTCAATACATTAGATTTTTGCTGTTTTGGTCTTGATTTGTTTATAATATAATAATCTATTTTTATAAACCTATGTTCAGTATTTTTGTGGCATATTCATTGTGTTACTCTGTGTTTGTGTGTGTTGCACAAATACTTTACACATTGCCTCTTTAGATAAGCCTGATTGCTCTGTGCCATGCTACCAGAGGGTGAGCACAGGTTATCTTTTAGTGTGTATCCTGCTTACCCTGACAAGAGTGGTGTTTCCTGCCTGGCCTGTCTACATACCTCAGCCAACCAGGAATTACATTTCTAACACTGGCCCACCTATATTTCAAAGGAGCAGCCTCCAGCACACTCACAAAGAACTAGATACCAGTCCTTTGTTATCCAAGACCTCTTGGAGCCTGGGCAGGGGAGGAAAGAAATTAACAGAACCAGCTAAGCGGGGAAGTCTGGAAGTTTCTCCCACTTGTTAGGCGGGCACCAGGTATAAATATTGGAGTCCCAGACCAACTCTTCAGGTCACTCCTGGATCTGCAAAGGCTCCCTAGAAGGACTGCCCTGCTGCTACCAAAGGGCTACCCTGCTGCTTGGGGCCTGCCTGCTACCCTCAGAGGAACTGACCTGCTGCAAGAGGCCTGCCTCGCTGCTTGATCCCAGCACTACCAGAGTGCCTCCAAGGGCTTGTTGGCTGGCCTCCTGTTCAGAGCTACAGGGACAACAAAAGCTCCAACAACCTTGAACCTGCACCTGGACCCTGTCAGAAGTGAGACCTGCCATCCTAGTGTTCCACACCAGTCCTGGAACCTCAAAGGTGGAGCTAAAGGTGCCCAAACAGCCAAAAACTGAAACCTAGGACTTTTCCACCAAAAGGTGGCCTGAGAATGGACAGAAGGCCAGGACCGACCTGCTCCCTGATCCGCCTGAAGGGCATTGCCAGTCAACCTGTCTTTGCAGATGTTCCTGCTACGTTCTTCTCTGCAGTAGTAAGTCCTGTTCAGTGGCTCCTCTCAGGAAGGGTATTCTCCACCCTCATGGAGCCCTCGTCATCTACAGCCTGCAGCTTTGTCCCGCTGGAGATTTTTGAATTCCAAAAAAGTGACAAAGTCAAACATAGAAATCTTCACCGCCACTTAAACCAGTGGCTCCTCACCTCCTCAACTAACTCCAGCTGTCTTCCCCTACTAAACGTTATCTTCTCAGATATTTTCTGAAGGTAAGCCGAGACCGGGCCCAATTCACCGTGTGTATCTGAACCACGCTTCATCGCGATCAGCCATAACTTTTAACTTTGCACTGGTCTCACGTAAGTAGATGTGTGTGGTTGGCTCTTTGATCTTTTAGGTGCTAGTTTCAACTAAACACTTTAAAATTCATAACTCTGGTTCTACTGATTTCATTTTTGTCATTCGAGTGACAAATGTTGTATTAATTTTTTCTCTATTTTTTCAAATTGGTGTGAGTTTTTTCATGTGTAGTGTTTTCACTTTATCACTGTTTGTGTGCTGTACAAATCCTTAACACATTTCCTCTAAGTGAAGCCTGACTGCGTTTGTGCTAAGCTACCAGAGGATTAAGCACAAGTTAATTTGTTGACTTTTTGTGGGTCACCCTGACAGGGATTGTGGTTGCTGTTTGAGAAGGGCCTTCACCCCCTCACCCAAAAACACAGTTTCCTACAGTGGTCAATGCTCTCTTGATTTAAAAAACGCTGAGGGGAATACATATTTTATTAGTGAGGTTTGCTTCATTTTGCAATACTCATAGTGTAGAAATGAATACCCCAAAAAACGAAGATTATAGCCATCTTTAGGGGCAATCTGAAATTGGGTTAGACATGCCTGGAGAGAGTCACATAATTTGGTGACAGTTTATCCAGCTCCCTGTCTTGGTCATCAGAAACCTCTAAGAGTCTTTTCTTGCTGAAACACAAGGTCGCAGACATAACTAGGTTTGCTAAGTGAACCACTGTCCACATAGTACCTCCTGCGATTGAAATTTATAGAGAGCAAGCAGTCAGTGTTGCATTATATATCTCAGAATTTTGGGGGAACAGTAATTATGTCACTTTTATTATTTGCGTTGGTTTGAGAATCCCAAAACTGGTTTAGTGTTGGGTTAGCGTTAAAAAAGTAACTATAACCCAACGCTAAACCTTCCAGAATCTGGGCCTCTTTGTTCGTTTGTACTGCTTATTCAAGGCAAAAAGCTAGATTGATTGCCCCGCTTTGCCATCTGTTGGGAATAAGAAGCTATAAAGATGCATTGATGATTTGTAAATTTGACACTAGCCCTAGTGTATTGTCTACATCCAGAAATCTTTAGAATTAATCTGGTATGTGAGAACAGAAATTTTAAGAACAAATTGTCAATGATACTTATAGGTTATTGTGTCAACTACACTTTTAATTATTGTCTTCTTTAAGTCATATTTTAACTCTTGTTTTATTTTGAGTACTTTTGAATACTCAAACTGCAAATATGTTTTTTTTTTCTTTTCTTGTCGATGGATTTATGCATAAATTGAAATTAAATTAAAGTACATCTGAGTCCCAGTGTGAAGGCATAAAATCGACTCTCAAATATTGACAACGGAAATCCACAAGGTGCAGAAACGTATCCCTGCATGCCCACTCTCTACAAAATGACTTCAATGGCTCTCTGGCAGAAGAAACATTTTTGGATTTAGGCCTGCGGTCAGGCTTTCTGGGACACACTCATAATCGTTTTTGCATTTTTTTTCACTCTGATACCTAAAGCAGCAAATATCATCATCATCACAAGCTTTATTTCGACATAAAAAGTCATAAAAGCAGCATAGAGCAAAGATAACATAGCCAATAAAATAAGTATAAGTAAAAGCAGATCCAATAATAAATATACATTTGATCATCCTATAATCTGGTTAAAAAACAAACAGTATTTCATCATTTTGTTTAAACACAGTACAATACTTAGGGAGACTTTTCATTTCATTTACTCGTGCTAGTTATCAGAAGTTAAAAAGAAATAAAGTGCTTGTGCATGGTGATATTTAGCAGGAATGCTGTTAAGGCTTAAAGGTCTTAGCTATTATCTGTGCAATGAGGGCTATATCTTGCTCGCAAGCGCCTTCCACCGTATCAGCCAAGCTTTCCCCAGGTACTTTGCTACACAGCAGGATAAAAAGGGTCTAGAATCTGACTTGAGAATACGGAGTGCAACCTGGTGCTCCCGCGTACCAAGTTGTCTGCAAATCGGGCTCAGCCATTTTTTCCGTAATGTTTTGTACGCCGGGCAGACAAACAGTAAGTGGGCAATACTTTCCACAGGCGCTTTGCAACTAGGTCAGTGTTTTCCGTTGTTTACGGACCACTTTGCTATCACTTCACCCACTGGAAGAGAGCCATACCTGAAATGCATATAGAGCATTCTATCTCTAGGTACTTTGATTAGGTCAAGGTAAGGCTCATAGTGTCTACTTAATTTATGGGAATAGAACTCAGTTGTCAACTTGCCCACATTAGGTCTACTGATCTCTCGCTGGTCCACCCATTCCCAATACAGGCGTTTAAGAACTTCTCTCCTTGGGGGCTCCTGACTCGCCCAACAGCCACAAAGCCCGATTGTAGTTAACATTTTCTTGGTGTCACGTATCCAGCCTATTTTCCCCCCAGTGTCGAGGCTAATTACCTCAGTGAGGGCCTCTGCGTAAGGAGTAAGCTTGGGGGTCCTCCTAATACGAGCCCAAAAAAGCAGAGGACGCAACCTGGCTACATCACTTATTAATCGTCTGCCCATGTCCATTAATAGTGGTGTAAGGGGGGTGTAAGGGGGGTGTATTTTGGTGCTGTTATTAGATCTCTTAGGAATTTATATTCCGCTCTCTGGAGCTCGTCAAGATTCTCGAATCCCCAGACTTCTGCTCCGTAGAGGGAAGCGCTAACAGCCTTGGTGTCATAAATATGGAGGGCTGGAGCTACGGGCCTGGTATGGGAAAGACGATGTTCTTTTGCTATTGCACCTGCCGTACGCTTATGGGCCATCAACATCTTACCTAGGTGGGGTTTCCATGACATTTTTTCAGAGAATCTTACACCCAGGTAGTCAAAAGTGACGACCTTTTCAAGGAAAGTTCCATCTAGGGAAGGGCCATTCCTGCATATCCTATGGGGATTGAAAACCATAAATTTGGTTTTACTGGCATTTATAATCAAACCCCGGTTTTCACAGAAAAGATGGAATCTATCAGTAAGACGCTGTAGCCCAGCTGGGGTCTTGGATATCAACAGCGTGTCGTCTGCGAACAAAAAGGTTGGTATCTTTTCCCCCAGAACAGGTGAGTCAGCCGGCTCCTCCAGAAGGAAGTCCACTACTCCGTTCACATATAGGGAAAAGAGGGTTGGAGCCAGGACGCATCCCTGCCTTACTCCTCTCTTGACAGGGATGCGCTCTGTAAGTTGACCCTGCTCACCCCACCTGACCCGAGCAAAGTTCCCCTCATGCAGCCGGACTAGTAAATTAAGAACAAAATGGGGTGCGCCCATCTCACCAAGCGTATCCCATAGCCTGGACCTGGGAACTAGGTCAAAGGCAGTCTTCAGATCAATAAATGCTAAATAGAGACTGCCTCTGCCTAGCACCACAACCTTCCAGTAAATTAGGAGGAATCTGAAAACTTGGTCCATAGTCCCTGTCTTAGTTCTGAAGCCTGCCTGGAACTGTGAGAGGATATCCCCGTCCTCAGACCATGTCTGGATCCTGTGCAAAAGCATCCGGCCAAAGACCTTCTGCACAGCATCGATCAGACTTATTGGTCTGTAATTGGCGGGGTCATCTCTTGCTCCCTTTTTGTGTATAGGGACTATTTCGGCAGATTTCCAAGAAATTGGGACTGATGCTCCTTCGGCTATGGCATTTGATGATAGCAAAATGTATCGTGCCCATTGAGTGCGGTCGGCCAAAAATAGGTCCCCGGGCAGGCCGTCCGGGCCTGCAGCTTTTGCAGGGATTATTTTGTTGATTGCAGCTTCTACCTCCAAGATTGTAAAGTACTCCTCCTCTTTCAAGTGCCCAAAATACTCTATTGGTTTCCCCTCTTGACTGTCCCCTTCAACAGAATAAAGCCCTTCAAAATGGTTAAACCAAGCTTGACTAGTGATATGACTCGGGGGTGGGCGCGAACCTGACCTGCTGCCCCAGGTAACCAATTTCCAAAAGAGGTTATTATCTTTGGATGAGCATGCATCTTTCAATTGCTCCCATCTTGATTCGTCCCAGGATGCCGTAGCCTCACGTTGGGCCACTTGGTAGGAATTTCTTGCAGTTTTTATTTGCATCTTATCTTGCCCCTTGATTGCCTTGATTAGAGCTGACCTATTTTCCCTGCAATCTTTATTGAACCAGGAATATGGGTCCTTAATAGAATCACGGGATTTTTCTTTTTGAGGTAAGGTCAAAAAGTGTGCAGTGATTTGGGTAAATGTGCGCTCATGGGCCCTAGTTACATCCAATGATCTTGTTGCACTGTGTACCGCAGCTTGAAGCTCGGCCGTGCCAGAAGCTAGTACTTGTCTAATGCCGTCAATCTTCCCCTCGTTTAGTGCTACCTTTTTCCACTTCAAGGTCCTTTTGCAATTTGATTGCACTACCTCCCTAGTAAGTGCCTGAGGTTGAATATTCAGCTGATGACATGTTACTTCCCAGAGCGGTTTCAGAGTTAGGCACAAAGGATTATGGTCACTTTCTATGGTTGAGCCCACAGTTTTTTCACACTGATACCTAAAGCAGCAAATAACATTTTGGGGATCACAGTTTGTGTGATAACGAAGAAAACGTTTTACAATTTTTTGTGGTATCCCAAGCAGTGTGGTGGCTTGCACTATGACTCATAGGGTCTCATTACGAGTCTGGCAGTCCACGCACCGCCAGACTCACAGGGGCTCGGTGGTGGCGGTCTTCTGACTGCCCTATTATGATCAGGGCGGTTTGGCCACCCTAGTACCAACACAACCACCAGGGATCAGAGATCCATGGTGGTGGCGCAGCGGTCTTGAGGCCGCAATATGCTTGGTGGGGTCACTGCAGCCCTGCCAAGCATATTATGAGTTTCCTCACCACCACACTTTAAAATGTGGCGGTGAGGAAACAAGGGTCCCCTTGTGCCTCCGTGCCGTGCATGCAGGGGGCACATGTTGTGATCCCCTGGCTCTATGCACCCCAGTACTTGCACGGCATGGACTGCAACAGTCCATGCCGTGCAGGTACTGATTTTGACATTCCCATTGCGGTGTCTATTTCATATGCACCGCCGTGGGAACGCCAAAGAACCGCCCGCCAGATAGGAGAAAACTCCTAACATGGCAGGTGGTTCAATCACAATTTTGGCATTGCCGGAGCAAGGCGGTCCCGCTCCAGCACATCCAAACTCGTAATGAGGCCCTAAGACACTCACTATTTCTAGATGGTTGAACATACTGTGCTACACTACTTCCATGATAACCAGGCCTCAGGTTGCCTGGGAAAGGTTAACTGTTGGCTCCGCTGCTAACTTTGTTCCCCCACAATTAATAATGCAGAGGAGGAAAAAAAGGGTTGTGGCCCTTTTTCCTCTAACAAAGTGCCACTTTTAGTGGAAAAACGAGAGCAAATACAAATTCAGCTTCTGGGGCAGTATTTGTAATCCGGGCCAATTTGGTGATAACTACAGCTCGCCAACGCTCTGGTCTTGTTCTAGCTCTTGCCTTTTTGACAGTTTTTCATCCCGCATCCAGTGCTCATCAACATCATTCATGTTTTAACTTTATCGACCTGTCTACTGAATTGCTTTCTGAATGTTAGGTTCCCAGGGACTATGATGTATAGCCTTCAATACATTTTAAAAGAAGAGCATTTTTATCCCTGCAGAAATTATTGGCAAAAAGCGATTGCATGTCTCTTTAGACATCATGAACGGTGTGTGTTTGATGTAATCATTTTTAAAGTTTTACTTTTCATACTTATTTGCCCATAAACTCTTATATGGCCCGTGGTCTCCACAGCCACTCTATTCTATATCCGTCCACAATGTTTTCAGTCTTTTGCTCGAAATTGATTAGAACGTTTACTTTTTCACCTGATGTATCTTCTTGCGTGTACAATTCATTTCAGAGGAATGACTTGTTTTCCTTTCGAAGATTTCATTTCCTTCCATCTCGGAATTTGATGAAATCTCTTTCTTTTTGCCTCAGCTCTCGGAAGAGCTGACAACTAGTATCACATACAATGTAGCTGTCCCATAAGAAGTAATTCATTTCTGTCAAAGATAAGACATCATTTTTTTCTTTGACACAAGATGACTGATATTGTTCTTCAAGAGCCATGCAGGAGCAATGTAACCACTTTAGCACTGCGCTTTAGGTCTGTATGTGTTTTGTGTAAGACCTTTTTTTATATAGATGAAAAAACGACTGATGCTCAGAATATTTTGAATCGTGAATGGATCCAGAAGTAGTGATTAATATTTTTTATTTTGCAGTTTTTTTTCTTAGGTTCCGGACCATATGGAATGTCTTGCAAAGAATGGATTGTTAACCGCTTAGTTTCCAATTCATTAAATGTAAGTTTCAGAGAGTAAAACTATCCACATAGGAGTATGCCTACAACTTTGCGTACTTTTATGTTTAAATGCAAGTCCCAAAATCTAGCAAAAATACGAATAGTATTAGGCCTACATCAGTGTTGTAGCAGAACATTATTGTTAGAATATCGTTTGCAAAATCTCGCTCAAATGAAGTTAATAATAGAAAATGTATGTCCAATGGTACAATATTTTTGTAAACGATATTTAGAGACCAAAGTATATGTTTGAAGATATTTATGCATACAATATTTTGCGGTGCAGTCTTTATGTGTCTCCACCATTTAAATGAGTGTGTGGGGACATGTACACCTTAAAATATGATAGTATTGTTACCACATGTAATATTACAGTCTTATTTCACGTTATAAAATGCTTATAGTGCTTAGGCCAATTTGTCCACCTACGAATAATGAAGAAACAAAAACCTGAGCATGACTACACACAAATGAGACAACAATTACAATTTTGAGAGCACGCTTACGGCCTATTTCTTTGCTCTGTCCCCTTCGCGTTGTGTTGCTTGATGTTGTGGATCCGGAGACAGCCTTCAAGATGCACACCATAATACTAATAAAAAGGAAGAGGAAAATTAATGACAAAGAGATAGACATTGTATTGAACTGTGTATACAATTCAGATGCTTCCACCATGGTCCACTTGACATCACTTTTGTAACCTTCAAATCAATTCTTACCAGACTGGTAAAGCAAGATCCAGAATTGTCGACCTACAGAATTTACAAGTCAAACAACATAAACCGTTTATGGTTATCACTTACACGGAATCTGCATCCCAAATGTACTTTATGCCTCTCTGTCCCGGGAAATCAAGCTAAAAATTTTAAGACTTTGGTCTTTTTAATATTGGAAACATTGTACAAAATGGAAATAAGATAGAACAAATGCTGTCTGCTGCTTCTGTCATTATTTTAAAGAATCCTTTGCCCACGTTCTTTGTGCATACCCAACATTTTTTCGTAAGAGGAAGAAACCCCTAAAGCAGCCTTTTTGGAACCTCAATATAAGGACTTGCTCTGAAGCCATTCAGCACTCTCTTCAAGGTTCAGAAGGCAGTCTAATAGGTAGATCTATAAAATTCATGGACAAGGCTCTGGATGCACTAGCTAAACATTATGCCACCAGCCCTGAGTGTGACATCGAGTTCCTATCTTGCTTGAGTTATTTAGTATATCTCCTGATGGTAGAGGCACTTAGAGTCCATTTCCCGTGATATAGTGCAGTATTCGCACATTTTGTACTTTTGAGCATGTGGAATTATTGTCTTGCTTTAATTATTTATCAGACTCAACGATGATAGAGGCCCTTAGGAGCATATTTATGAGGTCCTTGCTCCACTGGATCGTCCCTTTTTGTGACGCTCCGGCGGTGCTAACCTTGAAAGCATATCTATGACGCCACGCAAAGCCACTTTGCGTGGCTTTGAATGGCTTCATAGATATGGAGTTAGGCAAGGCAGTGGAAAAAACTGTGTTGCCTTTCTCTATGCTCGGGAGGCATTCCATGGGCGTTGCGGTGGGTGTTCCAAGCAGCACACCTCGATTTTGACGCTTGCCCAGATTTGCAAAACCATGTAAACCTAGGGATGCACCAAAACCTTGCGGCTCATGAGGCATAACGAGGAGAATTAACTTTATTTCTCCTAGTTTTTCCTCTTTTCATGTGTGCGGCATTGTGCAGCACATACAGAAACAGGAAGAAGTCTCCCAGGATTGTTATTGTGCAGGAAGGCGCCCCTGCTTGCACAAAAACCATCCTGCCGACAACACAGGCACCCTTGCACCATGGTACAAGGGTGAGTGCGTTGGTGCTAGACTGCTGAAAGGGCATCCGCACAAGGGGAAAGGACAGGAATGAACTGTATTGGATAAATAGGGTGCATTACTGCCCTTTCACTTTGAAATAGGGCAGCGCAGCAAGGTGACTTGCTGCCCTGCCCTATGCCAAAACCCCATAAATGAGGGCCTTAGAGTCCATTTACAGTGATATACTGCAATATTTGCACATTTTTTATTTTTGCTTTTATGTGATTATTACTCTATTATGCTTCTTTGTATTTTACCGATAATTTGTTAAGGTTTTCGATTAATACTTCATCACTTTAGGCACTATCCGGGTGGTTGGAACTATAGTATTGTCCAAGACATTTCTTATATTTCCTGGGGTTATGGTTTAAAGAGTTTTATTGAAGCAGTTCAGACAAGGAAAACATAGCATCATTACACACAGTTGACTGGAGCGTGCATAGCTCCATGCTGTGATGAAACACAAAAAAAGGAAAAAATGAATCCCCTAATCTCCTCTCTCCCCCCAGAACCTACGGGTATTCAGAAGTGAGGGCGATGTGATCTAAGAATAGGGTTGCAATGTCTCAAGTGTTCCTTATGTGTGACATAGTAGAAGAAGTGTCCGTTAGGCACGACATCTGAAGTTATTTAGGACAGGTAAGTAACCGAAATTCAGTGGAGAGTAACTTTATGAAAGGGCGCCAGAGTTCAGTAAAGGTCATGGGCTGTGCTGACAGTGTGAGGGTCCTTCTCTCTATGCCTAAGATGTGCCAGAGGCGGCGTAGGTAGGCAGCCCTGGTAGGTAGGGACTCGGTTAGTTCCGCAATGTGTTAGAATATTTTATAGTGCTGCCCCCAATGCTAGGCCAATCTGTCTGCCCCTGCAGGATTTTAGTGGCAACGTGAGCAGGTTTGGAAGACCCAGGAGGATGTAGGCTGGGAATCTACGTATTTGTGTTTGAAAATGAATATCTATGTCATCTAGGACATGGGCCTAATAATAATCCATTGTCCGGCACTCCCAGAGTAGGTGCAGTAAGGTACTCAGAGCACCGCATCCATACCAACACTCTGGAGCACGCAAAGGGTTGCCCCAATGCAACCTTACTGGGGTAAGATACCCGAAGGTAACTATCTTAATAGACGTTTCAACACTAGCCATATTGACTGCTGCATGCCGCGATCAGTAGTATAAGTCCTCCCATTCACGGGGCGTTAGAGAGCGGCTAAGTTCAGATTCCCAACACTTTTACATTTTTGCCCCTCTGCTCTTATGGGCCAAAATCTGGTTGTCGGAGGAATTATTGTTCTCTAGGGAGGTGATTGAAGATTGCATCAACTTGGACAATGCATGGTCGATCCCCTGGCCTCGATTTGTGAGGGAAAGGCTTTTTGAGATTGGCTTGTGGGAGTACTTTAACAATCCAACGAGTATCCACACAAACGCTAAGGCCATCATAAAAGAGGCGCATTATTCCTGGGCAACCACGCGCCACATGCAATCTGAGGCGACAGGTCCCATTTGCTCGTTCACTGCCAAACAGCAATTTTATTTAACTTTCACTATTAATGTACAGACGCAATTCTTTTTAACCAGACTTGATCTAGGCACTTTGCACTTTCTAGTGGCATTCCCAAGACAATCTAGGTGGGCCGATAAACTTATTTCTTGTCCTTGTGACAACATGGCAACCCAGAGCACGTTGCACTTTATCTTATTTTGCTTGCTTTACAAGGAACCAAGGGGAATATTCTTAGCACCACATTTAAGGGATATCTGGCCTTGTACATATGTTGATGGGTTCCAATATCTGCAATTATTGGCTACTCCTGCTATTTGTATTGTGGTCTCAAATTTTATTAAAGTTGCAATGGCCTTTCGAAAGCGTTATGAACTATAGCAAACAAATAGGAAGGAAAACATTTTTTACTGTGTAATCTTAATCATTATGAAATTTTATGGTTGATGATGTTTTAATTTATGAAGTTATTAATAGGGATATGTAAATTTTAACTTGTATTGTCTGTTTGTCAAACGTTTGTGGTCTTGGCACAGAATAAAGTTATTTTGACTTGACTTGACTCCCTCATGCGGGGGCAACTATTAGCCCAGACAAAGCCATTAATTGCTCTCTGCAATAGCTGAAGCATCCCTGGAGGCAACTCTGTAGGAATAGTTTGGAATAAAAATAGTATTTTAGGTAAAATTGTCATCTTTAAGGCCGCCACTCGACCTAACCAAGAAAGGCGGTGAGAGCCCCACCTAGCTAGATCCAATTAAATCTGGCCATATAGTCACTTATAATTAATGGACACCATAGTGGATACTGAATATGCCAACTTTATACCCAGATAAGGAATAAAGGATTTAGCCCATTGTATCCGATAAGTTGTGGAGAGGGCCATCTGGGTATCTGGGGCAAGGGAATGATCGAGGGCCTGAGATATTTGCATATTGACTTGGAATCCCATCGCCTGGCTGAATCTCTCAAGTTCCTCAAAAAACACTGGGAGAGAAGTAATTGGTTGTTCCCAGGATACAAGCACATCATCTGCATGAAGGCTAATAAGATGCTCTTCACTTCCTAAAAGCATCCACTTGATATTGGGTGTGTCTCTTACACACTGTGTTAGTGGCTCCATATAGAGCTCAAACAATAGAGGTGACAGGGGGCAACCCTGGTGAATTCACCTTGAGATAAAAAGTGGGGCTGATGTCTGGCCATTAACTCTAACAATAATGCTGGGTGAGCCATAGTTGCTGAGAATCCAAGAACTAAATTGGGAACCGATTCCAAAGTGATGGAGAGTCTTGCGTAAGTAGGGCCTGTGGACCCAGTCAAATGCCTTCTAGGCATTGATAGCCAAAAGCATGCTTTCCTGGGTAGAAGGCTGAGCTTTGTCGATAAGGTGGCAAATCATTTTTGTATTATCGCTGCATTGGCGATGTGTAACAAAGCCAGCTTGGTCTCGATCGATGATGGAGGGGAAGAGTAGACCGAGGCGTGATGCCAGAATCCCTGAGAATAATTTATGATCCAGGATAAGGAGGAAGTTGGGTCTATAATAGGAGCAATGGTGTTTATCTTTGTCTGGTTTCAGAATCACTACTATAGATGCCTGCTGCATAGAGGGTGGAATTGAGTCGGTCGTGTATGCAGTTAAACAACTAGGTCAACAGAGGACCAAGGGAGAAGCAAAAGGTCTTATAAAAGGCTGATGTGAAGTCATCCGGACCTGGTGATTTGTGCAATTTCTGTCTGGAAATTTCCAATATAACCTCCTCAACGTAAATGGGTTTGTCAAGGTCAACAGCCTGGGATGGGGTAATCTTCTAGGTGGATGCCTCGCCGAGATAGAGTCCAGGGTTTTCGGGAGGTTAATCTCGGTACCATGTGGGCCTAAGATGGTATGTATCGCTGTGCACTGTCTGTGTGCTTGCAATTTGTTGGCTAGCAAACAGCCACATTTATCCCCCCTATTTAATATGAATGGTGGAGGCGGAGTTCAGCATATTCTACCCTATCAATGTCCAGGCCAGCTAGTTGTTGCCGTGCGGTTTCTAATTGTTGCCAGATCCTAGGTGGCCCAGTGATCTTATGAATGCATTCAAGTTGTTGAACTTGACGCATCAAAGATTCCTTTTTGTCCCGGCGCATCTTATTGTCTGCAGTTGAGATGTCGATAAATTTGCCTCTGAGTATGTCTTTCAGGGTTTCCCATAATGTCACTATTGAAACATCAGGGGTATCGTTAAACTTAAGAAAGTCAGCTATAACTTTCTCAATATGTTTGGTCACCTCTGTGTGGTGTAAAAGCGTGTCTCGGAGTCGCCAATGTTGGGTCAGTGGAAAAATGCGGGGGAAAGCCATTGCAAAGGAGACCGCCACATGGTCTGATAATGAGCAGGGTTCTATCTCAGTAGCAAGAACATTAACTTGTATGTCAGAGGTCCCAAGAAAATAATCAAGTCAAGCATAAGTTTTATGGGAGTGGGAGTAAAAAGTATAATCCCGTGCATTGGGGTGTCAGTGATGCCAAATATCCATCAAGCCCAGCTCATGTAACCATAGCACCCCTGTGTCTGACAGGGCCCCAGTCTGACCAAGCCACTGAGCTGATCTATCCAGACCAGATTAAGGTCTCCCCCTATAAGAACCCCACGGTCTCGGGATGACAAAACCACAGTAATCGCCTGATGGAGGAACCGCTCTTGTCCATTGTAAGGGGCGTAAATAGACCCAAGTGTGAACATATAGTCCCGTACTGTAATGGAGTAAGCAAGTAACCTGCCCCTTATTTTGGCAATTTGGGGTCCAACCTTTCCCAAAAAGAGCTCGTAACTAAGATTGCTACTCCGGCTGTTTTACAGGTGCCAGTAGAGAAAAATTGATGTGGGAAAGGCGGAGAACATAAGAGGGAGCAGTCCCCTGCTAATAAGTGTGTTTCTTGAAGCAAGCATAAGTGGGCACCCGAGTTGTCCAGGTAAGATAGTACAGCTCTACGTTTAACTGGGTTGTTCAGCACCTTTACATTAAGTGTTAGGATCCTCAACGTCTGGGTCATGTCAAGGTGTGGGAGCAAAATGTATGATACCCTTTAGATAAAGATACTCTAAAACATGACAAAACATGCAATATAGGGAACAAGGTCCCCAGTAAGCCCCCCAGCACACAGCAATGAAAGATCAGCATTTGTAGGTTCTCCCTTATACAACAAAGGAAAAAAACAACACACCCAAACATGATAATCAACATGAAATTGTCCGTGAGAATGAAAAAATAGGACATAATCCCAGTTCTCATGGAGAGTGAAATGAGGGGTATATGGTGGCTCAAGAGGAAAGTCCCCCTGCCCCAGCCACCAGCCCAGACCTTAAGAAGCCATAACGCAGCCCAGGAATCCTCTGGTGCTACAGAGTCCCTGGCTAAGGACTCCTGGACTGCCTGATGTTCCTTTACCATCGTCTCTGAATCTGGGTGAAATGCTCCAGCCGAAACATCCATGTCCCCTCGCATTTGTCACTGTCTGGGTCATCTTGATCGATGCTTCTTGGGGGGATCCTCCACCGAGTGGATCCTCTAACCAAGGAGACCACAAGCCTCCTCCAAGGAGCGTGTCTGATGAAGTTTGCCCTGTACACGGAAGATCAGATGGAAAGGATGTCCCCAGTTGTAGGTGATACCCTGGTTACAAAGGTGGGCAGTCACTGGGTGAAAATACCTATGCTTCTGAAGGGTGGAGGCTGCTAAATCATGAAACAAGGTCGGGGAGTGGCCCTTGTATTGTATGGGATGCTTGATTCTCGCTGCCCTGAGCATGCGCTCTTTCAGTGTATAATCATGGAGGTACGCTAATATACCTGCAGGGGTAGCTGAGCCAGTCCTCTTAGGGCCCACTCTATGGACTTGGTCCAGTTTGATATCTGTATCGGAGGAGACATGTAAGATCGAGCGAAAAAGGTCCACAACAAACTGATTGAGATCAGACCCCTCTGCGTCAAAGGAATGCCTCGGATACGTATATTGTTGCATCTTGATCTATTCTCATGATCTTCTGTGTGCGCTAGCAGATCTAAGTTCTGATCTTTGAGGCGGAGCAGACCTGTTGCAAGTATTTGATCTCCTCTTCCCTACTGTTCTCATGGTTTTCCAAGGAAGGCACCCTCTCTCCAAGGCTGTCCACTGTCTGCTGCATTTTCTTCAATTCAGCAGAGATATCTTTTCGGAGAAGGTGGAAACCCTCCCTAAGAGAAGTAAAGAGTAACTCCTATTAAGGGTGGGTAATCGGAGCGTCTGCCTCCCCACTGTCTGCCAAGGAGTCCATGGTTTATGGCAATTTATTCTCAGGATTAGAGTGGACACCAACCTTAACAAGCATGTCCTTCATGGCGTGGTCCTTTTGCCTCTGCCTGTCGCCATGATGTCTTAGAAAAAAGCTGCTGTGATAGAATGGAGGGGCAACAAGAGTTTCCCAAGTGTATAAGCGCTTCTACTGTGGCGGGACTCAGCTCAGGGCAAGACACAGGGATATTGGGGTGCTGCTACTGTAATTAAGACTCCAGGTGCAAGCAAGCAGCGATCAAAATGAACTTCCCACAGAATTGAACGAGGGGAGTAGGACTTGCAGTTCAAAGCCAGGGCCCTGAAAGAGTGCACAAGATTTCAGCCCAGGCCGGGAGACAGAGACATCACCAGAAAGCTGGCCAGGTAAGAAAGAACAGGTGGAGCACTGCCTAGAGTCCAGGCCACCACTACCAGGAGCATTGAATTGCACCAAGGCCTTAGGGCCATAAAAGGCATATTAGATGGTGTGTTGTGCTTTAGGACATCCAGAGGGTAGGGAACACACCAGAGGGACAGTCAGAAACAGTAGAGCCAGCCTCGCTGCATGGGGATAATAAGTTTGGCACTTCATTCACTGGGCCATGTCATAGCAGCTAGGAATCCAGAGGCCCTGGCTCCCACACCACAGCCGCTCTCACTCGCAACTGCCACAACCCTGCTCTCGCAGGGCACATGTCCTCGAGGCCGAAGGCCCAAGTAGACCTCATCTAAGCAAGTGGGAAACTGGACCTCACTCCAGCATCCTCGTGCTCGCCACTCCATCATCATCATGAAGGGGGCAGTGATCACTAGTTTCCTGCTTTGGAGCTCAGATGCAGCTGCAGGCCTCAGCGTGGAGGTGGGCCTGGAGTCCCAAGCACAGGATTGTGCAGCTGTCCTCGAGGCCGCAGCAGCGAGAGCCTCAGCCCCAGCAGGAGCACTCCGTGGCTGAAGGGAATCCAGGCAGCCGGTCTGCAGAGCCCCATCCGACCGGCATCTCACCTCACGTTCAGTACGGCCACTCCCGATTTACAATGGCCACCTCAGCAAAGGCTCCCAGGGGAGCACAAGACTTTCCGAGTGCTCTAAGCCAGCCAGTCAGCCAGGGCCTCAGGACCATAAAAGGCATATTAGATGGTGTGTTGTGCTTTAGGACATCCAGAGGGTAGGGAACACACCAGAGGGACAGTCAGAAACAGTAGAGCCAGTCTCGCTGCATGGGGATAATAAGTTTGGCACTTCATTCACTGGGCCATGTCGTAGCAGCTAGGAATCCAGAGGCCCTGGCTCCCACACCACAGCCGCTCTCACTCGCAACTGCCACAACCCTGCTCTCGCAGGGCACATGTCCTCGAGGCCGAAGGCCCAAGTAGACCTCATCTAAGCAAGTGGGAAACTGGACCTCACTCCAGCGTCTTCGTGCTCGCCACTCCATCATCATCATGAAGGGGGCAGTGATCACTAGTTTCCTGCTTTGGAGCTCAGATCCAGCTGCAGGCCTCAGCGTGGAGGTGGGCCTGGAGTCCCAAGCACAGGATTGTGCAGCTGTCCTCGAGGCCGCAGCAGCGAGAGCCTCAGCCCCAGCAGGAGCACTCCGTGGCTGAAGGGAATCCAGGCAGCCGGTCTGCAGAGCCCCATCCGACCGGCATCTCACCTCACGTTCAGTACGGCCACTCCCGATTTACAATGGCCACCTCAGCAAAGGCTCCCAGGGGAGCACAAGACTTTCCGAGTGCTCTAAGCCAGCCAGTCAGCCAGGGCCCCCTGCCCGGCCCACCGCATCTCTGGTCACAACCAGCTGCTCCGCCCTATCCACCGCCAGGGTCACCTTGCTTCACTCACCGTCCGGTGAGTGCCCCGCAACTTCCCCTTGTCCCAGCACTGCTCAAGGGAGTCCCGGTGGGTGCGGGAATGCAGTACAAGCAGGCCTGGCTGGTGGAAGGGACAGAGAGAGACAGACTTGCATCCTACTCATCCGCAATCTTGTCTATGTCCCCTATTTCCCAGGGTTGGAGGTATTTAGCAGTGTTCTTCCATGATCAATTGAATATTTGCACATATTCTTATGTCTGCTTTATATTTTTCTTGTATTGCATTGATTGAATTTTACCAATTATTTAGAATAGCTTCTGTTTTCATTCAATATTTTGTAATGATTTTTATTAACTACCAAATAAAATGTCTTCTCTCACTAGTCAACCTCCACACATCCAATAGAAGCACCTGTACCTTTGACAGGATTTGAACCAGGATTGCACAAACATGCATCCGTCACCCATGTGTCACTGATATGACACAACCACACATCTGAGATCAGTGCAAACTATGTTGACCTAGATCACCACTGGCCAAATTATAATGAGGGCTGTGTGAAATCTCATATTTTTTCAAAATTGTTGAAAAAAAAAACATGCATTTTTTGCTACATCATGTGAAACTATGTGAGTTTATGCTTAGAGTGAAATGTGGATCCCGGATTCTTGCACAGCTTTTCTCTAGCAAGTGTGCACCTTGCGTAAATTATATGATTGTTACTAGCACAATTAAAATTTCACCCACGCCTATTTGTAACTTGCCTATAAATGGCAAGAAAAATTTCTACCGTCACAGAAAAAATAACAGTGAAAAGACCAATGCTTTTACTATTTCCTTATCATCTTTCTAGCCATGTGTTTCCAGTCCCTCTGCTGTCTGCTTCCACCTACAATGTTGTAGTTCTGTCTGGGTTGTCATATTGATTGGCCTCCACACTAGACGGATGACAGACCCTGGTAAGCTAGTATACATGTTGACCTGTAAATGTCCTTGAGTGTCTCCATCGGCAAGCATTTAATGACAGTAACATTTTAAATCATTCATTCACAAAAGAGCTCTACGTTAGGTATGTGTCAATAATATCTATACAGTATGAACTGACATCTCATCTCTATGTTCTCAGTACACAACATACACCCTTGACTATGTCAACATCAGTGTCAGGGATATTAAGTCTGTAATAAATTATTTTTGGCCTACATCATCTTGATCCTTCTGTACATTACATTGGAATGTAATGCATAACTGTATAGAGTATCTTTGATTTTTCACAACAGACTACTAACATATATTTCACTACTAGCATATAATATATCTTCTGAACATACACACAATGTCATGGATGATTGGTAAGTAAATGTTATGTTATACATTTTTAAAGTACACAGTTGCTCCTGAATGGAGCGTCCCCGTGCTAAGACTGCCCTAGACTGTAGGAGAAGAGAAGGACTAGAAACCTGCCTGGCAAGTACGATTAAGGAGCAGGTAGAATCTTAAAGCCTGAATAGGCAAGTTTGGAGTTCCCTTCTTAATGTTTTCTCTGTGGGTTCTTGATGCAAGTCAAGCGGTAGGGTGTTCCAAAATTGGGATGCTCAAAAGCCGAAGGAAGAGCTACCCAGGCGGATTCATTTTATAATGGGCACTTTTGCAAGCGCTGCTTCAGATGATCTGAGTTGTCTGCTGGGTTGGTAGCGTTTGAGTAGTGGGAAGAGATAGCGAGGACTCTTGCTGTTTAGGATCCTGTGACAGAAGCACATGGCCTTAAAGGAGATTCTTTTTCAGCAGAAGGCAATGCTGCTGCATTCTGCACCCTCTGGAGTCTGTCTAATCTTCCCTGAGTGGCTCCAATGTAAAGTGAATTACAGTAGTCCAGTTGGGACATAACAAGAGCTTGTATGACCATTTTCCAAGCCAATATAGGCACAAGATCCATGATTTTGGCTAGAATTTTAGGAGTGCCAAAACATCTGCCTGCTACACAGGAGATTTGGTTCTCAAAGGTAAGATTGGAATCAAACAGAAAGCCTAAGTTTTTTACTATTGTCTCGGGGTCAGGGGTTAGGCCACGTTATGTTGGCCACCGTGCTAAGGACCAAACTGTTTGTTGTTTTCCGACAATGAGACCCTCCATTTTGTTAGCGTTTAGCTTGAGGCAACTCATGTTCATCCATTCTGCGAGATCCCTGAGGCAGGATCTGAAATTGGGGGCAGCCCCTTCCTCCTCCTTGGAGAAGGTGGCAATAAGCTGCATGTCATCTGCATAGGACACCATGGTGATATTGTGCTGCTTGATGACATCCGTCAGGGGGAGCATAGAAAGATCAAACATAGTGGGGCTCAAAATCGACCCCTCAGGCACCCCCTGAGGTAGGAGAGTACCTCTGAGGTGAAGGGAGTCTGCACAAGTTTGAAGGTCGATCGCAGATGAAGGAGGCCCAGCCACTTTAACGCCGGGCCCCTGATCCCATAACATCCCAGGCGCTCTAGCAGGAGGGCATGGGATAAGGTATCAAATGCAGTACTGAAGTCGAGCAAGATGAGGGAAATGGAGAATTACGAATCTGTATTGACTATAGGGCTCTCAAAAATATTGCAATCAGAAAAAGATACTCTCTACCACTCATTCGAGTACTACTCGATCAGGTACGGACTGCCACCATTTATACCATGGCCGGCAACATCAAATGGCAAGTTCTGGAACAAGCGACTCTTCCACCAAGAGGAGGAGATATGAAATACCTAATACAGAGACTTGAATGCAAATGGATAGATTCCTGTGATGCAATCAGACATAGCTTAAACTCAATTGAAGAATGGCATAATTTTGTGACATTAATGAAATAATGTGTCTCCACTTCAAGTGCTGTCCCCCTGGTTCTATCTGTAAAAACTTAATACTTGACATACATGTGACAGTGTCCCTTGTTTGATGTCTCCTCTTTGTTTCCATTGATTCTATTTGCTGCCCTCCCTCTTGCTCTATCATTTAAAACTTTATACCTGACGTAAATGTGACAATGTCCCTTGGCTATGTTTCCTCTTTGTTTGCACTGATATAAGATGATGATATGTGCATCCGGGCCAGTAGCATGCAAGAAGCATTGTAATGGTAATATCCACGTACTCACATTACTTTTGGCTAACATTGAATAGCCTTATATATTCTCTATTCTTTAAACATGCCAAAATATTAAGGTTTGTTCTCTATTCTTTAAACGAACCCATATTAGGGCAGATTTGCAGTTCGTTTGGGTACCCATTGATTGCCCTATTAGAGAGTGTATTAATTACCTTGCATACCCAATCAAACTAAATCCCCCTTCTTTTTAGCTTGAAGCAACTCGCATCACTTCCCCGTCACTGTCTGGTCCCCTGCCTGTCTACTTTGGGTATCTACACAGAGGACTATTCCCTGTGTAGCCATTTATCAGACTGCCCTCAGGTAGCCGAGAGGTTTATACACTGACGAGTGTAGCAACATCAAGGTTCGATGCCGCTATCCTTCCTTGATTTGTATTTTACAATTTATCATATAATTCTTTCCCTAACTTTTCAGTTATGTTCATTTAATTAAAAAAAATATATTTCACATTGGCAATAGTGGTCTAAGAGCAGTTGGGTTCAGGTCCCGTATCGTGCTGTATACAGATCCTTCACCAGGAACAATGCTCAGATGCTCCATACAGCCAGCAGGCCGAGCCCGCCAACATGCCCCTCACCTCCCCTTGCCACGCCCACCACCACGAAGATGCTACACGAGCAGCATCCTCGTCTATATCCTCTTGACAATGAAGCTCCGGCTTCATGACTTGCCAGCCGTACTCACACAGAACTGCACTACGGTCTGCGGAGCAGCATTTGCTGAATTATCGGTAAGAATTGCTAATTGGAAGTGCTACTTACAAAAGGATATTCTTCCTACCAAGCACTTCCCTTACTATTTTCCATGTTTTATTTCTTAGGGTTGTCTGCAATAGCTAATTGATGTGCTATCATCTGGCATGCAAGATCCCTCCACCTTCAAAGAGAGTCCGCTAAAGTTGCACCTCCCCAATTAAGGTGAGCCATGCTAGGCCTGTATACTATTTTGGGCAATACATAAGCTAACATTTCACTATGAGTGCAGCCATTCCGCTATTAATTTTCTTGCATCTCCCTATAGACATATAAGGAGATTGTTGCCCCCACCACTCATAAACAAGATTTTGATCCACTGTGATCCATTACTGTTATGACCTTGAGTGGTCCTCCCCTCCCAGACTGGGCCTCCACTTCCTCAGCCAGTATGTATTCCTTTCTTCATCTTTTATCCTATTCTCTCATTCCCAACTTCCTCAAATTAACTGCCCCGTTTTCAACTTTTACCCCTGACTCCAGGCATCTCTGTCCTGATGAGACCCCAATTATTCACCAAAGGGTCAAAACGTCGTAGACAAATGTACAAAGACAGATTGGGGCACATTCACAATGAAGTGATGGAGTGCAGCGTTAGCCTTCCTGACTTAACGCTGCACTCCGCCACTTAATGCAGCACAGAGCGACACTTCCGTATTCCACTCTTGGGATTACTAGAGCTTGAACTGCCTGTTTGAAGTCATTTGTGGGCAGGAAGGGTTTCAGTCTTCTCAATGTGTTCATCTGAAAATGTGCTCCTTTTGTAGAGGCGCTGATGTGTTTCTGCATGTTTAGCTTACTGTCCAGAGTTACTCCTAGTGATTTCACTGAGTCGATAATGAGAGGTTGAACTTTGAGTGCTGTTAGGTGGTTCAACCAATCGAGGATGATGGTCGATTGGTTGGGGGGAGCGATTAAGAGGAATTCAGTTTTGAGGGTGTTTAGTTTCAAATGGTTTTCAGCCAACCAGGTCTGCGTTTTTTGAAGCATTGAGTTGAGAGATTTGATGTACTCAAGTGAATGGATCTTTATGTACAGTTGTGTGTCATCTGTGTACATGTGATAATGGACATTAGAGGAGCTGAGAAGTTCGGTGAGAGGTTCCATGAAAAGGTTGAAAAGTGTAGGTGAGAGGGACGATCCCAGCGGTATTCCTAACGTGACTGGGACGGGCTTGGATAAGGATTGGTTAATCTTGAATCTTTGTGATCTATTTTGGAGGAAAGAGGTGAACCAATTTAGAACTGATCCAGATAATCCCATTCTGTATTTCAGGAGATCAAGCAGGTAGTCGTGTTTGACGGTGTCAAAGGCCAAAGATAGATCAAGCAAGATTAGTAAACAGACTTCGTTTTGGTCAAGGATTTTTAGTGCGTCATCTATTATGTGTGTCATGGCTGATTCAGTACTGTGACCTGCACGGAAGCCGGATTGGTATTGGTTGAGCAGGTTGAATTGATCTATGTTATTGCCAAGCTGAGTGTGAACACATTTTTCTAAGAGTTTGGCCAGATTGGGGATGTTGGATATTGGGCGATAGTTATTTAAGTCCGACGGGTCCGCCGATGGCTTCTTTAAGATAGGGGATACCTGCCCTGCTTTAAGGATTTCTGGGATGGTTCCTTGAAGGAGAGATGAGTTTATAATCTTGGTCCATAGAGGCAGTAATAGTGGAATGAAGTCTTTTATGTAGTTTGCGGGAAGAGGGTCTGTAAAGTGGCTGGAGGGATTCAGGGCCGTGAGCGTTTTTAATATAGTTTCTTCACTGTAAGTGTTGAAAGAGGACCAGGAAGTGCTGTTTTTAAGGTCAAACTTTGCGGACCGTATGAGTGGGGCTCCTAGCGGGGGCAATGAAGTGACCATGTGAGTGTCAGTATGAGATATCAGGTCGTTGAGCAGGTCCATCTTTATATTTTCTGTCTTCATAGCAAAAAAGGAGGCAAATTCCTCGCAATTGGGTAGTGTGTCTGGGTTAGCTTGGGGGCGGTGGGGTATACCTTTAGATTGAGATTTGATTAGTTCGAATAGCTTTTTGGGACGGTTCTTGGCTTGGTCTAATTGATTACTGAAGAAGTCTGCTTTTGATCATCTGTTCTTTCTGTAGTAAGAGTTTCTTGTGGTTCTTAGTAGCTTGAGGTGGTCAGAGGATGGTGCAGATCTCCATCGTCATTCAATTAATCTCAGCGATCGTCTGTCTTCATTTAGCCTACCATCATACCAGAGTTTTGAGTCTTTTGTGGTGACTCTTTTCAATTGTAAGGGAGCTAGTTTGTCTAGTACCATGTTCATGGAGGGGAATCAATGGTGCTTTGCTATTTCAATGTGTGCTGCACAACACAGCACACATGGAAACAGCAAAAACAAGGAGAAATAAAGCATTTCTCCTCGTTCCACCTGTTTTAAAACCAGGCTTTCCCTGGTCTTAATTTTGGCGCAGCCTCCTATTTACGTCACCCTTGTAAATAGGGGGCAGTGTCAAAGTCAATGGGTGTTGCGGTGGGACACCCACCGCAACACCCATTGCCCTCTGCTTTTACACTAAGTACAGTGTTAAAGGGTGCCTTATTTACAAGGCAGCGATAAGCCACGCTAAGTGGCTTAGCGCTGGCTTGTAAATAGGGCCAAGCCCCTATCGTCATCACAACATCACTGAATGTGACCTGGTGGTAATAGGGGCTTGTAAAATGCCCCATTGTTTCTTTGAACTGTGATACAATGATCTACTTTACTGTGTCCCGAATGTTACCGAATGGAAAAAACTGCTGTCTTTCGTTGTAAAGCAACCAATATACTGTATATGTTTACATTTGCATGAGTAGTATTGATGTAATTTCAAAAAGTTGTCTAATAGATTGATTTTGCACAGAAAAGTCTATGAACAAATACTTGTTTCTAAAAATGAGTTCCATGTGAACACTTGCTAAGGTAGTCTTGATTCCCCTGTTCACATGGGCATAGAGGGTGCTCTTGTTCTTTTGTAAATACCATTTAAACCAAGCTGGATCTCTGTGGGACTTACCATGTAGTATGCATCCGTACCAGAGATGAGTGGAAAACTGCCTTTTGAACTTGTTCTGGGTTGTTTGAATATAATGACATGTCGTTTGAGTGATGCAATGCCCCAGCTGCCTTTCAGTTGTTTGTTAAATAAGTCTTACACGAGTTTCTGGACAGATTGGTAATTGTCTATATAGTAGGCCTGGGTGGAATTATAATTTCGCTCACAGAGTTGGCAGTATTCGCATAACTCGATGCTACAAGTGTATGGCAGAGTTCCTGCTAGATTCCGCCTTCCTGCACGTGGTGGAATTATAATCCCATTGACATGCACAAGGGTGTGGTAACAAGTGCTTGCATGCACGAACGAGATTTGACGGCTGCTAGCGCAACCTCTGGTTGCCATGGAGCCTTCCGGCACCATTTTCATGAAGCCACCAAGCGTGAGTGGCTGCTGCTGCTTCTTGAGCAGAATCTTGACTCGAGGAGCAGCTAAATCAACTCAAAGATTCCTTTTTGAGTGAATATTCTACTCAAATGGATTATTCAGTTTGTTTTATAGTGCAAAAACAAATTGATTGTGGTTGTGCTGGGAGAACTGGAGTTAAAGTAGGGGCCTTGTATTTTTTTTTGCATTTAATTTTTTATCTTTTGTAAGGTAAAAAGGTTGCACAGTTCAGTGCATTTTCTACATATTTGTTAAATTTGCACTATTAATTTATTTCACCATGTGGCCTTGTCTGCCCATGGGCCATCCAGCCAGTACCAGTCATTAGGCACATGAAACAATTATTTCTGTGGTATATGTTGTTTTAAAACATCATTTAACCCATGGATGGCATTGGATTAAATTGGAAATGTGGATTTCTTAGTATTTCAAATTTTTTTCTGCAAAAAGTTTATTTTTGTGGTGTAATATATGACATTTTTGGGGGATGTGTGTTGTTGCAAAATTTGTATAACTCACTTAATTTAGTTTTTGGCATTGCTGAATTAATGGTAGTGTTTTCTTTATTGTTTTCCATGTCTCCCTTGTCTGGCCAGTGCTTGTGTGTGTGTGTGTTTGCCATAGGTCACCATTTTGTCTTTGTTCTCCATGCCGTGTGACTAGCGGCCATTCTGTGTAGTCAGTGCCCATATGCCTGCATGTGTCCTTTGTTGTCCTTGCCTCATTGCTTGTTGTTTGACCATTTGGCCATTTTGTGTCGCCAGTCAGTGTTCTTTTGCCAGAGTCCTCCATGTGGTCTTTGTTGTCCATGCCTCCTTGTTTGGTTTTTGACTATGTGGCTGGTTGCCATTTTGTGTAGCCAGTCAGTGTGCTTTTTCCATAGGTCTGCATGTGTTCTTTGTTGTATTCATGCCTATTTGCTTGTTGTTGTTGTTTGACCATATGGCTGGTGGCCATTTTGTGTAGCCAGCCAGTGTGCTTTTGCCATAGGACTGCATGTGTTCTTTGTTGTCCATTACTCCTTGCCTGTTGGTGAACATGAGGCCAGTGCATTAAATATATCTTTTTTCTATTATATCAGTTTAATGGGCTTGAAGATCATTGTAGTATGTATGTACAGTGTCGATATATGCATTTTTTCCATTTTCCCGTCCACCGTGAGACACCAGCAATAACTTTTTTTTTTAAACATATTTTATTAGTTTTAAGCTATAGAGTACAGGGTATTCAAATATCATGTGTCAACAGTTCTTTGTATCACATAACAATTATAAACAGCATTTCTTAGTCTCACATGTATATTCTGAATCAAATATCTTCTCCGTATCATAACTCTAACAAAAACTTGACTCTAACTATGCCATTTACCTATATATCTTCATGATCTTGGCCATGCATCCACTTATTGTATCTATGGACAAGTCATTAGACTCTTCGTTCATACATCTATGTTATCTCTTCTGTTATTAAATGACCATCTGCCGTTTATACATTTGTAGGGGTATACCTATATAGGTGGCCCACCTTGCCCATATTTTGGTGTGTATCTGCGGGCACCCCAGGGCTATAAACACAGGGAATTCCAGTTCCTTAATAAAATCCATGCCTGACTTCCAAAGCGCTATTCGGGGCAGATTCTCTGCTTTCCATTGTTTGGCAATGTCTCGTTTTGCTAACGTGAGACCAAGGAACAACAAGTGTCTTTTGTACCTGTTTCCCCCTATAGTATCCGTGCAGTGCAATAGTGTTATTTTGGGGGATCTCGATATGTCCCAGGTCAACACTTCTGCCAGGCAATTTAGCACCCTCTACCAAAAGCGCTCTAGAGCTGGGCAAGACATTATTGTGTGTATGAATGTTTCATCTTCCACTTGACATCGAAGACACCGTGGAGATGCAATCAGCCCTGCCGTCCATAATCTGTGCCTGGTATAATATACCCTATGTAAACATTTAAATTGGATAAGGCGAAGTAGGGTCTAGACCGCTGCTTCCCACGGTGATTGGAGTGCCTCGGCCCAATCATCGTCATCGATCGGACCAATGTCATTATTCCATATGGCACTTCAGGCTTCTACTTTCGTAGGGCTGTTAGTAACTAACGACTGATACATTTTTGAAATCTTATGATCCCCAAGGTCCCCCATCAAAACTTTGCACTCTAGTGGACTGAATTCTGGTAGCTTAGTAAGGTACTTAATATATGGGTGAAGGGCATGTCTCAATTGTAGAAATTTGTAGAATTGAGTACTGGGTATAGAGAAGTCTATACAAAGATCCTCAAAGGATTTGAGTACCGTGCCCCTCATAACGCCTCCTAGGGTAGATATTCCAATTCGGTCCCAGTTTCTGAATCCCTGCAGATCAGCAATTTGCGGGAGCAAGTGATTCTGCCAGATCAGTGTGGCTTGTGTTAAACGACCCCACCAGCTAATTCTATGAAGAGTCTGTCGCCAGGTCATAATCAGCAACATTGTCGCTGGGTGGAGGTCTTTAGGGTCAGTCCTACTATATAAGAGTGTGTCTCCCGAGGGCTCTCTCATTATCCGCTGTTCAAGCCTATATGCCGGATCCTCTTTGGACCTGTACCACCACTCATTCCGTATCTGCAAGTGCACCGCAGCATGATATGACTGTATATTGGCTGCAGCGATGCCGCCACAGTAAGTGGACTGTATGCACATACGTAGGGCCACTGTGGCCGCACCCCCCTCCATAGGAAGTGTCCCAGAGTTGCGTTAAGCTGACGAAACCAGGCCACAGGGATTGGATAAGGGTAAGATTGTAGTTGATACAGCAATTTGGGCAGAGAGACCATCTTAAAGATGGCCGATCTACCATATAACAACAGAGGGAGCGTCGACCAGGTTCTAACCTCCGATTTAACCTTATCGGTTGTTGCCTCAATATTGCGTTCCCAGGAAATTGTTTAATTAACTGATACATAAACACCGAGATACATGAACCCATGCGTGACCGTTGTAAGTTCATCTGCCCACCGACCTTGTCACACCGAGCCCCTTGGCGGCCACAGCAATGATTTAGATACATTCATGTATAGGCCAGAAGTTTCTCCAAAAACGCGCATTATCTGCAACATTCTGGGGTCAGTTCGATGAGGATCGGTCAAGAAGAATAGGATATCATCCTTATATAATGCTATATGGTCGGAGATTTCGGGGGTCCACTCAAAGCCGCGATAGAGTGCATCTTTTCTCACCCAAGAGCAAGGGGTTCGATGGCCAGCACAAATAGCAAGGGAGAGAGGGGGCACCCCTGTCGAGTTCCCCGTTGACTCAGGAATTGTGCCGATGTAGCCCCGGCCACTCGTATTGAGGCAGTGAGGGCTGTGTATAACAATTTGATTAGTACTATGTATCTAGGCCCATGTTTAAGTGTCGTAGTAGCATGAACATGTATGTCCGGTTGACCGAATCGAATGCCTTGTATATATCCACTAATAGTAAGGCTGCTGGTCTGGCATGAAACCGGCTTGATTTGGGTGGGTCAAGGCTGGGAGGTGCGGTATTAGCCTATCCGCCAATATCTTGGCAAGTATCTTAGCTTCAATATTTAATAGAGAGATCGGCCGATACGATGCACATGATTCAGGTGGACGGCCTGGTTTCGGGAAGACCACTATCTCTGCATGTCGCCAGTTTGGGGGCAGACATTTTTCCGTGAGGGTCTCGTTTAGGGTTGCGAGATATCGCGTGCCCAATATCAATATGTGCATTTTGAAAAATTCACTAGGGAATCCGTTAGGTCCAGGTGATTTACCGGGCGCTATCCCCGTAACCGCTGCAGAGATTTCTTCCAGTGTGATGGGGCTATCTATGGATTGGTGCTCTGCGGCTGTCAGTGTCTGGGGCGGTATGTCCTGAAAAAAATCCTCAATTTGAGATTCCGAAATGACTTATCGTTTGGTATATAGTGCTTGGTAAAATTCTGCAAAGGCTCCCGTGACCCGAGCAGGCTCGGTGAACATCTCACCAGTACTTAAGTTGATTATGGGTGTTTGTGTCAGTTTTAGGGAATATTGGCACAATCTGTGGAGCATTTTCCCTGATTATCCCCGCATTGATAAATTCCACTTTGTGTAGCCTGCTATATGTGTTTAGATTCGTCTATTTGGATGTTTTGATACCGTCTATGCAGGATTCCTAATTGGCGGCGAGCGCCACCCCCATCTTGCGCCTGCGCTGCCCCCTCAGCTTGAATAATTTGGGCTTCAAGTTGCAATAATTCCTGTCTTTTACGACATTTGGCCTCTGCACAGTGGCTGATATCAAAGCCTCGGATGGTTGGTTTCATGGCCTCCCATAATACAGTAGCTGATTCCACCGCCCCCTCATTCAAGGCAAAGTATTCTGCTACTACTTTATGTATGCATGTTCTGTAGCTCGGGTTTTGTATGTGCCATGGCGATAGCCTTCATCGAAACGCTGGCCTACTCGGGCCTATCTCTACCTTAAGTTGAATGAGAATGATCGGACAGGCCTCTAGGTAGGATATCCCCCCTGTCATTCTGTGTGCATATGTGCTAGTAATAAAGATGTAGTCTAGCCTGGAAAACGACCCATGTACCGCCAAGAAATATGTGAAGCCCGTGTCTGCTGGGTGCAATGTCCTCCAGGTGTCAGTCCACCCCAAGGCCTCCACCAATGGTCCTAGGCATGATTCCCTCTGCATGTGGTGTGTAACTGTGGGACGGCATCTATCTTAGACTGGATGGATAACATAATTCCAGTCCCCCCCGAATTATGCAAGGACATCGGGCAAAGACCCCCATATATCAACAATACGCTCTACGAATGTTTGGCTGAGTGGATACACGCTTCCCAGTACCATGGACTCCCCCGCAATTGTACCCTGAATGAATATATACTTGCCCAGTGTATCCACCCATGCACGTATGTGTGTGAATGCGAGTCTCCGGTGGATTATAATAGCCACCCCGTGGAGCCTCTCGCAAAGCCCGCATGAAAGACCTGTGTGAAACCAAATCGGGACATGCATGGGGCCTTGGTCCCCATCAAGTGAGTTTCTTGGAGTAGCAGGACGTCCACTCCCAGGCACTTTGCATGTCTTAGTACAGCCCCCCATTTAATCTTATCGAGGAGACCTCTGACATTCCAGGTGACTACTTTGATTTCCCCCATTAGAGTTGTTTCATTCAACGGCGTTATCATGTTACTCTACATAACAGATGTCTAGCTGTGCAATACATAGACCAAGAAAGTGTAGCATGATACTGGCATTTCTGAGTCTCGAAGGCTAACAATCGTGTCAACTGACCCTTCCCCCTTCCCCCCCTACCACCCCACTCCCCCCACCCCAATACCTCAGAAAACAGTGAAGTATCTGTTGCGGCTTGTAAGCAGGTCCCACCCCAACAGGGGGCAACGACTGTAACAATCCAATGGTTCCCCTGAGATCCCATCCCTAATTGGTGTCCTTAGGATCTAGTTCAACAGTTCGAATGTGAAAGCCCTTAAAGTTGCCGGTAAGCGGAGGCCTTGCATATTGTATCACACCTTCTGCCTGCTCCATGCTTTAGACTGCCAATGTCGAGGGATATCTGAATCAACTATCCGGCTTCTCAAGCTGCTTATCTCCCCGAGAGCGGGAGCACCAGGAAGATCACGATCTATCCCGACGTTTATCTTTTGGGTTGTTGTCCTGCTGCCGGCGTGGATCCCCAGAGGACGAATCTGAGTCCTGAGGTGGCAAAGTATGGGGTTTAACTGTTTGACGTTCATCTATCCACTGGAAGACCTCCTCAGGGGTATCGAAGAACTGTGTACGATCTTTGTAGCTGACTTTCAGGCGGGCCGGGAAGAGTAGCATATATGCAATTTTTAACTCCCTCAGGCATGCTTTGGCGGCTGTAAAGGAATGTCTCTGTTGCTATACCAGCCTGGTGTAGTCAGGGAATATCATTATTGATTGTGATGCAAAGGTGAGAGTAGCCTGTGCCTGGGCCTGCTTCAAGATGGTGTCTCTGTTGTGGTAGTTTAGGACACGTGTGATCACAGGTCGAGGACGGGCACCCGCGGGGGCTTAACGGAGAGGGCTCGGCGGGCACGTTCCAGTACAAAGCAGGATGACAGAGTTCCATCCGGAATCCAGGATTTGAGCCACTGGTCTAGGAATGCACACATATCGTTGCCCTCGCACCCCTCCTGAAATCCCACAAATCGTAAGTTGTTACGGTGTGCCCGACCCTCAGCATCCTCCACATGTGTGGCCAGTCCCCTTCTGAGCATCTCTAGGGTGGTGACCCTCTCTTTCAGTGTGTTGATCTCATGTTCCGCCCCCGAGATTCTGGTCTCAGCCTGGGTCACACATTCCACGGCGTTGCACAGGTCTTGACCTAGTAGCATAACATCGGAACCGACTGCCCCTATTTTGGCATCAAGCATGTCTCGCAACTGGGCAATTGCCGTTAGAATTACGTCAGTGTCCAGTGTAGTAGCAGGCATATCTGTGACATTAAATCGCTGGTGCCACCTCCGGCATATTTGTCTAGGTTATCTGTTTCGTAGCTGGCCCCTGTGACTGTCCTTCCGACATGGTGACCGTATGTCTGGGGTATCAGGACATCGATTGCACAGTTGGAGGATTGGGAGGGGTATCACTGTTGACCTCCATGTGCAAGCGGATCGTACGTTCACGTGCCGGAATCAGGCACAAAGGATGGCCGCCCTCAACAACAAGCCGCACCAGGTCCTAGCCTGGCCACTTCCACAGTCGAGGCGCCCTCCTCCGCTAACGGGCACTCTTGGTATTCTCTTTTATGTTGTTGTTACCAAGGGGCTTATCCTGGTGGCCTGAGTCTCGCTAAGGTCATTCTTGGGAGTACGCCCCTATTTCTTTGTAGCCAGGAACATGGGTTGCCCCTTATGTCCACTCAGTGCTGCCCCAATATTTTGAAGGTAGATGTGATCCAACAGACCCTCCGAGGCATTTCACTCTCAGCTGCACCGTTTAGGAAGGGCCACACCACCCAGTGCGTGCCAGAGGGCTCCCAGCCTATCCTTGATGCGAGGTGCACTATCTATGGATCATGTTAGAGAATTTGTGGGTATGGAGGGAAGGGCAGGCGCTCAACAAATGTCATCCAGTGAGACCCGCAGAGGGCCCAGTCTTCTACCGATTCCGCATAGTATCAGCCCCCGGGACCTGGCCAAGCGTCTCAGGTTCTCAGCCTCCTATCCGCCACCAGTAGTACTTGTACTTGGTAGGGGAATTTCTCATCCAGCGCTAGCCCCGGGTCGATGCCAGGGTAACCCCCGGTTTACTCACCAACTCCTCCTGCACTGCCTGAGTCAGGATCCAGCCTTCCAAATAGGCCTCGGTCCTCACGGAGCTCTGCTGAATGTGTGGCCTGCCCCTGTAGTGTCGCCTCAATCGTAGCGATTTCCCCAGTCGCTGAATCAGTAGGGGTCCGTCCCACGTCCAGGTACATGTGGCAGTTCCAGGGTCTTCGTTTCTCGGGCACCCGGCTGTAGCTCTCTTTGTCAGATCTGCACGCACAAGAGGGCGTGGCTCTGCCTCGTCTCCCAGGCCGCGTTGCCCCAGGCACCCGATCCAATGCCTTCTTCCCCTTCTGCGATGCTGAGGTGCCCAAGGGGCATTCCCGGGGTCGGCAGCAACCTCGTACTGAGCAGGAGGAATGAGAATTGGCCACTTACCGGCAGGATTTGTTAAGGGGCTTTGGGAGCTGGGCTAAGACGCGTCCGCCATGTTGGACCGCTTGGCCACGCCCCTCAGCAATTACTTTTTTTAATATTCCATTTTTCTCTGGCTTCACCCCCTGCCTGCTATAGGTCTCTTAGACCCTAAGCACACACCAGCATTTATCTTTTAAGGTTTATTCCTTTTTTCTCTGCCCTGCATCCCCCACTTGCCATAGGGCTCTTAGGCAATAGGTGCAATTTTTCGCACTCACCTGCCCTTGCACCCCCTGCCTGCCACAGGTCTCTTAGGCCATGGGGCATACCAGCATTCATCATTTTAAGGATTATTCATTTTTTTCCCCTGGCCTGCACCTCCAGCCTGTGATAGGTCTCCTAGGCCATAGGTGCACCCCACCATTCACCTTAAGGATTATTAAATAGGCTGCTCGTGATCACAAACGCACCTGAAGTAGCTTTTGTGCTCAAGAAGAAGCTAAATCTGCTCAAAAAGAGGTTTTTGACTGTTTTTTCTCCAACAGAGCATTCAATTTGTTTTTTAGTGCGAGAAGCCTTTTATTTTTTAACTTTTTTCAAACAGGAAGGAAGTGCCCCAGAGACTCCAACTTCCTGTTCCTGTCCAGCTGGCTCCTCCCAGTGCTTTGTCCATCTCCTGGTCACTTTTCATTTGGATTTGGAGCTTGAAGGATCACTCTCTTTGTCTGCTGCATATATACCATTGAATTTAAGGATTTTGCATTCAAGATTTCACAAGAAAGAGGGCATGCACTTATATTTATTTGCACTTTTACTTGATTTGTCAAATTTGTTGTGGTGGGTGGCCTGCAGTTTCAGTAGGGGCGTAGTTATATTTTTGCGTTTAATTTTCTTCTTTTGCAAAGGAACAATGTTGCACAGTTTAGTAAATTTTTTCCATGTTTGTTAAATTTGCAATATTTATTTAGTATACTATGTGGCCTAGAATGCGAACAGGCCATCCAGTCAGTATGTCCAGGCCAGTACTAGTCATGGGTGCATTAAACAACTGTTTCTGTGGTATATGTTGCTTTAAAAATGTTTTTTGTATTTCACATTTTTTGTCTACAAAAGTGTATATATGGGATAATATTTGATGCCTTGGGAGGATGTGTGTTGTTGATTAGTTAATTTTTGTTTTTGGCATTGCTAACTTAATGGTAGTGTTTTCTTCAGTGTTACCATGACTTTTGTCTGGTCAGAGAGTGTGCTTGCCATAGGCCAACATTTGTCTACATGCCATTTGGCCAGGGGTTATTTTGTGGAGTCTCTGCCCATAGGCCTGAATGTCTTCACTTTGTTCCCCATGCCACCTTGCTCAATGTTATTGTTTGACCATGTGGCTGACAGCCATTTAGCGCATCCAGCCAGTGTTTTTTTTCCATAGGCTTGCATGTGTTCTTTGTTCCCATGGCTCCTTGCTCACTGTTGTTGTTTGACTATGTGGCTGGCGGACAATTTGTTCATCCAGCCAGTGTGTTTTTGGCATACACTTGCATGTGTTCTTTGTTCCCAATGCCTCCTTGCTCGCTGTTGTTGTTTGACCATGTGGCTGGCAGCCATTTTGTGCATCCAACCAGTGTGTTTTTGCCATAGGCTTGCATGTGTTCTTTGTTCCCATGGCTCCTTCCTCACTGTTGTTGTTTGACTATGTGGCTGGTGGCCAATTTGTTCATCCAGCCAATGTGTTTTTGGCATACACTTGCATGTGTTCTTTGTTCCCATTGCCTCCTTGCTCGCTGTTGTTTTTTGACCATGCAGCTAGCAGCCATTTGGTACATCCAGCCAGTGTGTTTTCACCATAGGCTTGATATGTTCTTTGTTCCCATGCCTCCTTGCTCACTGTTGTTGTTTGACCATGTGTCTGGCGGCCATTTTGTGTCCACCTAGTGTGGCTTTGAAATAGGCTTGCATGTGTTCCCTGTTCTCCATGCCTCCTTGCTCACTGTTGTTTGACCATGTGGCTGGCGGCCATTTTGTGCATCCTGCCAGTCTGCCTTTGCCATAGGCTTACATGGATGGATGTGATATCAGTTTAATAATATGCTTCATGATCATTGTAGTATATGTGTGTTAAGAATATGTTTGTGATGAACAGTGCTTATATATTACATGCATTTTTTGAATTTTTTATTTTGTACCTCCTTACCTCACAATAGGTTTCATCTCATCTTCCCATACAAATATCAGCAATTATTGATCTTTATTTATTGTAATTTTTAATTTCCTTTTTTAATTTAGTTTTTTATGTTTTTTAAATGTATTTTTTTTTTACCATTTTCCCTCGATCCATCTATCCATCCATCCACCATAGGAGTACAGCCGCGCAACAGCATTCAGTTTTTTTAAGTATAATTCCATTTCTTCCTGGACACCCGGCTGCTGTGCACTGCAGACACATCAGCATCATTAATTTTTTTTAATGATTAGTCCATTTCTCCCTTGACAACATTGCCTGTCATAGGCGCACACTAACCTTCCTTTTTTTTAAGATAATTATTCCATTTTCCCATTCACTTCCCTGAGTGCCACAAGTGTCTGCTTTTGAATAGATGGACATAAAGCAGAGTTATACCTGTAAATTGTGTTATCCTGATTGGAAATAAAATGGTATGGTATGGTGGTGTGGTTTGGCTTTAAAGTGGTAGATTTATTATGACCTACCACACTAATATTGCCTTTGTCTGTACTCATTCAAACTGCAGCAATGCCACATTTCACAAAATATTTATCTTGCTTGTTTGCTTTTAGGTGCAAAAGAGAAGAAGGGACATCACCCACAATACTGCCAAACAGAAGGCATATACATTGACATCACTCCTCCAATCTTTTCCATTTGGGCAGCTTAGTGCCACTGCCAACTGAGAGCTTTAAGCTGGCTCCAAAGAAAGTTGCTCGCAAGACAGTAGTCAGTGGGAAGCAGCTTTCCACCAGTGGCGTGCTGACCATAACTGTATTTGGGAGCCGTGTGCCTGCCGGGCCGACCTCCGGGGAGGAACCTGGGAGTAGCACTCACGCATCAACACCACCACCCCAACCTAAGCCCAAGACCATGTCTATGTGTCAGGCAGCCACTGCAAACATGGCAATGTCGATGAGCAGTCACGCTGAATTTGATTTGTCCCTTTCGCAAAGTAGTACCCTATCATTTCAGGAAACAGAGCAAAGTGGACTTCAGCCGCAGGCAACAACAGTATATCTTCCTGAAGTTGGAGCAGAACAGGAGTTCGAGCTTCCTGCTGAGAAAGTACCTCCTCTTTTACAATCATTGGCTCCTAGTGTACTACTACATCATCGTCTCCAAACACCACTTCTCAAAATTATGATAGGGACATGGAGTGGACCCCAGCAGAGCATGGGAGACACCAGGAGAGGCAAGGGAAAATAAAAGTTCCCGAAAGTCTTAGAATTATGGAAGGGGATGATGAAGATGATGACGATGAGCTAATCATTGTGGAAACTGGCACAGAGGATTCTAACATCACTATTCAGCCTGCTCCGAGGGATGTGGCACAGGTAGCACCACCAGCTCCCATATTTGCAAAGTCCCAGCTAAGACCTGCACCAAACGTACCTCAGTAGAAGTATGTAGTGCAGAGAGGCAATCGACGACACACCCACCTACCTCCAGTTTTTCTTCATGCATTGGCAGTGGCACCATAAGAAAGTACTTCTCCCCAGTTTGGGACTTTTTTACGATTAGCAAACAGGAGGAAAACATTGCAATATGCACCATTACCCACACAAGCATTCATCAAGGTGAACCTGGCTCACATTATGGTACTGGAGGCCAAACGATCCATGTGAAAAAACATCATGGAATCCAGTGGGAGGAGCATTAAAAAAAATTGCTGAACATGGTTGTGGTGGTGAAGGTCAGGAGAGCCAGTAAACATCAGCTACAAGTCCAAACAAGGGCACTCTATACTGGAAAGAGGTTCACAGCTGAAGGACCCAGAGTCAGAGACTCCACGCCGTGTTTTCGTTGTGTGCAGCGCTGGTTTGGCGCTTGTTTGGAACTTGGAGTTTGGAGCAGAGGCAGGGTGCTGCGAGAGCTGCAAGAGCCGCGGGTGAAGAGCCGCGAACTGCGAGCCGCGAGTGCGGGGAAAGTGCCGTGCTGTGAGACGTAGGGTGTGCCCGGCCACTAACTGCCACTACACTTTCTCTGTCACCGTCACCTCCGGGCAGGGGGCAGAGCAACAAGCAGCCAGGTGGTCAGTGCCTCCCTCTGCTCTCGTCGAACCAAGGAGCCAAGGCACTGGAGCCACTGAGGAGCAAGGTGAGCGTGCAAGGTGAGGGAGGCAGGGGGAGCTGGTCATCTGCGGCTTTCTCGCCTCGCCCCCTTTCGTACCATTCATCCAGCTTACTTGCTCGTTTGTCTGCTTGCTTGCCTGTGTGGTGAGCCGTGAGCCACGAGTGGAGAGCCCAGCTATCGGTGGGAGTACCACAAAAGAACTGATGTTATTTCTATATTAAGGACGGACGGACGGGAGATTCCTTTTTCCATTTTCCTTTTTCCCCTTTTTCCTTTCACCTCAAGCCCGTGCCCTAATTCCTGGCGTTTGGCGTTTAGCCCTCCGGACGGTTTTATTGTTGTATTACTGTGACATTACTGTGACACGCCACACGCCACAGTACGCTCTGTTGTAATAGTGCCATAGTGCCATAGACCGGAATTGACCGGTCTTGCTTCCGCTTGCTGCTCTGTAAAAGAGAAAGACACTTACCTGTACAACGAAGTGGGACCTATGAGGTCGGGAAAGGAGCGGCCACCTTTCCCCCCCACTAAGAGAAAAAAAAAATACAATCCTCAGCAATTCTAAACAAAATGAAAATAAAACAAGCAGGGGAAAATCATTCTTTCAAATCATCTACGGTTCGCATATTTGGGAAACCAACAAAGGGGCCGATTCCGATCTCGGCCGGTAGTGCTCCGAATCGGATTCGGTTTTACCGGATCCGATCCGGAGCCCTATTTTCCGACCGAGTCGTACGCGCATCCGGGCGAGCGAGTACGATGCGTATTCGCCGACCGACTCGTCCGGGCGGCCCGACCGCTCCGACCGACTGGTTCCCGGATCGTACTGCTCCGACCGACTCGCTCGGACCCGATTCGCACCGCGCAATGGAGACGTTTTCCGGCCGGGTAAGTACGATGCGCACCTCGACCGCTCCGACCGACTCGGCCGTCCGACTCGAACTCGCTGTCGGAGCCGTACTTTGGGGGTCCGTGTCGGACCCCTGTACGCGTACCCGTGCGAGGCGCACACAGGGGGACCCATGGGTCCCCCTACCTGTGCGTGTACGCCGCGAGCGCTCGCGGCGTACTCGCTGTAGGAGGCGCCCTTGTCCGCCTCGCACCCATTGAGGCAATGGGAGCCCGCGTACGCGTTAGTACGACCGGCTCCCATTGAGTTCAATGGGAGTCCGACCGACTCGTGTCCGGTGGCATACGAATGCATCGGACTCGTTCGGTCGGACTGCACGGGTCCGATTCGGTCGGAAATCTCTCCGAGGCCGGCTCGGTCGGAGAAATTACCGACACGAATCGGAATCGGCCCCAAAGTCTCCAACGAAGTTTGACTTCATGAAAGACCCAATGGGAGCTATGCTGACGTTACAAACTAATTCATGTGGATTACAAACCCCAATTAAACCAATGAGTGAATCAAGTGCAATATCCCAAAAGCAGGGAGTAAGGGAGTGGGACCAATATGAAACGAGCTAACGTCAAGATCAACCGAGGAACCAGGCAACCAATGGGGTCAAATAACTGATTTAGAGATGTGAACCATACCCCTAACTACACACCTGCAACAAGAGGTCCCAAGGTGTGTGGATCTACTGACGGGAGATTCTCAACAACTACTAGTAACGGGGGTGCCAATACCAATTGAAGTGCAAGTAAATGTAAAAAAAGTTAATATAGTAGGGGACCCAATGGATCTGGTTCAAATAACCCAGCCTCAACATGATTCTTCAAAAAAGGTGATGATCGGACCATAACTTCAAGAGACACTATAACCTTTCCCAAGCTTCAGCAAACTGATATCAATTTGACTCCAAGGAACACTGAGCAAAAGTTGGACCAGGAAAACTCTAAGCATAATAACGGATCCCAAAATAATATGGATGACTATATCATGAAATCTGAAAACCTGCAGCGTTGGAGTACACCCTATCCAAAGGATGAACATAACAACAGGTTACAATTTACTGGCTTAGGTAATAAAGAGGAAGAACAGCAAAGCCCTGTATGTGGAGCCAACAAACAACACTCTTCTATAAATGGCCAAAGCCCGGGAGTACAAGCCTCGGTAAACTGGGACTCGGGGTCAATCTGGGACCTATTCTTTAGAACCTCCCAACTAACACTAGAAGCTCTAACGTATCAGTCAAACAAAATGGAAGTACAAATAGATCTTCTTAGCACCATGGCATCCTCAGTAGCAGGAATTGATCAGAAGATAGCTACATTAAACAATCTGGTAATAAGGGCACAAGCACAACCAATATCTTCATATACAGATTGCAATTGTGCCCCACTGATCAACAAACTGGCCACAATTCCTGATGTATTAAATACAATATTTGAAGATCTAAGAGGAAATGTATTCGACCTCGGAAACAAAGCCTATCAGAGCGAGTGCATAATTGAAGAAACGACGACAAGTAATAATATCTTAAATGAGGAAAGTAGGAAGGAAACAACAGATAAAAAGAAGAAAGATCAAATAGAGGAAATCCCACTCTCTTCAAAAATAACACCATTAGAAGCATCACCTGAATTCCATTTATCAAAAAGACAGAGGAAAAAACAACGGAAAGCAAGAAACAAAGTTTCAAAAGCAACAAAAAAAGTTCCTACTCCGGAATTAGAGATAATAAAAACAGGAAATAATCTAGAACAAGTAACAAACGCAACCCATAAACAAGCAGAAGAAGTTATAATGCTAACAAAACCATTCTATCCTTTGTTTAATAAAAAACTGCCAGGAATACGTAAAGTTGTAGAAAATAAAACCATCACGGAGTCAATAGATCATACAAAACAGGCTGAACTGAAAAAAAAACCAGCAAACGGATATGTCAGGTGCCGAGGAAAACAATGAGAATGTGACAATCGAATTACTTCAATCAGAAAAGAAAAGAGCAAAAACAGAGAGATCTAGAGTGGTTCATGACAGCATTGGCTCGTTAAAAAATCAAGAGGAAAGTAAGACATCACAAGATTGGGTAATAGTGGGAAGAAAAAAACATAAAACGTCATATGGATTAATTCATGATAAGCAACCACTTAAACAACCAATATGGTCTCAGGCAGTATGTAAACACAAAGGCAAACCACAAGAGCAGGAGCTACCCAATTACCTTAATCCCCAGCATCAAACTAAGATAAAAAACCAAGGTCAAAAAGAGGGAGGAACACATGTAATTTTTAAGCCAGAATATAAATCCAGGGGTCACAATGATATCTTAAATCGCGGAAACATCTTAAAATTGTGCAAAGCAATACCTTTGCTAGAAAGGATCAGAAGTACTGATATAGAATCATTTGAATTCCTAGCAAATAATAACACCAATCAAGAATCAACACTGGTATCCTGGACTACATCCACCTCAGCCTTATTATTCAAGAACATGATCTTTTTGTGGACTGGGGAATAAAAGTAACAAGGCCACTCCAACCTTCATATCCGAGTCCTTTTTTTCCCCCAAAAATACAAACTAAACGGCGGAAGGGATCGGACAATAATCAGATATACTCAATATTAAAAAATTCAATAGGTATGACAAATGGCCAAACCTCTAGATTTTTAGTTGAAAATAAAAGAGAACCAATAGAGGTGCTAAAGGTTGGCTGGTTAACTGCAGCTCTACATGGTGTAAAGGAGGACTGACGAATCCCAAAAGATGGTCCTAAGACGGGGACAACAAGCCCAATTGGTAGGATTAGAATATGCTCCTGGAATATAAAAGGCTCTCAGTCAAAGATACAAAACGAGCAACTGTCTTTAATGTCGGATCATTTTCAAATTATCTGCCTACAAGAGACCTGGGCAACTGACCCCTTTAGATTAGACGTCTTTAAGGGCTACTATAAGCCTGCCACGAAAATAAGCAAATATGGCAGATCTTGTGGGGGTCTGGCTACCTTTATCTCAACAGAACTAAAAATGGACAGCGAGGTGGAGGCTCAAAATATAAGTGACTGTCTGATTGTCAAAATACGTTACAAAGAAAAAAAGATAATTAAATCCCTCTTATTAATTAACGTACATATACACCCCGACACCAGCTGACGAAGATCAATGGTCAGTAGCTTGACAACTATAATATTGCAGCAATTGGAAAAGGACTTCCAACCTGAGGTCATCATCACGGGTGACTTTAACATGAATATGATGTGGCTTTACGTTAGAGATGCCGAAGTTCAACAACAGAACTATCTATGGGCAATCCCCATCCACCCACTTACATCGGATATCATCGGAGGAAAGAAAGGGAAAATTGGTAAGAATTTTTTAAAAGACCTAGAATATTTAGGTCTAAGGGTTCTAAACGAGCGATTTCAACAGGACTGGCCACCTGCCTGTACTTATCAAGCATTGGGTAATAAATCGCGAATAGACTATACAATATCTCATCTTACCAGATTGGAGGAGCAAATGGGAGTGATCATAAGCAACAAATAATAGAGTTAAGCCTAAACGGTATTAGGCATGGAAAATATATGACACTGCCGGGAGATTTTACAACGGTAAACTATAAGAAACTTTATTGGTCAGAAACCTCTAAAGAAGCAATCATAGCAACGGCGCAAGGAACGGTTGAAACTTATTTTAAAGGAGATTTCTCTAACGCTATTGAAACATGGTCCCTTTTTACAAAAAAATTAATCTCAGGCCAGATTCAAAAAGACGGAAATAAAGGGCAGCAAGAAAAAAAGTCACAGGCATTGGTTAAATTATCTTTTGAATGTCATCTATTCAAAAGAGCGTAATAGAATCCTAAGATTGGTAAGGAAGCACCCAGGTAATCAAATCTACGGAGAAAAAATAAAGAAGATAAATGCAGATGCAAGCAAAACAAGCGCTCTGGGCAAAAGCTTTATCTACCAGTAAAAAGAATAATGCAAGAGAATTCTGGTCATTAGTCAACAACATGAATAGATCTAGTAGGACAACTACTTCTTCTACAGTAACTGAATCAGAATGGGTTAAGTTTCTACACTCACACTTGAATTATAGCACAGCCATGGATATGAAGCCCGTCACTGACAACATAAGTTGCACAGAGGACAACAGGAATACTGGCATATCTATAACCGAAAGTCAAGTATGCAAACTCATTAAGAAACAGAGAACTAATGGTGCCCCTGGCCCAAACAGGATTCCAGCTGTCTTCTATAAGGAGAATGCGTTTATTTGGTCCAGTTACCTAACAGCAGTATTCAATCAAGCATTGCAAACATCGACCATCCCGGAGTTCTGGAATGGTTCTATAATTTCACCCATCTATAAAAGCGGTGAATGGTCCCTACCGGCTAACTACAGATTAAGTATGCTGCAAGATATTGAAGCTAAGCTCTTTGCATCAATTCTCCTGAAAGAATTAACAGAGTGGGCAACAGAAAAGCACTTAATCCCGCCAAACCAATCGGGTTTTATAAAAGGCCAGGGGACGGCAACTAATATTTTAATACTGGGAATATTAATAGAAAAATATAAAGTGAAAAAACAACCGCTATACTTATGTTTCATGGATTTTAAATCAGCTTTTGACTGCGTGGATAGGAAAAGTTTATGGAGGAAATTGGATAACTATGGTATTAGTCCTGGTCTTTTAAAAGCAATCCAATTACTATACACCAAGACTTGGACCAGGGTTCTACTAGGTAATGGCTCACGGCTTTGAAGAAGAATGAATACTTCCCAGGGTTTAAAGCAAGGTTGTGTTTTAGCACCGTATTTATTAAATGTATTTTTATCTGACCTTCCGGAAGCATTGGATAATGAGTTGGCTCACTCACCGAAACTGGCAGATAAACAAATTTCAAATCTATTATATGCCGACTATGTCGTTTTGCTTAGTCAAACAAAGATAGGGCTGCAGCGACTTATAAATAAAATATCAATGTAATCAATTAAGAACAAGATGGTAATAAATGAAACAAAAACAAAAATAATGGAAGTTAGCAATAGGGTATCGACCCAAAACAAACATAAATGGTATCTTCAAAATCGGCAGTTAGAAAAAGTGAAATTCTATAAATACCTTGGTAAACTGTTTGACGAGAATGGCTCATTTTCACAACATAAATCAGAGCTGATAAAACGAAGTAACTATTTACAAGGGGCCTTTCGTCCACTACATAGCTCTCTGGGTGGACCAACCTATCTGCCACTACTAAAGGTTATAAAAGCAAAATTGCTCCCTAGTCTTACCTACGGTAGCGAAGTTCTATGCGGTACGGACTCTATGCTATTGAATAACGCTATAACAAAACTTTCAAATATTTGTTTCGACTTCCGGCTAATGCATCACCAGCCCAGATCCGGCTGGAATTTGGCTTCTGCAACCAGAAAATTGCAAGGATGGGTCAGTATGTAAAGGTAAGGAAACAAATTAAATCCAATACTTTTAATCCAATGAGCATCCTTCTTTGGCAAGAGTTGCAACGGAATCAAACTTCTCACTTTTATAAATATCTTCATATAGCATTGAAGGAGTTGTCAATACATGAGATCTGGGAAATGTCGCTAACACCACAATCTTTAAAAAAAATAATTAATAGATCAACAAAACATCTATCCCTTCTGAAAGATAAATAATTATTTATTAAGCGAACGCATGCCTGGATGATAGTGAACGAATATACTACTCTTAAAGTTCAGCCATATCTAGAAATACCTTGGACAGTACAAGCCAAAAATATATTTATGAAAGCAAGATTTGGCAACCTGCCAGGACTAATCCACGCAATGCCTTGGCTGAGACCAACCAAGCCAATTCCCTGTAGATTATGTAATCAGTGGGAAGAAAATATTATTCATTTGGTTTGCATCTGTACATCAATGAAGGTTGAAAGAATGAGATACTTGAAGAATTGTTTTATTGCTAGAGGTGTACGAACATGTAGACAAGCCGTGGTAGTTTGTTTTAAGCCAATGGACATAATAATGAACGCTAATTTTACCAAATTTCTGATACTTGCAAAAAGAAACTGGAAGCCAGTGATTCGAGCATAGTAAATTTGAAAGTTATTAATAGCTCTAGATGAATTCTGTATTGCACATGCGAATTTGCACATAAGTAATGAATTTATAACTGTTAATTATTTCTATTATAATATTTGCCCCATTGTTTTGTAAAAACGATTAACTATATGAATGTATATAATGTATTCTCTATTACTCGCTGTGGAAATTGTCTGGTTAAGGTTTTATGGATTTTAGATTTATTGAAATGTTTTAATGGGTGTGTATTGAAGATTCTTGCTAATTGTAAGATTTTAATTAATCATGCAATAAAGTCATTATTAAAAAAGTCCAAACAAGGTGTGAGTTGACATCCTGACACCAGGCAGCCCTCTCCCCAGCAGTGCACCAGCATAATCACCCGCCTCAGTGACTTCACAATGGCACAAGAAGACTCAAAGTCAGATGAAGACATCATGGCATTCAGTGACTGCCCCACCATGACACGCACTGAGTCTACCATCACCTACTTCTCAAACGTTGCCTGTGTCAGGGGCCTAAGAAATGAAGAAAATTCAGGCTACTATTATGGGCATGTTTAGGCATGAGGGGCCCTATGACAGCAATCACCCAAGGGCACATATGTATAATGGGAAGCTGTCAAAAATGCTAGTGCTGGACCTCCTCCCTTTTCTTTTTCTCTTGTGGAAGGAGCGGGAATGTTAGAATTTGTGGCAGCCATCTGACCAAAATTGAAGGTTCCAAGTTGGACCTATTTTGCCAGAGTTGCTGTTCCAGGGCTGCATCACGCTGTGCTGGAATTGGTTGGACAAGCTTTGCAGCAAAGTTTTGTTCACACTATCCACCTGAAGACAGACATGTGGACCAGTTGTCAGGCGACTGATTACATGTGCATCACTACACACTGGATCTCTTTTGCTGGGGTAAAGCAAAAGCTATCTATTCTTGGCCGTGGAGAAACTTTTAAGGGGGTTCAGCAGCATGCAACAGTAGCCATGTTCGCAATGGAGAAATCACATACAGCTGCAAACATCTTGGACAAATTTAACAGCAAGATGCCAGAATGGCTGCAACTCAAATGTTTCAGAACTGGATTTGTTGCCACGGACAATGGCAGTAACTAGTCAAGGCCAGGGCAGCCGTTGGCTATTTCAGGGTCCTATGTTTGGTGCATTGCATCAACCTGGTTGCACAAAACTTTCTAAAAAAAGAAACATTAGTCTGCAATATACTGACCACCTGCAGAAGAATCTGCACTCATTTCAGCCATTCTTTTGAAGCCCGAAAGTAGTTGCAGATTATTCAGCATGCTAATTGAGTACCAGTTAAAGCCCTGACACAGGAGGTTCCAACACATTCGAAATAGACCTATAACATGCTGCAACGTCTGTTTGACCAGTACAGACTGATCAATGACTATGTAATTCAAAGAGGCGGCGATGCAATTGGCAAAGCTATGATGATTGATGCAGATAAATGGGACTAGTCAAATGGTTGACACAGATGCTACTTCCATTTGAGGTTTTCACACGGGAAGTCAATAAGGAGGGCAGTATAATGGGCTGTTAGAATTGGGATTTCTGGTTGGCTAGGGCATGCGCCTAAGCCAGGCAGAAACCACCACTCTAGTCAGGGCTAGGGAGTTAAACGCTGAAGATAACCCCTGCTCATCCCCTTGGTAGCTTGGCACGAGCAGTCAGGCTTATCCCAGAGGCAATGTGTAAAGCGTTTGCGCAACACACACACAGCAGTAACACACTAGGCACACCACAAAAGAAACTCCACACAAGGTTATATAAAAAAATAGCCTTTGTATTATCCAAAACACATTAGAATCATAATCACTCAATGTACACTGTGCCAACTATCACTAGGCAATATTAACAGGGGATTATATACAAATGACAGGGCCAATCGGGCCACTGTCAGAACCTTTAGAAAGTACAAGTAGTAAAAATAACACAACCAGTAACTACTGGTGCAATAATGACCTCAGCATCATTACCTGCAACATAAACACATTATGTCTGCATCACCTTAGCCATAAAACATCATAGCATGACATTTGCATTAGGCATCACCACATTAGGCATAAATACTGGGCATAAACACATTATGCCATCCCTTAGGGCCTTGCAGCCTTCCAGTACACACAGGTACCAACCATGGAAATGACCCCAGGCCAACTGGCCTTTCTAGGGGGGCCCAATGCCCCTTTGTCCAGAATGTCAGGGCGCTAAGCTGCCACTTGCAGCAAGGGCAATGTGCGTCATGCACTGGGGGCAGGGGTGTGCAACTCACCCCTTCCCCAGCAAGTAAAGAAATGCCCCCTCGTTGCAGCTGCCCTCCAACATGCGGTGCAGCTGTGCAAAATTAGCCCTGGCACAACTGTGCCTCCTGAGCCCCCACTGGGACTCCTAAACAAAAGTGCCCCAACGTTGCAGCTGCCCTCTCTCTCTCGCGGTGCAGCTGTGGCAGACAAAATGAGCACTGGCACCTATGGTGCCTCTGGAGCCCCACTCCGGGACTCGTATCACAAAATTGCCCCCAAAATGGAATCAGCACCGCACCACCATGCCGCTTCAGGGAGCGCCCATACTGCTCCACTCGGCCCCTCTCACCGGGGCTCCTCTGGCCTTCAAAGTGCCCCCTTCCCCGGGCACCTCTGGGGCAGCACATGAAGCAAAAGGCTCCCGCACAGCCCCACTCACCGGGGCTTCCACGGGGACTTCTTCTGTGTTGCGGGGCAGGCACCAGCAATGTGCCTTGACCGGCCCCCTTCTTGCAGACTCCCACTGTCCAGACTCTGCTGACACCTGGGACCACACGCAGGGCCCGCACCGCAGCTGCGGGAGCTCTGCCTCCAAGCAGACTGGTGCTGCCTCGCCTCCGGCTGCACTGCTATTGGCTGCCCGTCAGTTTCCTTTTCCTGGCCCCGCCCACCGTCAGGCACGATGCCTGACTTCCTGGCCGGCCACGCTGCTTCACCTCTCCTCCGGGCGAATGCGTGGGTGGGCTCTCGCTTGTATCAAGCACAAATGCGGGGTAGGGTCCCGGCAACACAGGACCAAATGCGGGGTGGGCTCCCGCTTTCGGGAGCACGAACCAGCGGGGTAGGCTCCCGCTCTCAACGTCACCAATGTGGGGTGGGCTCCCGCTTCCGATGCATCTAGGTGGGGGAATCCCGACGCCGGGGTTCCCTCGGAATGCAGCACAGCGCTGCAGAGCACCAGGATTCCTTCCTGGAATTAAAGATATAGAGCTCACGAGGCGCTATGCCCCCAAAACGTCCAGGGCAAAGGCTGGGCCCAGGCAGGCCAGCTCACAGGGCCCTCCAGCCAGGAGGCAGTCCCGCATGACGGGTCCTCCTGGGGCCCAGCAGCAACAAGTCCACAGGAAGCACAAAAAGCACAAATTTCATGGGGTCACAGCCCCAATATTTATACATCATTTGCTTTACCTGCCCTGGCACAGGGCTTGGGGGAACCAGCCTGAACTGGTTCTGGGGTTTTTTGGAGCACTTTGTTGACAAGGCTCCTCTTCCCCTTTGTCAGGTGGGGGCTTGGTGATCAGACACACCACAGGGGGTGGAGCCAGCATTCACCCAGGCAGGCACAGACCTATTCAGGGTCAGGGGACTACTCCTCCCACTACTCCAAATGCAGCTCCCCTATTCAGCCTAGCGCTGACTCACCCTGCCCTCCCTGGAGCCACACACACCTCACCAGCCCCTGTCATTCTAAAGCCAGACATGCAATTCACACCAGGCAGGCAGACACATAGCACACAGAAATGCCAACTTCTAAAAGTGGCACTTCTAAAATAGGTATAATAAATCTGCACACACCATTGCGTAGCATTTATTATCACTATTCCAAACATACCAAACTTGACCACGCTGCTCCTCTCATATCAGGAATTACCACTGAAACACTTATCAGGGAATCCCCAATGCATTCCTATGGGAGGGCAGCCTCACAGCAGTGAGAAACCAAAATGGTGGTTCATCACTACCAGGACATGTCACACAGTTAAGGTACATGTCCTCCCTTTTACCTACAATGCACCCTGCCCATAGGGCTAGCTAGGGCCTACCTTAGGTGTGACTGACATGCAGTAAAAGGGGGGTCACAGACATGGCACATACTTTAGGTGCCACGCCACAGTGGCAGTAACACTGCGCGCACAGGCCCTGCAATGACAGAGGCCTGAGATAGGTTTGAAAGGCTACTTTGTTGGGTGGCACAATCAGCGCTGCAAGCCCACCAGTAGCATTTAATTTACTGGCCCCGGGTATCTGAGATACCACTTTACAAGGGACTGACAGGTAAATTAAATATGCCAAACAGATGTAGACCAATCGTACCATGTTTACCACAGAGAGCACACGTACTTTACACTGGACAACAGTGCTAAAGTGCCCAGAGTCCTAAAACCACCAACACTATGTCAGAAAAAAGGCTAGGAGGAAGGCAAAAAGTTCAGGGATGACCCTGCAAAAAGGGCCAAGTCCAACATGGGCCAAGCTACCCCATTGTTGCATCTGCAACAGGACCAGCTAAAGAAGGTGTCTCAAAGATTCACACTTGCAAGTGTGAACGAAAACCCAGAAGCACATGCCTTGGTTGAGAGCTTAATCCTTGATTTGGCTTGTAATGCAATGATATTGTCCAAAGAGTACATCTGTGCCACACTACTTGATCCACAGTACAAAAACATTCTGCCCACTTTCATATCTTTTTCTGAAGAGGATGTTTCAAAATACAAGAGATGGATTGTCGAGAAAGCTGGAGACCTGGAAGAAGAACGGCTGGAACTTAGAGTCCCACAAGTTGAAGTGCTGCCTTCAACTTCCAGAGAGGGCAGTCCTGTTGTCTCACAGCGGCCAATACCAGCAACAAGAACACCAGCCGCAAAACAACAGCAATAAAACAATCGTTCACCACCTCTGCATTGACTTGGTATCAAATGGCAGGGCTTAAGTCCAGTGCAGTGGCAAAGGCAAAAGAGGTCAAACAAGTGACAGCACCAATGACCATTCACAGGATGTTCCAGGAGTATCTGGATGACCCAAAGGAGGTTGATGTGGATCAAAACCCATTGATGTATTGGTATGGGAAGATCCGGCAATGACCAGAGCTCAGCAGGCTGGCAGTAAAGTATCTGGCTTGTACTGAGGCCAGTGTGTCTGTTGAGCATGTGTTCAGTGCAGCTAGTGCACTTGTTACAGTGAGAAGGACCCGTCTCTTGCCACAAAACATGGAGAGATTGACCATGATCAAAATGAACCAACATTTCATATCAAGCGATTACACCATTCCTGTAACAGCACAGGAGGATGTGGAGGATGATTGGTCAGAATCACATATGTTAACTTACCAACTTCTGCTTGAACCACCTGAGTTTGAGGATGAACTTTACTTCCCGGACTGGGCATGCCAGTGCCACCATAGAACTTTTTCAATTTTTTCTCGTTAAACTTCTTTCTTTGCAAAAAAAATTAGCTAGTGGAACATTATGTTTGTGTCAAATTTATAACGTGTAATGGATCCTGCACACCGTTTTGTATCAAATGATGAAGATAATGTCTTCTGTGTAAGAAACTATGGTGGCGTGCACGGAGGTATCACCCTCTAAACCTGGGTATGTAAATAATGAATGCTGTTGCACTTGCCAACTGGAAAAGTGTCCCTCAGAGTGCACTACCTAAAATCCAATTGGAAAACTTTTAAATCAAATAGAGTCCAAGCTCAGAAGTTAGTGTTCCAACGCACCATTTATTGAAGAATATATTATTATAATCTCATTGAATTCATGGATTGTATATATCCTTCTAGTGGATCAATGGTGAGTAAGGTATTTTAGAAAAAACAAGCGTGCATTAGCCCCAATGCATTTCGAGCAGCCTTCTGCCCTTCGTCAGGGGGTTATTTCTAGAGAAAAACAAACGAGAAAGGCAAAATGAGGCGACGAAATTCAGACGTATAAAACTATCATTACCCTAGTCCCTTAGTGCCGATTCGAAAAAACGTGCAGGTGATGCAACACCATGAAGATACATAAAACTGTGGCTGTGTTGCATGCATTACAGTGAATGCTGGCTGAAGCCTTGTGCAAGAAGATAATGTGATCAAAAAAACGTGCTAAAGAATAAATAAACCGGGATTTGGTGAATGTATGATGTTGGCATGCATCATTCAGGAATTTCAAAAATTTGAGATTTATTGCCAATATTTGGCTGCTGTAAAACACGTGTAAAAGCCTCGACGTTGACGGTGCAGTGTAATACCTGCGTGAACTGTGGTGGCGTTTACATAAAAAAAACCTCGGAGTTACCAGTACTTAGTGATCGCTTGTAAAAAAGTGCAGCGTTATACATGCTCAAACTGTCGTTTTAAAAAAAAAAGAAGGTACCTCGTAGAGTTATAGCATGCTTCTATCAGCGGCTCCGGCTGTCATTCTCTCAGAACACGAGTGGTAAAACGAGGTTACCCAGGATGGCTACCATATTTACATGCTCGAAAATGCAAGACATTGAAAAAGGATTCGGACGACCTCATCTCAAAAAAGTTGTGTCAGATTTATGCCACCCCACCATTTTTGATTCATATATATGGCCGGATTGGGCTTGGACCAGTGTGCAGTGAAGCAGCCTCCACAATTCCTTCATGAAAATGGGGACAATGCCTTCCTCCCTCACATGCCTATCCGTTGTTTCTATCACTTAGCAGGGTGCCCCCGAAGATCATTGATTTACAAGAGTGCCAATACCAAATTCCAATGTTTTGCCTGTGTCGAAATTAAAACTGTGTACCTACTACCTAACCTACACATGCTTGGATCGGAAGAGGTAACTACAACTATTGGAACAATGAGTGAGCGATTGTGAGCCATGACTGATGATTTATGTGGTGGTAGACAATGAGGGAGGGTGTTCAATTAATAGTGTATTGCAATGTTTGGTGCCTGATGGGTGATCATTTTTTATGAAGGTGATTGGCCTTCACAAACTTACTTAGCAAAAATGTACCTTTACGGTCCACTCTTTTTTCAGGTTCTTCAGAGACCAGACCAGTCACTTTAATTAATAAACACAAATCTATACAAAATACTGCCATTCTGTTTCTCTACTTGCTTTTTAACAGCAGTGCACTACACGTTTATATTGCTCGGGTTGGGACTGGAATGTAGTTGCTCGGAGTCATTAACAGCAAGAAGAAGGAAGTTATAGACTTTAAAGGAAAACCATAACTCTGAGGCCTAGTACTTAGCTATGTGTAATGGAGAGAGGTGCGTTGATTTGGGAAATTCTGCTGCATGTGTTTGTTGCACTGGTGGAAAAAGTGAAACTCTAAGTCCTCTTCATTTTTGCTCTGCCTCTGAGTCTTCTTGATGCACTCCTCAGTAGCTTACCTTCCTTCTGTCCTTCTCCTTGACTCTACCATACAGTTTCTGTTTTACAATCTGCAGGCCTTCTATTCTCCTGCACAAACAAAAGGCAAAAGATGAGCTCAACACTCCTTCTTATCTACCGGACCGGTTCAGACAGGCGCCCAAGCGTGATGAACATTCCCAAGGAGAATACAGGTGGGTTCAATTGACTCCTCCATAATTTGATTTTTTCAAACCTAGAAGACAGAACTTTTAGATATCTAATAACTTGGGTCCCTGGGGCAGAAGGACTGTTTGCAATGCATTGAACTGAACTGTATCATACTCATTCCTTCGTTTCCTTGCACAACAGATTGTGATGATGATGTGCTGCTCATCACCCTGATGAATAATGTTCTTTTATTGGGTTTGTCTTTGCCTTTCCCCAAATCCCTTTTCCCCTTCATTCATCAAACCCGTAATCCTCTTCATAATTGATAGATTTGAAGAATTGAAGAAATGCCTTCACTTGGGAGTGGGGAAAATTAGTCCACATGGAAGTTCATTATAGGGATTGGGCTTGGTAGAAGTTTAGCTTTGGAATGGTTGGTTGGCTGTCAATAAATGATCATGTACTATGGATTGATGGTTCAAAGAGTTTTTCTCCTATCAATTAATGTGAAGAAGAACTTCAAAGTCACATTGATTAACCAGAGGAAAGATATTGGAACCATCAATCTGTAATGGAAGATAACTTCACTTGGGCAGACAAATGAGGCACAAACATCATATGACAAGATAGAATTGACTTTTTTAGATAGGCTGGGCCAGAAAGACAGAATTATGAAGGGAAGCACTAGCAGGCGACTGAATGGGCACTGGGAAAAACACCTCGGCTTCGGTTTGTGGTTTGTGCATTGCAGATTTAGTTCTGTTCTGCCGCTGTGCTGCAGCAGACACATATGAATTCAATCACTGCCTGCACTCACTGCAGCAGCAGCACCAGAGATTACACTACACTGTAGTTTTAGGTGGTGAGATGCCAAGAGCAGGGACTGGATTTTGGAGGTGATGGGCAGGATGTCTGCTTTGCTTAACCAGTACAGTACATTGTCAATCAGAAAGCAAGGTGGCTTACCACTTGTCCCTACCACCACTGGGACAACATCTAGCTCTCCCTTGGTCACCTGCACCTCTACCGACATCCCATCTGTGAAAACACTGCTTGTTGTGGTCTCTACACCTGGTGAAAAACATACTGCACCCATTTTAGACACCAGATAGCTATCTATCAGTATCTTTGTTTATGAAAAGTAATCAATTTGGGAGGCTTGTGTTATTTATTGCTTGACAACATTTTAAAAACCAGGTAGCCATTGTGTCAATCATAGTAAACCTTCTCTGCTAATAGAGGGATAAGGATTGGGATTATGAGGATTCAAGAACAAGGGAAGGGATTAAGTTAAGGCTAGGCTATGATTCTACGAGTGGATAAGGGGTAAAAGGAATGCAAAAGACATATGGTATTGGTTGTGGACATGATATCTCATTCCTGCCATGCTGCACTGTTATGCAACCTGCTAGTATAAGAGATCCATGACCATGATGATAACTCTTTCACTGCCCCTGTACTTTTCAACTGTTTGTTTGATCAAGAAACCAATCAACATGTTTGGTGACTAGAGTACTACCTGGACCTGGCGGTAGGATCCTCTTTAAGTTACCAAAAATCGTTTCCCCTCTTGGTACTACACAACAACAACAAGACATGTAATTGTAAAAGATGAGCAAGGGGAAGATTAAGAAAAAAGAGGTGCCAACAGGAGAAATTCAGCTGCAGACACAGGAAATATAAAACAAAACAAGGAAATGAAGGGATAACTAACATCCAACATGAAAAAAATAGTAAGTATACAGAAGACCATCATTTTAGTAGTGGGGGATAAAAATTAGGCCTGGGCGGTAAAATCCGCTCCGCTCGGGGAATTTGCGGATTTTTGGCAATTCCGCTGAGAACGCGGCATTAGCGAAAATTCCACGTTCCGCGGCAAAGCGGAATTTTTTCCTTGTTCGCGCTTTAAAAATGTGTTTTCGCGCGCGCGGTAGCGACTTACCGGGATCCCTGCATTTGCCGACGAGTTTTCCTATTCGTTCGCGTGCGCCACGAGATTTTGGTAGCCGGCCGTGCGATCCCACGAGAGTGTGCGATCGCGAACACGTCATTCGCCGCGCCATCGGACACCGCGACAGTGTGCGATCGCGAACACGTCATTCGGATGCGCCATCGGACATCCGGGGGAAGTTTGGTGAAGCTCGCGATGCCGAACAGGCAAAATTTGCAATCTGGAGAAGAAAAATATCTTGAGCAGCATAAAACCTTCTCTAAAATGATGATTTGGATGAAAAAAACTCCTCAGATCGACATTTGGCTGCACTTTTTTGTGCAAGGAGTCCTTTTTGTTTTAAACTTTTTTTTTGGAGAGGAAGGAAGTACCACAGAGTCTCCAACTTCCTGTTCCTGTCCAGCAGGCTCCTCCCAGTGCTTTGTCCATCTCCTGTTCATTTTTCATTTGGATTTTGAGCTGGAAGGATCACTCTTTGTGTCTGCTGCATCATATATCATTGGATTTGAGGACTTTTGGATTTGAGGACTTTTGGATTTGAGATTTTACAAGTAAGTTGGTGTTGTTGTTTGTTTGATTGGGGCATTGCAGTTGCTGCAACTACAATTTTGGTACTTTTCATCATTTAAAAAAAAAAAAAATTATTGTGGGTAGCCTGTAGGCCCAGAGCTAGTCATGGGTGCATGATGAAACAACTGTTCCTTTGGTGTGTGTTGAATTTATTGTAAACATCATTTAGGGCATGGATGGCATTGGATTGAATTGCAAAATGTGTATTTTTGGGGGTATTTCAGTTTTTGGGTGTGTGTTAAATAAATGCCTTTGTTGTGTGTGTGTGGTGTGTTGTGTACCTTGCACACCTTGTTTAGCCCTATGGATTTTCGTTTTTGCATTTTATTGCATTAAAGCTGTGTTGTTTAGCATGCCTACTTTGCCTGGCTATTATAGGCATGTTTCAGTTCATTGTTTTCCAGGCCTCCTGCTTGATGCTTGTGACTGTGAGTGTCTATGTGGCCGGTGGCCATTTCTGGTGGTAGTTATAAGTGTGCTGCTTTTGCCATATAGGCCTGCATGTGTTTCCTTTGTTCCTTTTTGGCCTAGGCTACTTGTTGTTGTGGGCCTGGCCATGTGGCTGGCGGCCATTTTGAAGCCATGCAGTGTGCTTTTGCCATAGGCCTGCATTGTCTGTCTTCCCTTTCTTGTTGTTGTGGGCCTGGCCATGTGGCTGGTGGCCATTTTGAAGCCAGGTAGTGTGCTTTTGCCATAGGCCTGCAAGCTTGTGGCCTCGTCCGCCAACAGGCCTTTCACCCAGTAGGCTCAGAGGTAGTCTGGGTGCATGAAACAACTGTTTCTGTGTGTTCTGTTGAATTTAAACATCATTTAGGGCATGGATGGCATTGGATTGAATTGCAAAATGTATTTTTTTGGGGTATTTCACTTTTTTGGTGTGTGTTAAATAAATGCCTTTGCTGTGTGTGTGTGTGTGGTGTGTGTTTGTTGTGTAACTTGCACACCTTGTTTAGCCCTGTGGATTTTCGTTTTTGCATTTTAGTGCATTAAAGCTGTGTTGTTTAGCATGCCTCCTTTGCCTGGCTATTATAGGCATGTTTCAGTTCATTGTTTTCCAGGCCTCCTGCTTGATGCTTGTGACTGTGAGTGTCTATGTGGCCGGTGGCCATTTCTGGTGGTAGTTATAAGTGTGCTGCTTTTGCCATATAGGCCTGCATGTGTTTCCTTTGTTCCTTTTTGGCCTAGGCTACTTGTTGTTGTGGGCCTGGCCATGTGGCTGGCGGCCATTTTGAAGCCATGCAGTGTGCTTTTGCCATAGGCCTGCATTGTCTGTCTTCCCTTTCTTGTTGTTGTGGGCCTGGCCATGTGGCTGGTGGCCATTTTGAAGCCAGGTAGTGTGCTTTTGCCATAGGCCTGCAAGCTTGTGGCCTCGTCCGCCAACAGGCCTTTCACCCAGTAGGCTCAGAGGTAGTCTGGGTGCATGAAACAACTGTTTCTGTGTGTTCTGTTGAATTTAAACATCATTTAGGGCATGGATGGCATTGGATTGAATTGCAAAATGTGTTTTTTTGGGGTATTTCACTTTTTTGGTGTGTGTTAAATAAATGCCTTTGTTGTGTGTGTGTGTGTGTGTGTGTGTGTGTGTGGTGTGTTTGTTGTGTAATTTGCACACCTTGTTTAGCCCTGTGGATTTTTGTTTTTGCATTTTATTGCATTAAAGCTGTGCCTCCTTTGCCTGGCTATTATATGCCTGTTTCAGTTCATTGTTTTCCAGGCCTCCTGCTTGTTGCTTGTGACTGTGAGTGTCCATGTGGCTGGTGGCCATTTCTGGTGGTAGTTATAAGTGTGCTGCTTTTGCCATATAGGCCTGCATGTGTTTCCTTTGTTCCTTTTTGGCCTAGGCTTCTTGTTGTTATGGGCCTGGCCATGTGGCTGGCTGCCATTTTGAAGCCATGCAGTGTGCTTTTGCCATAGGCCTGCATTGTCTGCCTTCCCTTTCTTGTTGTGTGGGCCTGGCCATGTGGCTGGTGGCCATTTTGAAGCCAGGCAGTGTGCTTTTGCCATAGGCCTGCAAGCTTGTGGCCTAGTCTGCCAACAGGCCTTTCATCCAGTAGGCTCAGAGGTAGTCATGGGTGCATGAAACAACTGTTTCTGTGTGTTCTGTTGAATTTAAACATCATTTAGGGCATGGATGGTATTGGATTGAATTGCAAAATGTGTTTTTTGGGGTATTTCACTTTTTTGGTGTGTGTTGAATAAATGCATTTGTTGTGTGTGTGTGTGTGTTTGTGGTGTGTTTGTTGTGTAACTTGCACACCTTGTTTAGCCCTATGGATTTTCGTTTTTGCATTTTATTGCATTAAAGCTGTGTTGTTTAGCATGCCTCCTTTGCCTGGCTATTATAGGCCTGTTTCAGTTCATTGTTTTCCAGGCCTCCTGCTTGTTGCTTGTGACTGTGAGTGTCCATGTTGCTGGTGGCCATTTTGTGGTGGTAGTTTAGTAGTGTGCTGCTTTTGCCATATATGCCTGCATGTCTTTCCTATGTTCCTCTTGGCTTACTGCTTCCATCCATCCCCTTTGCCAGCTGCAGCTCCGTGAATGACGTGATGAGCAAATAATTTAATGCCAAACAGGTTCCACTTCCATTACATTTGTATTTTTGTTTTTGTTCTTCTTCTTTCCTATCCTTCCTGAGTGTACACAGTATACCATGAAAGCCCTTGCTGTCAAAGTCTCACAAATGGCTACACTGTTATGGTTTTTTTTATAACTTAAACTGAGTTAATAAAATTGAATAATATAACACTAACAAGTGTGACCACCACACACTAAGCTATATATTTTATTTGTTTGTTTGTACTAGTAGTAATTGAGCCACAACAACAAATGCAACATTTCACTGATGTTCTTCTCCTGGCTTCTTTGCTTTTAGGTGCACAAAAAGACAGAGGAGGAGGTGTCATCATCACCCGTTGTACTGCCAGACAGAAGTCCTGCTGCGCACCACGTCACGTCCACGTGTGACCACAGACATCTTTGCAACTTGTGCACCTGGGTCCTGCTGACATCGGAAGGAAGAAGATGGCCCCAGAGAAAGGTACCAGGTCCTCCAGTACCAAGAAATTTGCCAGTGAGAAGAAGGAACAGAAGAAGGAAGTGGAACTGCCACTTAACAAGACTGGTGTGCCTGCCAATATGTTTTTTGGGAAACAAAAAATTACGCCTGCTTCAGCGGTGTCCGGGGACCAAGCTGGGAGCAGCACCTCTGCATCAGCGGGCCCACCCCACCAACCTAGGCCCAAACCCATGAGTGTCGCAGAGGTAGCCAGTCTACTAACGAGCAGTGATGTTGAAATGTCATTATCGCAAAGTAGTACCCAATCAACGCAGGCAGAAACTCAGCAGATAAGTGGGCAACAAAAGCCGGAACAACAGCCGCAACAACAGCCAGAACAACAGCTGCAACAACAGCCGCAACAACAGCCACAACAACAGCCGCAACAACAGCCGCAACAACAGCGGGAACAACAGCCGCAACAACAGCCGCAACAACAGCCCACAATAGTAGTTGTTCCTCCTGATGTAGGGGCAGTTCAGGAAATCGAGCTTCCTGCAGACGAAGAGGAGCAAGCCACTCTTTCAGAAGATCCATTGTCTTCCAGATCCCCAGCAAGGAAAAGGAGGATTAGTCCATCAACTTCTTCTTCAAGCCCCGCTTCTGATGATCTAGATGCCACTTGGAAGCCACCAGCTCAGTCTGAGAGTGATGCATGCCACAAGGCAAGGCTAGGGAAAAGGAAGGTTCCAGAAAGCCTTAGAGTTATGGAGGTAGATGTAGAAGAGGGGGATGATGATGACGAGCCAGTCATCATGAACATCACTCCCGGCCCAGTGGAGATGGAGACCAACATTATTACCCTATCCCAAATCGCTGTGAGGGATGTAGCAAGGATACCACCAAGACAGGTAACACCACCTCCAGATTCCATATTTGCATTTGCTAAGGCCCGGCAGGGACCTACATCCAGCTCAACCACCACCTCAGTAGGTAGTGGTACTGTAAGTGCACCGAGTCAAATTCCACGCCCACCCTCCAGTTAATCTGGCATTGAAAGTGGCACCTCCAGCAGCGCCAGAAAGTTCAGCTCCCCAGTTTGGGACTTCTTTTCGGAAAGCAGTAAGGAGGAGAACGTTGCTATATGCTCAATTTGTCGACACACTGTTAGGCGGGGTAAGCTTGGAACAAACTATGGTACCGGAGGCCAAGCAAGTCATCTAAAAAAACACCACATGTTCCAGTGGGAGGCTCACCTACTTCGGGTACAAAAAAGTAAAACTGCACCCATTGTTGTTGGTGGGGATGAAGAAGTAGAAGAAGATATGATCGCGGTGGAAGGTGAACAAGAGGGAGACATTTCTAGCCCTGTTCTCAGCAGTGTAGTGGTACCGCCCACATCCTCAGTAACATCTCAGTGGCACCGTAGTAAGAAAAGTCAGACTCAGAGTCAGACTGAGACACCAAGGCAACAGAGTACTGCATTGAAAAAAAGTGCGTTGTTGAGCCTAACTGGGTTCAAGAAGACAGCTGCACCACAAAGGAAAATAATCCAGCCTACCATTGACAGAATGCTTTGGTCGGAGGGGCAGTACGAACGCAACCACCCAACTGCACGTTTGTACAATGCGAAGCTGGCTAAAATGTTAGCACTGGACCTTCTCCCTTTTTCTTTTGTGGAAGGGGTGAGTTCCCTTGAATTTGTGTCAGCCAGCTGCCCTAAATGGAAGGTTCCCAGCCGGTCCTATTTCGCCAGAGTTGCTGTTCCAGCACTACATCACGATGTGCTGGAATTGCTTGGACAAGCTTTGCAGCAGAGTGCTGTTCACAATATCCACCTGACAACAGACATGTGGACCAGTTGCCAAGCTACTGATTGCATGTGCATCACTGCACACTGGATCTCTTTTGTGGGGGTTAGAGAAAAGATATCTGAAGCAGGTGCTGTTGACACTGCTGAGATTTGTAATGCTACTTGGAAATATGCAACTGTAGCCATGTTCGCCATGGAGAAATCTCATACTGCTGCAAACATTTTGGAAGAGTTTAACAGCAAGATCTTTGAATGGCTGCGCCCAAGAGGGCTTAACATTGGTTTTGTTGCCACGGATAATGGCAGTAATGTACTTAAGGCCATGGAGGATGGTGCCTATTTCAGGGTCCTGTGTTTGGCGCACTGCATTAACATTATTGTTCAAGACTTTCTGAAAAAAGAAGCCATAGTCAGCAACTTACTAACCACCTGCCGAAGAATATGCACACATTTCAGCCATTCTTTTAAAGCCCGGAAGCAGCTGAGGATCATTCAACGTGACTATAGAATGCCAGTCAAAGCACTCATCCAGGAGGTGGCAACACATTGGAACTTAACTTATTACATGCTTGACCGTCTGTTTGAGCAGTACAGACCACTCAATGAATATGTCATGCAAAGAGGGGATGCTACTGTGAAAGGCATGACCCTTCAGATGGACCAATGGTGCCTAGTTAAATGCCTGACAGAGATGCTTCTTCCTTTCGAGGTCTTCACATGTGAAGTCAGCAAGGAGGACTGTACTATGGGCCAAGCTATCCCATTGTTGCTCATGCTAGAGTAACAGCTGAAGGAGATGTCTGAAGCGTACATAGGTGTGGAGGAAAAAAATGAAGCATATGAGTTGGTGGAGAGCTTATCCCGTCGCTTAGCTGAAAATACAAGGGTGCAAACTAAGATTGTGTCAGAAAAACATTACATTTGTGCCACAATTCTGGATCCACGGTACAAATCGGCACTGAACAGTAAGACATTAATTCCTTTTTCAGAACTGGAGGTTGCCCGGTACAAAACTTGGATAGCTGAGGCAGCCAGTGACTTTGAAAATGAACGGCTGGTAATTAAAGGCCCGCTACTCAAACCCACAACAAGTACTGCAGCAGGGCATCCGGCGTCAAGTTCCACTTCAGAGCCTGAGGGCAGTGCGTTTGGCTCAGAGCGGTCACCAACACTATCGACAACAGCAAGAACCGGATCATCAGCCCCAGTAAAATCGGCACAGGATTGGTATTTACAGCAAGGGCTTGCTAGGTCCAGTGCTGATGCAAAGACAAAAGAGGCCAAGCAAAGTGTAGCACCCCTGAACATTGAGCGGATGGTCCAGGCCTTTCTGGATGACCCAACAGAGGTCTACATTGATCAAAACCCATTGTGGTATTGGTATGGGAAAAGGGGCCAATGGCCAGTGCTCAGCAGGCTGGTGATAAACTATCTGGCCTGCCCTGTCGCAAGTGTCTCTTCTGAACGTGTTTTCAGTGCTGCTGGTGCCATTGAAACAGTGAAAAGAACCAGTCTCTTCCCAAAAACGTGGAGAGGTTAACCATGATCAAAATGAATCAGCACTTTATACCTCCGAATTACACAATACATGAATCAACGCAGGAAGATGAGGACAGCGACTTAGGTGACGGAAGTAGTGTGTTAGATGATTACCTACTTCTAGTTGAACCCCCAGAGTTTGAGGACGAGCTATACTTCCCTGACAACTAGGCTTGAACTTCTTACTTTCTTCCTTCCTTATTTACATTTATTTGTGTGTGTCTGTCTTTCTGGTTCGAAACTTCGAATCACAACAAATCCATCACCACCGTCTTCTAGTCTTTTTATTGCCATATTGGAGTTGCAGCTGTCTGCATTTAACTGAAGTCCACTCCTCCGAGTCCTGCTCCTCCATCCTCCTCACTCGCCCTAAATCCATTTCCCTCAAGCCAGGTGATGATTGGATGTGGAATAATAGAAGAAAAAAGAAAATGTTGCCTCATTGAGTCCCTCCAAAAGAAGTGGAACATGATGACTACTATAGCTATCCTACTTTCCGAGCCGAGAGAGACTGCCCCTTAACTTAAGATGAGAAGGAACAGGTAATGAATGATGGCATGCATTGGACGCTGACTGAATGATTGGTGTTTGTGTTGTTGTTGTTTGTTGTGCATGAAGTGAATTCATTGTGTACTATTATTTCTTCTACACACTAAAAGTAACTCAAGTCAATGTTTCCCTTCTTGTTTTTTAATAACAAAATTGTACTTCTACTGCAGGCAGATCCATTGCATTTTGAATATGGAATGTGGACTCACTCTGTACACTGCACACTGAGTTGGACAACACCATGATGATGACCACAGTGACATAATATCTTCGCATTCACTCAGTAGGATCGGAGATGATTGAGGGAATTAGTCAGGGTGTTTCATGAGTGGCATAAAAGGTAAACAAGTCAACAACAACCACAGCAGACCTCCATGTCTGTGTAGTGGTGCAGTCGAGTGTAGTAGTATGACTGACAGGGGTGCATTGATTTAGTCACTTAATTTGGAAAATGCTATGTTGCTGTATATGTGCTTTGTCTGCCTCTGTCAAAATGTAAGCTAACTGGAAGATGGGTCACGGGTGCCGTGGGCCTGCTCTGTCCTGTTGTTGTTGTAGGTTAATGCTGGAAACATAGTAGACATGATGTATCCATGCCGCCTCTGAAAGTGTTCTTGTTGCACTCCACCGTAATTTATGCATTTTTTTTCTCCTTGATTTTTCAATATCCCTTTTGTTTTTCCATCTACAATTACAGGCCGGCCCTTACCCTGTGCTATACTCGGAAAAACAACTCACACTTACCTTACCAATCCGCATCCGCCAGGCAGTGGCGGCACCCAAGATTGATGGACGGAGCGTCCATGGAAGGGAGGACCAAGAGGAATGCCGAGATGCAGCTCCCCAATTTGACCAGGATAACATACAGTAACAGTATCAACATTCCTTTTTAGTGAAAACAAATAAATATATATATATATGTATGTGTATATTACCTACTGGCGGTCGCCAGTAGGTAGTTATAGTTAGGACCTATTTTCCATAGGAAATTCACAACATTCTATTCCCAATAACTTTGGCGCCGGTCGACGAATCTTCGCGAAATTTTCAAAACTCATGGGGCGCTCCGGTCCGCTCCTATGTTGAAAGTTTCGGGGTGATTTGGCAAGCGGGGGCCGAGAAAAAAGGGGGGGCCCCAAAACGTGTTTTCTCCATGTTATTTTCCATAGGAAACTTTAGACAAAGCTACAGCCCGAACTGCTGAACGGAATTACAAAAAATTTTGCAAAAAGGTAGCCCTTGGTTCAGAAATAGCCCTTTTTGTTAAATGGTGTAAATCCGTTCAGTAGTTGCTGAGAAATTCAAAAAATAAAAGTCAAAAAATCAGTTTCCCATAGGGAACTTTGTGCAAGGCTACAGCGGAAACTACTGAACGGATCTACCCCAAATTTGGCATAAAGGTACTGCTTGGCTCAGAAAGCGACCTTTTCAAAAATGGTGTAAATCTGTTCAGTAGTTTTTAAATATTAAAGGAAAAAGAACTTTATATATCTGGGCGGAGCCTAACCACACATGTCATCGTGAGATCTGATTGGCTGTCAGCACTTCATCCAAGAAGTGTTGGCAGCCATCTTGGGACCAATATACATGATAGCACCCCATTGAAATGCATTGTAGTGAATAGAAGATTTTGAGGGTCACCAAAAGGAGAACTATAAAGGGTGATAACAGACTTTAGTTACATTAGAATTCATTTGTTGATGGTACCATACTAATTTTAGGAATTGTGGTGTGTTCTAGGGTGATTTTACCCTGTGAAAAACCTTCTGCTGGGATTTCATGAATCATGTTTGAGAGAAAACAATTTTCTCATGCTTGTCCCACAGAGGTTTGAAAGGTGCTCCAGAAGCTAAAATGAGAGCATATTTTCTGTAAATTCACATTATCTTTCTCAGTCATGTGAGAATGAAGTCTGACATTCTCAGTAAAACATGTAAATCCAACAAGGGCAGAGACTGTCAGTTGATTTCTTTGTGTTCTACTGCAGCTTCCCAGAGTGTTCTTAAGAACAACTAGAGCGCTAACAACCTTACCTATGACAAAAGTATGGCACACCTGAAGCCATCTTGATTGGAATAAACTGGTAACACTTAAAACATTTAATTTAAAAAGGAACAAAATGATGGGGTTCATTTTGTCTTAGAAATTATGGTTAGTGCTGTAGAAAGAAAAATTAGGACATGTTTTAAGTGAGATCTCAAATATCTTCCTGTTATATTTCAACAGGAGCAGCCTGCCAGTTGATTCCTTTGTGTTCTACTGCAGCTTGCCAGAGTGTTCTAAAGAACAGCTAGAGCGCTAACAGCCTTACCTATGACAAAAGTATGGCACACCTGAAGCCATCTTGATTGGAATAAACTGGTAACACTTAAAACATTTAATTTAAAAAGGAACAAAATGATGGGGTTCATTTTGTCATAGAAATTATGGTTAGTGCTGTAGAAAGAAAAATTAGGACATGTTTTAAGTGAGATCTCAAATATCTTCCTGTTATATTTCAATAGGAGCAGCCTGCCAGTTGATTCCTTTGTGTTCTACTGCAGCTTCCCAGAGTGTTCTAAAGAACAACTAGAGCGCTAAAAGTCTTACTTATGACAAAATTATGGCACACCTGAAGCCATCTTGATTGGAATAAACCGGTAACACTTAAAACATTTAATTTAAAAAGGAAAAAAATGAGGGGGTTCATTTTGCCATAGAAATTATGGTTAGTTCTGCAGAAAGAAAAATTAGGGCATGTTTTAAGTGAGATCTCAAATCCTCTTCTATTTCATTAGAAAATTCTGACATGCAGACTGAAACAATCACTTTCAATACCAGCAGTAGACTTCCAGTTAACTCCCTGGTGAGCAGTAGCTTTACTACAGTGATCTAAAGAGCAACTAGAGTGCTAACATTCTGAATTTATGGCAAATGTGTGACGCATCTGAATGCCTTCTTGATGGAATCAAAGTAAAAACTGAAAGCATTTCCTACTGAGGAGACTGCAGTAAATGAGGAAATTAGGAAACTTCATAACAAATAAGTATCCCAAGATGGCCACCAGAGAAAAAGAGCCCAAATGTAGCACAAATGTCACCCACATTTAGCCCACATATAGCCCAATGACAGAAGTGTGGAAAACACTTTTTATTTTTAGTTTTTTTGCAGTTTTATATAGTGCAGACTGGTCAGGTATTGGAGCATTGCATCTTACTTGGACCCCTTATTGCGTATTTTGCACAAAGTACATGAGATTGATCTTGCGAAACATTGAACTTTACTATTCTGTTAACCTGAAGTTGCTCTGAACCGGGCTTTGTAACACCCGTTTTTACCTACTGGTTTTAATTAATTCTCACTGTATTGTATTAAGAAAGAGGATTTACTGTTTTTATGTACACTTTTATGATCTATGTTTCTAAATCAGATCGAATAAAGTTTAATGAATGTAATTGAAGTCTTCCAAGATGGCCACCAGAGAAAAATGAGCCCAAATGTAGCACAAATATCACCCAGATGTAGCCCACGTATAGCGCAATGACAGAAGTCTGGAAAACACTTTTTATCCTTTGTTTTTTTGCAGTTTTATATAGTGCAGGCTGGTCAGATATTGGAGTGATTTACATGAGCATTGGTTACATCATACAAGGACAAACTCATTTTGGTTGTAGGCATGGGGAGATTAAGTGATTTGACCAGAATCACAGAATGACGAGCTGAAGCAGAAACTCCAACTTGGTAACACCACATTTTCTCCCCTAAGCGTAACATTTAATCAAGTGGTCAACTGGATAAAAAACATAGAGATAACAAATAATTCAAAAGTGCTTTGTCGCTATTTGAGAACTGCTTGTCTCAGAAAGCGACCTTTTTAAAAATGGTGTAAATCCGTTCGGTAGTTGCTGAGAAATTGTAAAAAAACAAATATCGATATCTAGAGGCGCGGTGGATCCGTGAACCCTCCCGACCACAAGCTTCATTTAATTGGCTGCCAACACTCCAAACCAGGAAGTGTTGGCAGCCATCTTGTGACTCGGTAGAACCGAGTCACAAGAAAACAGGGAAACAAAGGTGAAAAAAAAGAAAAGGGGGCAGGGTAGAAACACCCTGACCCCCTAGGCCTGCTCAAGGGGTCCCACAAGGACCCCTAGGACCAAAAAAAGTATTTTGTTAAAACAAAATTGGCGAAATTCGCGCTGGGGTCGCGAATCCCGCCAAAATGAAAAAAATGAAGCGCGGGATACCGCGCTTCATTTAATTGAGACTCCCGGGTGGGCCAGGTCCCGGGGGCATTGCCAACAAATATATGAAGGGCCCGTGGGGGCCCCCGCAGCCCCGGGGACCGCCACTTCCGGGGCTTGTTTTTTTTAATGTTTGTGGGGGCCTCCAAGGCCCCCCCAAGCCCCGGGACCGCCACCGCCAGGGCTTTTATCAAATAGGGACCCTCAGGATTCAAGTGGAATTAATCCTCCAACTTACCCTGAGCACTACTGATGCAGTCCAGCCATCGCCCTGTCACTACTCATGCACTCCTCCAATCAACCAGCGAGCACCATGTACTTATCCAATCACTCCGCCAAAACACAAGCACTTATAAATTCACCATCCACTCTCCTTGCAGTACTCTAATCATCCAGTCAGTACCCATGTACTCATCCAATGACCCAGGCACTAACTCATGGCAAATACAGAGGAGGTCATGCTAATCACAGGGGTACCCCAACGCATAGTGTTCCCTAGTGTATGTAGGTGTTTTCACTGTATTCTAAGTGTCTTTTACCACCAGAGACAGAGTCAGTTACCACCAGTACCCATCAGCAAAAAGTTGGGGGCACAGGAATACTTTCTACTCCTCTGTTGGTTCTTTCTGCACATCTCTTCCTTCTTCTTGCACTTTTCTTCGTCTTTCTGGACTTCTGTTGCCTCTTTCTGCATTTGTCTTCCTTCTTTCTGCGCTTTTCTTCTTCTTTCTTCACATGTCCTACCTCTGTAGGCATAGTTAGAAACTAGCATTTAAAAAACCTTTGAAATTCACTTAAAAAACCATAGGTTTCAGGCATGTTATAGTTAGAAATTAGCATTTAAAAAACCTTTGAAATTCACTGAAAAAACCATAGGTTTCAGGCACGTTATAGTTAGAAATTAGCATTTAAAAAACCTTAGAAATTCACTGAAAAAACCATAGGTTTTAGGAAAGTTATAGTTAGTTGGACATTTCACTCGCACAAAACCAGAGAAATTCCCCCATTATAGTTAGTTCAGCTAACTATAACTCGCGCCCCCGCAATGCACTGCTGATGACGTCACATATGACATCACTCTTGACATGGTCAGTGACATCACTGATGACATCACTGATGACATCTCAAATGACATCACTGATGACATCATCCATGTGATAATTTGATGCATCTTCTCACACCCTAATGTAACCTTTGATACACCAACTCTAAATAACAGACTGCCATTCTCAAAACCATAGACACTCCAGCAGCAATAACTACATACCCACTCACTGATTCTTAGGTCTAAACACATATCCACTCACTCACCCGTACAGTCACTCATACTTACAATCACTCAGTACAGGACTATCATATGCACTCATACGCCTATATAGACACTCACACACCACCACTCATCCATAGAGGTACTCACACACCTAGTCAGTCATGCAAATAATTAATCACACTCCCATTTACTCACCTATACAGTTATACAAACACCAGCTCACTTACTCATACAAATACTAGGACATTCTTACGCTCTTATACAATCACTCATACAAGCACACACTCATCCATAGTCACTCTCATAATAACACACTCTCACTTATAGCTATTTATATATTCCAACACACATATATACTGCCTTTCACATATGTAGTTACTCACACATGTACCACTGAGATATACATTCACTCACTAACACACCCATACACACACTCACACACCCATACAGTCCATCACAGATGCACTCTTGAAACCATGCACCCAGTGAATCACCCACTCACACATCTATGCACAGAGTCACACACACCCCACCCATACAAACACTCAGGCATCCATACAGATACTCAGACAACCAATCAATAACCCATATAGACACTCATGTAGCTATTCACAAACCCATGCAGCCGCTTACACACCAACAGACAGACGGATACAGACATTCACACAGTTTAGTCACTAACCCGTGCATTCAGTATGATACATTTAATCACTCACTTTTAGAGTCAGTCACACACCTACTAAATCATCCATTCAGACACTTATACACCCACTCATTCTTCAATACACCTTTCCCTATATATATTAAACATATTTAAACGTTACAGAAACACACAGTCACTAGATGATGTCATCAGTGAGGTCATCAGTGATGTCATTTGAGATGTCATCAGTGATGTCATCAGTGATGTCACTGACCATGTCATGAGTGATGTCATATGTGACGTCATCAGCAGTGCATTGTGGGCGCGAGTTATAGTTAGCTAAACTAACTATAACGGGGAATTTCTCTGGTTTTGTACGAGTGAAATGTCCAACTAACTATAACTTTCCCTAAAACCTATGGTTTTTTCAGTGAATATATATATATAAATATATATATATATATATATCACGCTCCACTATCTTTCATCAGTAAGGACCAGCACTCTTGTTGGTGAAAATCTGCTTAAAGATTTATTCGTGCACAGCAAATGAATATATATATATATATATCTTTTGCCAATATCTTTGGCGCCGTTTGATGATTCTTCACGAAATTTTCGAGCTAATGGCCCACTAAGGTCAGCTCCTGTCTTGAAAGTTTCAGGGTGATTCGTCAAGCGGGGGCCAAGAAAAAAGGGGCGTCCCAAAACACGTTTTCCCCATGTTAATTTCCATAGGAAACTTTAGACAAGGCTACAGCCCGAACTGCTAAACGGAATTACACCAAATTTGGCAAAAAGGTAGCTCTTGGTTCAGAAAGCGCCCTTTTTTTTAAATGGTGTAAATCCATTCAGTAGTTTTTTAAATATTAAAGGAAAAAGAAATGTATATATCTTGGCGGAGCCTAACCACACATCTCATCGTGAGATCTGATTGGCTGTCAGCACTTCATCCAAGAAGTGTTGGCAGCCATCTTGGGACCAATAGCACCCCATTTAAATGCATTGTAGTGAATGAAAGGTTTTGAGGGTCACCAAAAGGAGAACGTATAAAGGGTGATAAGACTTTAGTTACATTATAAATCATTTGTTGATGGTACCATACTAATTTTAGGAATTGTGGTATGATCCAAGGTGATTTTACCCTGTGAAAAAGCCTTCTGCTGGGATATCATGAATCATGTTTGAGAGAAAACTATTTTCTCATACTTTTCCCATAGAGGTTTGGAAGGTGATCAAGAAGCTAAAATGAGAGCATATTTGCTGTAAATTCACATTATCTTTCTCAGTCATGTGAGAATGAAGTCTGACATTCTCAGTAAAACATGTACATCCAACAAGGGCAGAGACTGTCAGTTGATTCCTTTGTGTTCTACTGCAGCTTCCCAGAGTGTTCTAAAGAACAACTAGTAAATGAGGAAATTAGGAAACTTCATAACAAATAAGTCTCCCAAGATGGCCACGAGAGACAAAAGAGCCCAAATGTAGCACAAATATCACCCAGATGTGGCCCACGTATAGCCCAATGACAGAACGTCCCAGAGTGTTCTAAAGAACAACTAGAGCGCTAACAGTCTTACTAATGACAAAACAGTATGGCACACCTGAAGCCATCTTGATTGGAATAAACTGATAACACTTAAAACATTTAATTTAAAAAGGAACAAAATGAGGGGGTTCATTTTTCCATAGAAATTCTGATTAGTGCTGAAGAAAGAAAAATTAGGGCAGTTTTTGAGTGACTTCTCAAATCCTCTTCTATTTCATTAAAAACTTCTGACATACAGACTGAAACATGCACTTTCAATATCAGCAGCATACTTCCCTGGTGAGCAGTAGCTTTACTACAGTGATCTAATGAGCAAATAGAGTGCTAACATTCAGAATTTATGGCAAATGTGTGCCACATCTGAATGCCTTCTTGATGGAATCAAAGTAAAAACTGAAAGCATTTCCTACTGAGGAGACTGCAGTAAATGAGAAAATTAGGAAACTTGATAACAAATAAATCTCCCAAGATGGCCACCAGAGGCAAAAGAGCCCAAATGTAGCACAAATATCACCCAGATGTAGCCCACGTATAGCCCAATGACAGAAGTGTGCCAAACACTTTTTATTTTTTGTTTTTTTGCAGTTTTATATAGTGCACACTGGTCAGGTATTGGAGTGCTTTACAAATTCATTTTGGTTGTAGACATGGGGAGATTAAGTGATTTGACCAGAATCACAGAATATCGAGCTGAAGCAGAAACTCCAACCTGGTTCCCCAGTTGCAAAGTCTGCAGCTCTGGAAGTAACAGCACATCCTCTCACCTAAGTGCAACATTTAATCAAGTGGTCAACTGGATAAAAAAAACATAAAGATAACAAATAATTTAAAAGTGCTTTGTCACTATTTGAAAACTCAGAAAATATGTCCTCATTTTAGTTTTTTAGAGCACTAACCATAATTTCGATGCAAATAAGACCCTCTCATTTCTGCAATTTTTAAAGGAAATGCTCTAGGTATTACAGCTTTGATTACATCAAGATGACGTCAGGCGTGCCACACTTTTGTAATAAATATAGAATGTTAGCAATCTAGTTGTTCATTAGAATACTGTAGAGAGGCAGAGGCCAGGGGCACGGACTCAGAAAATTGAAGGCAGGTAGGAGGGTGCAGAAGCAACAATTTGACCACACTGGGCAGGCAGGAAGGGCAGTGGCAGCACAACAGACTATGGAGGGCAGTGGAAAGGGGGGCAGAGGCAACAAACCAACAATGCAGGACAGGCAAGAGAGGCTGTGGCAATATAATAGACCATTGTGGGCAGAAGGAAGAGGCAGTGGTAGTACAACCATACATGCCAACAGACCCGATTCAGCCAGGAAACACCCAATGTTTTTAAGCCCAAATGGGCTTTATTTGATCTGTCTCCTGTCTACAATCTCCTCTTTTTCAATGTAAGTCAGTGGGGAAATCAATACCCCAGTTTTTTTTCAAAATCTCCCTCTTACCAAGTTCAAAATGTTAGCACGTATGGTACATTGGATCATGGAAGGCAGCAGGAATTGGGGTAGGGACATGGACTCGGATAAAAGAGGACAGGAGGGATATGGACAGGTGCACCAAACTGACCTTACAGGGCAGGCATCAGGGTTTGCAGCAGCACAATACACCACACAGGGCATGTGGGACGGGAGTGCAGCACAACAATCCATGGAAGGCAATAGGGAGGGGACAGGACCATGCACATGGACAACAGAGAACAGAGGGGAAAGAGGCAATGGCAGCTAGCTGACCATAATGGACAGACAGGAGAGAAAGCTGCAGCATAACAGACCATAAAGGGCAGGAGATAGGGATCAGGGGCATTACAATGGAACCGACAAGCCAGGAGGGAGGGAATAGGGGTCTGCACATGAAAAACAGAGGGCAGGGGGCAAGGGGGCAGGGCAGGAGCAACAAGCTGACAATGGAGGTCAGGCAGGATGGGCACTAGAAGCAAGACACACCATGGAGAGCAACAGTGAGACTATAATGGCATACACACAGACCATGGAGGGAAGGTGGGAGGGGGTCTGGGGCAGCTAGCTGACCACACAGGGAAGGTGGGAGGGGCCAGGCAGCACAGAAGACCATGCATGGCAAATGGGAGGGTTAGTGGCAGCACAATGGCCATGATGGGCAAGAAGGGGGGGCAGGGGCATGCACAAAGGACCATTGAGGATAGAAGGGAGGGGTAGGAGCTGAGCACAGACAAGAGAGTTCAGGGGAATGAGCCTCACAACAGACCATGCGGGGCAGGCAGGAGGAGCAGTTGCAGCACAACAGACCAGGGAGGGCAGAAAGGTGTGGCAGTAAAATGGACCATGGAGGACAGGAGGAAGGGGATAGGTGCATGGAACGTGGACAGGCAGGGTGGAGGTGGCAGGGACAGGTTACAGTCATCTGACAATGCTAGGCAGGTGGGAGGGGAGTGGCAGCTCAACAGAACACTCAGGGTAGATAGGAGGGGCAGGTCCATGGAACATGGTGGGCAAAAAGGATGGAGCAGGGGCATGCACAAAGACATCAGAGGGCAGGGGGAAGGAGAGTAGGGGCAGCAAGCTAAGCACAGAGGCTAAGCAGGAGGTCAATGATGGGGCATAGAATTGAGCAATGGAGGGCAGGAGGGGTGGACTGGGACATCATGCTAAATGGAGGGCAGTGGCAGCACATCAGACCATGCATGGCAGGAGGGAGTAGGCTAGTGCATGGATTCAGACAACAGAGGATAGGGAGGAGGTAGATGGGGCAGCAAGCTAACTGTTCAGAGAAGGCGGGAAGGCCAGTAGCAGAACAACGGCCACACAGGGCTGTAATGAGGGAGCAGGGGCATGGACTTGGACAATGGATGGCAAGGAGGAGGGGAGGCAGGAGCAGCAAGCTTGGGTGGGGGCAGCACAATGCCAGGCCAGGCCTTGCTTCCAACCCCCCACCATCCATTGTTATAGGCATCTTACTTAATGTTAAAAAAAACTAGAAATTTGCTGAAAAAAACAAAGATTACAGGGATGTATAGTTAGACTCAGATTTCACCCGTACAAAACAAGTGAAATTCAGCAGTTATAGTTACCTCAGCTAACTATAACTTACGCCCCGCAATGCACTGCTTATGACCTCAGATATTACATCATTCATGACATGGTCAGTGACATCACTCATGACATCTCAAATGAGCTGTGATGGGAATGGAACTATAATCACTAGAACTTTATTTAGGGATAGTGTGTGTATATTAACACCCCTTTTTTTTCTTTTCTTTCGTGTAAGAACCATTATAATACGCAACGTGCCCAGATCAATATGGCCGCTAGCCTTTCACTTTAAAGTAATGTGTAGTCCATTGTTTATGTTGATGTTTGCAATCCTAAGTATGTTTATTATGAACAAGTCACGTTGACGAACACACAGGTACGGCGGTCACAGGGCAAGATATGCTGAAATGACATTGTGTGCATATTAACACTTGTTTTCTTTTCTTTATTGTATCAATTCCCGAATTTTCCCATCGTGACCACGCCAATATGGCCGACAGCTTTTTGGATTAAAGTAATATGTAGTCCTTTGTTAATGTTGGCAACTGGAGGCATTTGTACATTTAAATAAGGAAGCTACAATGACGTCTTGTATTGTTATCAAGGTTCGGACGAGCCGAAACACGTGGATCGCGTCCTTTGCAGATTAAATACTTCCAAACTACAACCTGAGTGCTGATTCCTTTCTTGTAAGAGTGAGAGGAGATTGAATACATATATATAAAATTCACTGAAAAAACCACAGGTTTCAGGGACGTTATAGTTAGAAATTAGCATTTAAAAAACCTTAGATATTCACTAAAAAAAACACAGGTTTCAGGGACGTTATAGTTAGTCTGACATTTCACTCATACAAAACAAGAGAAATTCATCCGTTGTAGTTAGCTGAGCTAAATATAACTCACGCCCCTGCAATGCACTGCTGATGACGTCACATATTACATCACTCATGACATGGTCAGTGACATCACTGGTGACATCACTGATGACATCTCAAATAACATCACTGATGATATCACTGATGACATCATCCAGTGACTGAGTGTTTCTAAAAAGTTTAAGAATGTGATATATATATATATGATGATTCAGTCAGTGTGTGACTGTATAAGTAAGTGATTATACGTGTCTGGGTGAATGTATGGGTGAGTGACTAATCTGTGTGAATGTCTGTATCAGTCTGTCAGTTGGTGTGTAAGTGGCTGCATGGGTTGGTGAATAGGTACATGAGTGTCTATATGGGTTATTGATTGGTTGTCTGAGTACCTGTATGGGTGCATGAGTGTCTGTGTGTTGTGTGACTACCTGCATGGATGTGTGAATGGGTGATTCACTGGGTGTATGGGTTCATGAGTGCGTATGCGAGGGGCTGTATGGGTGAGTGAGTGTGCATATGGCTGTGTTGGTGAGTGAATGGATGTCTCAGTGGTATATGTGTGAGTAAATCCATATGTGAATGGCAGTATATGTGAGTGTTAGAGTATATAAGTGACTGTATGTGAAAGTGAGTGATTGTGAGAGTGGATGTATGGATGAGTGTGTGCTTGTGTCAGTGATTGTATAAGAGGGTAAGTATGTGTTAGTATCTGTGAATAAGTGAGGTGTGGTGTGTATAACTGTATTGGTGAGTAAATGGCATTGTGATTAACTCTTTGGGTGACTGACTAGGTGTGTGAGTAACTCTATGGGTGAGTGGCGATGTGTGAGTGTCTGTGTGGGTGTATGAGTGCATATAATAGTGGCTGTATCGATGAGTGACTGCATGTATGAGTGACTGTATGCGTGAGTGAGTGGATGTGTGTGTAGATCTATGAATCAGTGAGTGGGTATGTACTAACTGGTATTGGTGTGTCTATGATTTCGAGAATGGTAGCCTGTATTTTAGAGTGGGTGTATGAAAGGTTATTTTAGGGTGTGAGTAGGTGCATCAGAGATTAAGTGGATGATGCCATCAGTGATGTCATCAGTGATGTCATTTGAGATGTCATCAGTGATGTATATATATTCACTGAAAAAACCATAGGTTTCAGGCACGTTATAGTTAGAAATTAGCATTTAAAAAACCTTTGAAATTCACTGAAAAAACCATAGGTTTCAGGGACGTTATAGTTAGAAATGAGCATTTATAAAAACCATAGAAATTCACTGAAAAAACCATAGGTTTTAGGGATGTTATAGTTAGTTGGACATTTCACTCGTACAAAACCAGAGAAATTCGGCTGTTATAGTTAGTTGAGCTAACTATAGCTTGCGCCCGCAATGCACTGCTGATGACGTCACATATTATATCATTCATGACATGGTCAGTGACATCACTGATGACATCACTGATGACATCTCAAATGACATCACTGATGACATCATCCAGTGACTGTGTGTTTCTGTAAAGTTTAAATATGTTTTATATATATATATATGCCAAGGTGTATTGAAGTATGAGTGGGTGTATGAATGTCTGAATGGATGATTTAGTAGGTGCGTGACTGACTGTATAAGTGAGTGATTAAACGTGTCTTACTGAATGCATGGGTTAGTGAGTAAACTGTGTAAATGTCTGGATAATCTGTCAGTTGGTGTGTAAGTGGCTGCATAGGTTGGTGAGTAGCTACATGAGTGTCTATATGGGTTATTGATTGGTTGTCTGAGTATCTGTATGGGTGCCTGAGTGTCTGGGTGGGTGGGTGGGGGTGTGTGACTCTGTGCATAGATGTGTGAGTGGGTGTTTCAATGGGTGTATGGGTTCAAGACTGCATGTGTGAAGGGCTGTGTGGGTGGGTGAGTGTGTGTATGGGTGTGTTGGTGAGTGAATGGATGTCGCAGTGGTACATGTGTGAGTAACTACATATGTGAAAGGCAGTATATGTGAGTGTTGGAGTATATAAATGACTATTTGAGAGTGATTGATTGTGAGAGTGGCTGTATGGATGAGTGTGTGCTTGTATCAGTGATTGTATAAGACAGTAAATATGTGTTAGTATCTTTATGAATAAGTGAGGTGGTGTGTGTATAACTGTATAGGTGAGTAAATGGGAGTGTGATTGATTCTTTGCATGACTGACTAGGTGTGTGAGTAACTCTATGGATGAGTGGCGGTGTGTGAGTGTCTGTATGGGTGTATGAGTGCATATGATAGTTCTGTATTGATGAGTGACTACATGTATGAGTGACTGTGTGGGTGAATGAGTGGACGTGTGTGTAGACCTAGGAATCAGTGAGTGGGTATGTAGTAACTAGTATTGGTGTGTTTATGGTTTTGAAAATGGTAGTCTGTATTTTAGATGGGTGTATCAAAGGTTATATTAGGGTGTGAGGAGGTGCATCAGACTAGCACGTGGATGATGTCATCAGTGATGTCATTTGAGATGTCTTCAGTGATGTCATCAGTGATGTCACTGACCATGTCATGAATGATGTAATATGTGACATCATCAGCAGTGCATTGCAGGGCGCGAGTTATAGTTAGCTCAACTAACTATAGCTGCCGAATTTCTCTGGTTTTGTACGAGTGAAATGTCCATCTAACTATAACGTCCCTGAAACCTGTGGTTTTTCAGTGAATTTCTATGGGTTTTTAAATGCTAATTTCTAACTATAACGTCCCTGAAACCTATGGTTTTTTCAGTGAATATATATATACATACATATATATATATATATATATATATATATATATATATATATATGTATATATATATATATATATATATATATTCACTGAAAAACCGTAGGTTTCAGGCACGTTATAGTTACAAATTAGCATTTTAAAACCTTTGAAATTCACTGAAAAAACCATAGGTTTCAGACACGTTATAGTTAGAAATTAGCATTTAAAAAACCTTTGAAATTCACTGAAAAAACCATAGGTTTTAGGGACAGTTATAGTTAGTTGGACATTGCACTCGTACAAAACCCGTGAAATTCCCCGTTATAGTTAGTTCAGCTAACTATAACTCGCGCCCCGCAATGCACTGCTGATGACGTCACATATTACATCACTCATGACATGGTCAGTGACATCACTGATGACATCACTGATGACATCTCAAATGACATCACTGATGACATCATCCAGTGACTGTGTGTTTCTGTAAAGTTTAAATATGTTTAATATATATAGGGAAAGGCGTATTGAAGAATGAGTGGGTGTATAAGTGTCTGAATGGATGATTTAGTACGTGCGTGACTGACTCTACAAGTGAGTGATTAAACGTATCTTACTGAATGCATGGGTTAGTGACTAAACTGTGTGAATGTCTGTATCCGTCTGTTGGTGTGTAAGTGGATGCATGGATTTGCGAATAGCTACATGAGTGTCTATATGGGTTATTGATTGGTTCTATGAGTATCTATATGGGTGCCTGAGTGTTTGTGTGGATGGGGTGTGTGCGACTGTGCATAGATGTGTGAGTGGGTGATTCACTGGGTGGATGGTTTCAAGAGTGCATCTGTGATAGACTGTATGGGTGGGTAAGTGTGTGTAAGAGTGTGTTAGTGAGTGAATGTATGTCCCAGTGGTACATGTGTGAGTAACTACATATGTGAAAGGCAGTATATATGTGTATTGGAGTATATAAATAGCTATAAGCGAGAGTGAGTGATTGTGATAGTGGCTGTATGGATGAGTGTGTGCTTGTATCAGTGATTGTATAAGAGCGTAACAATGTGCTAGTATTTGTATGATTAAGTGAGCTGGTGTGTGTATAACTGTATAGGTGAGTAAATGGCAGTGTGTTTAATTATTTGCATGACTGACTAGGTGTGTGAGTACCTCTATGGATGAGTGGCGGTGTTTGAGTGTCTATATAGGAGTAAGAGTGCATATGATAGTCCTGTACTGAGTGACCATAAGTATGAGTGACTGTACGGGTGAGTGAGTGGATGTGTGTGTGTAGACCTAAGAATCAGTGAGTGGGTATGTAGTTATTGGTGTTGGAGTGTCTATGGTTTTGCGAATGGCTCTCTGTAATTTAGATTGGGTGTATCAAAGGTTATATTAGGGTGTGAGGAGCTGCATCAGATTATCACGTGGATGATGTCATCAGTGATGTCATTTGAGATGTCATCAGTCATGTCATCAGTGATGTCACTGACCATGTCATGAGTGATGTAATATGTGACGTCATCAGCAGTGCATTGCGGGGCGCGAGTTATAGTTAGCTGAACTAACTATAACGGGGGAATTTCACGGGTTTTGTACGAGTGCAATGTCCAACTAACTATAACTGTCCCTAAAACCTATGGTTTTTTCAGTGAATTTCAAAGGTTTTTTAAATGCTAATTTCTAACTATAACGTGTCTGAAACCTATGGTTTTTTCAGTGAATTTCAAAGGTTTTTAAAATGCTAATTTGTAACTATAACGTGCCTGAAACCTACGGTTTTTTCAGTGAATTTCAAAGGTTTTTTAAATGACAATTTTTAAATGTATTAATTTTTATATTAATTTTTTTCATACTGATTTACTACATTTTTAGAAACAATTTCTTTTACATATTTTATTTTTTAAATTACATTGTAATTACATTATACATTACATTACAAAAAATACTTTCTCAGAATGAATTAATTTAGTTTAAATACTTTGCACATAGGCAATAGACTTTTAAGTACAGTAGTTACAGTTGTTGCAATGGGCAACACATTTTCAAACACAATGCAACATTCAGCTCAATGTGAATTTCTAGTTAAATGCAATTAGTTACTTTATGGATTACTTTTCTAACCACAGGACTGGATCCTAGATTCAGTCCTGGTACATCTCCTGTAAACAGTTGAGTAAAAGTGTTTTGGTTACAGTCGTGATTTTTAATGAATATTATTGTATTTTAAAAGTTGACACTTAGAAACTTTTTCTCATAGAATCACCAATGTTATCCTATGGAAGGAAATTCACTTAGCAGGTAAAAACTGTTATCGTTACTTTTTCTTACTCAGTGTTGGATCCTGGATCCAGCACTGGTGCATCTCCTGTAAACAGTTGAAAGAATGCGTTTAAGTCATACAGGCGATTTTTAAGGAATATTTGTAGTTTGTGAAAATCGACACTTTGAAACTTTTCTGCTGAAAACCAGACAATGGATTCCTATGGAAGAAAATATAAGTTACTGGTAAGTACGGTTAAAATTACTTTTCAGGACCAGTACTGGGCTGAAAGATACAGCACTGAGGTCTCTCCTTATAACAGGTGAGTAAATCGGAATTCGTATTTCGGCTGATTTTAGAGGAATATTTGTATGTTTCAAAAATCAACACTTAGAAACTTTTTCAGCAAAAAGCAGGCAATGATATCCTATGGAAGGAAATTCAAGTTACTGGTAAGTACGGTTAAAATTACTTTTGAGGATCAGTACTGGGCTGAAAGATGCAGCACTGAGGTCTCTCCTGATAACAGATGAGTAAATCGGAATTCGTATTTCGGCTGATTTTAGATGAATATTTTAAAGTTCCAAAACTCCACACTTAGAAGAATTTCCAAGTGAAACCAGTCAATGTTAGCCTATGGAAGGAAATTCAAGTTACCGGTAAGTACGGTTAAAATTACTTTTGAGGACCAGTACTGGGCTGAAAGATACAGCACTGAGGTCTCTCCTGATAACAGGTGAGTAAATCGGAATTCGTATTTCGGCTGATTTTAGAGGAATATTTTAAAGTTCCAAAACTCCACACTTAGAAGAATTTCCAAGTGAAACCAGTCAATGTTAGCCTATGGAAGGAAATTCAAGTTACCGGTAAGTACGGTTAAAATTACTTTTCAGGACCAGTACTGGGCTGAAAGATGCAGCACTGAGGTCTCTCCTGATAACAGGTGAGTAAATCAGAATTCGGATTTCGGCTGATTTTAGAGGAATATTTGTATGTTTCAAAAATCAACACTTAGAAACTTTTTCAGCAAAAAGCAGGCAATGATATCATATGGAAGGAAATTCAAGTTACTGGTAAGTACGTTTAAAATTACTTTTGAGGATCAGTACTGGGCTGAAAGATGCAGCACTGAGGTCTCTCCTGATAACAGGTGAGTAAATCGGAATTCGTATTTCGGCTGATTTTAGAGGAATATTTTAAAGTTCCAAAACTCCACACTTAGAAGAATTTCCAAGTGAAACCAGTCAATGTTAGCCTATGAAGGAAATTCAAGTTACCGGTAAGTATGGTTAAAATTACTTTTGAGGACCAGTACTGGGCTGAAAGATAGAGCACTGAGGTCTCTCCTGATAACAGGTGAGTAAATCGGAATTCGTATTTCGGCTGATTTTAGAGGAATATTTTAAAGTTCCAAAACTCCACACTTAGAAGAATTTCCAAGTGAAACCAGTCAATGTTAGCCTATGGAAGGAAATTCAAGTTACCGGTAAGTACGGTTAAAATTACTTTTGAGGATCAGTACTGGGCTGAAAGATGCAGCACTGAGGTCTCTCCTGATAACAGGTGAGTAAATCGGAATTCGTATTTCAGCTGATTTTAGAGGAATATTTTAAACTTCCAAAACTCCACACTTAGAAGAATTTCCAAGTGAAACCAGTCAATGTTAGCCTATGGAAGGAAATTCAAGTTACTGGTAAGTACGGTTAAAATTACTTTTCAGGACCAGTACTGGGCTGAAAGATGCAGCACTGAGGTCTCTCCTGATAACAGGTGAGTAAATCAGAATTCGGATTTCGGCTGATTTTAGAGGAATATTTGTATGTTTCAAAAATCAACACTTAGAAACTTTTTCAGCAAAAAGCAGGCAATGATATCCTATGGAAGGAAATTCAAGTTACTGGTAAGTACGGTTAAAATTACTTTTGAGGATCAGTACTGGGCTGAAAGATGCAGCACTGAGGTCTCTCCTGATAACAGGTGAGTAAATCGGAATTCGTATTTCGGCTGATTTTAGAGGAATATTTTAAAGTTCCAAAACTCCACACTTAGAAGAATTTCCAAGTGAAACCAGTCAATGTTAGCCTATGAAGGAAATTCAAGTTACCGGTAAGTACGGTTAAAATTACTTTTCAGGACCAGTACTGGGCTGAAAGATGCAGCACTGAGGTCTCTCCTGATAACAGGTGAGTAAATCAGAATTCGGATTTCGGCTGATTTTAGAGGAATATTTGTATGTTTCAAAAATCAACACTTAGAAACTTTTTCAGCAAAAAGCAGGCAATGATATCCTATGGAAGGAAATTCAAGTTACTGGTAAGTACGGTTAAAATTACATTTGAGGATCAGTACTGGGCTGAAAGATGCAGCACTGAGGTCTCTCCTGATAACAGGTGAGTAAATCGGAATTCGTATTTCGGCTGATTTTAGAGGAATATTTTAAAGTTCCAAAACTCCACACACAGAAGAATTTCCAAGTGAAACCAGTCAATGTTAGCCTATGGAAGGAAATTCAAGTTACTGGTAAGTACGGTTAAAATTACTTTTCAGGACCAGTACTGGGCTGAAAGATGCAGCACTGAGGTCTCTCCTGATAACAGGTGAGTAAATCAGAATTCGTATTTCGGCTGATTTTAGAGGAATATTTGCACAATGGTGAAGGGAGGGGGCGGGGCCTGAGGTGACATCTGTGCAAACGCGCCCCGTGGCACGTTTTAAGTTGGGGGATTAAGTCCCCTTGAATCATGAGGGTCCCTACGGGCCAACTAGCCCACCAGGAACCTCCAGTATGCGCCAGGGGGCTGCGTTGCAGAGACATGTACAGAGGCCACACCCCTTTTTACACCTCTCTGCAACGCAGCTCTGTGGCGCTTTCTGGACGTACCTGTTGGGCTAGTTGGCCCCCAGGGACCCTCAGGATTGAAGAGGATTTAATTCCCCATCTTAAAACGCGCCACGGGGCCTGTTTGCACACATGTCACCTGAAGCCCCGCCCCTCCCTTCACCACTGTGCAAACGCGCCCCGTGGCGCGTTTTAAGTCGGGGGATTAACTCCCCTTGAATCCTGAAGGTCCCTGGGGTGCAACTAGCCCACCATATACCTCAAAAGCGCCATAGAGCTGCGTTGCAGAGAGGTGTAAAAGGGGCGTGGCCTCTGTACACCTCTCTGCAAGGCAGCCCCCTGGCGCATACTGGAGGTTCCTGGTGGGCTAGTTGGCCCCCAGGGACCCCCAGTATTCAAGGGGAATTCGTTCCCCCTCTGGAAACGCGCCAGGGGGCGCGTTTGCAGAGTGGTGAAGGAAGGGGGCGGAGCCTACAGGCCCGATCGTTTTTTTTTTTCCCCCCTTTTTTTCCTTGTGGGACCCCCTGAGCAGACCTAGGGGGTCAGGGTGTTTCTACCCTGCCCCCTTTGTGCGCTTTGTGCACTTGTTTCTGTCCCTCGGTTCTACCGAGGGACAAAATGGCTGCCAACACTTCCTGATTTGGAGTGTTGACAGCCAATTAACATAAAGCTCGTGCTCGGGAGGATCCGCGGCCATAGATATATCTATCTTTTTACTTTTGATTTTCTCAGCAACTACTGAACGGATTTACACCATTTAACAAAAAGGGTTCTTTCTGAACCAAGAACTACCTCTTTGCCAAATTTGGTGTAATTCCGTTCAGCAGTTCGGGCTGTAGCCGTGTCTAAAGTTTCCTATGGAAAATTGCATGGGGAAAACGCGTTTTGGGACCCCCTTTTTCTCGGCCCCCGCTTGACGAATCCCCCGAGACTTTCAGGGTAGGAGCGGACCGGTGCGCCCCACAAAGTTTGAAAATTTTGCGAAGATACGTCAACCGGCAAGAGAGTTATTTCAAATAGAATGTCGTGGATTTCCTATGGATAATAGGTTGTAACTATAACTATCTACTGGCGACCGCCAGTAGATAATATATATATATATATATATATATATATATATATATATATATATATTCACTGAAAAACCATAGGTTTCAGACACGTTATAGTTAGAAATTAGCATTTAAAAAACCTTTGAAATTCACAGAAAAAACCATAGGTTTTAGGGACAGTTATAGTTAGTTGGACATTTCACTCGTACAAAACCATAGAAATTCCCCGTTATAGTTAGTTCAGCTAACTATAACTCGCGGCCCGCAATGCACTGCTGATGACGTCACATATTACATCACTCATGACATGGTCAGTGACATCACTGATGACATCACTGATGACATCTCAAATGACATCAGTGATGACATCATCCAGTGACTGTGTGTTTCTGTAAAGTTTAAATATGTTTAATATATATAGGGAAAGGTGTATTGAAGAATGAGTGGGTGTATAAGTGTCTGAATGGATGATTTAGTAGGTGCGTGACTGACTCTATAAGTGAGTGATTAAACGTATCTTACTGAATGCATGGGTTAGTGACTAAACTGTGTGAATGTCTGTATCCGTCTGTCTGTTGGTGTGTAAGCGGCTTCATGGGTTTGTGAATAGCTACATGAGTGCCTACATGGGTTATTGATTGGTTGTCTGAGTATCTGTATGGGTGCCTGAGTGTTTGTATGGGTGGGGTGTGTGCGACTCTGTGCATAGATGTGTGAGTGGGTGATTCACTGGGTGGATGGTTTCAAGAGTGCATCTGTGATGGACTGTATGGATGGGTGAGTGTGTGTAAGAGTGTGTTAGTGAGTGAATGTATGTCCCAGTGGTACATGTGTGAGTAACTGCATATGTGAAAGGCAGTATATATGTGTGTTGGAGTATTTAAATAGCTATAAGCGAGAGTGTGTGATTGTGAGAGTGACTGTATGGATGAGTGTGTGCTTGTATCAGAGAATGTATAAGAGCGTAAGAATGTGCTAGTATTTGTATGAGTAAGTGAGCTGGTGTGTGTATAACTGTATAGGTGAGTAAATGGGTGTGTGCTTAATTTTTTGCATGACTGACTAGGTGTGTGAGTACCTCTATGATGAGTGGCGGTGTGTGAGTGTTTATATAGGTGTATGAGTGCATATAATAGTCCTGTACTGAGTGACTATAAGTATGAGTGACTGTACGGGTGAGTGAGTAGATGTGTGTGTATAGACCTAAGAATCAGTGAGTGTGTATATAGTAATTGGTGTTGGAGTGTCTATGGTTTTGACAATGGCAGTCTGTAATTTACAGTGGGTGTATCAAAAGTTATATTAGGGTGTGAGGAGGTGCATCAGATGATCACGTGGATGATGTCATCAGTGATGTCATCAGTGATGTCATTTGAGATGTCATCAGTGATGTCATCAGTGATGTCACTGACCATGTCATGAGTGATGTAATATGTGATGTCATCAGCAGTGCATTGCGGGGGTGCGAGTTATAGTTAGCTGAACTAACTATAACGGGGAATTTCTATGGTTTTGTACGAGTGAAATGTCCAACTAACTATAACTGTCCCTAAAACCTAAGGTTTTTTCAGTGAATTTCAAAGGTTTTTTAAATGCTAATTTCTAACTATAACGTGTCTGAAACTTATGGTTTTTTCAGTGAATTTCAAAGGTTTTTTAAATGCTAATTTCTAACTATAACGTGACTGAAACCTATGGTTTTTTCAGTGAATTTCAAAGGTTTTTTAAATGCTAATTTCTAACTATAACGCCTCTAAAACCTGTGGTTTTTTCAGTGAATTTCAAAGGTTTTGTAAATGACAATTTTTAAATGTATTAATTGTTATATTTATTTTTTGATACTGATTTACTACATTTTTTTAAACTATTTATTTTTACATATTTTATTTTTTAAATTACATTGTAATTACATTATACATTACATTACAAAATATACTTTCTCAGAATGAATTACTTTAGTTTAAATTCTTTGCAAATAGGCAATAGACTTTTAAGTACAGTAGTTACAGTTGTTGCAATGGGCAACACAATTTCAAACACAATGCAACATTGAGCTCAATGTGAATTTCTAGTTAAATGCAATTAGTTACTTTATGGATTACTTTTTCTAACCACAGGACTGGATCCTAGATTCAGTCCTGGGACATCTCCTGTAAACAGTTGAGTAAAAGCGTTTTGGTTACAGTAGTGATTTTTAAGGAATATTATTGTATTTTAAAAGTTGACACTTAGAAACTTTTTCACATAGAATCACCAATGTTATCCTATGGGAGGAAATTCACTTAGCAGGTAAGTAGTGTTATCGTTACTTTTTCTTACTCAGTGGTGGATCCTGTATCCAGCACTGGTGCATCTCCTGTAAACAGTTGAAAGAATGCGTTTAAGTCATACAGGCGATTTTTAAGGAATATTTGTAGTTTGTGAAAATCGACACTTTGAAACTTTTCTGCTGAAAACCAGACAATGGATTCCAATGGAAGAAAATACAAGTTACTGGTAAGTACGGTTAGAATTACTTTTCAGGGTCAGTGCTGGGCTAAAAGATGCAGCACTGGGTTCTCTCCTGATAACAGGTGAGTAAATCGGAATTCGTAGTTCGGCTGATTTTAGAGGAATATTATAAAGTTCCAAAACTCCACACTTAGAAGAATTTCCAAGTGAAACCAGTCAATGTTACCCTATGGAAGGAAATTCAAGTTACTGGTAAGTACGGTTAAAATTACTTTTCAGGATCAGTACTGGGCTCAAAGATGCAGCACTGAGGTCTCTCCTGATAACAGGTGAGTAAATCGGAATTCGTAGTTCTGCTGATGTTAGAGGAATATTTGTATGTTTCAAAAATCGACACTTTGAAACTTTTCTGCTGAAAACCAGACAATGGATTCCTATGGAAGGAAATACAAGTTACTGGTAAGTAAGGTTAGAATTACTTTTCAGGGTCAGTGCTGGGCTAAAAGATGCAGCACTGGGTTCTCTCCTGATAACAGGTGAGTAAATCGGAATTCGTAGTTCTGCTGATTTTAGAGGAATATTTGTATGTTTCAAAATCGACAGAAACTTTTTCAGCAAAAAGCAGGCAATGATATCCTATGGAAGGAAATTCAAGTTACTGGAAAGTACGGTTAAAATTACTTTTCAGGATCAGTACTGGGCTCAAAGATGCAGCACTGAGGTCTCTCCTGATAACAGGTGAGTAAATCGGAATTCGTAGTTCGGCTGATTTTAGAGGAATATTATAAAGTTCCAAAACTCCACACTTAGAAGAATTTCCAAGTGAAACCAGTCAATGTTAGCCTATGGAAGGAAATTCAAGTTACTGGTAAGTACGGTTAAAATTACTTTTCAGGATCAGTACTGGGCTCAAAGATGCAGCACTGAGGTCTCTCCTGATAACAGGTGAGTAAATCGGAATTCATAGTTCGGCTGATTTTAGGGGAATATGTGCACAATGGTGAAGGAAGGGGGTGGGACCTGAAGTGACATGTCTGCAAACACGCCCTGTGGCGCATTTTAAGTTGGAGAATTAATTCCTCCTCAATCCTGAGGGTCCCTAGGGGCCAACTAGCCCACCAGGAACCTCCAGTATGCGCCAGGGGCTGCGTTGCAGAGAGGTGTACAGAGGCCACGCCCCTTTTACAACACTCTGCAACGCAGCTCCGTGGCGCTTACTGGAGGTACCTGGTGGGCTAGTTGGCCCCAGGGACCCTCAGGATTGAAGAGGATTTAATTCCCCATCTTAAAATGCGCCACAGGGCCTGTTTGCACACATGTCACCTGAAGCCCCGCCCCCTCCCTTCACCACTGTGCAAACGCGCCCCGTGGCGCATTTTAAGTTGGGGGATTAAGTCCCCTTGAATCCTGAGGGTCCCTGGAGTCCAACTAGCCCACCATGTACCTCCAAAAGCGCCACAGAGCTGCGTTGCAGAGAGGTGTAAAAGGGGCATGGCCTCTGTACACCTCTCTGCAACGCAGCCCCCTGGCGCATACTGGAGGTTCCTGGTGGGCTAGTTGGCCCCCAGGAACCCCCAGTATTCAAGGGGAATTCGTTCCCCATCTGCAAACGCGCCAGGGGACGCGTTTGCAGACTGCTGCAGGGTGGGGCGGGGCCTCCGGCACGATGCCGGTCTTTTTTTTTTTTTTGTATGGGAGGGGGCTGCGTGGCCCCCTTCCCTTGGCCTCTTTTGGCCCCGGGGACCCCATCCCCGGGGCATGAGGATTTTCATTTTTTTTTTTATTAAAATAAAACGGGAAGGGGGCCGCGTGGCCCCCCTTCCCTGGGCCTATATTGGCCCCGGGGACCCCATCCCCCGAGGCATGCCCTCTTTTTTATCAATTTTAAATATTTGGAGGGGGGCTGCGTGGCCCCCCTCCTCAGGCCAATTAAGGCCCCGGGGACCCCATCCCCCGGGGCCGGCCTTTCCGTTTTTGTTTTTTTTTGTTTTTTGGGGGGGAGGGGGGCCGCGTGGCCCCCCTCCCGGGCCACTACTTGCCCCGGGGACACCATCCCCCAGGGCTGGCCCTCTCCGTTGGGGACTGTGGGGGGGTCCCCAATCCCCCCACAGTCCCGCCGGCTCCCCGCATCCCTTGGGAACCGGCATTGCTTTTCCACATGGGGAGCTGCTAAGATGCAGCTCCCCGTGTGGAAAAGCAATCTGCTTTGAATTTTGGAAGAGAGAGCAGGTTTCCCTGCTCTCTCTTCCAAAATCCAAAGCAGTTTGCTATGGCAGGACGGGAGCCGCGAGGCTCCCGCCCTGCCATAGCAAACTACAGTGTCTCCCCGGGACACTGCAGGAGCTGGCCCTGGGGGGTGGCGGTCCCCAGGGCCATCAAGGGCTCCAGGAGGGGGGCCGCACGGCCCCCCTCCCTTGAATTGCACAGCCCCGGGAGGTGGTGGTCCCCGGGGCATGTGGGGGGGCTGGAGCCCCCCCACACATTATTAAATTTTAAAAAAAGAAGCCCCGGGGGGTGGCGGTCCCCGGGGCTGCGGGAAGGCAGGAGAGCCCTCACGCACCATTTTTTTCATAAAGCCCCGGGGGGTGGCGGTCCCCGGGGCTTGGGCCACCGGGACTTGGGCCACCCAAGGGCAAAATACATTTTTTTTTTTATCGGCAGGATCCGCGCACCCTGAGCGCATCCTGCCGATTTTTAAAAAAAAAAAAAATGCTTTTTTCTGCCTTGTGGGACCCCCTGAGCAGACCTAGGGGGTCAGGGTGTTTCTACCCTGCCCCCTTTGTGCATTTGCACACTTGCAATTTTTTTTTTTTCTCGGCGGGATTCGCGCAACCTAAGCGCATCCCGCCGATTAAAAAAAATAAATGCTTTTTTCTGCCTTGTGGGACCCCCTGAGCAGACCTAGGGGGTCAGGGTGTTTCTACCCTGCCCCCTTTGTGCGTTTGCACACTTGCAATTTTTTTTTTTCTCGGCGGGATTCGCGCACCGTAAGCGCATCCCGCCGATTTTTTAAAAAAAATGCTTTTTTCTGCCCAGGGGGTCCTTGTGGGACCCCCTGAGCAGACCTAAGGGGTCAGGGTGTTTCTACCCTGCCCCCTTTTTGCGCTTTGTGCACTTGTTTCTGTCCCTGTCCCATAGAGGTTTGGAAGGTGCTCCAGAAGCTAAAATGAGTGCATAATTTCTGTAAATTCACATTATCTTTCTCAGTCATGTGAGAATGAAGTCTGACATTCTCAGTAAAAGATGTACATCCAAAAAGGACAGAGACTGTCAGTTGATTCCTTTGTGTTCTACTGCAGCTTCCCAGAGTGTTCTAAAGAACCACTAGAGCGCTAACAGTCTTACTTATGACAAAAGTATGGCACATCTGAAGCCATCTTGATTGGAATAAACTGGTAACACTTAAAACATTTAATTTAAAAAGGAACAAAATGAGAGGGTTCATTGTGCCACAGAAATTATGATTAGAGTTGCAGAAAGAAAAATTAGGGCACATTTTGAGTGACTTATCAAATCCTCTACTATTTCATTAAGAAATTCTGACATGCAGACTGAAACATGCACTTTCAATACCAGCAGCAGACTTACAGTTAACTCCCTAGTGAGCAGTAGCTTTACTACAGTGATCTAATGAGTAACTAGAGTGCTAACCAGTGCCTAAGACCATTAGCAGGGAGCTCGCACTGGCTCCGGGGAAACTGTGAGAAATTGTTTTAAACTTTGACTCTTGTTTTTAACAAAACTGTTATGAATTTGATGAACTTTTTTAATTTGATTCACTTGCCTTTCTAAACTTGAATTGTTCATTTTGCACTTCGTGTTGTCACTTGACGGTCCCGCAAGCCAGAACTGGCCGCCATTTCCGGGGTCAATGCTCTAGTTGTTTTGAGCGCTACGTCCCTTGTAACCCCTACAAAAGGGCATGCTGACGTGACCGCGCAGCACTGCCTAAGACCATTAGCAGGGAGCTCGCACTGGCTCCAGGGAAACTGTGAGAAATTGTTTTAAACTTTGACTCTTGTTTTTAACAAAACTGTTATGAATTTGATGAACTTTTTTAATTTGATTCACTTGCCTTTCTAAACTTGAATTGCCCATTTTGCACTTCGTGTTGTCAGTTGACGATCCCGCAAGCCAGAACGGGCCACCATTTCCGGGGTCAACACTCTAGTTGTTTTGAGCGCTACGTCCCTTGTAACCCCTACAAAAGGGCATGCTGACGGGACCGCGCAGCGGACGTGCGCAGTGGGGGCACCACCGCCTTTCCGCAGTGGGCGCACCAGGGCCTTTCCGCGCCCAGATCGCGCCGTGCGCCAGAACCCCTGTGCAAAATCCAATTACCACCTATACTAGAGCTGCTCTGTTATCCATTTGAGATAAAGGTGACCAAAATAGATGTGACACCTTACATCCCACAAGCTACTCCTTTGCCCAATTTTGCCCTACATGCAACTTCCATTTGGACGCCATGTCCCCAAACCTTCATCCTATTAATGCTGGAAATACGAAACAGTCTGATTCACGTTTAGGCAATAAGCGTGCCCTAACCTGTGTCCTACTGAACATTCGTTCACTTTCTAAGCATAAATATGAACTTCCCGATTTCTTTGAACAATATAAACCAGATATAATGTTCCTTACTGAGACATGGACCCATAGTTCCTCTGAACCTGATGTAAATATCGCCATACCAGCTGGCTACGATTTGTTCAAAATCAACAGAGAAGAACAAAGAGGTGGAGGGATGGCCATTGCTCACCGCTCCCACATTAAAGCCATCTTCACAGATATTCCCCAATTAAAGGAAGAAGCTATCTTGTTCACTTTCAAATGCTATAATACTTCGGTATTCAGTGGACTATTAGTATATAGACCACCAGGGCCTAGAATCCCATTTATTGAATCCTTACTTACAGTCAGGGAGTCTTGTATGGAACACTCCAATTTCTCCATTTTGGGGGATTTTAACTTCCATTTAGAATTCATTGATAGTACGGACACAAATACCTTAATAGATAGTCTAAACGGCCTAGACTTAAAACAAATTGTCACTGAGCCCACCCACATTGGAAAACACACTTTGGATGGTATCTTCACCAATTACACACAGATAAAATTTACCAACACACTACCAATGTCCTGGACAGATCACAGCGCTGTCTTTTTTGATGTATTCACAAACGGTCCTCCCACTAAAGCTCAGAACAATAATAGGACAGGCATAGTACGCCCTTGGAGGCATATAAATAGTCCAGATCTAGAAGATGCTCTACGATTACATAGTCCCCTCATCGACATCAATCCTGATCAAGCAGCATTAAATTTTAATAGTTGGATTGACTCGGCAGTAAATAAACTAGTCCCTGAAACGCGGACACGCACTGGGAAAAGATCATCATCAGCCCCTTGGTACACGGGGGAGCTAAAAGATTTAAAGAAGATCTGTAGAGCTAAAGAACGGAATTGGAGGAAGGAATACTCTGAAATAGGGAAGAAACAGTACAATGAGACACAAATAAAGTATAAAGAAGCTATAATTTCTGAAAAATCCTGTTTCTTCACCGGGAAAATTATGGCCTCCAAAAATACAGCCAGAGAACTTTTTAAGACAGTTTCTACCCTAGCCAATTTCAGAAATAGCAAGCAGTTCTGTCCTACAAGGCAGTTCTGCGACAAGCTAGCAGAGTTTTTTCACGACAAAGTAGTCAAGGTCTATGACGAGTTCTCTAACAACAAAGAGAGAGTCAGGTCAGACGAGCCTAATAAGGACAGGGCAATTACTCAAGTCTGCTTACAAAAATGTAGCCCCTTAACATGGGATAGAGTTGAGAAGATTATACTGTCAACTACTTCAGGATCCCCTCTTGATCCTTGCCCTGCCACAGTTTTCCATATGGCCCCAAACATAATCGGCAACTATCTAACACCTCTTCTTAACAATATCCTTGACTCAGGACACTTTCCTGTCACTTGGAAGAAATCCTTGGTTAGACCCATCCTCAAAAAGCCAACTCTTGACCCCACCGAGGCAAGCAACTATCGTCCCATTACCTGTCTACCATTTCCATCAAAAATATTAGAAAAAGCCCTAAATGAAGAACTGCTATCATTTATAGAGATCAACAATATACTTGACCCAGCGCAAAATGGTTTTCGACCGAGGCACAGCACTGAATCCGCATTGATAGTTGCTACAGAGGACATACGTGTCCAACTTGACCGGGGGGGGAAAGCCATACTGATTCTACTGGATTTGTCGGCCGCTTTTGATACGGTCGACCACCACATACTTATCCAATGACTGGCCAAAATAGGGATCGTAGACAAAGCCTCAGACATTCTTTGGTCGCACTTAACCGATAGAGAACAATCCACAATGATGAACGAGCACAAATCGCACCCCTACGCGTTGCCATGTGGGGTCCCCCAGGGATCGTCACTTTCCCCAACCCTGTTTAACGTGTACGCCACACCGTCGGCAAAACTCATACGATCCCATGGCTTCTCGGCCATCTGTTACGCCGACGACACGCAAATAGTCGTTTCCTTATCCTCCAAACCAGATACTGTGGCTGTAAGCTTTAATGCCTGCATGAGCCATATTATCAGATGGATGCATGACAACTGCCTGAAGTTGAACACCGGTAAAACGGAAGTGGTTACGCTTGGAAGAGATACCTTCCTCTGGAATTCCACTTGGTGGCCGGATATAGCTGGGCTTTGCCCTCAGCCGGTAAAAAAGGTCAAAAACCTTGGAATTATCATAGATGACCATCTTTCACTATCAGATCAGGTAAATAGCGTTACTTCCTCCTGTTTTCACACTTTAAAAACCCTAAGAAAGATTTTACCTTTCATTCCCATTGCCCTCAGAAAAACTGTTGTAACTGCCTTGATACTGCCCAAGATCGATTATTGCAACTCACTCTACCTGGGTGCAAAAAAGTGTGTGATACGTAAATTACAGACTTTACAGAATGCGGCCGCCCGTATACTACTTAAGATTCCTAAATTTAGCCCAATAAGTCAAGCCATTCGCGATCTGCACTGGCTACCTGTCCAGGCAAGGATCCAATTCAAAGCTATGTGTATCGTGCATAAGACTTTGTACGGGGTGGGACCTGCCCAACTTAGTCAACATATTAAGCGTTACACTCCACAGAGAAGCCTCAGATCATCATCTGCCTCACTACTTGTAGTTCCTAGGGTCAAAACCTTGAAATGGGGTGGCAGAAGCTTTCGTCACTTGGCCCCTAAATTATGGAACTCAATGCCTACCCACATCAGAAACCAAACCAATCTACTATTGTTCAGAAAGGAATTGAAAACATGGCTATTTGTCCCTAAACCATAGTTACTCCTATTCTCCCACTGTGAAAATTAAGGGCAGTAAGCGCTAAGACGCCACGGCAGACACGCGCTATATAAAAACATTCATTTCATTTCATTTCATTTCTAACATTCTGAATTTATGGCAAATGTGTGGCACATCTGAATGTCTTCTTGATGGATTCAAAGTAAAAAACTGAAAGCATTTCCTGCTGACGAGACTGTAGTAAATGAGGAAATTAGGAAACTTCATAACAAATAAGTCTCACAAGATGGCCACCGGAGAAAAAAGAGCCCAAAGGTAGCACAAATATCACCCGGATGTAGCCCACATATAGCCCAATGACAGTAGTGTAGCAAACACTTTTTATTTTTAGTTTTTATGCAGTTTTATATAGTGCAGACTGGTCAGTTATTGGAGCGTTGCATCTTACTTGGACCCCGTATTGCGTATTTTGCACAAAGTACTTGAGATTGATCTTGCGAAACATTGAACTTTACTATTCTGTTAACCTGAAGTTGCTCTGAGCTGAGCTTTGTAACACCCATTTTTACATACTGGTTTTAATTAATTCTCATTGTATTGTATTAAGAAAGAGGATTTACTGTTTGTATGTACACTTTTATGACCTATGGGGCTCATTTATGAAAAGTGACGCATTGCTGCGTGAAAACAGCATCATGTCGCAAGGAGTCACAGATACGTCAGTATTTCTGACGTATCTGTAGGAGCAAAAGTGACGCATTGCTGGAGTGTGTCACAAAAGTGACGCACCTCCAGCAATGTGTACTTTCACATGGGCAAGTCCCATGTTGTTAGAGCCTGCGTCAGTCTTACGCCTGCCATGAGGCAGGCGTAAGATTTTGACGCATTAGCGTCCAAGAAATGGCGCAGTGAAATCTTATAGATTTCACTGCGTCACTTCTACGACTCTTTGTTGCGTCAAAACGCCCCCCTTGCATACATTATACCTGGTGCAGGTATAATGTTGCGCTGGGGGTTTACAAAGTGATGCATCTACCTAGATGCGTCACTTTGTAAATATGACGCAACCAGGCGCATTTTTTACGCCACTGGTGCGTAACAAAAAGTGACGCACCGGCGGCGCAAAAGTGATGCAAGGGCTCATAAATAAGCCCCTATGTTTCTAAATCAGATCGAAAAATGTTTATTGAATTGAATTGAAGTCTCCCAAGATGGCCACCAGTGGAAAAGGAGCCCAAATGTAGCACAAATATCACCCAGATGTAGCCCACGTATAGCCCAATGACAGACGTGTGGAAAATTCCAGAACCAGTTTGGGCACTTTTAGAAGTCAGATGGTAAGGGTTAATATGTCTAACCAATAGAAATGCGTTTTATAATTTGAAATAATGTAGGAAGGAATGTGATTTGTTACTTACATGTATTTGTGTGGAGAAAGAGAGGGAAACTTTGCCATTACTGGTTTTGCCTTGCTGAGAGCAGTGCATTACATTTATTGTGTGCATAAGAAAATCTTTTCTGAGTTTCTGATATTTTATATTCTACAAATCAATTTGGAAGGTGAGTTATACATTTGTGAGGTGTATTATGTGTAAGCCTTATTTTTCAAGTTAAATAATTAATCAAGAACTTTGATGTTTGAAATATCTTATTAAATGTCGAGATGTTTATTGTAGTTTATTTTATTGTAGTTAAATGTTGTTTGAAATAGATTCTGTATAGTATTATGTGTATATTGGAATATGGATTAGTGATTATGGTAGTTTGTTTTAGTTTGTGGATATGTATATTTGTAATATACCGCATAGATTTAGCTGTTGCTTTAAATTTGGAGGTGGAGTCTGTCAAATTTTAAGGTGTGCATGGACTTCTGTCTCAAGTATGTTTCTACTTGTATATGTATTTTCATATGTCTTATACATTTGGAGGTGCATGATGTATAACTAAGAGGTGTTGTTGCTTTTTATGTGGTAGGCTCAAGACTGTGAGTACTAGTAGAATGGTGAAGATGCAGCACAAAAGTGTGGTGTAAAAGATGGTGACATAAGGTGTTATTAATTAGGCTTCTTTTTTTAAGTTTCTAGAGAGGTACAGTTGAAGAATGCCACATACTTTTTGATGTTTGCTTGAAATTGGAAGTTTGTTCTGTGTTTTTTTTAGGTTTGGATAGTGTTATGGTGCAGACATATTCATGTATGGTTTTAGTAATATGGTGAGACTTTTACTAAAGCTATGTGAAGGGTTCCTACTTTCTATTTGGGTAGGTGTAATATAAGTAGTTGTAGAATGGTTAAGCAGTAGGGAGGTTTGAGATGTTTGTAGAGATGTTATTTATTAGAGTAATTTGTATGATGTGAAAAAAGTTATATTTCATATATACCACATAATTTTTAGTGTCCGTTTGAAAATTGAAGTGTACTCTGTGAAGTTTTGAGCTGTGCATGGTGTTGTGACTGAGATATGTGTCTACTTGCTCATACATTTATAGAATCACCCAGGCACTACCTTTGCACTCCTGTAATCACTCAGGCAGTACTTTAGTACTTCTGTAATCACCCAGGCAGTACTCATGCACTTTTAAAATCACCCACTCACTTTTTATGTATTCCAGTAATCCCCCAGATATTACCCCTGCAGTCATGGAATCACCGAGGCACTAGTTATGTACTACCCCTACAGTTATGCAATCATGCAGGCTGTACCTATGTAGTCATATAATAACCCACACACTATCCTTGCAGTTATAGAATCACCCAGGCCCTTCTGTTGCATTCATCTATTCACCTAGGTATTACTCAAAAACTCATCTATGCCTTCAGGTGCTATTTATACATTTATCTATGCACTCAACGTGTATGTTTGCACTCATGCAATTAGCCAATCACTATCCATCTTTTCCTGCAATTATCCAGTGACTACCCTTCAACTCATTCAATCACCCAAGCACTACACATAGAGTTTTGGAATCACTCTGGCAGATCTATTACATGTCTCAGTTTCTAGGTTTTACTACATTCCAGAAATATTGTATACCTATTTGTTTTAGATTTGAAAAGGTAGAGACGTATGTATGCACGCTTTTAACAATATGGAGAGATTTATGGTTGAATCATGTAATAGTGCACTGCTTTATATTTGGCTAGGCCCAACACTCATGCAGTTATAAAAACACTCAAGTACTACCCATGCAGTCTTCGAATGATCCAGGCACTACATATGCACTACTGTAATCACTCAGGCATTACTGCTGCACTCATGCAATCATCTAGGCACTACCTATGCACTCATGCAATCACCAAGGTATTAGTCATGCAGTCTTTCAATCATGTAGTCAGTACTCATGCACCTATATAATCACCCAGGCACTACCTATGCACTCATGCAATTACCCAGGTATTACTCATGCACTCTTTCAATCACCCAGCCACTACTCATGCACTTATATAATCACCCAGGCACTACCGTTGCACTCCTTCAATCACTGAGGCACTACCCTTGTACTTATGTAATCACTCAGCCAGTAGTCAGGCTATTATGAAATCACCCAGGCACTACCTTTGCTCTACTTTATTCACTCAGGCTCTACCTCAGTAGTCCTGCAGTCACCCAAGAAGTACCCATGCAGTTATAAAATCACCCAGTCACTTCCTATGTAGTCATGTAAATTCCCAGATATTATCCCTGTAGTCATGCAATCACCCAGGTGTTACCTATGTACTCCTTTAATCCCCCAGACGTTACTGCTGTACTCATGCAATCACCAATGCATTAGCTATACAGTGCTTCATATCACCCAGGCACTATCCTCGCAGTCTTTCAATCATGCACACACTACTCTTGTACTTATGTAATCACTCAGCTAGTACTCATGTACTTATAAAATGACCCAGACACTATCTTTGCAGTCATGTAATCACTTAGGCAGTACCTTAGTACTTCTGTAATTACCCAGGCAGTACTCATGGACTTATAAAATCACTCACTCACTTTTTATGTATTCCAGTAATATCCCATATATTACCCCTGCAGTCATACAATCACACATGCACTAGTTATGTACTACCTGTACAGTCAGGTAGTCGTGCAGGCTGTACCTATGCAGTCATGTAATAACCCACACACTACCTTTGCAGTCATAGAATCACCCAGGCCCTACTGTTGCAGTCATCTATACACTTATCCATGCACTCAAACTCTATGTGTGCACTTATGCAATTAGCCAGTCACTATCCATCTTATTCTGCAATTATCCAGTGACTACCCCTGCAGTCATACAATCACCCAAGCACTACCCATGAAGTTATGCAATCACTCAGGCAGATCTATTACATGTCTCAGTTTCTAGGTTTCACTATATTCCAGAAATATAGTATTCATATTATTTTTAGGTATGATGATTTGAAATGGTAGATTCATATGTATGTGTGCTTGCAACAATACGGAGAGACTTATAGTTGAGTCATGTAATAGTCTGCTGCTTTATATTTGGCTAGGCCCAACATTCATTCAGTTATAAAAACACCCAAGTACTCGCCATGCAGTCTTTCAATGAAGCAGGCACTATATATGCAGTCTTGTAATCACTCAGGCATTACTGCTGCACTGATGCAATCATCTAGGCACTATCTATGCACTCATGCAATCAGCAAGGTATTACCCATGCACTCTTTCAAACATGTAGCCACTACTCATGCACTTATAAACCACCCAGGCACTATCCTTGCAGTCCTTCAATCACGGAGGCACTACCCTTGTACTCATGTATTCACTCAGCCAGTAGTCATGGTGTTATGAAATCACCCAGGCACTACCTTTGCACTCCTTTAGTCACTTATGCAGTATCTCAGTAGTCCTGTAATCAGCCAAGAAGTATCCATGCACTTATAAAATCACCCAGTCACGTCCTATGTAGTCATGTAAATTCCCAGATATTACCCCTGTAGTCACGCAATCACCCAGGTGTTACCTATGTACTCCTTTAATTTCCCAGACGTTACCCCTGTACTCATGCAATCACCAACGCATTAGGTATACAGTGCTTCAATCAGCCAGCCACTATCTTTCCACTCTTTCAATCACGCAGGCACTACTCTTGTACTTATGTAATCACTCAGCCAGTACTCATGTACTTTTAAAATCACCCAGCCACTATATTTGCACTCCTGTAACCACTCAGGTAGTATCTTAGTAGTTCAGTAATCAACCAGGCAGTTCTATTATATGTTTTAGTTTCTAAGTTTCACTATATTCCAGAAATATTGTATACATATTTCTTTTAGTTATGATGTTGGTTTGAAAACGTAGAGACATATGTATGCATGCTTCTAACAATATGCAGAGACTTGTATTTCAGTGATGTAATAGTCTGCTGCTATATATTTTGCTAGGCTCAACACTTATGCAGTTATAAAAACAGGCAAGTACTACCCATGCACTCTTCTAATGAGCCAGACACTACATATGCACTGTTGTAATCACTCAGACATTAGTGCTACATTCATGCAATAACCCACGCAATACCTATACACTCATACAATCACCATGGTATTACCCATGCACTCATTCAATCATGTAGCCACTACTCATGCACTTATATAATCACCCAGCCACTACCGTTGCACTATTTCAATCACGGGGGTACTACCCTTCTACTTATGTAATCACTCAGCCAGTAGTCATGCTGTTAAGAAATCACTCAGGCACTACCTTTGTACTCCTTTATTCATTCAGGCACTATCTGAGTAGTCCTGCAATCACCCAAGAAGTACCCATGCACTTATAAAATCACCCAGACACTTCCTATGTAGTCACGTAAATCCCCAGATATTACCCCTGTAGTCATGCAATCACCCAGGTGTTACCTATGTACTTCTTTAATCCCCTAGACGTTACCTCTGTACTCATGCAATCACAAATGCATTAACTATACATTGCTTCATTCAGCCAGCCACTATCTTTCCACTCTTTCAATCATGCAGGCACCACTCTTGTACTTATGTAATCACTCAGCCAGTACTCGTGCACTTATAAAATCACCCAGGCACTACCTTTGCACTCCTGTAATCACTCAGGAAGTACCTTAGTACTTTTGTAATCACTCAGGCAGTACTCATGGATTTATAAAGTCACCCATTCACTTTCTATGTATTCCAGTAATCTCTCAGATATTCCCCCTGCAGTTATGCAATCACCCAGGCACTACTTACGTACTATCTCTGCAGTCATGCAATCATGCAGGCTGTACCTATGTTGATAAGAATTCACCCAGGCAGTTTGTTAACACTCCTTTATTCACTCAGGCACTAACTCAGTAGTCGTGCAATCAGCCAAGAAGTACTCATGCCCTTATAAAATCACCCAGGCACTACCTTTGCACTCCTGTAATTACTCAGGTAGTACTTTAGTACTTCTGTAATCACCCAGGCAGTATTCATAGAGTTATAAAATATTGTATACATATTTCTTTTAGATATGATGTTGGTTTGAAAATGTAGAGACATATGTATGCATGCTTCTAAGAATATGGAGAGACTTGTAATTCAGTGATGTAATAGTCTGCTGCTTTATATTGTGCTAGGCCCAACACTTATGCAGTTATAAAAACAGCCAAGTACTACCCATGCAGACTTCTAATGATCCAGGCAGTACATGTGCACTGTTGTAATCACTCAGGCATTACTGCTGCACTCACGCAATCACCTAGGCACTACCTATGCACTCATGCAATCGCCAAGGTATTACCCATGCACTCTTTCAATCATGTAGCCACTACTCATGCACTTATATAATCATCCAGCCACTACCGTTGCTCTATTTCAATCACGGAGGTACTACCCTTATACTTATGTAATCACTCAGCCAGTAGTCATGCTGTTAAGAAATCACTCAGGCACTACCTTTGCACTCCTTTATTCTCTCAGGCAGTACCTGAGTAGTTCTGCAATCATCCAAGAAGTACCCATGCAGTTATAAAATCACCCAGTCACTTCCTATGTAGTCATGTAAATCCCCAGATATTACCCCTGTAGTCATGCAATCACCCAGGCGTTACCTATGTACTTCTGTAATCCCCTAGACGTTACCTCTGTACTCATGCAATCACCAATGCATTAACTATACAGTGCTTCATTCAGCCAGCCACTATCTTTCCACTCTTTCAATCATGCAGGCACTACTCTTGTACTTATGTAATCACTCAGCCAGTACTCATGCACTTATAAAATGACCTAGGCACTACCTTTGCACTCCTGTAATCACTCATGTAGTACCTTAGTACTTTTGTAATCACCCAAGCAGTACTCATGGACTTATAAAGTCATCCATTCACTTTCTATGTATTCCAGTAATCCCTCAGATATTACCCCTGCAGTTATGCAATCACCCAGGCACTACTTATGTACTATCCCTGCAGTCATGCAATCATGCAGGCTGTACCTATGTTGATAAGAATTCCCCCATGCAGTATGTTAACACTCATTTTTTCACTCAGGCACTAACTCAGTAGTCATGCAATCAGCCAAGAAGTACTCATGCACTTATAAAATCACCCAGGCACTACATTTGCACTCCTGTAATCACTCAGGTAGTACTTTAGTACTTCTGTAATCACCCAGGCAGTACTCATAGAGTTATAAAATATTGTATACATATTTCTTTTAGATATGATGTTGGTTTGAAAACGTAGAGACATATGTATGCATGCTTTTTAGAATATGGAGAGACTTGTATTTGAGTGATGTAATAGTCTGCAGCTTTATATTTTGCTAGGCCCAACAGTTATGCAGTTATAAAAACACTCAAGTACTACCCATGCAGTCTTCTAATAATCCAGGCAGTACATATGCACTGTTGTAATCACTCAGGCATTATTGCTACACTCATGCAATCACCCAGGCAATACCTATACACTCATACAATCACCAAGGTATTACCCATGTACTTTTTCAATCATGTAGCCACTACTCATGCACTTATATAATCACCCATCCACTACTTTTGCACTATTTCAATCACAGAGGTACTAGCCTTGTACTTATGTAATCACTCAGCCAGTAGTCATGCTGTTAAGAAATCACTCAGGCACTACCTTTGCACTCCTTTATTCACTCAGGAACTACCTGAGTAGTCCTGCAATCATCCAAGAAGTACCCATGCAGTTATAAAATCACCCACTCACTTCCTATGTAGTCATGTAAATCCCCAGATATTACTCCTGTAGTCATGCAATCAGCCAGGTGTTACCTATGTACTTCTTTAATCCCCCAGATGTTACCCCTGTACTCATGCAATCACCAACGCATTAGGTATACAGTGCTTCATTCAGCCAGCTACTATCTTTCCACTCTTTCAATCATGCAGGCACTACTCTTGTACTTATGTAATCATTCAGCCAGTACTCGTGCACTTATGAAAACGCCCAACTACTATCCATACAGTCTTCCAATGATGTAGGCACTACATATGAACTACTGTAATCACTCAGGCATTACTGCTGCACTCCTGCAATCACCAAGGTATTAACTATGCAGTCTTTCAATTATGTATCCACTACTCATGCATTTATATAATCACCCAGCCACTACCGTTGCACTCATGCAATTACCCAGGCATTATCCCTGTAGTCATGGAATCACCTAGGCATTATTGCTCTAGTATACAATTACACTGGCATTATCAAAGCACTTCTTAAATCATCCAGCTAGTACATATGCACTTATGTAATGACCCAGGCACTACCGTTGCACTCTTCAAATCACCCAGGCACTAAGCCTGTACTCTTTGAATCACCCAACCAGTCTCTATGCACTTATAAAATCACCCATGCACCATCTCTGCACTCCTCCAATCACCCAGGCACTACTACTACACTCTTACAACCTCACACACATTACTCCTGCACTCATGCAATCTCCCATACTTTACTTATGCACTCCACCAATCTCCTAGACATTACCCCTGCACTTATGCAATCACCCTGGCATTACCCATGCACTCTTTCAATTACTTAGACAGAACACATGGACTCTGTACCTCTGTTCTTTCTTTCTGCACTTCTTTTGTGTCTTTCTGCTTGTGTTGCTTCTTTCTGTACTCCTTTTAGGTCTTTCTTCAGCCCTGTTACCTCTTTCTGCATCCGTGTTACCTCTTTCTACACCTATGTTCATTCTTTCTGCACTTTTTTTTCCTGTACATGTCTTGCTTCTTTCTGCGCCTTTTATGCCTCTTTCTGCACCTCTCCTCTCTTTTTGAACCCCTCTTGCCTCTTTCTACACCTCTGTTGCTTCTTGCTGCATTCCTCTTGCTTCTTTGTACACCTCTGTTGCTTCTTTTTGCACCCCTCATTTATCTTTCACACCGTCTTCAGTCTTTCTGCACCCCTCTTGCCTCTTTCTGGACCTTTGTCTGCAGTGTCTGACATACTTTTGGAATGCAATTAAAAATATTTTTTTATTTATATATGATAACATTTGTATAGAATTATTGTATTAATATTAAATGATTTAATGAACGTATTTAAAATTTTCTTTCTTTTCAGATACTCTCCATTATTATTAATAAAGATTGAGTATGGTAAGAAAAGATCAAAAGAAAAGAAAAGAAAGAAAAAGTACTATTTAAAAGAAACAGAAAAGGAAAAATCAGACAAAGTACAACATGTGACATTGAAGAAAAAGGCTTCTGGTAAGAGAACTAAAGAATTTGTTAAAAGAGTTTTAAAGAAGTTTGCGAATTTAGAAAATGGAGAAAAGAAAAAGAAAAGTAGTACAACCATTCAGAAGGAAACAAAAAAGGAGATATTAATAGAAAATCATGTTTTGGGAAAATAATCTATGATGAAAGAAGGATGAAACAGTATAAGGATATTAGGAAACGAATGTTTAAAAGTAGAGTACTGCAAAATTTAATGAAAGATTGCAAGAAATATAAAAGAAGATCTGCATTTTACAAGAAAAAGCAACAGATTGAAAGTGTAGTCGAAAAAGCTTTTGAATTGAAAAGAAGATTGTTTATATTAGTTTTGAAAAGAATGACAACATTGAATAAAACAATGCATTTTACGAAGGAGAAAAGTAAAAGAAAAAGACTGGTCAATAGAACTAACTTTTGCAAAAAAGATTTGGGTGAATGGAAGCACACTTCTAGTACTGAACCTCTTTTTAATGAAGAAAGCTATTTTCAACAAAATACATTAGTTCACGCAGTTGATACCAATGGTCGTTCTTATGAGGTTAAAAATGGTTGTCCAATTGAAAAAGAAAAGATGGTTCCTAGAAATGTAGAAGAAGTAATAGCTGAAGAAGTTCAAGGAAGACGTACACAAGCTCCAGTGTATAGGTGGATTGTAGTAGTAGTTGTAGTATACAACAGGAATCTATTGATATTTTACGAAATTTCTTACGAGAGTATGGTGAAAAAAGTGTTAAACAGAAGATTAAGATGTTGCAAGGACTAGATCCTTGTAAAGTGAGAAAATATACTGGCTTGCAGGGTCATTCTCTGGCTTGTCTTTCGAGAAAAGTGTGTCAAAGTACTTTTCATCATTTGAGAATGTTAGCAGTACATCACTCAGAAATGCGGAAGTTAGTAAGAAGATTGTACTATTTAAAGAGTCCTGCATTATGTTTAAGTGAAATAAACACTGCTCTTCTGCATGGTTCAGTATTGGATGTAAAAAAAGTTTGTGATGATATACAGTTTTGTTTCTTTGGTCCTGAAGAGGATTGTAGAGAAAGTGAGAGTTTCATAAGTGTAGGTGTTGAAGAAGAGGTATAAAGATAGTAGTACTCAGAAGTTTGAAGAAGTAATTACAAAGTTTAAGGTAGTTTGTTGTGAAAAACCAAACTATGTTTGTATCTGTTGTCGACGTACTCACTATAGAAGTCAAACTAGGAATGGTCATGTGTATTTAAAAAGTGAAAAGGAAAACAATGATACGTGGGAGCAATTTGGTGCTTATTTGTTGGTGGAAGGTCGTTTTGAGTTGGGTAGTGATCAACGTATTTGTAAATATTGTTACAGCAAACTAGAAGAGAATAAAATGCCAGCTAGAGCTGTACATAATAACCTAGAGTTGGTAGGTATTCCTTCAGAACTAGTAGATTTAAATACATATGAAACTATTCTTATTCAATCTGTGCACGCGTTTCAGGCTATTGTTCGTATGGAGCCTAAAACAGGTAAGCTGCCTCCAACAGATTTACAAAGAGGTTTAAAAGGAAGAGTTGTGTATTTACCTTTAGATTTTAAGATACATATTTAAACTGTTGGTGTAGAGAGAGAGGAAAGTGAACCTGTAGTTATTCTAGTTAATGGTGTACCAACAAAGAGTCGGAAAATATGGCAAGAGTTAGTAGATGTCACCAAACTTCAAAAAGCTACATTATATCTTATAGAAAACAATATTTATTATAAAAATATACATGTGGACGAAGAAGAAATATCTTTAGGAGATGATAGAGAAAATTCAACTGGCCAAATCGAAAAAGTGGATGTCTCCAGGAGTGAAGAAATTTATGAACATTATAGTATACATCCTTTACATTCAAAATAAGTAATTGGAAATACTATTGAATTATTCCAAATGAAGAAAGCAAAGGGAACTCCTATGAGTGTTTGGGAAAGAAGTTTAGAGGCCCGTTGTTTTCCACAACTCTTCCCCACTGGAAAAGGTGGACGATATGATGAACGACCCGTGCAGATTCCAGCTTCAGAATATCGTACAACAAGATTGTACTCAGAAGATCCAAGATTTCGACAATGTATTCCATATATATTTCATCTTCTGTTTGAAAGTGACTTTTCTGGACTTTCATATGCAGTGAACCACATATTAAAAACAGGAGTTCATCTTACACATGTTTCTGCAAAGGAATTCATGGACAAAGTACAACAAAGAGCCGATCATTTATAATCTCAGTTGATTGATTTGATGGCGTGTCAACGTGGTACTAATGAGTATTGTATCGTCGTCACGGAGAACTTAAATGTATGTTAAGGAACTTAGGAACCCCTACGTGGTTTGTTACGCTAAGCTGTGCCGAATACGCATGGGATGATTTACTTGAATTTCTACGAGAAGCAAATTCAAATATTAAAAATATTGAATTGAAGACAGCTGGAGAACTGTGTTCCTTGGATCCTGTAAATGTGTGCAGATATTTTAATCATAGGTTTCAAGGCATGATGTCTTTTATCTGCAATAAAAATAACCCACCTCTTGGAGAAGTTATTGATTTCTTTTGGAGAAAGGAGTACCAAGCCAGAGGTGCTCCTCATATACATATGCTATTATGGATCAAGGATGCACCTAAATTTGGAACCGATTCTGATGAGACTGTTTTATCTTTCATTGAAGACTATGCTACCTGTGCTATTCCAAAAACAGGAGGAGAAAATACCTTAAGACAACAAGTTTTACGGTTTCAAAGTCATCGATGTGGGAAATATTGTCGACGGAAATACAAGTCAAAAGAAAGATTTTATACAAAATGTCGTTTTGGATTCCCACGTCCAGTAATTTCCAAAGGAAGAGTCAACAGTTTCATGTCAGCAGTGAGGCATACTATAACTCAAAAATCTCCAAAGAATACTTACAATATAAAACGAAGTGAAGATTCAAAGTATATTAATGATCACAATCCAGTGATTTTGATGATGTGGAATGCAAATATGGATATCCAGTATGCTGCAGATAATTCAATTGCTGTTGCTCGCTATGTTACATCATATATAGCAAAATCCGAAAAGACAGAGTTGAAAGAAATGTGGGAAGAAATTTCACAAGAGAAGACTCTTAGTAACAAATTGTACAGCTTTAGTTTGAAGATGCTTTCCCATCGAGAGATTGGATCGTACGAATGTTCGGATCGGTTGACATCTGCAAGTTTATATTCAAAGTCAAGAGGAATCATTTGGGTAAGTCTAGGTCTTGCTGTAACACGAAATCGAGTATTGAAATCTGTACAAGAAATTGAATACTTAGCATTAAATGAACCGGAAAGTACAGATATTGTTAAAACAAACATGTTGGATACGTACTATCCTAAAAGAAGTCCACATCTGGAAAACATATGTCTCTATGAAGTACTGCAATATTACAGCTTTAAGAGAAATGTTACAGAAAATATAAATGAAGAAAAATATGCAGTAATTGGATGCGATGGATGTTTGGTTAAACATACCAAAGGAAATCTTATTAATCACAGGAAATTCAGTTGTGATACAGTAGATAAAAGGGAAGTTTTCTATTTAGCACTTCTGCAACTCTTCAAGCCTTGGCGTACTGACATAGAATTACTTGGAGATTTTGAGTGCTATGAAGATTCTTTTAATGCATGTAAAGATAGCATTGAAAGCACAGTTTTTCCAAATTATCTACAAATGTTGAATGAAGAAATTGAACAAGAAACTAGTATTGCAGCTGAAATTGCTAGAGACAGTTCTCAAGATAGTCAAAGTTCTGCTCCACTAAATCAAGATCCACTAGGACAACCAATTCTTGAAAATGAAGCAGCAACAGCCATGAGTGAAGTAGAAACGGCAATGCAACAAGCACAACAGGATATTATGGAGTTGGTAAACTTGGAAGAACAACTAAATATTGAACAGAAAGAAATATATCAGCAAGTTACACAACAGATAGAGCATGGTTTACTTCATGAAAAAAAAGAATGCAACTGCACATCATTCAAACCTATTCGAATGTATATCAGTGGTCAAGCTGGTACAGGAAAATGTTTCTTAATTAAACTTTTGACCAGTTATCTACAGAAAACCACTGAATCACATTTAACTTGGGTTGTAACCGCTCCAACTGGGTTAGCAGCACACAACATTAAAGGGATTACATTAGATCATTTACTGATGCTACCAGTTGAACATGAAAATAAGTTGGAATATCACAAGCTATCTGGAGAAGCTTGTTATGAAGTTTCAAGAGTACTAAAGAAAATTAAACTTCTGATAATTGATGAGGTGAGCATGGTCTCAAACGTAATGCTTGCCTTTGTACATTTAAGAATGCAACAGATTTTAAAAACAGATTATGATGTTTTATTTGGAGGAAAACATGTAATTGTATTCGGCGATCTATTACAACTTACTCCTGTGAAAGGGCAACCAGTTTTTAAAACACTTGTCCATAAAGACACTAGGAAATCTTTGGGAAGTATTGGAAATGTGAACATTTGGTCTCTTTTTGAATATAAAGAACATATTAAGAATATGCGACAAGCAAGTGATGAACATTATGGAAACATTCTTCAAGATATTAGAATTGGTGTCTTGACAAAAGATAGTAAAGAAGCTTTACAAAGTCGACTACTAACAAACTTGTTTCCAAATGAAAATATTGCACCTAAATTAATGTACAAAAAAATTGGAGAAAAGAAGTCTATAGTTTGTCTAATGCCAACACTGCAAGAGTGCTCTACATTCAATCAAGAACTTTTGAAACTGGAGAAACAACCAATAGTGAAAATGGAAGCCATTGATAAAATGGAACACGAAGGAGTTACTATTCTTCTGTCAGAGAAATTACAGTCAAAATTAGATTCTTTGGAAAAATCTGTATCTAAGACTGCTGGTTTGGAAAAGACTTTATATGTATGTGCAAACTGTCGGGTAATATTACGGCATAATTTAGATGTTGAAAAAGGTTTAGTGAATGGAGCAATGGGAAAAGTTGTTGATTATGTAAATTTTCAGAACAGAGATGGAATTGAATTTTTGAAGATTAAATTTGATCAGATTGAAGAGGTAAAACAGATTGGACATTGTGCTGTTCGTTTTTTGCTTGTTAAAGATTTGTATGTTCGTAGAAAACAGTTTCCTCTTTCTTTAGTATATGCGGTGACCATTCATAAATCTCAAGGTTTAAGCGTAGACAGTGCTTTGGTAAATATTGGAAGTACAGTTTTTAAAGAGGGTATGGCATATGTTGCATTGTCTCGAGTAAGAACATTATCTGGATTGTATTTGATTGATTTTGATGAGAAAAAGGTTAGTGCAGCTGCAAATTGTGTAAGAGAGTATAATCGGTTAAGAAGACTGTATGCTCCTAACTTAGGTGAATATCCCATATATGAAAAACGTGTAGTATGTCCAAAACGAAAATATGAGAAACACTCTAGTGAGGTTGGAAAGAAGAAAACTATTCAAGAGAATGTTCAGGCTGTAAAGAAAATGAAAATGGACACTGTTGATGATATTGTAGGATACCAGTTAGAGAATAGTTCAGGTATCAACTGCTATGCTAATGTAATTGTGAACGTCGTGTTTTTTCTAGAAAATCTTCATCATCAAATTATGGAAAATCGAGAAAAAAGATTCTGTTCTTTCTTACATTATATTTTTGAAAAGTTGAAAACTGATAAAACTAAAATCCATACTGCTTCTGGCATTCGGCATCTTTTGGATATATGTTCTGGTTCTTCACAATTTACACTTAATGTACAACAAGATGCTCAAGAATTTCTTATGTTTATGCTTGCAGTATTGGAAGATGAAGGAATACAAATTGAAAATCTGTTTGGACTACGTTACAGATGGCATCATAAATGTGAAGACTGTTCATTTTCTTCTACCACTGAAATAGACACTGAACGATTCATATATTTGACAATACCAGATTGCAAAACAGTGTCTTTTAACAAATTAGCAAAATCTGCTAATCAAGATATGAAATGTACTCACTGCAAATCAGAAATGTTGTCAACATTATTTATAGAAAGATTTGGACAATATGTCATTTTAATGCTACAACGTTGTACAGCAGATTGAAATAATTTGAAAACCAAAATTAAAAATGTTGTGGCAAGTCAAGTGTCAATTTCAGGAAGAACTTTTAAAGCAGTGGCTATTATTTTCCATGATGGACCTAGTACAACATCTGAACACTATACTGTGTATTTAAGATGCAATGAAGGATAGACACATTGTAATGATGCCCATTTGGAATTTAAATGTCGGTTGCTTTACGAATTACCAAATTCATATCTGATATTTTTGATGCCAAAGTTTTGAAAACATCATTCGGCCTATTGGGAAGATGTAAATATGAATTAACGAGTTTATTTTGGATATTTTCAATGGAAATGATTTCGGAAACATAATTCGGCCTAGTGGGAAGATGTGAACAATTAGTGTTTGAATTATCGCTTATGTTCTTTGATATTGCATTTAGAAAATTGTGTTTGAAAGAAGTAGTTCATATATTTGATCTTTGTATTATATGCAATGTAAATGAGAGTGTTTATTTTTGAAAATGTAAACAGATAGTTGAACTTGTAAATATTTTGAAAAGAGATTTTTTTTTTTTCCAATCTTATTGATTGTATTTTTTTGCCCGCTGTTATATGATGATCAACATTGAAATCACTGTGTATGGTGAAATTCAATAGAATCTGAAAACAGCAAAAAAGAGAACCTGAATATGTTATGTAATTCTAAAATTATGTTGTGTTCTTAAACCTATAATATTATTTGCAATAACAGTATTTTTCTTCTCTTTTACAGAAAGTAAAACTAAAGTTTGAAAATATTTTAAATTTACTTTACAATGAAACAACTGTAAAATAGTTTCAATGAGTTTGATATATACTTCAATACAGAAGGTAAGATGAAATAATGTAATAAGCATAATAATATGAATTAATGTTTACAGTCACTTTTATTGCAGTTATTCATTTTTTCAAACTCAATCATCTCACTCCTCAAATCACCTCAGCAGTACTCATGCACTCCTTCAATCACTGAAGCATAACCTAAGTACTTACAAAATCACCCAGGCATTACTAATCCACACCTTTAATCAGTTTGGCAGTACCCATACACTCCTGCAATCACCCAGACATTACTTCTACAGTCTTGCAATCACTCAAGTATTACCTATGCACTCCTTCAATAATCCAGACATTACTCTTCCACTGATAGAATCACCCAAGCAGTAACCATGCACTCATGCAATCACCCAGGCATTACCTATGCACTTACAAAATCATCCAAACAATACCTATCCACTTACAAAATCACCCAGGCACTACTGATGCACTCCTGCAATCACCCAGGCACTACTCATCCACTCATGTAATAACCCAGGCACTACCCATGCACTGCTCCAATCACCTGTGCACTATCCATGCACTCCTCCAATCACCCAGCCAGTACCTATGCACTTATCCAATTACTCCACCAATACCCAAGCACTTATAAAATTACCACGCACTACCCTTGTACTCTTACAATCACCCAGGTACTATCGATGCACTCATGCAATCATCCAGGCATTACTCATAAACTAATGTAATCAGTCAAGCTCTACCCATGCACTCTTCAATCACCCATACATTACCTGTGCACTCATGCAATCACCCAGGCAGTAACCAAGCACTTACAAAATCAGCCAGGCACTACCCATGCACTCCTTCAATCACCCAGGCACTACTCATCCACTCATGCAATAACCCAGGCACTACCCATGCACTCCTCCTATCATCCAGCCAGTACCTATGCACTTATCCAATCACTCTGCCAATACACAAGCACTTATAAAATCACCATGCACTACCCTTGCACTCTTACAATCACCCAGGCACTACCCATACACTCATGCAATCATCCAGGTATTACCCATAAACTCATGCAATCAGACAGGCATTACCCATGCACTCTTCCAATCACCCATACATTATCTCTGCACTCATGCAATCACCCAGGCATTAACCAAGAACTTACAAAATCACCTAGGCACTACCCATACCCTCCTCCAATCACCCAGGCACTACTCTTCCACCCATGCAATAACCCAGGCACTACCCATGCACTGCTCCAATCACCTATGCACTACCCTTGCACTCTTCTAATCACCCAGACACTACTTATTCACTCCTTCGATTACCCAGCCAGTAGCCATGCACTCCTCCAATCACCCAGTCAATACCCATGCACTTATAAAATCACCATGCACTATCCTTGCACTCCTCCAATCACGCAGGCAGTACCCATGCACTCATGCAATCATCCAGGCACTACCCTTGCACTCATGCAATCATCCAGGCATTATCCATAAACTCATGCAATCACTCACGCAAAACCTATGCACGTACAAAATCATCCAAACAATACCTATCCACTTACAAAATCACCCAGACACTACCGATGCACTCCTCCAATCACCCGTGCACTACCCAAGCACTCCTCCAATCACCTAGCCAGTACCTATGCACTTATCCAATCACTCAGCCATTATGCATGCACTCCTTCAATTAGTCACGCACCATAGGTTTCAGGGATGTTAAACTTAGAAATTAGCATTTAAAAAACCTTAGAAACTCACTGAAAAAACCATAGGTATCAGGGACGTTATAGTTAGAAATTAGCATTTAAAAAACCTTAGAAATTCACTGAAAAAACCACAGGTTTCAGGGACGTTATAGTTAGTTGGACATTTTACTCATACAAAACCAGAGAAATTTGGCCATTATAGTTAGTTGAGCTAACTATAACTCGCGCTCCGCAATGCACTGCTGATGACGTCACATATTACATCATTCATGACATGGTCAGTGACATCACTGATGACATCACTGATTACATCATCCACGTGATAATCTGATTCACCTCATCACACCCTAATTTAACCTTTGATACACCCACTCTAAAATACAGACTACCATTTTCGAAACCATAGACACACCAATACCAGTTACTACATACCCACTCACTGATTCCTAGGTCTACACACACATCCACTCATTCACCCATACTGTCACTCATACATGCAGTCACTCATCAATACAGCACTATCATATGCACTCATACACCTATACAGACACTTACACACCGCCACTCACCCATAGAATTAGTCACACAGGTAGTCAGTCACGCAAAGAATCAATCACACTCCCATTTACTCACCTATACAGTTATACACACACCACCTCACTTATTCATACATATACTAACACATACTTACTCTCTTGTACAATCACTGATACAAGCACACACTCATCCATACAGCCACTCTCACAATCACTCACTCTCACATATAGTCATTTATATACTCCAATACTCACATATACTGCCTTTCACATATGTAGTTATCCGCACATGTACCACTGAGACATCCATTCGCTCACCAACACACCCATACACACACTCACCCACCCATACAGCCCTTCACAGATACACTCTTGAACCCATACACCCAGTGAATCACCCACTCACACATCTTTGCACAGAGTCACACACCCCCCACTCACCCACACAGATACTCAGGCACCCATAGAGATGCTCAGACAACCAATCAATAACCCATATAGACACTCATGTAGCTACTCACCAACCCATGCAGCCGCTTACACACCAACTGCATTCAGTAAGACATGTTTAATCACTCACTTATACAGTCAGTCACGCACCTACTAAATCATCCATTCAGACACTTATACACCCACTCATTCTTCAATACACCTTGGCATATATATATATAAAACATATTTAAACTTTACAGAAACACATAGTCACTGGATGATGTCATCAGTGATGTCATCAATGATGTCAATTGAGATGTCATCAGTGATGTCATCAGTGATGTCACTGACCATGTCATGAATGATGTAATACGTGACGTCATCTGCAGTGCATTGCGGGGGTGCGAGTTATAGTTAGCTCAACTAACTATAACGGCCGAATTTCTCTGGTTTTGTGCGAGTAAAATGTCCAACTAACTATAACGTCCCTGAAACCTGTGGTTTTTTCAGTGAATTTCTAAGGTTTTTTAATGCTAATTTCTAACTATAACGTCCCTGAAACCTGTGTTTTTTTCAGTGAATATATATATATTTATATATATATAGATACATCTGTAGTGTTATAGTTAGGACCATGTCTTCGTGGGAAAAGCGTTTTTTGACTTGCTTATTTCTTCGGTGTTGTTTGACGAATCTTCACAAAATTTTCTAAAAATGTGCCCCGGTGAATCTTGTGCATGGAAAGTTTGTGATCTGTCAAGCAGGTGCTGGGCAAAAGTGGGGTCAAAAAAAGTTTGCTTCCCATGTTAATTCCCATAGAGTCTTTAGACACGCCTGCAGCCACGAACCACTTGATGGAATTACACCAAATTTGGCAGAAATGTATATTTGGTTACACAGGTCAAGCTTTCAGTTATTTGGTCTAAATTGAGTCAGTAGTTGTCAAGAAATTAAAGGAAACCTAAATGTGTTTATCTGAGAGCGCGATGATTTCGCAAATAATAACAAGCTTGTGCAGAGATCTGCAGAGCTCTGATTGGCTGCCAACACTTCAACTGGGAAGTGTTGGCAGCCATCTTGGGGCTCAACTTCAGCTGAGTCCAGAAAATTAAATTACATTTTATTTAATTAAAGGAGGGTGGCACAGGGACCCCCTTCCTGGGCTGTTGCAAGCCCCAGAGGAGCCAAAATAACATTTTAGAGAGGGAGGGGGCCAGCCTGTGAACAACAAAGAAGGGGGTCACACAACCCCCCTCCTGAAGCCATATATGGCCCTGGGGACTGCCACCCCACCAAGGTTGGCTCCTGCCATGTCCCTGGGGTTTGCTGACAGATCCTGCCAAGCAAAAACAACCACTCAAGTTTCGTTAGACACTCCTGCAGCTACAAAACACTTGATGGAATTACACCAAATTTGGCAGAAATGTATATTTGGTTACACAGGTCACGCTTTCCGTTATTTGGTGTAAATCGTGTCAGTAGTTGTCAAGAAATTAAAGGAAACCTAAATGTGTTTATCTGAGAGCGCGATGATTTAGCAAAAAAATGACAAGCTTGTGCAGAGATCTGCAGAGCTCTGATTGGCTGCCAACACTTCAACTAGGAAGTGTTGGCAGCCATCTTGAGGCTCAAATTCAGCTGAGTCCAGAAAATTAAATTACATTTTATTTAACTAAAGTAAGGTGGTGCAGGTACCCCCTTCCTGGGCTGTTGCAAGCCCCAGAGCCCATCATCTCCCTGGGACAAATTAAACAAAAGTGCTGGAGGCAAAATGGACCCCCCACGTCCCAGGGACCACCACCTCCCAGGGGCCAAAATGACATTTAAGTGAGGGAGTGGGCCAGCCTGTGAACAACAAAGAAGGGGGGCGCACAACCCCCCTCCTGGGGCCATATATGGCCCTGGGGACTGCCACCCCACCAAGGTTGGCTCATGCCATGACCATGGGGTTTGCTGACAGCTCCTGCCAAGCAAAAACAACCACTTCAGTTTCTTTGGTGCTGTTTGACGAATCTTCATAACATTTTCTAAAAATATGCCCAGGTGAATCTTGTTGTGCATGTAAAGTTTGTGATCTGTTAAGCAGGTGCTTGGCAAAAGTGGGGCCAAAAAAAGTTTGCTTCCCATGTTAATTCCCAAGAATCTTTAGACACGCCTGCAGCCATGAACCACTTGATGGAATTACACTAAATTTGGCAGAAATGTATATTTGGTTACACAGGTAACGCTTGCAGTTATTTGGTGTAAATCGAGTTAGTAGTTGCCAAGAAATTAAAGGAAACCTAAATGTGTTTATCTGAGAGCACGATGATTTCGCAAATAATGACAAGCTTGTGCAGAGATCTGCAGAGCTCTGATTGGCTGCCAACACTTCAACTAGGAAGTGTTGGCAGCCATCTTGGGGCTCATTTTCGGCTGAGTCCAGAAAATTAAATTAAATTTTATTTAATTAAAGGAGGGTGGCGCAGGGACCCCCTTCCTGGGCTGTTGCAAGCCCCAGAGCCCATCATCTCCCTGGGACAAATTCAACAAAAGTGCTGGAGGCAAAACGGACCCCTCACGTCCCAGGGATCACCACCTCCCAGGGGCCAAAATAACATTTTAGAGAGGGAGGGGGCCAGCCTGTGAACAACAAAGAAGGGGGGCGCACAACCCCCCTCCTGGAGCCATATATGGCCCTGGGGACTGCCACCCCACCAAGGTTGGCTCGTGCCATGTCCCTGGGGTTTGCTGACAGCTCTGGCCAAGCAAAAACAACCACTCCAGTTTCTTTGGTGCTGTTTGATGAATCTTCACAAAATTTTCTAAAAATGTGCCCCGGTGAATCTTGTTGTGCATGGAAAGTTTCTGATCTGTCAAGCAGGTGCTGGGCAAAAGTGGGGTCAAAAAAAGTTTGCTTCCCATGTTAATTCCTATTGAGTCTTTAGATACGCCTGCAGCAATGAACCACTTCATGGAATTACACCAAATTTGGCAGAAATGTCTAGTCCAGAAAATTAAATAACATTTTATTAAATTAAAGGAGGGTGGCCGCAGGGACCCCCTTCCTGGGCTGTTGCAAGCCCCAGAGCCCATCATCTCCCTGGGACAAATTCAACAAAGTGCTGGAGGCAAAATGGACCCTGCACGTCCCAGGGACCACCACCTCCCAAGGGCCAAAATAACATTTTAGAGAGGGAGGGGGCCAGCCTGTGAACAACAAAGAAGGGGGGGCGGACAACCCCCCCTCCTGGAGACATATATGGCCCTGGGGACTGCCTCCCCAATGTTGGCTCCTACCATGTCCCGGGGGTTTGCTGACAGCTCCTGCCAAGCAAAAACAACCACTCCAGTTTCAGTGGGTGGGAGCTGTTAAAGTGCTTCTTCCCACTGGAAGCAGAAGTTTCATCTCTTTCCTGCCCACAGACATACAGGCAGGGAAAGAGATGAAACTACTGCTCCTGCATGCAGGGAGCAGCATTTCCAGCAGCTCCCTGCGTGGATCAGCAGGGAACACCAGGGGCTCCATAAGGTTCAGGAGGGGGGCCCTGTGCACACCCTCCTTCTTTTAAACAATGCCCCTGGGACCTGGTACACCCGGGGGCTTTTTCCCAAACAAGCAAGGGTCTGAGCACTTGGTTTTTTTTCAACACTTTTCTTTAACTTGTATATGAAGTTCCCACCTGTTTTTTGGGTTTTCTTTTAAAGCTTTCAGTGGGTTTTTACTTGTTTCTTAGAGGTGTGGTGTATTGTTTGTGCAGAACATTGCGCAGGACATTCTTTTTGTCATATTCTAAAATTAAAATGGCAACAGGTGGGAACAAGCAAGAGCAGGTGCCACAGCAAGCAGAGGAGCAGGAGGCAGCAGAGGAGCAGGAGGCAGAGCTGCATGAAAAAGACTCTGAAGATGAAGGACCACCTGCAAACGTATTGTGTGGGATTTCTTCACAATTCCATTGGAGGAATCGACAACAGTGAAAAAGTCCATCAAATGCAGTATCTGTGATAAGATCCTTTCTAGGGGCAGTGCTAAAACGTATTCATGCGGCACAACACACATGTTATACCATCTGAAAAAATTCCACTTTACAGATCTGAAAAGGGCACTGAAGAACAGAGATGGAGAGGGACCATCTACCTCCAGGCCTGCATCACCTGTTCCTGAAACAGAGTGCCAACAGAAGTGGAGTAACAACGCCCAGAAATTCATCCTGAATTAAGGCTTGTTAGCACATATTGTCTAGAGTGTAGTACTACCCTCACAGCTGGTAAGCAGCCTGATGAAATTAATCCTGTCAAAAGCAAGGGAACATACTTGCTATTTTTTTCTTACTTTACTCTAGTATTTGGACAGTTTTTCTGTTTGTGGTTAGACTTTTTTCTCCCCTCGTTGTCATTTTGTTTGAAGAAAAATACAAAATGTTAGAAAATCAAAAAGATGCAAAACACAGTTCCAAAAAAAGAAGAAAACAAATGGTTCTTCTTAGAACTGCCTTTCATGGTTAAAAAAAGATCAACTGTATGTCTGTGTATATATAAGTGGTTGTATGAGTGTGTGACTGAATGTGTTAGTGACTGCATGGGTGAGTCATTGGGTCTCTATAGGTGAGTGACTGGCTCTATCAATGGGTGACTGGGTAGGTGAATACCTATATGAGCATGTACGTTACTGGATGAGGTAGTGAGTGAGTGTATGAGTGGTTTAAAAGTGTGTTTATGGCTTTGTGATTATGTGAGTGAGTGTGTGGGTGCTTGTATGGTTAAGTGAGTGGCTGTGTGGAGAGGCTGTATGTGTGAGAGAGTGGATGTGTGATTGGCGGTATAGGTGAATACGTCTGTGTATGAATAGCTGTATGGGTGAGTGACTTGTTGTATGAGTGGCTGTATGGGTGAGTGAATGGTTGTATGAGTGACTGTATGAGTGAGTGAGTGAGTGAGTGAGTGGGTATGTGAGTGGCTGTATGGGTGAGTGTGTGCTAGTATCAGTGGCTGTGTGGGTCAGTAAGTAGTTGTGTGAGTGACCATATGGGTGACTAACCACTACTGTGAGTGGCTATATGTGTTAGTGACTGCTAGTGGGAGTGGTTGTATGAGTTAGTAAGACGGTGTATGAGAAGCTATATGGCTAACTGAGTGTTAGCGGTAGTAGTTGTGTGGGTGACAGAATGGGTGTGTAAGTGGCTGTATGAGTAAATAGGTGGGTATGAAAGTAGTTGTATGGGTGAGTAAGTGGCAGTGTGAGTAACTATGGGTGAGTGGTTGTGAGAGTACATTTTTATTATAAAACAGGCAAAGCAAACTAGCAGGAAATTAACACAAGAGCACTTTACATTTAATAACTCTTTTCATGGTTATGTTTGATCAAAATATCTGTGGTAGGAAAAATGTTCTGAGACATTTAATGACGTTCAACAACACCTGGTATGATATGGTAAATGAAAAAGAACATAAACATATGTTAGTATTTTATCTTTATTATTAGAGAATCACACCAACATACATGACGTATACTGTAACATTGTATTGCAACATAGTGAAAATATAATTTTCCCTTTTTTGCTGTTCTCAGCTTCCACACTTCTTCACCATAAACAGTGATCTGTATGAAGCATCATATTCGAACAGCGGGGAAAAAACTATCAATGGATTGTAAATAAAACCATACATGCATGGTACAACAGTATAATTAAGTGAAGCTATGCATTGCACACACTACAATTCTTTAATTAATTGATTTTTCTACATTTACTATAGTAATAGAAACAAACCTAAGCTAAAAATATTTCTTAAATTATTACATCTGGTACAATATTACAAATAAGTACAAAGTACTGTTCAATTTTAGACATCTTTCTAAAAATATCACCCCAGGTAGGCCAAATGATGTTTAAATAAGGGTGATCCATATAGACAACATCTCATCGTGTAGATTCAATTCCACAAATAGTACGTAGACGTTTCGTTGATGAAACCAAAGGGTCATTTTTTAGTTCCATATTCAGTTTTTACTTTGAACTTAAAGCTGTGTAATTGGATTATGTCCATTCAGTTTCTGACTTCAATTGCACAGTGTAGAATTTAGATGTGGTTTTAACTCCTTTGTGGAAGATAAAACATCTGTTGAATTTTGAAGAAGACTATAAAGACATTACCAAAAAACACAAGAAAGCCCTCGGGTCTAGACTGATAAACAAAAGAAGAGTAAACACATCCAGATATAATCTCTTGTGCCCCTGGGGGAGTCCCTTCATTAGGACGAAATCCCTCGCCCACCATAGGTGGCATGCTTCATCATTGGGATTCTCCTCATGATGGGAAAAACCTAGTCACGCCACGGGCTACAACCCCCTAGCTAAGAGGGAGGAGCTCAGGGATGTTTTATTCCTAGTTTTAGATATACTAAATCCTGCAATGAGAAGTACTAAACTAGGTTAAGTGAAGGGCGCAGCACAAAAGAATATATAAATCGTAAGGAAAGTGATTATTAAAACTAGCTACCAGGTACGTAATCTGCCTTTATTAACACGTCCTAGGACAGGGTTAAAAACAGAGCGTTGGCAGGGATAGCTTATACCTGCAAGTAGTTGACGAAAAGGGGACAGTCTACATGTTTCAGCCTATAGACCCTAAAGAGGTGTTGCGGCTTTCGTCAGGACCTATAACTGCTATTTATAATAACTTATGTATGGTTATTATGATGTTAATGTGAACCAATGTGAAAAAAGAAAAGATAGAAAACCAAGGTATACAACACCAGTGATCCTTATTACTTCATAGATGATTCACTGGTCGTACCCGTAATTTACGGATAGATAACTACACCTTAACCTGGCATGCAGCTCAGGGAGACCATCCGGTTGCAACACACGGCGCCTTGAGTACCGACTGCGAGAGCGGTGCCCCTCCCTGAGCTGCATGCCATAGCAGTTATAGGTCCTGACGAAAGCCGCGACACCTCTTTAGGATCTATAGGCTGAAACATGTAGACCGTCCCCTTTTTGTCAACTACTTGCAGGTATAAGCTATCCCTGCCAGTACTCTGTTTTTAACCCTGGCCCCAGGACGTGTTAATAAAGGCAGATTACGTACCTGGTAGCTAGTTTTAATAATCACTTTCCTCATGATTTATATATTCTTTTGCGCTGCGCCCTTCACCTAACCGAGTTTAGTACTTCTCATTGCAGGATTTAGTATATCCTAAAACTAGGAATAAAACATCCCTGAGCTCCTCCCTATTAGTGAGGGGGTTGTAGCGCGTGGCGGGACTAGGTTTTTCCCTTCACGAGGCGAATCCCAATTGTGAAGCATGCCACCTATGGTGGGTGAGGGATTTCGTCCTAATGAAGGGACTTCCCCAGGGGCACAAGAGATTATATCTGGATGTGTTTACTCTTCTTTGGTTTATCAGTTTAGACCCGAGGGCTTTCTTGTGTTTTTTGTGAATTGTTTGGGGAGTCAATCCTCGCTGGTCTCAAAATATTTTATCCTCAGACCCTCCCTTCCCTTTGCTGTGTAAATATAAAGACATTACCCCCACTAGGCCAAATAATGTCTAAACGACTGATGAACCACGTAGAACAAAACACTGTACACCACTTTTATATCCACAATTCCTCATCCAGCTTTGAAGTTTGTAATTGGAGTTTCCATTTTGGAACATCTGTTCTACATCATTGTAGAATTACTATAACATATTTCCCATTTCTTGTTAGAATTAATGTAGGGATAACATGTGATCTGCAGTTTGGGCAGGTCATATTTTGGTTAGCATTATTTAGCAATTTGTCAAAAGGCACACTCTGAATCTTGTCATGATCAATAGAGAAAATGCTCAGAATCTATTTTAGTGCTAGATGAATAATTACAATCTTGCTTCCATGTGTAACTCACTCTGAATAAATCATCAATATTTAAAATATTTACATCTTCTTCTTCTAAAAAACCAAACATGACCATTATAAATTCTTGTGCATCTTGTTGACTGTTGACAGTTAACAGTACTGATCCACTGCATATATCTAAAAGATCTCGAATACCTGAAGCTGAATGTGTCACAGTTCTGCCACTCATTAAACCTTGGAGCATGTGATACAGTGCAGAACACAAACTCTTATTTTGTTTTTGTTGAATTTGGTTGACTAGATTTGGTAAATGAAGCTACATTGAGAACAACATTTGCATAGCAGTTGACACCTGAACTGTTTTTCACCTGGTAAACTACAATACCTCCGTCAATTTCCAATTTTCTCTTTTTAACAGCTTTTTTGTTGTCCTTATGTCCTTTTTTTCATTTTCTGTGCACTCTTTTGTAATCTTCCATTTTGGGCAGATTATCCGTTTCTCATAAACAGTATTGGCCTAAATGAGGAGCGTATACACTTCTTAATGGATTGTATTCTCTTACAAAGATTGCATCCTGGCGCACTACTGATTGGGGGATGTGGTCCTCTTGGATGCTGAGGGTTCTTGGGGACTCAGAAGCCCTCCTGTTACCTCCAGTAAGTCCAACATAGCAGGATTCTTGAGAGGTGGTCGGAGGCCCAACACCCTTTCTCCATCACTCTGCAAACATGACTACTAGTTAAAAACCCATAGAAATTCACAGAAAGGTTAGAGGGACGTAATAGTTAGAAAATAGAATTTGAAAAACCTTAGAAATTCACTTAAAAAAACAAAGGTTGCAGGGTTGTTATAGTTGGAAAATAGAATTTAACAACCTTAGAAATTCACGAAAAACCAAAGGTTACAGGTTCGTGCAAAACCAGTGAAATATGTCAGTTATAGTTACCTGAGCTAACTATAACTTACGCCCCCGCAATGCACTGCATATGACTTCACATATTACATCACTCATTACATGGTCAGTGACATCACTGATATCATCTCAAATGACATCACTGATGACATCATCCACAGTACCACTCACACACCCACTGACACCCCATACAACCTCTTGTACTCCCACGTCCACTCCCGCACAACCACTCATATACCCATTCGCAGACTCATACCTGTACTCACACACCCACTCACTCCTCCATAGAGGCACTCACACACCCACTCACTCAGTCATACAGCCACTCACACAACCATTCACTCACCCAGACAAACACTGATGCAACATCTCTCATCAGTACAGCCACTCACATAGCTACACACTCACCCACACAGCTAGCCACACACCCACTTATTTACCTACACAGTCACTCACACGCCCACTTCCTCACCCATACAGCCTCTCAACACTACCACTCAGTCACCCATGCAAACACTCACACACTCACTTACACACCCACACAACCACTTACATACCCATTCACACATCTGCCTCACGAAATTGCTTTTGTACAAGAAGGTGCCCCTTCCTCCGCAAAAACAAATCTCCTTACAACTCAGGCACCCTTGCACCATGGTGCAAGAGTCCCAGCATTTGGCATTAGACAGCCAAAAAGGTCGCCAGCACAGGGGAAAAGGCAGGTATGCACCATAGTGCATTAAATGTGGTGCATTCCTGCCCTTTCCCTGTCATGCAGTGCAGCACAGTAAGGTGACTTGGTTTGCTGCGCTACCCTGCGTGATTTGGCCATAAATATGTGTGTAAATCGGACTTCAGCATGGATTCCCAAATATTTTTCACTATTTCTAGGTGGTATTTCATTCAGACATTTGGCCTGCTTTGAAAAGGTAAACTGTCCCTGTGAAAAACTCACAAATCTTGGTATTTCAGTTAATCCTGTAATCTCAATGTAATCAGCAATTGGGATTACCCTAATCTCCTGATATTTAGGAAATGTCTAGAAACCTTCTCTATGTATCTGAATGACCATATTTCAAACTCAATCGTGAGCTTACTTCTTATAATCAATTCTCTTAGCTTTGTTTAATTTCACTATTGTTTGCGTTGTAATGTATCCTCATACTTTATTGTAAAGCCCACTAAAATACCTTTCGGTGCAGGAGTGCTATATAAAACTGTTAAAAAAAAAATACACGATACACAAAAGTGAACCACAGCGTGGTATGTGGCACTTCTGCATCATTTTCAGTTTTCATCTCCACCCGGCAGTGTTTTCCATATATATGGCCTCATTTGATTGACGTCGGGTTGTGGTCTGAATTTTGTTAAAAAAAAATGCAATACATTATCCCAGGTTTATTGGTTAAAATTACTGTTGAAATATACCACCTGGGAAAAAGGAAGCCAATTCATTGCTCGTCACAAATAACTTTGTCCTTTGAAATGATAGTGCCAAATATAGGCTTTTGAAATGTTTTCTCAGATGTAAAAAACAGTATTTGTATATATGTTGAGAAGTCTCACCAGCATTTAATCATTTCTTCACACCTTGACATTTTAACTTATATCTAAGAGAAAAGTCTTTTCCTCTTTGAGTATGAACATGTATTATGTTTAATACATTTTTATTAGGAGGAGCTCTGACTTTATTTATCCTTAACGATTTGCTTCAGCCCTCATGACTAGAAGGCTCTTTCTCATATATTAAGCAGCTCTTTAGAAATGTTTACGTAAATTGAAATTATGATACAATTGTGCTTTAAAAACGTTGTTGTGGTGATGATGTTTTATCTGTGTTTGGGTTAGTGCCTATAAAAACAATAACGTTTCCATTTTTAATGTTAAAGCGGTTCCCTCGAGGCTTTCAGAGCCGTGGAGCGCTCCCATATCAGTTTAATTAAGAAACTATCAGGGGTCTTCTTACTACTATTGTGATTAGTCAGCTAATTTCAATGAATTGCTTACTTGCAATAATTACCGCAGCCATGAACACAATGTCATTTTACGTTCTTAAAAACACAAGAAATGTAAATGGCTGGGGCAATGTGCATCGTTTGTACATTAATGCGGACCAAACAGTAACTGTTTACATAGCAATCAAGTCATTCTGTCCATTATTGGAAATCAAAAAGCAGCAGCAAAAGTCTTAAAAATAAATACAATCTTTCCCCGAACAGCGCAGACCCAGGTGCACCAATCTACAGGGACTCTCTGAGATAAATAGCACAATCAATTTACCAGAAAATGTTTTAATTACGCTTTCCAGTTGACTCATTTTTTTTAGGAAGAAGTATTTTAAGGGTATTTTTTGTCTTTCAAGTTTGCTTTTTTCTTTGGAGTAAATTTAATTAAAACAATTAATATTTAAACATCTAAATGTGCCATCCGTTATTCCAGTTTCAGTACGTTTATGTACTGGTTTAATTTTTACATCGCAGTTTGTTGGTCTCACTCATTTGCGTTTCCTGGTAAATTTTACATTTAGAAGAGTTTTGCAAATTTCCAGCTTGACAAAGGATGGGGTCATATTTCTCATTCTTTGTTCAGATTTGTCTGAAGATGCTAGTTCCTGGTGGCTAAGAGGCATTTTCACTTATACGATTTTCTCTATAGAGATTTGCTCTTCGCAAAGCCTTTTGCCTTGGGGAAATAAGAAACTAAAGGCTAGATGTACAAAGCATTTTTGAGGTCGCAAACTACCTGATTCACAGAATTGGTCCCTTTGCGACCACATAAATGCTTTTTCTGATGTAGAAAGCCCATCTTCAATAACGATTTGTTTTTTGCGATTTGGTATTTGGAAGAGGTGTGTTTTAGGGCATCCCTTGCTAATACCGATTTGCAGTGTTATATACGAATGTTTTGCGACCGAAATGCGGTCGCAAAATATTTGCAATATACCGCCAACCCAAAGTTGGTGGTAACCCATTCGCAAATGGGAAGGGGTTCTCAAGAGACCCCTTCGAGAATGTTTTTTTTTTTTGTAAATCTTTTTATTAAACAGGGGCTCAGCAGCACAGAGACGGTCATACATTATTACTGAACGACACTGAGTACAGGAGATCCCACCTTGACATTTGCGCCCAAGACTGTATATGTGGATATAAAACAAAATCAGCATATTTGTCATTGATTGCCCTATCTAGTATAGCAAATCCCCCAGTTCCCCAGCCCACCCACACAATCCTAATTGCAAGAGAGTCCTTAATACCCCCTGTACGCCACCCACTGACCCCAAATTTTTTCCATTTCCGTGGGCAACTCCTACCCAGGAATACCACTTTTTCGGCTGCACAGCACCAGTCAAGATCCGACTTTCAATCCACCACCTGCAGGGGTCGTTCCGCCCCCCATGCCCTGGCTACATTCCTTTTTGCTACCACAGCCGCAACCATCAGCCATGCCTTAAGATATGTCTATCATGCTTCTTCCCCAGTCACACACAATATATGCCATCTAGGCTCCAGTGGGATCGTCTGGCCCACTACTTCAGACATAACTCGTGTAATCTCTCCCCAGTATTGCTGGATTTTTGGACAGGCCCACAGAATGTGGAAAAATGAGCCCACTTCCTGACAGCCCCTGATGCATTGGTCGGTGTCACAACAGCCCAATCGGTGTATATGGGCCGTAGAGGAGTAGGATCTGTGAAGGATACAGAGTTGTATTCGATGTAAAGGTGCCCTTATAGCCACCTCCTGGGACTCTGGATATAACACCGCTGGATATCCCCACCATCCTCTCGCATGATGATCCACCCTATAGGCTGGTTCCTCCTGTCCTGTCAACACCCAATCATTAATTGTAACCAGTTAGTTGTGCACCCCAGTAGTATTTTCTGATATCCGGGATTGCCAGGTCTCCATCAAATACTCTTCTCTGTAATTTATGAAGGGCTATCCTGGAGCTACCTCCATCCCATAAAAGCTTTCGTGGTTCACTATCCACTTTATTGAAAACGTGAACCAGTATTTTGAAGGGAGTGTTCTGTAGGACATATAATAGATGTGGCAATGTCATCATTTTGAACAGGACAGCCCTTCCCATCAGGGACACCGTCAGTCATTTCCAATGTGTTACATCCCTGTGGAACCTGTCCAACTGCGGGAGTAAATTATCTGCCATGAACTCATTACTGTTCCTGGATATTAATACGCCCAGGTATTTGAAATTGTCCTTTACTAAAAGGGATCTTCCGCTAACCGGAAGGGATGAGACAGTTCCCGACAGAAGGAATAAGAGGGATTCATCCAAGTTGATCTGATACCTAGAATAGCTGCCAAACAGTTGGAATATATGGAGCAACCTGCCTAGAGTGAAGCGGGGGGGTGTGGCGTATAGTAATATGGCGTCGGTGTATAATAAGATTTACTCCTCCCAGCCACCCTCTCCCGTTATGCCTGCTACTGACAGGTCGTGCCAGACCCAGGTGGTTAGAGGCTCCAGTGCCAATGTGTAAAGCATAGGGGATAGTGGGCATCCCTGTCTCATACCTTTGTGTAGGGCAAAAGGGTGGGACACTGTCCCATTTACTCAGACCCTTGCCAGAGGATCTGCATGCAGTAGTTCTATCCAGGCACAGAACTATGGGCCAAATCTGAACCTCTCCAGTGCAGAGCAGAGGTAATGCCATTCAATGCTACTGAATGCCATCCTTGCGTCCAACGACAAAAGTTCATCGGTCTCTTCCAGCTTGTCAGCAGTTATGTGCAAAACTCCATACAGGCACCTCAAGTTCAATCTGGTACTTCTATGCAGCATAAAACCTGATTGATTGGGGTGTACTATGGAGGTTATCACTCCACTAAGCCTGGCCGCAATGGCCTTCACCAGCACCTTAGCTTCCATATTTAATAGCGAGATTCGCCCGTATGAGTAGCAGTCCTTGGGGGGGCTTGTCTTTCTTAGGGATGACCACTATCGTGGCCAGCCACTGGTCCTCTGGAAGTCTGCCAACTGTCTTTGCCTCCTGGAACATGTTGAGCATATGCTATGCCACCATAGCGGCCACACTGTTATACATTTCATCCGGCAGGCCGGTAGGCCTTGCGACCTTGCCAGATTGGAAGTATAGGATGGCCTGTATTATTTCTTTGACTGTTAAGTTCTTCTCCAGGTCATTACCCACGTCAACCGACAGCGTAGGAAGGCAGATGCCTCTCAGGAGTTCGGTACAGTGAGTTCCTGTCCTAATGGGGGTGGACGTGTACAATGCTTCTTAGTAGTCAGCAAATGCAGCTGCAATCTTCTTCCCTGTTTCATGAACCATTCCCTGGGGCGTACAAATCTCCATGACCCAGCTCCTTTCCCTGTCCCGTTTCTCCAACCAGGCTATCATTTTATTAGCCTTGTCGCCCACGTCATTGACTCGTCTTTGCATCGTTCCTGCCTGAGTCTGAGCCCTGACCTCCGCTATGTCTTTCATTTTTTGTTGTTTTAGCCGGAGTGAATGGCTAACGAGTGGGTCAGGGATACTGCCACCCAGTGCCTTTGCTTCGAACCCTATGATCTATTTTTCCAGGGCCTCAAATTTAAGTGTTTGTTCCTTCCTCCCCCTCGCCAGGGCTTGGGCATATCCCCTTATCACTGTTTTATAGGCCTCCCATATAGTACATGCTGAGTCAACCATCCCCATATTTTCTTGGTAGTATTGTTCCATATGCTCCCTTATCTTATTCTTAAATTTTTTATCTTGAAGGACTCAAGGGTCTAATCTAGGCGATAGTACATTGTCCCTGCCGGGTCCCTGAAGCAGCGCCCCCACAGGTGAGTAGTGTGAAATACCACGTGCCTTAAAGAAACCCACGCTAGTGGTATGTGTCAGGTGATGGTCTAAATGGGAGTACCCCCGTGAACCGCTGAGTAGAAGGTAATTTGCTTTGTCCTGGGGTTTATGTTTGTGCCAGATATCTAACAGCCCATCGCGTGTACAAAGGCTTGTAATGGCTCTGTCCCCTTCCCCTGTCTGATCTCAATACTCTATCCCATCCCAGGTCCATGGTGGTGGCATTTATGTCCCCCCCAAGTAGGAGAGTGCCCGATGGCAGCTCCAGCAATAATGTACTTAGTGCCGATAAGGTGTTGGCAAATAGTTTTGGTGGTATATATACCGAATAGACATTGAGGACTATGACCTCCCACACACCAGTCAGTGTGACAAATCAGCCTGATTGATCATGCCAAGTTTTACCCAGAATGAATGGAAGCTAAGATTTGACCAATATCCCCACCCGTCTGGAGTTCGATGTGAATCCCACATGTGCGATCAATGTGTATCCATTTCCATCCAGGGCTTTAGAACGATGGCCTTTTAGGTGTGTCTCCTGTAACAGCACTATATCTGGGGCATGCCTACATATATACTGGAGGATCACAGTGCGTTTTATTTTGTTACCAAGACTGTTAATATTCCATGTCATGACTCTCAGGGTTTTGCTATCATGGGATCAACTATAATATGGGCTGCATGGGTTTTCCACGTTATTAGAGTGGGTCATGATAGCCATCATGGCAGAGCCTCAATTGACGCTCATGTGTACTATGGGTGGAGAACATTGCCCCTCCCCTAGCCACCTCCCTTGTCCATTCCTATGTAGCTATGGCTGCTGAGTAGAACAGAAGAATATGTAAAATAACCAACGCAATATAAAAAAATGAAACAAGAACCTCGGTTATAGAACTCCCCCCTCCCTGCTACCCTGCTATGTGGGCTCAAAACCTCTCATGGCCCTAACTTGCATACTGCCTGTCACCCCAGAAACAACATAACCATCAGTAGGGTGGGCCAGCACGGTTGAGTAGGTCCTGCAAACATTACCTGCTTCAATCCCCCCATTCAAACAGCAATTTCTTTATCCCGCTCGTTATCCCTTGAATTCCCTGGTCAGTCTCCATCCCCCCTCGCCCCCAACATGAAAGTCAGTTTATAAAGGATATATGCAAACACCTCACCTATCATAGGTGTGTACACAGCGGTTCGGCCCCAGTCCGTAGTGTAGCGAGCATTGAATATTTGAGAACACCAGCCCGTTGCACGTCTGTGGGTCCATATCTTCAGTTTTGGTGCCTTCCAGCCGGTCTCTTGGCCCCCCTGCCACCTGTCTAGTGGAGGCGATCGTCCATTTCCAAGCTGACTCTCCAGCCATTCCCAGGTTTCTTCCGGGATGTTAAAGTTTCACGATCTGCCCTCAGACGCTATACAGAGCTTTGCCGGATATAACATCATATGTTTGATGTTTTTACTGCGCAGTTCCCGCTTTACCGCCTCAAAGCTCCGATGTTGCCACTGCACCCGCAGTGTGAAATCCGGGAGGAACTGCACCACAGCATTTTCATAGTGGAGGTCCCCATGTGACCGGGCAGCCTGCAGCATAGTGTCTCTCTCCTGATAATTCAAGATCCTGGCTATTATTGTACTCTGTGGCGCACTCAGTCTGGGTTTTGGAATAGGTGCCCCATGTGCGCACTCTAATGTAAAAAGTTTTGTGAGGTGTTTGGGGTGCAGCTGATTAAGTATTAGGTCCTCCAGGAACAGGTCGATGCTCGGTCCCTCCGCTCCTTCAGGGACCCCCACCACCCTGATGTTGATCCTTTGAGCGCGACCCTCCTGGTCCTCCAGTCTCCATGATAGCTTGTTGCTTTGTAAGGAGCTGCACTTGTTCCTCCAGTTGCTTTGACTTATATTGTAACTGGTTGATATTGGTTTCAGAGACCTTATCGGAAATGTTATGGAATTGCGCTCTCAATAACTTCATGTCTATAGTGACTGCATTTGGTTCAATAGTCCATTTCAGATCAGTTACAGCCGCCACGATGATGCTTAGCATCGGTTCCGCTGCCTCAGCCTGTTCAGCCTGCTGACTTTGTATAACCGGCCCTGTCTTTGGCACGGCATATTTATCCATTTTATTGGTTTGTGCGGGACCCAGACCCTTTAGCTTCATCGTGAACCTCGGCCAGCCCGCTTTGGTTTGGATAGGCTACAGCCAATCAGCACAGCAGGTCTCAAGTCCCGTCCGCTGCGCAGCTCCGGTCTCCTTTTGGCAGCACCTCCTGTGTTCAGGGAAACCTCCCATTATGCCTCCAACTCAAGATAGCTACATAGACTTACATCCTAGATTGCAGCAATATCAGGAAACTCTTTCACTAGTGCCACTCAGAGCACACAGCACATGAGGTACCCAATCAAGCACCACTGCAGGACCTCAGTCCACGATCACCCCGCCTCCCTGGTTCCTCTCCGCAATCCGGCCAGGAGTATTAGGGGGTGGGGTCCATTGTGGTGTTGAACACAATCTCGCCACTCTCTGGCTTGAGTCAGGGTTTATGCCCAGGGCAGACTCCTAGAAGCTCTGTATGAGAAGTCACTGCTTTACAAATGACAGGATGCAAACTCTGCACAGCTCTTGCAGTCACCAACCCACGGCCCACCGGTTCATCGGGTTTGTCCTTTCCCCTTTGGCCTGATATGCCCTCGTATTATGTTTGTCTTTCAGCGGGGGGAAGGCGAGGTGCCCTCAATTCTCACCATCTGCAGCCGATCTGCTTCAGAGGTCACGGTAGAATAAATATTTTTTTTAAGAGAAGGCACTGGTCCCACATACCACTGCCTACTCTTAAAAAATGAAACTTAAACATTTCATTGTTTTCTTTTTACACATATCCCATTTTCCTTTAAGGAAAACAGGCTGCATTAAAAAAAATATATTGCATTATTTTAAAGCAATCACAGACATGGTGGTCTGCTGACCCCAGAAGCCCACCATCCCTGTGATGGCAGAGAATCCTAGTGGGTCGCAAATTGTGACCTACCTCAATAATATGCATGAGGCTATGTTATTTTATGTTAATACGTTTTCTAAAGAGCACGAATACCTGGAGGTGTCTTGGCGCTGACATTGAAGCAGGAGCGAGGCAAAGGCAAAATAAGGTTGACAGGGCTAGTAAGTATTAAAAAGCCAGGTCTTGAGGAGCTTCCTGAAAGTCAATAGGTTGGGTGCACTCTTGAGGTGCAATGGTAGAGCATTCCAAGACTTTGTGGCCCCCAGGAACAAAACTCCTGCCACCCCAGGTAGAACGTTTAAACCTGGGGACAACTGCGTATTTAACAGTGGCAGAGAATAGGGTCCTGCCTGGGGTGTACCAATTAAAATTGTGTTGTAGTAAGTTGGGGGCCTAAACCGTGAAGTGCTTTGTAAGCAATACAAAGTGCTTTAAAAGTAATCCTCTGTCTAACCTGGAGCCAGTGCAGATTTCTGATAGCTTTGGACAGCGAGTGATACTTAGGGATTTTTAGGAGGAGTCTGGCAGAGGCATTTTGCAGAGTTTGCAGTATATTCAGGATGTATTTATGAGAAATGAGAAGTAAACCATTGCAGTAATCCAATTTATCCATTGCCAATAATGCAACAAGAGTTTTTGGGAGGTAAACTGGAATGAACGGTAGTATCCTCTTTAGCATTTTGAGTGTGAAAAAGGCAGAAGAGGACACTATGTTCACATGGTTTATATAATTCCGTTTATTATCAATCAGAACACCCAGGTTCTGAGTCTTTGTGACAGGCATTGGCAGAGGGCCCATATCCGCTAGCCAGCAGGATGGGGTCCAAAAGGAAGTTTGAGCCCCAAATAGCATCACTTCTGTCTTTCCTGCATTCAGTTTTAGACAGTTCCTATCCATCCATGTGTTAACTGCCTGCAAACAGTTGCATAATCTGCTGGTTATGCCTGTGTCATCCTTAGCCAGGAAGATGACAATTTGGGTATCATCCATGTTAAGGAAGCCAAAGCTTTTTATTATGTCGGCCAAGGGAGTTATATAGACATTACAAAGTGTCATACTGAGGGAGGACTCCTGAGGGACTCCGCATGGGAAACAGAAAAGATATGAGACGAACTCACCAAGCTGGACTGACTGTTCCTGGCCAGAAAGGAATGACTTACACAAATCCCAGGCGGGAGCGGTGATACCAATTTCTGTCAGTCGATACAGCAGCAGCACATGATTAACCGTGTCAAAAGCCACTGAGAATTCAAGCCGAATGAGGGTTGCCTCTCTGCCCTGATCGAGTGCCTGCCTGATCTCCTCAGTGGGCTTGATCAGGGCTGTTTCCGTGCTATGGCCACTGTGGAAGTCGAATTGAGTGGTGTCTAGATGATTATTGAATTGGATGTGGTCTACCAACTGTGTATTCATGATTTTTTTGGCTACATTTGCTGGTAGAGCTTAGGGACAATTGTTTCTGCTACTAGTTTGGCTACCCTTGGAGGATAAGGAACCTGAGGGGAGCCGGAAGACGTGGATTTGAGTGTGTTAGTAACATGTTCTATGTATGCTCAATAATGGTTGGCTGTTCTATAAGAGAGGTGGTTGGAGTGCTATCACCAGGAGAATGAGGGGTGGAGGAGGAAAATATGTTATAGACTGCTTCCACTTTGTCCAAAAAGAAATTGGCCAAAGTGTTTCAAAAAGAGTGACTGATGGGTTAGCTAACATTAGAGGTGTCTGTGGTTAATATGTTCACAGTTATAAAGAGTTCTTTCATAGAGTTGTTTGCTTCCTCTATCTTTCTGCTGAAGTAGAAAGTCTTTTGTTTGATGATTAGGGTCTAGGAGGTGCCAAGGCAGAGCTTGTACCTAGTCTTTCCTGCCTCACTATAATTGGACCTCCATCTCTTCTCCTGTCTATTGCAGCTTTGTGTTAGCAACCTGAGCTCGTCAGTGAACCAGGGGGCTGAGATCTTGTTCTGTTTAGACCTAACTAGTTTAGGTGGAGCCAGAAGATTGGCAACATTGTCTACCCAATGTGTGCATTGAGAGGCAGCGGAGTTAGAATCATTGGGGAAAATAAGCAGCAAGTCATTTAACTTTT